>JAZDUA010000338.1:20000-1220000 GCA_038098605.1 Gryllus longicercus | reverse complement strand
AAACAATCAATGGGGGAGAACGAGCTCTATGTTGCTGATATGACAATGGCTCCTTAACAGAACTTCTGCCACGCCTTTTATGAACATCTCCCATACAAGAAACAGGCAGTGCCTGTGATGCTTTTTGATCACGAGAACAATCTCCCTTCTTCACAACAGTATCACTTGTTCTCTTTTTACATATATTATATGATTGTTCAGAATTCCTTAAGTGAAATTCCTTTTGTGAAGATACACTTTTTCTGGAGGAAACGACTTGTGTGCTTTGAGAATCACACAATAATTCATCATCACTGCTAACCACAGGATTTGATTTTTCTGAAATTGAAGTGTTTCTAAAAGTCTTCATGGCTGAGCAAGACTTTGTCTCTCTTTCATTTTGACTGACAACACATAGCTTTTTTGAGTTTTCAAAGTGGCACTTTAAAATATGGCTTGATAATTCATTATACATTTTAGGAGCTATGTTTAAACAATTTCCATTTGGTATTCTCTTAAAAACATTAACGTTTAGGTCTTTGTTACATTCCTCTTGGTTGGGGAGGGTAAAAGAAAGTGGGAGCACTTCTGAATTTTTGTGATAAACACTAGGCACACTTTTATCTGAATCTGAAATGAGATCTTTGTACATAGGCACAACTCTTTCAGAATATAACTTCATACTTTTTCCTGAGGCACAATTTTTTATATTATGTGGGTCTATGGCCAAAGAGTTTTTATTAGTACATAGGCTGTCGTAAGAACCATTACTTTTTAAACTGCTTCCTCTCTTACAATTTACATTGCTGTTATCAAACCTACAAAGTGCTTTACAAGAATATGCACTACAGGAATTACAGTGTGTCCTACAGTTACAGCAGCTGAGAGTTCCACCTTCACCATCACCTTTACCACTAACACCACTATCACGTCCATCACCAATGCCTCCTCCATCACCATCAACATGATCCTGATCATGATCACTATCACCATCACCATCACCCAAAAAAGGAGTGTTGAGTGCAGGAAACGATAATGTACAAGCAAGGCTGGGGGCTACACTCAAGTCCACATGACCACCCCCATAACAGGTCTTAGATTTGACACCTAGCTCACATCTGCTACTTTGAGCAAGCTTCAGGGTTCCTTGAGGAAGGCAGCAGGTTGTCAGCAGTGTACTTACAGGATCAGCCGTCACTGAGCACTAGTGAGCCGCAGAAGGCAAGGGGACAAAAGTAAACACGTGGATTACTACTACACTTAACACACACATTCTAACTAAACAGCTGCTCCAAAAGGAGCATGTGGGAGTGATAGATGATCCATTACATAAGGGGCATGACCACATTGCATACTGAGTGAAAGAAAAATGCAAGAGACATTCAGCTTAATATCAACACTAAACAAGAATGGGATAAAATAGAGTGAATTAGGATGAGCTGCCATATCTGTAAGGACAATTATGCAAAGGTATTTCATAAAGCAAAAAGCAAACGAGCAAGAAAAGACAGTAGAAACAAATTATCATGAAGGGAAAAGTAAACTAGTACATATCCACATTCCAATCAAACCGTGGTAAGAATTAACTGCTCCAAAGTGGCCAAATCATCCTAACACAGAAATCAATTTGTCCCATTCACTCAGTATGCAGGAGACCACACTTAAGGCCATGCTTACCCATTCTCAATCAGACAACAAGCCCTCCACTGTATGTATAATATTGAAATTTGATCTGCAGATTCATAAATACATCTCATAACTGTTGTTGCAAATTCTTTTGTAAAATTATTTTTCAAAGTTTCGATCAGAGCAAAAGTGATTTTTAAGAATTCTCAATTCTGCATACATTTAATTAACACATTTCTTACACATCTAAGCAGAGTATAAAACCTAATAATAAATACCTAAATTATTTTCTTTAGGTAAATGATACCAAAAAACAAGTATCCTAAGGACTTCCTACATTTAAAAAATACAAAACAAAGAGCATAAAGACACCCCATCAAAATGATAAAATGTTTATTAAAATCTACAAATCACTTATAGGAATGTCAAGAATTTTAGAAAATGTGTTAAACAAATGCATACAGTACAGAGACTCTGAGGAACTAAATTTACATGATGAAACTACATGTCAAAATAGTTCAAACATGAATAAACACAAACACTCAAATTTATGTTTACACTAAAAGTTCCTGTTACTTCATGTCAAAACCAAATTTTAATAATTCCATCACAAAATTTAGCTCAACTGAATACAGTACATGTTGAAGATTGCCAGGAAATCCTACAAATGTCACATCATCAAATTTAATTGATAATATTTAAAGATAAAATGCAAGCTATAGTAATTAAATACTGATCAACAAAAATACTTATACTGATTAACAAAAATACAAGGAGACTGTTTCAAAAATAGTACAATACTTCTACAGACACAAGCATTCAGAACGTAAAAACTTGTTAGCAATCTACACTTGTGAGCAAAAAATACCTATAAATGATCACAAAGAAAAAAAATATATAGTGGAACAAGCAAATATCAGCTAGGATGACAAAATAATTACTGTACAAAAAACTATAGAGGAAAGAAAACCAAGAAAAAGGTAATATTTGCACAATTAAGAGTTCAATTTTTAATATCCAGTTGTGAACTTTAGGTAAGGCAATCAAATGAGACAATATCATCAAGTGAACCTAAAAGTATTTTTATTCATAACTAGAATAATTCCAAAAACATTAAACAAAAAACTACAGAAGAACATCAATAACTTGGATTCTTGAATACCCAAATATTACATAAAAACCCTTCTTAATAACTCCAATTTTGGCTAATGATTTGTTTTCCCAATGATCATATAAACCTTAAACGTTTGAAGGTGGATTTCCCCCACTGAAGATTGAAATACAAGACACTAGTTATAAGGTGCTCTTTGTGACTTTCTAGTAAATGTAGAATAAAAGGTTGCATAAAACCGATTCAAATTTCTTCACATCCTTCCCAGTGGAGAAATTTGGTAAAGAGAACGCATGATACTATCAAATTCTCAAGTTGCCTTGTGTGTGTGTTCAATTTTCAATAATACAGCCCCATCTTACGGAGCATGAGTTATATGAGTGTGCTCCATTTGTGTAAGCCTCTTCTGAACCTCTGCTGGCAATTTGTTTTCCTTGAACAACATAGTCTATTACTTATGAATGTTTCTACTTAATTATGAGCATCTGTAACTAGAAGCTTATACCAGTTTCATAAGTCAGTCTGAGCTTTCTAAATCTGAAATTCCTTTTATTTTTGATGGTAATAAATAAGACAAAACATTCAAGATTTCAAACTCTTTTTTTTTAACTTTAAAGAACTCAAACTGAAAATAACTGAGAAAAGATTAGCTACTTGGCAGGACAGCTTTTTAAGAGTGGAATGAGAAGTCTCATTTGTTCAGAGTAGAATAATGAAACTGAATTTGTACAGAATAATTTAAAATTTCACAGTGTTAAAAAGGTTTAAAGATGTTTGATGGTTATTTCGGTAATCAAACAGTCGTGTAATTCAATATTCATTATAAATGACAAATCAGCAGAAACAAACAGTGGCATTAAAAAAACTTGAGAAACTTTCAGTTCTCTCACATAATCTCAATAACACTCATCCCATGAAATAAAAATACACCTTTTATGTAAACATCCCATTATCCAATACACCACTTATTTTCATTTTAAATACATTTTATATCTACACCACTTATTTTCAAAATCGAGTTTTGAGGGTTCTTTTCCATCAGTCTGGAAAACGAGTTTCGTAATTCCAATTTATAAATCTGATGATCATTCAGACATAAAGAATTACAGACCCTTCTCAAAATTGAGTTGTATACCAAAATTATTTGAATCTATCTTAACAGACAAACTCGCAGTTTCTAATAAGCATTCTTATGGATGAACAGCATGACTTTAGACACTAACATTTGACATTGACAAATTTATTAATATTCCAACCAGTGGCATGCATTCAACCCCAGCAAGGTCTGCAAAAATTAGAATTTAATGAATATTGAGAATTAAAATTACGATGAACCGTATTGGAACTTAATCAAAAATGTTGCATACACTGTATAGCAGCCATAGCAGATAATGTACAGAACCCAGCTAGGGATTGATGACGTAACTCTCCTTCACTTGCTTCAAGGCCAGGCCTCCACAATTCATCATTATTTTAAATAGCAAGTTTTGACAGTATAAATTACCGTAGAGTTTGTCGAGAAGTTTATAACTTACATAATGACTACGAGACATGTATTTCTCTCTTGCTGTAATGAGAGTGAACCATAATGTTCCCTAGAGATTTTATTAATTATTATGAGGAAGGTAGTTTGACGCATGTGATCAAAACACTAGATTCCCCGAATTTTAAATAAACGAAACAAACCTCTCTAATGGTTCCATGTGCATCCAACAAAGAGAAGAATTCAAAAGAAAAGCACGGAAAATTAAAAAATGCAATTTCAAACATAAAATTACGCTACATTACTCATATTTTAAAACAATTGCCCATAGCATAATTTTATTTACCATACTTTACTGTATATATAAGAAAAAATATTATTAGCATTTTTGAGAAAAAATTGTTTATAATGGTTTTAAAAGTCTCTACCTTTCAGGAAAATTACGCAAGAAGTATTTAAATTTTTGAAAAATTGTACTTGACCTTATTTAAAAATCTATCTTTAAGGAACAGATTTCATGAAGGGAAAAAACCTCAATCCTCAATATTTTAGTTGTAGAAAACCCCAACAAAATTTTGAACTTTTGCAATTTCCGAAAATTTCGGGTTTTTAATGAACAGGAGACCTGCTCCATTCTCTTAAACGTTCTCCACACTATCCAACAACAAAATTTTATCAAAAATGTTGGAGTCTTTGTTTAGAAAATTATGAAAATGTCCTAGGGTCTTCATGTAAAGTACTCTCAAAATCGACGACAAATACGACATCAGCCAAATCTATTGGGGAATATTAATTTTGGAGAAACTCAACTGAACAATTTAGCCGCTAGCGTTGTTCACAGATGGATGGATAGACATTTTGCTGTCAATCGATTTCTGGTACTAAGAACCCTCAAAACATAGATTCTGTCTCCATCACATTTTAGAGGATGTTTTCTTCTAACTTTAGGAAGGATTTATCCACTTTTTTTGATATCAGAGCTCGGCAATAAGAATTTTACTGCTAAAAATTCTCAGTTTTTTCACGCAGCATTACATAATTTTCTCTCTATTGGGTAAGTGGTAGCGAGAAAGTAAAAATCATCATCTTTTTATAATAATAATAATAATAATAATAATAATAATAATAATAATTAGTACATTACATGTTGAAAACTAATGAATGGAGGTCAACTTTTTGCTACACTAAACCTTTTCAATGGAGTCCATGTAAGCAAGGATCCCCTCAAGTTTTGCCTATTTGAATTTACACGACACATATTTAACTGAATAAAAGGCAACTTACATATTTGTAATTTGTTCAAGTGTAAGTTGCTATCTTTACAGAGAGACTTTTCAATATTCAGTCCTGAAAACAGATTTTTCTATCCTTTAGCAAAACAGAAGCAAATAAGAAATAGTCAAAGACTACCAATACGTATTAGAAATACGAAGTCCACACCAGATGTAAATATCACCAATTGCAATACTGGCCGGGTTGAATATTTTCGCTTTGAACTTGTCTGGACGCATATGTATTAGTATAGCCAAAGCATACATGTATGTAGATGAGCCTGAAATTTGTTTTTGTGAGCAACATTAGAGTGTTCACATATGCATATTTGAGCACAGGCATATGTTGTCAGGGCATAAATACCAGCCTATGTGACCATGAGCATATAACATTCCTGATGAACTCCTGGGAAGGCAATTTCAACATGACAAGATATACCGTATCATTCTACATCAATATTTTGTTCTTTCTTAATGACGATTTTTAAATTTTACTCCATTCTGAAAAAGCTGTCCTGTTAGAAAAATGCAATATGCACTTTCATGCAAGAATTTATTTCAGTTACATCAGATGATACTTGGTAGTTATTGGTGCTTTCCAACCCTATTCTTTATTTACTCAGAAATTAATAGCTAAATATATTTTTAAATCATATATTTGCTTTATGATATAATAATTGTATAACATACGGAAATTATTAAATAAACAAAAATACAAACAAATAATAAAAGGGACCCATTATTGACAAATATATTCAAAATGAGAATGAACTCCAACATGCAAACAAGTGAATCTGACACACAATATTGTAATACTTTTCTTCCCAGCATGTGTTTTAAATTCCTTATAGAACAGTAATGTTATGGTCTAGTAATATCAACTCTACCACCAAGAGCATTCAATAGTCTTTCACTCAACCTCCTGGACTTACATTAGTCAGTCAATAAATGAGATTCTTTAAAAGACAGAATTATTGTGTGTCTGGATCGGAAATGGTAAAATACAGAACAAACAATAATAAGCAAAGAGTTTCTGTCAAGATTTAGATAAGTATTTACACAAGAAAAAAATATAAACATACATACATCATTTTAATTAATGAACAAATTGTGAATAGTCTTACCTCCATAGGATGTTTATTGGAAGTCTGAGCTTGATATAAACCATAGCCTGATGATTGATCATCTTGTGTATTTCTCCCATCTCTGGAATCAACACTATTGGGCTGGAAATCCCATCCCATCTGGGCATTCTGTGGTTGAGCATCTTGTTGAGAATGGGCTATACTCGAATTTTCAGTAGATAATCCACTACCCCAATTATTTTGAGGCCAATATGCTTCACCGCCTTGCCTCATCTCTGAGCCAGGATGTTGTTCTCCCTGATAATCTGGAACATAATTAAAAATGTATTAAATAGATTCAAAGAAAAACAAATACTTTACGGATATGAAGATTCTGTTCACATTTAATTACCAACAAAATTACAAACTACTTCTCTTTCATATGAAGAAACAAGTTTTAGTTTCCTGTGAAGATCAAAACATTTTACAAAATAAAATTCAAAACCCATTTTCATCTTGACATTAAATTTCATCAAATACCTGTTAGGAGTAAATATAGCAATGCAATAAGCAGCATAACATTTTCATTCCAACCACTAGGGTACAGCAATGTAACACCTGTAGGCTAATAATACAATATGCATACCTCATGTCATACTATTATTTAATTTAGTTAATGAATAGTTAATAAAAATGGAGAAAATTGTTGTCTTAAATTTGTGGAAATTTTTCATAAGTATTTAAATACAAGTGTATTTAAATATTTAAAAATTATTTATTTATTAAAAATATTTTTTAATTTACAACAATTTCTTTAATTAGTGTACATAAAGGGCACAGCTCTAGAGCATCTTATGACTCATTTTCAACAAAAATTAAATTAATTCATGTTACAACAGAGTGGCTACTCATTTTCTGGAATAAATTCCCTATTCCCAATTTTCTAGTTAATTTTTATAATCTTTCTTCTCTCAAAAACTCGTAATTTTAAAGTAAAAAAAAAATAATAAAAGCAACATGATACTATTTGGCCAGCTGTCTAATTTCAAGAGGACAAACTTCAAATTAACATTTTCTCAACAAACATAAGTTGAGCAAAAAATAATGCTATATTTCTGTTTTTAAGAAATAATTTTTAGTTATACAACTCTCTCAGAATTTTCCCAGACTTCTAATGATTCTTCTACAAATTCTCTGATTTTTCTTTGTTTTCCATGTTTTCCAGAAAGTGGCCACCCTGTACAAATTTCTAGCGCAAAAAGGAAGGTCCTCGATGTTTACTTTTTGCCAATGAATACGAGATTAAGTTACATATTAGACATTCACCTCTGATTGGTAGGCAATTTAGTGTACACGGGTGCATGGGAGGTGAATGTTCTGCTGCTGAGAACAAGATTTCCTATGCCTGCCAAACCCAAGTGCAAGATGATTTGTCTATTAACCCTTTGACTGCTACAGCTGTGCCTAGAGTGAATCACATGGCGTGGTGCAATATGTGTGGCCATCCATGCCGCTGTGTGTTGAGCCTGCCGCTCAGGCTGGGGTCTGTCACTGCGGTAACTTAGATATTATGCAATAAATCCAATCATAACCAAAAGCAGACTCAGAAAAACCTTTGAACTTAACCACTAAAAGATAAGGTGCAAAAGATGAAAGAAAACATGAGTTAGGTAGGACCTAACGGGACTTCAAGGGCTCAAGGTGTTTCGCAGGATTGAGATGTAAACAGCAACAGGAAGTGTCAGTTAATGTCTCTTTGTAAAGCAGTCCCTGGTGAGAGAGGGTGAGAGTGAGAGGGAGGGAGAGGGACAGAGGGGGAGGGGGGGAGGGGGAGAGAGGGAGGGAAAGAGGGGGAGAGAGGGGGAGAGAGAGGGAGAGAGAGGGAGAGAGAGGGAGATAGAGAGGGGGGAGAGGGAGACAGGGAGAGGGGGGAGAGGGAGACAGGGAGAGGAGAGGGAGACAGTGAGAGGGGGGAGAGAGAGTGTGTGTGCGTGTGTGTGCGTGTGTGTGCGTGCGTGCGTGCGTGTGTTCCCAACCCTCCTTGAAGCTCATTCTGGTAATGCATACAGAATTTAGGAAACCAACTTCAGTCATTACTACATAGACGGCAGTGAACCAAATAATAAGTATTTGTTTTGTAGCAAAACCCAAACTAACTCTTAAAAACGCGAGACTTTGCAAACCCGAATGGCATCTATATGTCAAGTTAGTCTGCTGAACCACAAATAGGTACCATTAAAATCATCTCAGGAATCATTTGGCCCCCACAAAAGGCATTATAAGAAAGAAAATGGCTTCGCGTCTGTATACATCCAGTGGCTCCTAGCAAAAGCTCAACTGCATGCAGCAACACGTGCAAAGGCCCTCAGGGATAGAAATTTTCTGCATGTCAACACGTCCAGAGCAGTCAAAGGGTTAATCAAGGGCAAACATCAGAGACAATCCATTTAGTAAACTAGTTAACGAAGATTTTGCATGCTTAAATATCTTGTTTTGTGTTGTATGTTATTATAATTAAAAATAACTTTATTTTTCAATGTTGAATAATCCTTACAATAAATGGTTACTGTGCAGTTTTGTAATTAATTAGAGTTAATTAAAATGGGGCCAGGCTGTAAAAAGCCATAATTTGGAAAAATACTAATGAAT
Source organism: Gryllus longicercus (assembly GCA_038098605.1). Classification (NCBI taxonomy): domain Eukaryota; kingdom Metazoa; phylum Arthropoda; class Insecta; order Orthoptera; family Gryllidae; genus Gryllus; species Gryllus longicercus. The sequence continues at coordinate 1,210,817 of JAZDUA010000338.1, read as the reverse complement.
AGAAGAAAATAACGGGTAGTTGTTTTAAATTAGAGATTCTCAAACAAATCATTTGGATTAAATCACAATTTAAATCATAACCTGGATCCTTCACCAAGTAAACACAACTCTAAATATAAGGCCCAAACAAACAATGGGCAAAACTCTCAAAACTTTTTTAAATTATACTATCTGAGCAGTAGATATTTTACAAGCAAATCTACAAATATCAAAGAATAATTCACTACATCGCACGTACAATTCAATTAAAATTTATCACGAGGAATAATAATTTGCTTTACACCATTTTAACTTTCCTGATCCAAAAACACAATCAAAAGTAATAGAAATGAAAAATACACACTACCTCTTTGAAATCCAACCAAATACAGTAAAATTTATTTAATACGGAAGTTTCATGAGTGCATTCAAATTACCAAGATATTTTCACTACAAGATGAATATTTAAAATCACTTTCCATTTCCGCAAAAATACAAGATTCTTTTAACAACCTTTCCTTGCAAAATTCTTTACAACTTTACTTCAAATGGAAACAATGCTTCTTAAAATGCAAATATGTTTCATGAGAATTAAATTTATTTAAAGTAAAACTTAGCTAATAATTTATTCAAAATTTTCAATTGAAGAAGAAAGTCTGGATCAAGTTTGAACCATGTCAATTTTAAGTAAGCTAAGAGGAAAAACAAATGTTTAAACCTTGAGAGCTCCATCCTGGTTGTACGTTGTACGGCACTCCACTCCCTGGTAAATTTGTAATTCCTTGTTCTGAAGAAATCTGAGATGCATCACCAAAGCTAGTCTGAATCTCCGAATCTCCTTGCAAGGAGGATGGCAATTGTTGTGGCATCTGTTGTTGTTGTTGTTGTTGTTGTTGTTGTTGCTGCTGCTGCTGCTGCTGCTGCTGTTGTTGCTGCTGTTGCTGCTGTTGTTGTTGTTGTTGTTGTTGTTGTTGAAGGGAAAACTGAGACTGTTGCAGTTCTAGGGGCAGTTGTTCTTGATGTTGTTGAGGCCATGTCTGCAAAATCGTGCAACTTAATACACAATTTGTTTATTGCATATACACTTAAACATTGCCTTGGTTGGAAGCGCAGGATAGTTCAAAAAGATAACTTAATGTTAAAATTACAATATTTCTTTTTTGCTAAGAACCCTCAAGATTACATCACAGAAAAAATGTTTTACTTGAAAAAAGGACATTGATGGTCACATTTAACAACAGGAGACTGTACCAAATACCTACTTAGTAATTGCAAATTAACATATAATTAAACTTCTCTGAGATCACTGAACAAACTTTTCCTTTATCATTAAGTTTATAAACTAAATGTACAAAAATTAACTCAACTTGCCACATGACCTTGTTACCATTTGAACTACTACTAAAAAATAAAAATAACAACATTGCAACTCACTTCTTGCTGAAGAACATTAGATATCTGAGGCTGGGCAGAATCTCCTTCAGACATGCTAAGATTAGATGTTGAACCAAAACTAGGTCCATCTGGTTGTATAGCACCTGCCTGTAACAAAATAAACACACTTGAATCGAAATAATCTTTGAAGGAAATTGATATACTTTTCTTATTTAATACGATGTGTAAAGTAACCCTCAATCTTATTTTTCTTTGCCGAATATTCACATTTTCAGTTCCATTGTATACCTTTAAATCAGGAGAATAATTGAAGAAACATGTCAAAATGTAAAATTCAAAATAATTAATTTGGTTTGAAATATTATGATAAAAATATTAAAATTAATTTAATAATTTGTTACCAAACTCGGAGATTGATCTCATAGCACACTCAAGTTTGATTATTTTATTGAAAGTAGTAAATTTTGATGTAGAATCTCAAAATTTGCACCTTTACAAAAAAATTTAATTAAACACAAAGAAAAATATACATGTTAATTACACTTGATACATTAGATATAAAGTTTTAAAAATTTTGCGATAACCTTATTAAAATAAACCTCCTAAAATTTTCTAAAATACTTGTCATTTTCTTTTTTTAATTACATACACACATGACATACATTCTATGAGAATTTAATGAGCTAAGACCCAGTGTAGTTGTAATTTCATTATAATAATGTATGACATATGGTGATGGCAATTTTATTTTATAAGAAACAAAGATAAAAACTTCTGCTGAACAGTTTCAATCCTATTTATATGAACTTGATAAAAGGGACATATTCTAAAGTTTTTTTGATACAAGCACTAGTTATTGCACTCCAATGCCATAACAATCTTGTAATAAAATAACAATTTATCAATAAATGTTGAAACTATTACTTACCATATAATCCTCTAAAACATTTCGCAAATGAATCAACCAAGGAAGTTCTTCAGCTTCTCCATCTGCATCGGGTGTGTATGACACATCATGAATTTTAAGCCTGTTTCCTAAATCAAAAACCTGCTGCATAAAATCTATTGAATATGAACTAGGCCGTGCAGTTATAGTACGTCCAATTACTTCCACATATTGCAAAGCTTCCTTAGGCATACCAGCTTCTACTAAACGTTTTGCATATAACAGCTTATAAACCTGAAAACAAATATAAATATTTCATCACCACCAAACATAAAACAAACAAGGCTCACTGCATTACAATTACAAAATTATACTTATAAAGAAAGGAATACACTATATAAATAAAATTTTAAGAAACAAATTAATAGTAGTTTATTACACAATATAATACAGATGCACTCTTATCAAAGGAAGCTTCATGATGGCTCAGGACCAAGTAACAAAATTCATTTCAGATGTGACTAAAAATAAAGCACACTCAAATAAACCTTAACAAATAGCATCCAAAGTATATAACTACCACGCATACAAACTATAATTACTGGTCCTACCTCTTAGACATTAATTTCAAATATCTCATTTATTCTAAAAATGAAAGACTTGAAACACACTTCAGCACTGACTTCATCAGTGCAGTAAGTTTTACTTGCCCTGTACAAAGTAGCACTTCCTAACAGTATTTATAGATATTCTGTGAATATCATTTCAAGCAAATAAAATATCATTTACGAAGTAGAAAAAAGTAAATGAGATCCACAAGATAAAAATATTTAGAAAACATCTTCCGTTAGCTTTTTTAGGTAAGTTTTCTGAGAAATGCTTTGAAATGTTAAATATCATATAAATATATACCTGAAACTGAGGGACATCAAATTCAGGATCTGCAAGTTGACAAGCATAAATATATACTTCTGTCATCTGAATAGCTTCATTGTTTGCAAATATGTTGAATGGCTTTGTATGAGAAGATCCTATAAGGACCAATTTTGAGGCCTTTTGGTTATAAAATCCAAATTCCAACTGAGCCATCAAATAACAGAAATGGGCAGCATAAAGGCAACCCCTTGATGCTGAAACACAATAAACATTTGTTTTTAACTAAACCAGCCAGGAAATTTAAAACAAGAGAAATTTTAGTGACTATTCCACTTGTGAAATATTAAATACCTATTAAATACCACTCGTACTTTGGGAATTCTCAAATAAATCACCATCCTTGCTTCGCGAGGGGGGAATTTATAAACAATTTCCAATGCACTCGTGGTATTACCTATGACAAAGTTCTCATGTGAAAACAAATTCTGATCATGAGTGACTTACATATAGAAAAAAAATTAGGTATACTATTTAAATTAAGTTTTACAGCAAGTTGGATAAACATTCAGCGGTTTTTGTATAGTATACAAAATTGATACAAAGTATAATAATTAACATTGATTTTAAACAAGGAGTGTAGTAAATATTTTCTCAAAAAACACACATTCATGCCACTGTGTGTTAATGTTTTATTACATCCACATTATTGTTTCCGCGATATTGAAAGTTAAGATCGATTCTTGCTTGATACAAAATATGTGAACTTTCATCAAAAGATAAACACTATCACATTTTTCTACACTCTCTCTGATTTTCCTGTTCAACATCTGCAAAATACTAAAGAACTTGGAATATTTTTCAATGGAAAATTGACCTCTGTGGATCACATCAATTATATTGTTAAACGTTATTTGCAACTTCTTGGATTTGTGAATAGAAATAGTAGTGACTTTACTGTATTTTCATCATTCATTACGTGGCAATAACTCCACGTTTCTTCCACTAAGTTGTGCTGGTATCAATGAATTTAAAAGACCTACAATTTTTTTTTTTTTTTATAAATTTAATTAATTGATTGTATATGCATTTGTCAATCAAACTTTTGTATCTTGGGCTCAAGGATGTTGTTTGTGTTAATAAACATATGAATAAATCAATAAATGAGTGAATGAATATGTGAAGGAGTGAGTGAATGAATATGTGAAGGAGTGAGTGAATGAATATGTGAAGGAGTGAGTGAGTGAATATGTGAAGGAGTGAGTGAGTGAATATGTGAAGGAGTGAGTGAATGAATATGTGAAGGAGTGAGTGAATGAATATGCGAAGGAGTGAGTTAGTGAATATGCGAAGGAGTGAGTGAGTGAATATGTGAAGGAGTGAGCGAGTGAATGGCTGAGCGAGTGAATGGCTGAGCGAGTGAATGACTGAGCGAGTGAATGACTGAGCGAGTGAATGACTGAGCGAGTGAATGACTGAGCGAGTGAATGACTGAATGAATGACTGAGTGACTGAATGAATGACTGAGCGACTGACAATGTCTGACTGTCTGACTGACTGACTGACAATGTCTGACTGACTGACAATGTCTGACTGACTGACTGACAATGTCTGACTGACTGACTGACAATGTCTGACTGACTGACTGACTGACAATGTCTGACTGACTGACTGACAATGTCTGACTGACTGACTGACAATGTCTGACTGACTGACTGAACGTCTGACTGAACGTCTGACTGAACGACTGACTGAACGACTGACTGAACGACTGACTGAACGACTGACTGAACGACTGACTGAACGTCTGACAGAACGTCTGACTGAATGTCTGACAATGTCTGACTGAATGACTGACTGAATGTCTGACTGACAATGATTGACAGAATGACTGACTGAATGATTGACAATGACTGACAGAATGACTGACAATGACTGACAGAATGACTGACTGACTGACTGACTGAATGACTGACTGAATGACTGACTGAATGACTGACTGAATGACTGACTGACTGAATGACTGACTGACTGACTGACTGACTGAATGACTGACCGACTGACCGAGTGACTGACCGACTGAATGACTGACCGACTGAATGACTGACCGACTGAATGACTGACCGACTGAATGACTGACCGACTGAATGACTGACCGACTGAATGACTGACCGACTGAATGACTGACCGACTGAATGACTGACCGACTGAATGACTGACCGACTGAATGACTGACCGACTGAATGACTGACCGACTGAATGACTGACCGACTGAATGACTGACCGACTGAATGACTGACCGACTGAATGACTGACCGACTGAATGACTGACCGACTGAATGACTGACCGACTGAATGACTGACCGACTGAATGACTGACCGACTGAATGACTGACCGACTGAATGACTGACCGACTGAATGACTGACCGACTGAATGACTGACCGACTGAATGACTGACCGACTGAATGACTGACCGACTGAATGACTGACCGACTGAATGACTGACCGACTGAATGACTGACCGACTGAATGACTGACCGACTGAATGACTGACCGACTGAATGACTGACCGACTGAATGAATGACTGATGAATGAATAAATACATCAATGAAATTAAAGTAAAATTTTCAGATTTCACCAGATAAACATAAATAACTTTTTTTACCCTTCTAACATTTTTAATCCTTAAGAGGAGCAGAACTACAAATGAACAAGTTGTGAACTTCCTAAGATTAAACTATGTAAGGGCTTTCAGATATGTTTTCCCAAAGGCATTAGAGATTGGAAATGCAGCAAAATTGTTTTAGATAGCTCAGGTATGCCTAAGATTTTACAAGATCTTAGGCCCTTTGAACGAAAAAGTTATCTTTATACATCTAGTATTTGACATCAAAAAAAACTTCGAGAATATACAATATTTTAAATTCTTTAAATGTATTTCTTAGAAAATAAAAATGAATTTGAATTTAGTTCTATTAAAATTCTATCTTCAAATATTCGAGCACGTAATGTATATCTTTCCATAATGCCTCATTAAGAATATTCTCAAAAATATGGAAGTCATTCCACTTTGATAAAATATAGAAACAGAATAAATTGCCATGTAAAATTTCCTGTTCTCCAATTTCCTCACATGTTGTGCCACATCACTCGCAGGAAATATTAGTGACATTTGTTTCATGTTACAGCGCTTACTTAATGAACATGTTCCAGCACTAATAACATTAACAATAATCATAATCCTCATAGAAAAAGTATCCTCAAGATCCTAAATGTTTACACCAACCAACAGCCATCTCAAATAGAATAATGTCAACACTCGTCTACATTATTTCAGGCAAATTTCTTGTTAATATATTCTTACCAAGAGTATCGCCCAAAGTGATAATGGCTCTGTGCTCAAGATCAGGTTGAACAGAGCTGTTTGAAAGAATCATGGCTAAGTGAGGTTTCCAATCACCCCACCTTTCATCTGCACAACACTGGAACAAATTTGGTGTGAACTTTAATTCCTTTTAGCACATTATAAACAATAACTTATTGTAAAACAACCTACAGTTACAGCTGCTGGAAGCCTGCCTGACATTAGTTGATAGAGTGTTTGCAGAGGATCATTAAGTGTTAGACCGTTAGCGAAACGAGTCATGACATTGGCATAAGTCCTGCTGCCCAATTTGGAAGCAAGAAACAAGGCATGGCCCCATAAACCATATTTCATGGCCCATTCTGGAAAGGATAATACTAAAATTAGTCATAATTAACATAACCACAATTCCTAGGTTTTAATTTTTTAAATGCTTATTACTGCCTTATTTAAATTAACATTAAATAATTTAGAAAACCTAATCATCAAACTAGATTTCTGAGTAATTATTATAAAATTATCTATCATCAGTAATAATTACACTTTTAACACTATTACCACTACTACTGCCAGTAATACCTAATACAATAAAAGACATTTCAAAAATAAAAAAGCCAAGACATTAACCATACAGTTTTTATAGACAGACTTAACACCAATAAAAAATTAAATACAATTCAACCTACCCAATGCTTCATGAGTGTTACCATAAAGCAAATATTCTCGAAAAGTATTAGCCAATTCTTCTTCACTTAGAGTTTTTGAGTTCACATGTTTTATTCCTGAGGTACCTTCTGACTCTGCACCACTGACAGAGGCAGGAGATACAGATCTTACACTAGGTGTAGATGAAACTGGTAATGAGGCATTTACACTTCCACTTTTTGGAACCTCACGTGATGGTGATTGAGACAACAGTAGCTCAGCAATATCAGTTCCAACCACCATCTAAAAAAGAAAGTGGTACATAACTATTCAAATACATATTACAGTCTAATTGTTTTCAAGAACAAAATAGGTCTCATTTTATCAAAGTTCACAGGATATTTTAATTTAAAACAGGACAGGGAATGGATGGCTCTTGACTTTCTGTATTGATTCAACATTATAGCAGAAACTGGGAAGCTACTGCATTTTTGGTACATTATACCCCAGAAATAATAAAAATTGTACAACATTTATTTTTTTATTCTTTAACTAAGTCATAACCACGATCTACAATTATCAAAAAATTTTGTTTTTTTATAATTTTGATATTTATGAAGCTCTTCATTAAAGCCGAACTCTCTTTTGAAACTGACAATACTGAAAATATGTAAAAATAAAATAAAATAAAATAAAATAAAGAAAAACTTAACACCAGAAAATAATAATAAAAGATGTTTAAGATAAAGAAAAACACAGGGAGAAATTAACCTAAAAAAGAACATCAGACTGGTGCTTTTGAGCATGGTATAATGAAATTTAAAGCGATTTTCTCGAAAGTTAACTTTTTAAATGTCAGTAAGCTGAAACAACATATATTCAGCACTGGAATTCTTTTCCTTACATAAACTAGAAATATAAGGTTGGTGAATGAACCAAAATGAAACATTTGTGCACATTACTTCATAAAGAAAATTTGTTTTTCTTTTAAAAATACACTTTTTAATATGCAGAAAAAAATTGTTAAAAATACATAAACATGTATGATACAACAACTATTTTGGTTCAAACACTAGTTCTAATCATCTGTATTTACAATAAAGAATGGAAGCAAGGACGGTAGTAGTTTTAGCCTGTTTTTCTAATAAAGTTACCTCCTTAACCAAATTTTGGATAACTTTTTTCTCTAAATGTTTTTGTATTGATTATAAACATGCTGATTGAATACATACAAGAAAAAAACAGGAAAATAATATTTTGCAATTTTGCATATTTGGCGTATAATATACCGTAATGTCAGAAAATTTTTGGGAATATCAAGAAAACTCTGGTATTTTACTGAACAAATCTCATTCAGAGAAACATACCACAATGCTGCTTTTAGTGTTGTGTCAGCCTTAATATTCACAAAATCAAATGTTTATATCTGAATTACAATAATCAATCAATTTGAAACAACCAATCATCAGTTTAACAACTTGCGTTTTTATATTAAGAAAGAACTCCACAAAGTCATTGTCATTATCATCACAATGTTATTCATTGGAGTGCATTTACATTAGACCTCCTCACATCTGAACCTAAAAACATCCAAATGTTTACACTTCTTCCCCCATTTTGTGCTTACTAGAACACGAGTACTATGAACACGCTACTGTGAATAAGTTCCACTGGCACAAGAAGAAAACACAGTGAGCTAGTGTTGTCAATAAAGGAACTTCACTGTTACAAATTTTGGGTGCCATTTGGTTAAAAAAAAGAAAAAGGGGGACTTTTACATAGTAGCTTTTAAATGGAGTCAATATCATTTTCTTTACCCTCCATAAACATTACAAAAATGTTATGCACTGCTACATACTCAATACAAAAATTTCAATAACCACCATAAGTTGGACAATGGTAAATCCATTCTAAATTATCTGGAGCCCAAGAGTAGGAGTTATAAATCAGGGCGAGAAAAATAGGAGGATACCCATTGAAGCGCCTTCAATAACAGAGATAAATACTTTGAAAGGTCATAAAAATCTTTCAAAAGAGTATTAAGAAATACATAAGTAGCTGTTATGTTGAAAAACAAGTACATTCTTTTTATTCATTTTACATAAGTTCCAATTCTGTGCACAAACTAGCAAAAGTACTTGAGAGAGTCTAATCCATGCATTTTTAAAATTATTCCTTCATATTTATTGGTTGAGTCTGATTTGAGTTCTGGTGCCCTGTATTTCTGACATTCTTTACAGACATCCATTGCAGTTATTGTTTTAATTTGACTGCAATAGAGTGTTTTCTTTTTTGCCAATTATAATTTCCCACTTGGTTAACAATCCCTTTTTTTAACAACAGAAACAATTCCATTAACATTTTACTCAAATAAGATTTATTTCAGTGAACCATACCCCGTTTTGTCGAAGTAGCAGCAAAAGCAATCGCCATAACAGAACCACAGAATCACGTTCCAGATTATTAGGATCGTGCTCTGCTACATTTATTTTCCGAGAACAAAAATTCATCAGAGACTTCTTATGAGTTACACCTCTGAAAAAATATCAAAAAATACATACCAATAAATTAGTCCTTCAGAAAATAAATTTTACATTCTTGCAGGAACACAACAATAAATGTTTCTTTTCAATTTTTTTCTTTAAATACTAATATAATTAACAGCACAAATATCAAATATACATGTATATTACTTTATAAGAGGTCCTGGAAATGATGCAAGCTCAGCATCCGGAACAAGCACATGACGTAAGTCGTGTAACTCCACAGTTGCCGACTGCCCATCCAGCGGATAATGCGGTAAAATTTTGATGAAGTGCCCACTTCCAGTAAACAAACCTAAGACATTTATAAAAATGCTTTCAATGTGAAAGAAAACAAAAACAGGTATTTTAGTAATTAAAATGCATTACATTTACCTTTAATGTGAGCAGTGGAGAATTTGGCAGGAGTGAGCCTTTGAGGAGTGGTAGAAGTTGTAGTTTCCTCCATTACTGACATATTGTGCTCAGCACTTCTGTCAACACAAATATTTCAATAAGCATATTTCAGTTGCTGTAATTTCAATAAAGATGTCACAGCCGTCACCCAAGGAAAAGAGATGACACCCCAATCACCAATTGCATTAAAACTTGTAACTGAAACATTAATTACACAAAATACCCATTCCAACATGCTAAAGTGAAATATCTTCTCTGATGATGAAGTTGTTCCTCAAAAATACAAAGGAAATACTTTTTTGTAATTAGTAATATTTTTCAAAATATTTTCAGTTAATTTGTATATTAATTACTTATTGGTATCCTTAAATACATAGATGAAATTCTAACTGACAATGTCAACAAAAAGGCAACAATCCAACAATAAATTTCAATTCTGTTAGCAAACCTTATCCAAATTTGTATAATAGGACTAATTAATACACAGCAGCAAAGTCAGCCAAAACACAATGTCTTTGTGGTAGTACCCATAACCACCCATACCCAACACAAAAACAAGATAATAGTTCATTTGTGTTCACACCAGAAGTTGTATGGAATATTTGAGATCTTCATGGAGATGAAGAAGAGGAGACTCACATTTTAAAGGCACATTCGGAGAACAAGAAAAGACAAAACCACAAAGAGAATATTCCCATTCTAGGACGAGAGAAAATCACATGTTCCTTCGGTGAAAAAGTTTGCAAAATTACAGAAAAATATGGAATCAAGGAAGAAGATATAGGAAACATAAGTCCACAGCACACACATTTTAAAGATGTAAGATCGGTATGAAGTGAAATCAAAAACTAAAACGGTATACTCAGAAGTAGAACGGGCAAGGGTGAGCCAAAGATTGAAGAACTATTGATGAAAGATAGAAGAAGAAAAATTCCAGTATAGTAATAAAAGGAGCACTTAAGCATTGAACTAAAAAACAACATTGTTTTTATTTTATTCTGTGGTCCAATATTATTTCATGTACTTTAATCAAAATATATTAACATAGTATAATACATTATATCACAATTATTCTTTCCATAACACATATTTTACATTTTCTCTTCCCTTTAAAAATTGTGTTCTAGTGATTGAAAGAATTATAACACAAGGATAATGTACTTTCATTCCACCAAGAAATATTCATGAGGCAAAACAGGTATGTTTAATCCTCAGACAGCAACTAAACTTTCACATTAGCCCTGAAAATCTATTTTTCAATTCTATATTCCAGCAAATAATTGAATGATGTTTCTATTTAAGTACTTTTTTATATTTTCCCCTATATATTAATTACATTTTACAAGAGTATTACTTGGAATTGAATATGGGAGATTTATCATGACAATTAACTGATCTTATTTTCTGAATTTACATTACAGATCTTTCTCCATTCCCATGCCATTTTACAAAAGGTATATCCTTAACAATGGAACTTGACCCTTTACACATAAGACTATACTAGTCATATTTAATTGGAATTTGATAATAAACTATACATATATATGTGTAAAGGGAAAATATGGAATCAAGGAAAAGATACATTCATTACACACCTCTAAAGCATTATTCCCAAGAAACAAACACTAGGCTGCTCTGTAATAAATGAAGTGTATCAACTATTAGCTGAATAATATATAATGTATAATTTTTATAGAGCATCTCATCCAGTGCATATGAAATGAAATTCAGGGCCCTTTTGAGTGGTAGGAAATTAGGCTGTGGAGTGTGAATTTTCTGAATAAAAAGAAAATTATGACAGAAATTAGAGTTCAAGTGTTTCTAGAGAAATTGACATCAATTAGAAATAAAAGCATATAAAAAAGACAAAAAAAGTCAAAAAAAAAAGCTCTACTTATGCATTTGGATGACAATATGCATCCTATATGAAAATAAAAATGTAATTCATAAATGGAGGCACAGAGTCTACTCTTGCTCTGAATGATACAGGACATGCCATACATTATTTTAAATGTATGCTGCATGTATGTATGTATAATGATAATGCCTCTTTATTTGGAGGAATGCCAGAAATGTGTTAAATTAGTTTTCTTAACATTTTCCAATTTACATTTCCAAAACTAAGAAAGCAACATGGTGTCAGCAGAACTTTTGACATTTGTGATTCATTCAGGAAGGATTTCATTCAGTGCTATTTTTTCTCCAAAGAAAATAGCTATCAGTTATTCATAAAATTGATGGTCTCTGTGCCTGCATTTCAATGTAGCATGGATAGGAAGCCAGAAGCAAACTTCAAATTTGATAAAATTGCAACCTATACACAGTATTGCTAACAAATGAAAACCATGGTGGTTCCAGAAACAACTAGTTATTCACAATGATGATTTCTACAATGCATGTATTTAAATCCAAAACAGCGGATAATCAAGATACAGACATGAGAGGAGCAAAATGAGGTAACTTTCTGAAAATCTCAAGTGAAGAAACCCCGAGAAATGTTTTGATGGGAAATTAATAAAAATGAAATGAAATGGGTGCCAGAACATTTGAATGCATGAGTAATATGAAAGTTTTGTGACTTGAGGAGGGCGCTAGTTACTAATTGCACTGCAATAATCCCAAATCAAGAATTTAGAAGAGAGAAACAATTTTAATTGACTGAAAGCAAAAACAATTGAGCCTCAACTGTTCAAAGTAAAATGTTGACACTTGTTATATAGAACAGATGAAGTTAGTTATACTGAATATTTAAATGTAAATCCTTTGGAATGCGCTCAAGCAAAAATCTAACAAGAATGATGAGGTGAATTGTGGAAGGATTCTCCTCCTCATGGCGGAGCACTACCTTACATATCACATATCACGTCTCATACTTCACAAACATTGAACCAGCTGAGGTTCAAATTAGTTTTAAATCAATGGATCTGCATTGAAATTTATTGTAATAACATAAGTATTATTGGGTGTTGCGGATTGCACATGACAAGTTTGGAGACAATTTTTTAATGAAGGAAGGACACGAAGGCCAGAAAATTTCTGTCAAGCCATACACATGCTGTCAGTAATGTCGCATAGGCTCCCAGTCTACTGCACCATCTAATTGGATTCTAGAATATTCCATAGATCAGTTTTAAATATTTTCTTCGTAATCTAAAAAAGTCAATCAATATATCATTGATGAAAAATAGTTTCATTTATTGTAACAATTTATAAAATATCATTCTATTGTTTATTATATTATTAATTTAACTTGTTAATATGAAAATGTCTGAATAAGAGGAATTATGTCAGCAAATGAAAGTTTTTAAAAATTAATATCAGCATCATGTAACACTAAATTATGAACCCTCTACCCCTCTGTAACGCTGCCTCAAACTCCCTCCCCCCTCTTCAGCTTTATGTAATTTGTGGACGACACCTTTATCCCAAAAAATTTTATGGAACTTTCAAAGTTATTTTAACATTTTTCTAAGCGAATAGTCGTTGTTATTAATTGTTAACAACTAATTTATCAAGAACAATTCAGCATGATTAATTCAGCAAAATATAAAACCTTTGCTTACAGCTTATTCAAGATGTTCCAACAGTAAGTTATATGATATTAATGAATTCTTCGATACGCTTAGAAGATGATTCTCATACAATAGATACAATAAAGGACTCAAGAATTAATACCCAGGGTACCTATGCACCACAAGCGCTATAATCAGACTATACAATAATCATGCATATTTTTTTCTTCCCAAAAAAATCAGTACATTGTTTACAATATTTTAAGTGAGAAAAATAAAAACCTTTACTTCATCTCTTATACAACTGGTTTCATTAGGTGGACACGAGACAAACTATATTATACACGAGACATGCTACAAGTGCCTTTAATTGGTCAAGAAAGTGGAGTGCAGATGTTTTCGATTAATGAAAACTATATGAATAAACTTGACAAATGCTGTACTTTTAATCATCAATTACTCCTATCTTTTGTATAAGCCTTATTACTCTATTTTTCTAGATATCTTCAAAGGTAAAATCCTTCAGTGAGCAATTTATTAAATATTAAAATATATTTATTAAAGCCACATTAGTTTAATTAATTACTTAATTACAGGATGGATGAATGCTGAAAAATTACGACTTCTTGCTGAACTATTATTTTCTTGCTCCTTAATATCATCATAATTATGTTATTTGTCACTACCCTCATCTTCACATGTATCAACGTTTCTTTCTTTTTTTGTCCTTCCATGCTGTGACATTTTCTGACTTTTTAGATCCCTCTTGAAAGTTTTGCAGACTAAATTTTGCGTTGTTTATAGTCTTTCATCAGACCATTTAAGAACATTCCCTTCTGTCGCCAGATATTCTACACGTCTCGAACTTGCTACGGCCTGTGTCTCTGTTCAAAACGCAGATTCGCAGTCGACGGGCGTCGAACCGAGATTCCGCGCGGGCTCGTTGAACACGCATCGTGTAACAAACTCTAGCATTCATTTTTACGTTACGTTTCATTTTAGACAATTCCATTCGGTTAGAGGTTCTCTTTACCGGCCCATTCAAATATATCGTTTTGAATTGGCCGACGAATTCGCGGTGGACGCCGAGAATACGGTCGCGAATACAAATTGGGGATACGCGCGATATTTTTAGTCTTCGCAGTTTATAATACGTCAACTTTTACGAGTTTCGTGACATGGAATATCAATTGAAGAAAGTAAATCATTATCGACAAGGTTTAATCGTCGATTACAAGACGATCCCGCATTTCTCGACAGAGATTTCGGATAAAACTTCGTCTTATATTCGAATAAATACGGTCTGTGGATTAGATTGAATAGGAAATGATATATTTTTAATTTTCTTTTTGCCAGCCAAGGCTCTCACACTATACTACAAATGTCCTATTTTTAAAAGCACATATTTTGCCAGCACATTCAGTCATTTTTAATTTTTTTTAGAAGGGTCAGAAATATCAGAGCTTCACCATATTTTTGGAAGAAGTACACACCTATTCCTTGAGCTTTAATCAACAGAATCCAATAGTTAATTTATTGGTTTGCTAGCATGAGTACCATTTGAATAATTTCATATTATCTACAACAATCATCAATGAACGTCAACAATATTTGTACCTCCTTTCTCTAGAATGCTTTTAAGTTGTTTCTAAAGCTTTTGTTGTCATTTTTGACCTTCTAAAAAGAATTATGGTAGAGCTATCAGAATTTTATTAAGCTACTTTTGTTTTCAATTTTACCAGGGGAAATACTTTTTCTACCAATACAAAACTATCAAATGTAACTGACAAAAATGTATGAATTTCAATTTTTCAATTACTATTGTTTTAATCATGTTAAAATTATAATTTATGTTATGTTAGATATTTATTAAAAATATAATAAGTAATCAGGCAAGCATTAAAGTAATAGTAATTTCCTGCACCATTCATTGCTATTTATTATTGCAGAATTTTGAAAATTACACCAAGTATCACAGGAAAACAAACTTTTACACAATAAACTATTCATTTTGTTAAAATCTCACAACAATAATTCATTATATATTACCATGAAATCAAAGCAAACAAGCATAAAACCAAAAATAACATTTCCTTAATAATACCTTCCATTAAATGTTTCGACAACAATCTCAAATTACTATTTTGGCAATAATAACAATGATAACGACAATGACAAACAATGATGATATACACGTTCTCTGTGATCCATGCAAAACTCACGAACTAATCAAGCACAAATTAACGAGCTAACATAATTAACACTAATGATAACTGTTTTTATTTTACTACAGAACGAATTACAAGAAGTGTCTACTGGAGAACTGGTCAAAATAATATAATCAATCTACTAAATTGTTCTATCACTACCAGATAAATAAAAAATGAGATGGAACTCTAACGCTACAAATTTCCCCTCTCACCTATGGTTGTCATAGTCTCCAGTTAATGAACTTGATCGCTGCTGGTAGTAGTAATCATATGAATGGAGATACTGAGGATGTTGGTATCTGAAAACACAACTGGAACTGAGAATGCATAAATGGAAAGAGGTACATGGGTAGGTACTGCAATTTTGATTCCAACAATGCAAGGAATTAAGTTTTCGTGACCATAAAATTAAAACTCTTCTCTAAATTTGCATCAACCCTTTAACAGATACACACATAATAAAAATGAAAATTTATATTACATACATGAAACTCCAAATTAAAACAAACACACTGGGCTTTAAAAATAGCTTCAAAATAACAGGGTATGTTTTAATATATTAGGAATAGTATCAAATCTAAAATCTGCAAATAACAGCAGAACATTTTCAATAATCATCATCATCATCATCACTAAATCGATACTACATAGACTTTGTACTCCTGTGGTCGCCGAAGGGTTCAAAAATCAATACTTTTCCCTGTAGCTTTACAATACTTTCCCTCTACTATATAGTATTCAAGAAAGTTAAAACAACATGGTACCTCTGAGGAAGTCACAAGGTTTCTGCCAAAATATAAATGAAAATATGGCACATCTGGTTAACCAAGGCAATAATCTTGATAATTAAAAATCATCTTTAAAAATAGATACATACATGAATCTATTACAGCACAGTTCTGAAACATCCAGCAATTTCATTGGTTCACAATACTTACAATACAATAGTTATATACTCCCTGATATGGAGGATGGAAGAAACAGACAGGACAGATAGGGTGGGACATGCAGAGCTGTTTAACAGACAAATGAGAAATATACCTGGACCAATGCTGAGTAATACTACTTGAAAGTAAAATTAAACCAATCCCTATACAAAGCCAGCCAAAAGCCACAGAACACAAATTAAAATGCTATAAAATGTAAGGAGTTCAGGAAAATTTACTGGAACAATAGAGGAAAACACTGTTCACGAGAAATTGCAATACAGAAAGATTTTTTCACATTCTGCCAAAGGAACTCACAGAGATACAAATTCAATAGGATGGGATTTCTGTCTTACAGATATTTTCCAGGAGAGTAGTTAAATATCAATTTGGCTTATGAAACCAGGCAATTGCATATTACCAATGCACGCTTCCATGATCTGATAGTCAGCCTTATAAGAAATTCACAAATCTACAAGCAAAGTTATGTCAACATTTTTGGGGGAGCCTGAGATTAAATTGATTTTCTCACTGAGCACAGACTGGAAATTCTACAAAGTAACATGACACATTAAGGAGTTTATGGTAAGCAAATCCTTGAAAACGTCCAAGACATTAAACATAGTACCCAAAGACTGCAGTTCCTTGAAAAAGTCCCTCAACCAGGTGCAATGTTATCACATCAAAATGCAAAACCAACAGCTCACATTAAGCGTTTTGGAGATGGTAAAGTACTAAACAATCCTATCCATAGCCTACACACTGATCTTGTTCATTTCAGACCACTGAAGTAGTGAGTCACATCAAAAGTTGAAGTCATTACATGGAACATGGATCATTTTGGTACATGATGGCAAAAGGCATGAAGACTGACATTTTCAAGTACTACAGTTCATACTTCCCAGCCATGTAACATTTACAAGAGATTCAATTATCCAAAAATATTCATAAATTGAATGCTTGTATGTTTAGGGTACATTATTGTACCCACCCACAAAGAATGTGGCATTTTATATACCACATTGAGAAGGGTCAACATTGATTTTATCAGCAGGGATAGTTTTATGCGAATTCACAGATTGATAACAACCACAATTGATGTACATCTTAGTGTATGGAAACTTAATGTACAACAGGCTAGACCAGAAAAGGCAGCACACTATGCCAGACTGTTGGTGGTAGGGATTCTGGATTCAACACAGACCCCTCCATCACCTGGCCACCACGAATGTCTAACCTCAAGACCATCTCCTTCAAGTCCTACCTCAAGTCCATATACGACACTGCCAGGCAATACCCATGACATCTTTACAAAAATACCATGCAGCTGTGGCTGTCTTCTCACCACCAAAAAATGCGGGGGGGGGGGGGAGAGCATTGCAGAATTTGCCCATAAGTGCAAGGGACATATTGATAATGTGTTCAAGAATAGTGTTAGCCACAGCAAATGAACTTGCATTAACCATAAAGGTGGTAGAATTATTCCTTGAGTTTTCATAGCCTTTGGAAACCACACAACCCATCTGTCCTTAATTTATCACCTATTCAGCATTCCCTTTCTCTAGTAAAGATGTCTCCATAAGAAGGGATAGTTTCCTACTCCTTATTGGGAAAATAACTTTGTTTGTCATTACTCACAGTATAATTGTTTTCAATGAGCATACATCAACATAAATTATGGCACAAGACACCTCATGTTTAAATAATCACCTTACTTAAGTCAGCACCCATTGCCTTAGGTCAACATTAGCCGGTATGAACCGATCCATTTTTCAGTATTTGCACAGCTTTATCCACATCATCTAGCTAATGAGTGAATCAACTAGCCACTCCTAACATTAGTCATAGTCATAGCCATAAAGTTTATACCACATACATTCTACATACTGTTTATACTACATACTTTGTTCATCTTGAACATTCTTGTATAAGACAATTGACATAGATTTTTTGCAATGGGTGAAACTACAAAACATTAACCGCTAACAGATAACCGTTTAACTTTTCATGCTCTGATAGCCTTTTGCACATCGTTTCCTTTTTAAGTTGTTACTTCATTGCAAGTTGGACTGAACTGTAATGGCAGTGTATTGCTATTGCTAAAATTGCAAATCCATACATTGTATTGCTTTGAACTACATATTTATTTTCACATCCATCAGCTTATGCAACTAATTAGTGACACCAACACACACTGCAGATACTAACTGAAATCACTTCCAGTACCAAGTTTGTTATTAACAACACAGGACCTGACAAATAAAGTGAAATATTTTACTTCAATATTTCTCTAAAAAATATGTTGCCATAATAATGTTCTAGGACTATCAAAGAGAACAGAAAAGCCTGAATCATGTTGCTGGAGGAGCACATATCAGAAACCTTTACAATTACACCCATCATAATAATGTCTCTGTCTTCCACTACTAAAAGGAATAAAACATCACATTATGGAAACTTGAGATGAGCTAATAATAAAACAAACTGACTACAGAGAAATTGAAATACAAGGATAATTATTCTTCAAAAGTACAACATACTCACCTGTCAACATTATGTCGAGACAATTCATCATGAGTTGAACTGCGCCCAGAATGAACAGATCCACGGTCTTCAGGCATTGATGAGCCATGAGCAACATGTTGTTGTTGCTGTTGCTGTTGTTGTTGGTAATGTGGATGTTGCTGCATGTATCGCTGCCATGCCATATAGTAACGGTAACTATATTCATCATACATTGCTCGTTGGTTATAATAATACCCTGAAATCAAAATTATAACATGAACATACCAAAAGTAATATCAATCTACATTCCTAATTAACAATATTCTGAGTACCTCCATATTGATGATAATCTCTTCTTCGCTCTTCATCAAATTCAGGTCGAGATCCAGATCGGCTAGAAGGGCGGGATCTACAAACATTTGAAATCATTACAGCACATAACCCTGTCTTCAAATCTCACTGATACCTATACACTAAATAAAATGAAACGAGTATCAATTAACTTCCTACAACAGTAGACAATATTTTTTAGTTACTCACTGCACTGCATAAAGAGAAGAATTAAAAGAAGTAATTCAAATTATAAGAAATATGAATTATTATCAATATTATGAATATTCAGTAATACATCTTACCCTACAATTAGAATTACAAATAAAATTAATAAAACATAAATCACTCGTAATAGTTCATTTCTTACGAGGGGAGAGATAAATTGTACTGGGAAAAGGTTGCTCAGAGAGCATCATTCTATGTTGAACTTGAAAAACTCAAAATTATTATGTACAGCTCCTGCTGACCTTTTCAAATAATAAATGAAGTTATAAAAATATATTTCATGAAAGAAAACTATTGTCTCTAAATGTCTCTCACATTCTCTGTATCTTTGCTTTAAATTTCAAAATATTTTCAAACTAAAGACAAAATTATGAATGTTCTAGAATTCATAACGTCGATGCATGGATTAATGTTCATATATTTTAGAAACATTTCACGTATTGCCAACATATCATCAGTAACATGTGACTAGATAAATGTGCACATCACGTCTGATTTCTCTGTTACATTAGTTAGTAATAATTAGAGTTGGGAAGTTTGGCAAATTGCCTTTTCGTTATTGTTACTATTTTATGACGTAACAATAGGATGCACTTCTGGGAGTTGTTTTAGTAGATTTTCAATTTGTCATTTTTTGCCTATTGCACCGATGCACCTTTCACGGATCAATTCTTATTTTCATAACAGAGTGCAGTGTGGTTCTTCGAATGGTATTCATTCCGACTCTTATCGTGTACCATCTGGAGTCCCTCCGGGATCTCGTACCTGCATATTTTACTTTTCAACTTGTTTATTGATTATTCCCCTACTACCTTAAAACAGTAATATCCTTCTTTTTGCTGATGACGCTAAGATTAATCATTCGATAGTTGATACTATTGACAGCAAGTTGCAACTTGATTTACTACCTGTTAAAAATTGGTGCCTTGGACAGAGACCTTGGAGTTATCTTAACTTGACAGTTATCTTGACAGTTAACTTAATTTCAACAACCACATTAACAGTATTGTTAACAAAGTTCTTTGATCCTTGGGTTTTATCCTGCAAAACTAATCACAATTTTCAACACTACACTTCTCTTTAACTCGCTGGTTAGGTCCATTCTGGAGTATGCCTATCTGATTTGGTCTCCCATCACTGGGAAGACCGTAAATCATCTTGAGAAGGTCCAACACAGGTTGTTGTGCATCCTAGCGTTTGGCGATGGATGCCCTATCCTGCGGTTTTGACACAACTACATTAATTACTAATCATTGTCTCACATTCCTCATCTTCGGGTGAGAAGAACAATCTGTGGCCTATCTTTCTATTTAAAATTTTGTCAGGTGAAATTAATTGTAACAATTTTCTCCCTAATATCAGATTTCGAGTCCCTTGCGTGTCAACATGTAATCCCTTATTATTGTCTGTCAAACCTGTGAAAACTGACCATGAAATGAATGATATCTTCTACCGTATTGCATGTACTGCTAACAAGTATTGTAAATGAATTGATTTTTTCAACATTGACTTTATTGATATGCGGACTCTGATCCTCCTTTCCAAGAATTGTGTCAATTATTGTGATATTATGTGATATTTACATTTTCATTTACATGTGATATGTTAAAAATAATTAATTATGGTAGCGCCAATTCAGGCCACATCAGATTGTACTGTTGCCTGTATATTTCCTTAAATAAATAAAAATTACTTACTCAAGCTATGTTCGTACTATTCAAGAATTGCTCTATGAAACCACCTGATTTGTAATTAGATAGTGATCCTCAATTTACTCTTTGTAACTCCATTAACAAATGTGTATCTCATACGTCCATATTATAATCACGTGTATTAAAGGGAATATCCCGTAAACAAATACATAAATTATTAATAAAAGTTGAGTATTAATGATCTGCATTTCATTATAGAAACAAAAGTAATTTCCAGTCATTTACTTTTTCACATGATTTACACTATCTTTTCATAAACCCTTGACAAGTGTAAAAGGGGATTTACTATATTATATTAAATATCAACATACATAAAAAATACTGGTTCAACCACTGAAATGAACCTAACACAACAGATTTTAGAGTCTAATAATCCTAAGCTTATCATTACATTAATAATTCCCATGCTATTTATAATTACAAAATAACCAATACCTTTCCACTTGAGGGAGATCAGAAAATCAATCCAATATCAATAACTCAATGCATTCAGTCTCTCTAAGAGTGCAATGAATTTAGAACTAGAAAACACTAAAACATTTTACATTTATTTAAAATGCTTAAAAGTGCAAAACATCATCCCCATTCAGCATACTACAGTTGCACAAGTAAAATTCCTTTTGAATATTCTTTTTTTATATACGATACATGGAGAAATAAACATAAATTTTTGTTATAGCAAACCTTACTTCGTTGGCTCAAGGAATTTGCGTTTTAAGACAACTCAATCACTTTTTTAATGAAAAGGGAGGTTAAAAAGTCTTATCAGCTCAGGTACTTCTTCTCTACATTCAGGAAAGATATTTTCAGAAATCAGTTCAAATACATTGTTTTGAAATTTCTATACTTCCTCAGATGATACACTTTGAATTTATCAATATCATCTTTTGTAAAGAGTAAATTCACAATGCTTCAAAACTAGTAATCAATTCATCAATTAATTTTTGATTCTTCATTATTAATAAACAAAAGATAATTTAATCCTTAAAAAATATGATTACATGGTCTTACCTCTGCCCATAATAGTCTTCATAATGGCCGTAGTACTCATCGGGACGACGGTAATCTCGATCGTATGGATACCGCCGATCATAATATCTATCTCTTTCTTTATCTCTCTCACGATCTCGATCTCTCACACGATCATGATCTCTCTCTCTATCACGATCTCGCTCTCTCTCTCTATCACGATCTCTTTCTCGGTCCCTGTCTTGCTCACGGTCCCGGTCCCTAAAAGAAGTAAAAGGACCCTTAAGTACAATATTATTTAATAGACATTTCCATATTCATTAAACAGACTATATAATTTTAAAAATCAAAACCAAACCTGTAATCACGTGCAAGTGAATCAGAAGGTTCCCTATGTCTGCGAGGATAATAACGGCCATGTTCATCTTGATCTCGATACCAAGACTTATCGGATGGAGGTCTTTCTCGATCGCGTTTACGTTTTTGTTCACTTTCGCTATTATATTCTTCTTTTTCGTCATCATCATCCACATGTTTATATCTGGAAAAAAATCAAGACACATCTTTGCCTTTGATTTTTTTATACAGAGGATGTTGTGCTCTCATGGCTTTTAAAATTTCAATTATAAAAAACATTCTTTCTATAGTTTTCAACAAAAATCAATACTTTGCTCCAAAAAATTACTTCATAAAAGTAATAGACATATATAAAAATTGGAGTACGAAACAAATACAATTATTGCTTCAATCAATCCACAAAGATAAATACACATTTTAATACAAACCTCCTTCCTTGACGTGCCTGTTCATCATAATGCCTGTGTTGCCCATATTCCTGTTCTTCATATCGGCCACGTTCTCTATTATATGGATATCTATTTCGAGGTGACTTGTCTTGATCACGGTCGTACACGTGGTCTTCTCGCTCATAATGCCGAGGATCACGATCTTCTCGATACCTCCGGTTTTCAACAGAATGATCAAGAGGTCCTTCTCTTTCACGAGTATTCACTGAGCTGAAATATTCACGACTGTTTCCATGACGATTTAAGTCAACACTACCAGCATCAACATCATCATTACGTCGTTGGCTATCTGCATCTCTTCTAGATCTACAAATTTGAAAAGTACCCAACATAATGAAAGATCAGAATCATCAAATCATACTGGATTTGAGGAACATTGGAATACATACAATGAATCTGAGGTGACATTAGGAAAAGCTTCAACACAATCTGAACCAATAGTTTCACTTCTTTCTGAAGGAAGTTGAGCACGTTCTGCAGCTGAATCTTGACCATCTGCATCTATATCTGTAGTTTCATGGCCATCTGAAGATGCTAAAAGTTAAAAAGATATAAATTATATTAATATAAAGTATTACAAACACATATCTGAATCTTAAACATATCTGGAACTTCAAATAATAAAAGATGGATAAAGATGTTTAAAAAAACATGAGATCAAAATAAGACAATATGTGATGACAAAAATGACAATTTTGTGGACAATGGTAAGACATAGCAAATAATTTTAACAAATTCTTTGTAGAAGTTGATACGAAGTTAGCAGAAAAATTTGATGTCTCTCCTGACAAAGTTGAATTGGATTTGGTTTGCTTAATTCCAGAATCTATATACTTATCAAACCCACAAATGAATAAAAGAACAAGAAAAATAATAAACAACATGAATAATAAGAAATCTGCCAGTGTTGAATACATCATGCCGGTTGACGTAATTAAATATATCTCCCATTACATAATTAAACCACTGGCTTAGATAATTAATAAAAGTATTGAAACAGATATTTTCCCTAACCATTTTAAAAAAGCGGATGTAACCCCAGTGTAAAAGTCTGACGAGAGAGAGATTGACCAATCTCTCTGATATCAAAGTTCGCAAAATTTTGGAAAAAATACATGACTAGATTTAATCACTTCATACATAAAGAAAACATAATAAACTCTATGCAATTGGTTTGCAGAGAAGTACAAGCAACAAAGATGCTGTGTACCTGTTCATTTGGATTTGGTGAAAGCATTTGATACAGTGAACCATACATTACTGTTGAGAAAATTATATAGATTGGGATTTAGAGGAATGGCATACGATCTGATTGAGAGCTATTTAACTGGATGTAAACAAGCAGTGAAGGTAAATACGAGACTAGCACAGAACTGACAGCAACTTCTGGAGTACCACAGGGATGGTATGGGGCCCTTTATTCTTTATATTATACAGTAAAATCTGTCTAAAATGTACCTTTAAAAGCTGGAAACCTGTCTTAATCAGAAAATTTCTCTGGCCCATGAAGTTAATCGGTTTTCTACACAACATAAAAACAGAACATGTCCAGCGCAGAAATGGAACAGTTTTTAGGTTCTACAAGGAAAAATAACTTTACAAAATGGAATTCCTGTGACTTCAATGCAATCAGCAGAGAGATGCAAGATATTCTTAATGAAAAGAATGCATATGCAAGTCCGTTTTAAATTCTGTCCCCGTGACATGCACTTTAGTCATGGCAAGCACCCAGTGAAAGGGAGGAGCTTCGGCTGTCGACGTAGAATTCGACCTTGGGGTCACTTGTCTCTCAAGGCATAGGCCATTGGGAATTCTTTCCCTCCAAACTCTGAGTGTGAGCATATCTTCTGTTCTAGCACTTCCTTGCCCCTGCATTGAGAATCTAACCACTCAGCCAGAGATGCACTGCATAAGGCCTTGCAGTGGTATCAGAAAGACAGTATTCTGGGCTGTGAGTCATTGTCCTCTGAAAGAATCAAAGAGCAGTCCAACTGCAGCCACTAGGTAGTGACGTGGTATGTAGTTTTATGAGTTTAACAATGGCTGGAAAAAACAACACTCTAACTTTAGATGAAAATGTTGACTCAACCTCATAGAAGAAAGCAAAACTCATATCCTCCCAGTGATAGCTCTTCAAGAATTATTCAAGTGTGGAAATACACAAGTATATGACACACTCAACAAAAAAAAAAGGGAGGCTAAAATAAATAAGAATTGGAAGAAACATGTACAGAAATCCAGAGTCTTACTTCATAATATTTCTTGCAAAAAATTAATACTGAGCACTTGTCTCTATTTCTAACATACACTGATCACTGATATCACTTTGCAGTTAAAAAAGTTTGCACTCACTGCTAATAATCCACAACTATTACAGACTTTTTTAAATTGCAGAAAAAATAATTGAAACATGAAATTATATCTTTTAAGGATGATACTGGATTGATTGTGAACAAAGTACATGGGTGGAAGAAATATTTACAGTAGAATAAAAGTTAAAATTGATAACTAAATGGTTTTAGAACTATTTTAGAATAGAAATGTGTTGAAAAGAGTGAAAATGGATCGCACATAGACCAATGCTTCTGCCAGTTTTTGTAATTGTATTATATTATACTACGTGAATAAATTGATTTGAATTGAAATCTATCGACTTTAAAATATATTTTTGAAACTCATTAGTTTAAGAAAAATATTGAAGATTAACAAAAGGCATGAATTTAAACGATTCACTCACCACTAGGCATTGATGATGTAGATATAGGCGATGTTAATTGACCTACACTATTGTCCAGCTCATCTTGTGCCACTCCTGTAACTACTCTCGGTTCATCAGGGACTGGTCGAAATGAATTGGAAGTTGTATTACTTGTTCCCAAAGTTTGACGCCCTTCTTCTGCCAGTCCAGTCACAACACGAGGCTCATCCGGAGCATTTTCTGCAGAGGCATCATCACCCCCCTGACCCTCTGGGCCACGTGACTCTCCAGGCACCATACGACTGAGACCCGGAGGAGGAGTATCATCATCTCCCTGAACAGCAGAAATAACTGCCCCACCAGTCATGGCCAACTGAAGGTCCCCACTTGTCTGGCCAGGCACAGTTCGATGCATGTACATGGAACCAATTGGCCCTGTCATCGAAGTTGGTAAAATAGCCTCTCCTGCCACTGGTCCACCAGGGACAGCTCGAGCAGATATATCTTCAACAGCACTTGATGACCCTGGCTGTGATCCAGGCACAACAGATGGCAAACTGTCCTGGTGACCTGGGACTTGCCTTTTAGCAATATCTTCAACATTAGTATTTGAAGTTGAACTGCTGAAACTAGCTGGCATCAAAGTACTGCTTGATTGAGGATTCTCCTCTCCTTGTCCAGGCACGATTCTGTCTAACTCACTGTGCACAGGGTTACGATGCACATCATTTGTATTACTCATTGGTGCCCTGTGCCAGCTACTGTTTCTACCTGCAGCTTCTGAGTCTATTGGAAAATTATCGTGAGAAACTTGCTCCAAAGTGTATACACCAGGAGTATCCAAGTACACTTCTTGATTATCAGGTAATCCAGACTCCTGAGGCCAAATACTTGGATGAGAAATAACTGCGTCCTGAAACACCAAAATTTGGAGACATTGATAAACAGAGTTTAATTTCAGTAGTATTTCAAATGCATTAGAAATAAGATGTCATTTCAATGCCATCAAGTTGTTGAAGGTAAACCAAGATTAATTCAGCATTTTCTAGGAAACAAAGTCAGACAAAAATCAATCTATCAGTATTTTAAAGAACACTAAAAATTACCAGAAAAATTAATGAGATGAGAGATATTGAAACTTCAAAACAGTCAAAATGACTGATTCTATCATTCTGATGCTAAGTACAGACATGGTAACACCTTTTTATTGCACTTTAAATACACAAAGCATTTTTGCATGTAAACACTTAAATACAGTAACTCTCATTTAAAATCATGTAATTCCAAATATTTGCACCCTTCTCTTTTTGCACCCTACCATTTGTTTCTTCCCATTCAAAGTAGCGAGACTCAACTAGCCTCGAAGTTGCAATTGACGCACTATGCAAGAAAATCATCTATTGTTACTTTAAACAGAAATGAATTCTCTCAAAAGATAAGAAACTTTAGATATTGTTGTTCTAAGTAATGAGATGTGTGCACACACAGAAAGATACAGAATTTACAGAAAACTCCCCATTGCCCTGCTGCCAGTAAAATGTTACACACTAAAATTTTAAAACTATTGGAAAGTTCTGACCATTTACTGCAGACTAATCTACAAAAAGGGTAATCTTAAAACATTCTTAACAGTTGCATACCATGGTGTTCTGGTAAACAAAGAATAGGGGAAGGAGAGGACTGCATGATCCAAGAATAAATAGCAAAAATACTATTCTGAGGTCCATTTCTGACACATCATTGGTTTGCAACTGTTAACTTTTTTTGTGTGTTTATATAAATATTTATTTTTATTTTCCCATTATTTTTTTCTGTTAACTTTAGTATCTGAAGACAGCTTATTCTTGGTCATTTATGTACTCTCTTTCCCCAAGAAACAATCAAAATT
The DNA here is from genome assembly GCA_038098605.1 of Gryllus longicercus. Classification (NCBI taxonomy): domain Eukaryota; kingdom Metazoa; phylum Arthropoda; class Insecta; order Orthoptera; family Gryllidae; genus Gryllus; species Gryllus longicercus. The sequence continues at coordinate 1,182,949 of JAZDUA010000338.1, read as the reverse complement.
ATCCTAATGTTTATTATTTCTTTACCTGGCCCACTGGATTCTGAAGAAATCTGGAACTACTAGCTGGCGAAGATTGTTTTCTATCCAAGTGTACATCAACATCTGGTCTTTCTTTGTTGTCTGGTACAGTCTCCAAATTCACAGATTCCTCACTTACATGTGCAAGCAATATTCTCCCCTGAGATGCGACATTTCCAAATCCTAACCCAACATTTGAAGAGGAGACTTGATTCTTTGCAGGACCAGCCTGAGAAACGTCTCCTTCAGATGGCATTTTGCTGGGTATGCCAATAGGTGGGATAGATTTACTGGAAATTTTATTATCCACATCTGGCTCAATACCTACTTGTGGTGAAGAAACAAAGCCCCGAGATCTTGATACACTCTTGTTTGCGTACTTATGATTTAACGAGGCTCCTTTAGCAGCATAGGGATTAGCACCTTTATCAGCATTCCTATTTACACCTACTGGAGAAGAGACTGGAGGAGGAGGAGGCAGAGAAGCACCGACACCTACTGAAGGGCCAGCATTTACAAGAGGAGGTGCACTCCCAACCTGCGGATGTCCAGCACCAATTGAGAGTCCTGCTCCAATTGGTGCAGAACCTGCACACAGTGGAGGAGATCCTGAACCAAGAGGAGGCCCTACACCAACGGAAGGACCAGCATTACTTGGTGGAACACACGTATCACTATTTTCTGGAGGTGCAACTTCAACGTTTTCAACATCAGGATGGGAGGGATTTAAATTAAGGGTCTCTAGACCAGCAGCAACTTGATCCATGGAAGGAAAGGAAGCACCACCAATATCAAGAGGGTTTTCTACTTTCATTCCTTGACCATGCTGAGCAGAACTCAGTGGGCCTGGTGAAAGCCTACTGAAGCTTTGAGTAGAAGCACCAAGAAATGGTACATCAGGAGTTAATTCATTTCCACTAAACAGGTTGGAAGAGTGAGAGGAGTAAGATGAATCTGGAGCTCCGGGTTGCTTAACATCACCAATTACATGATTCTGAGTCTGCTCTGAGTCACTTCTGAACGGAGTTTCAAAACTTTCTTGACTAGGCACTCCTCCAATGCTCTGAAGAGAGTGATCTGGAGGGTTGGATGCCTCGCTTTGTTTATTACTATTATCAGTTGCCTGTGATACCTCGTCTGATCCCTGACTTGGAAGGCTCTCTGTTGACCATTGAGGACTTAAGGCCTCAGTTGATTCCCCTCGATGTGACAGCTCTGGAATATCAGAAGCATGTGGTGCATTTCTACTACGCACATCTCTTGGCACTTCCACTCCTTCCCCCGCAGCTGTTCCTCTCACTCCCCCGGCATTAAAAGGGGCACCTGATTGCTCCTCTGGCACCCTCTCCCCAACTACATTAGCAAGTCCTTCAATCCGTGCATGCTGCGAGCTTGGTACACTCTCAGGAGGATGAAATCCAGAAAAATAGGATTGACTTTGATTTGTGTTAGTAGAATGGTATCTATTCTGATCCCCAGTTTGATTATTATTATTATTATAAAATAAGTCTTGTCTTTCAACACCAGCATTTTGTTGTCTCACTTCCTTCCTTTCTTCCATAGAATTAAACAGTGTTTGTTGTCCTTGAGCATATGGATGTTGATTAACAATGGATACTGAATTAAAAGAGTCACTTATCACATCATGTGTATTTTGAACTTGCGGAGGAAACTGCTGATGATAGCCTCCAGACCACATCTGGTGCATGTTACCAGCTTGAATATAATTTGTTGCATTATTAGGCAGCACAGTTTCTTGATATCCTCCTGGTTCTACAGACCAATCCCAAGTAGGATCTTTCTGAGAATTGTTATTGGATGGTTCTCCTCCACCATTGGAGTCTTCCCATCCCCAATTCCAAGGATCTGTAGCTGCTTTTACAGGAGCATTTCTGAAATAAAGATACAAGGCAATGAAAAAAACAATACACCCACTGATGATTACACGAAAGGATAATTTACAAACATAGGTACATAAACATATATTAAAATTTAACTAAATTTGTATGCAAAAATGTTCATTAAAATTATTTAAATAATAATATTTTAATAGATTACAATGACTTACATTCCAATTATAAAAAAGCTCAACAGAAAATCACAAGTTATGAAAGTTGCTTAAAGTGACAACATTCAAATTAAAATAATTATATTCTAATTTTAGATTATTATCCAATCTTTTATAGACTTGTGTTATACACAACCATCATTCCTGTAATACCATTTAATTCACGTATTTTCTCAGTTAACCACACAACTATTTTGAACTGAAAATTTATTTGTTTAACATTTAACTTTAAGGCCTACCATGCATCACTATATTTTAATTTAAAAGATTTTTATGACCAGTTATTTACATAACAAGCAGACTATTAAAAAATAATTATATAAACATAATTAAAATGACCTTGAAAAGTCTATGTAAATTGAGAATTGCAGTTTAAATTAAAAAAGTCTATAAATCATTACAAGTTCCTAACAACTTTTAAGTCATGAAGTTTTTACCCTCAGGTTTAAGGACTTCATCAGTTCAATTAAATCATAATGACATACGTGTACAGTTACAACAAGAACGATAACCATTTTAGGAATCTGCGTAATACTTGGGAACAGCCCTAAATATAAAATAAACTTTATTAAAATAAATTAATATTTTGAAATTCATGATGACTTATCAACTTTGATATTTTAAACTACAATTCCCACTTTTTATGGGTCATTTAAGAACATTTTGCATTACAAGAATAACAGTTGTTAATGATAAATTATTACTAGATTTTTCTGGTGAATTGGTTAATGCCACAAATTATTTTCAATAAATGAAACTCAAACCATTATTTTACTGTCCCTCTTAATCTGATACAAATAGATTTATCAGAATACAAGAATTTCTCCTCAGCACCTTTCTATTTTCTACTACTTTTGAAAAAAAGAATTAATATAAAACACACTCTTTTCAATCTACAAGCTCTGGTGTTAAATATTTCACTATTATGATTTCATGGGAAGTATCTTATTTTAACTGAAATTTTAAGATTGTACCTATTCACTCAAAATAAATCTAATGAAATATCTGGATTTATTATAAAGAACTTTCAATTTAACAGATTATTTTTTTTATTATACCACTAATATTAATTTTGTTTTAAAATAAATGGAAACACTGAATCGTATTAACCATAAGAATGGTTCTTTTTCATAAGTTATTACAATAATGGAGCACCAAATATTTTTTAAAACACCCTACTGTATGACTGCACTTCTATCTCCTAAAAGAATTTCTTATATATTTGGGCAATTAACAAAGATATTCACTACAATAACTGCAATACTGAAAACTGATACCTGAAAACAATAACACACAGAAGAGCATAAATGAGCAGGTCCCCATTAGAAGAGATGAGGCATCTATGCCTGTAGATTTTAATCTCTTACAGCCAGGAACTCTGATAAGTGGGAAATGTTAATACATGTTCATAACTTCACCTAGGATTATTGTACATTTTTACTGTTCTCAACTTGACAAACAATGTCAAGTTTAATGACATGGCATATTGGTTAATGATTGGCATTTTACCTACTAATCATATGATTAGAGGTACTATGAGACCTACTAATCAGATGATTCGACACACATATCGCCACAATCATGAAAAGCTCAATACAAAGTACACAATGCTCATAACAAATCACACAATTAAGATGACAAGCCAAGAATTCTTATCAAACACTAAACAGGTCACACTGTTTCCCTTCCCCAGAACATGAGGTCATTAGCATGCATTGCCTTATTGCATTTCACAACACATTACAGAGGGGAAAATAGCAACAAATTTTTGAGTTTTTGCCCTCTTATAGATGAAGCGGGCTATTTCTAAAAGGGTATGTACAGATGGGAATTTGTTCTAACGCAACCTTTCTCAAGGATGTTTGAGAGTAAAACCAATAAATCATACGTTTCACCGTTTGGAAAAATTGTCATTTAAACTTCTGACTTTCCATAAAAAATATTTATCTGGAACTAACATTCTACTATAAATGGGAAAACTTTTATAAGCCGGTCTCTAACATGCAGGAAGAAAACATACAAAATTTTTACACTGGGATTCTGGTCAGCCCATATTGTTACATACAAATTACATACAATACTCTAATAAGAGAGTTTTCTTAAAACAGGGTTCTGACATATCACTTCAAAGAAAAGATTCCTTTTCTTTCTCATTTCTATTTCACTATAACTCATTTGCTCATTCACTATAACTATTTCTATTAGTTCATTATAAGTATTCCTTTCTAATGATATCATATGTGACTGTGTTCCAGTGAGAAGGTACCAACAGCAATCTACAAATGTAACTTTGGATATAAACTACTAAAATTTTAATCTAATAGCATATTGAATAAAAAGAGCAACTTATTACTTTGTGTGAATTTTAACTTGTGGCAGAAATCCCCAAGACCACTTCAAGTGTGCATTACTGGGTGATTCAGGTGTTACAATATCAAATGTGCTAGACTCTTTAGCCCTTGCTTATAAATTTGACACCACAATCATCTAACAAAGTATTTTATTTCGAATTCAGCAAAAGCTGAATTTTGGTACTATTTAAAGGATTTTGAGATATACAAAAGGACATTGCAGATGATTCAAAATTAGAAACATCACAATCATCTGAAAGCAAAGAAAACATTCAAAAATGACAAATTCCGATAACTCTTTCCCCGATGTCAATTTTAATTGTCAATGAACAATAAGTTAGCATTCCTACAATTTTCATTTATCCCTTTTTAAATGATGGTTGATTTCTTTGATCAGTAAAAGTACATGGAACTTGAGCTTCCATCCCATTTCCTCAGTTCAACTTCTGATGACTAAATTCATTCCAAATATAAATTGACGTGATTAGCCTGCATGGTTCAAGTAAGGGAATTTAAAAAAACTAAACTTCCAGCAGAACTTTCCCGAAAGGGCTTATAAGGATAACTTCAAATTATTTCACAACCATTCCTACTTACATATTTTGTCAATAGGAGACTATTCAGAAAAATCATTAATAAAATATTCCACAAGAAACATCTTATTTTGGTCCCCTTTTGACCAGTGTCTGAAGACATATTCACTTATTTAGATTCAGAACTAAACTTTCAAAACTTTTGTGTCAAGTCAATGGCAACATGAAAATTAGTTTCGTTTTGTTCCATAAAAAGGAAGTCTGCTCAGAAATTGATGTATATACCTACTTATACCATACTATGTCAGTTAAGAGGCAAGTTGAGCAATTTTAAATGCTATGATTTTTATTTTACATATTATACTTTTTTTCTTTTTTTTTTTTTTTTTCTTACATATTTTGGAAACACTAATACATATATATGCACATGGATACTATCCAATACTTCTAGCACAAGTTGTAAACCATACTTCAAAATTCTAGATTCTCCAACTATGTTGTTTATATATACATAAAAGTATTGTACAAATGAAACACTCTTCCAAACAAAACAAATTTGATGATATGTAACCACAACGTAAGAAACACATCAAAATTGTGTTTAACACATCACTGCACCAAAATGTATGTGCTAAGCACAGACTACACGAACTATATCTACACAAAAAATACCTCAATATATTAAAGATGCAAGATTCTTTAAAATAATGTTATACACATTTCTGTTGGGACTATTGTTTTTATTCTAAAAATGAATACCTGTCAGCATCAGCTCTACTTGAAAATTAAGTCAGTGCTTTGTAAGAAGCATAAATGTAAAGCATGTTATTAGGAAGTGATTGCATAATTTAATATTTCTGCAATTACAACATGGCAAATATTGTAATTGAGTAATTTATGTAATGTAAACTAAATCAAGACAACAATGTAACTTCATTGTCTGTGCATATCTTCTAGAATTCAGTGGGAAGTATAGTTATTCAAATTATCGTTTCTACATGTTGTTGCAGCAGGAAGTATATTCCTTCCCGAAGGACATGATAAGGAACAAGTCCTAATCTAGAGCTAATTTGTCCTTGAAAATAGATTTTATTATACCGGAGCGAATGTTTTGTTAACAATTCTTGCCAAAAACACTCATTTCTATTTCTATTCAGAATTCAACTTGTTGAAGACAAAAAGACAACAAATATAATTAAATAATTTTTTTTAATGAAAAAATATAACGAAATATTGTTTTTACACTATTGTAAATATTTCATAACTCAGCATTTTCTGTTTTGTCTCAATTTCGTATTTATAGTACTGTGATGCTTATATGTAATATTAGTTATAACTAGCCATTAGTAATAAAGTCTTTAATCAGTATTTAGCTAATTAGAAATAATAAAGCCAACATCAGCACTATTATAAACACAATATTATATATGTCTTATGTATTTATCTCTGAGTACTACAATATAGCTTTGTACTTCATTAATTCAATAAGTCACCAATGTTTCAACCGAGATTGTAATAATATAGCATGTAATGTAACAATAAATATAAGTTTTATTTTATTCTGTAACTATAATTATTAAGATGTCTATATATTTACAATGCTTAGGGGTTTCACTTAGAAAAAAAAGGAGTATTCTACTAAACAAAATTTCATGACTTTTTCTTTAAATAAAAGGTAGACGGCTCTAGAAGTGTTATCATTTGCTCTCATTAACCCTTTTTATAGTAAGACACTAAATTTTAACAATATCTTAAAATTAATAGAATGAATAATTATCTGCTGTTATTTGTTCATCACGTCACTTTTCAAAACTACTATATTATATGAAGAAGTTTCAATAGACCTATCAAAAGCAGTCAACATTTCAAAGAGAATTGTTAAATGCTAAGATTCGTGAGTTTATATTAACACAAAGTCTATCAATTGTTAAGACATGTATCATTATAAGAAACGTTATGAGATTATAATTAGGTGTGATGCATTACGCTTTTAAGTTACAGTGGACAGCAGGAATTTCTGATTTAGTTCACAACCTACCTATACAGATCCAGATACATCTTTTAATACAACACATTTCAATTACATTTTTAGAAATATGATTATGTAACTCTGTGTTGGCAATGAATAGTGATAATATTGTTCCATAATTCATAAATCCCTTGGTTCATTACACTTGGAAAATACCTATCAAATGACATGCATCTTTGAGATTTTTGATTTCTTTATAAGGCTTAATATATAGTATTTTTCTGTTGTAAACTATTTATATATCTTTCATTTTGCGTTTTATTCATAAGGGATCAATGAGTTATTTATTTTCAAAGCAAGTAAAGCTAAATATTATTAAAATATTATTGTCCATCACTCTTAATTAAATAAAAATTATTTGGTCATTTTTCCAATGAACAGGTTCATGAATAAGATCTTGTAGTTAACAAACAATTATTATCTTTTCAAAAATGCATTGTTTTTAGGACAAATTAGTCCCCATCATGCTAGAATATTTTTTTCTTCCACACTGTACACCCTGTATAATAACAGCAAAAAATACGTTTGGCGGTACTCAACACAAGATGATCTGAAACTCAGCTTATTAGTTAAAATTCAAAAATTAATAAAATTTAAATTTAAAAAATTTTGGCAGTTTTCAAAAGTTGGATTTTTGACTTTTGAAAACAGCCAAAAAAATTTTATTTTAATTTTTATTCATGTTTGAATTTAAGATAACTTATAATAAGCTTAGTTTCATGTCCCTTTGTGTTGGGTACTGCTTTGCGTGTTTTTGATTTTTATTATACAGGATGTAGTTACGGTACTGAAAAGAAAAAGTGTTGTTCTAGCCTGATGACGGGGGACAAATTTGTCCTTGAAATATCTAATTTTTGAAATGATAATAAATGTTTGTTGACTGCAAGATCTTTTTCGTGAAACTATTCATCAGAAAATGGCCAAAGAATTTTCATTTAAAAGCTAAATATCATTACATACAACGTAAGTAAAAATAGAATGTACCGATTTTATATTATACAGTATATTTCTCATTACTACCTTCCTGCACATTTCACTTCATTTCATCTCATGCTCATTACTATGCACATTTGGAAAGCATTAAAATAAATTAGGTCGTAATAACACTTATTCAAAGGTAATAATCTAAATTATTTTATCAATTCGCTACTACAAGAGATCCCTAATCAAAAACCTGCAGATAATGAAAATACATTTTGAATGGATCGTACCCATTTTTTTGCATCTGACAATTACTCCTTAAATGTACAATAAATGGAAATACTTACAGGTGAGGTGGTGGAGCAGAAAATTGTTGGCCATAATGCTGGGGTACATTGGGTCGGGGTGGATACTGCTGTCGGTAATTCCAATCTCCAGTATTATTAGTAACTCGACGAGCCATTGTATAGCACCAAAGTTACAGTAAATTAATTCTAAAGAAAACAAAATATAATTAAAAGTGATGTAATTGAAAGTGCATTACTTAAAAACGCATTAACCAAATGTAGGTCACTTCTACTTCCTATTTGGAATTGACTTATGAAAAATGTAACAAAAATCATTTATCAACAAACAGAAAATAACACTCAAATGTAATAATTATAGCTCTGAACTCTTTCAATAAATATCACAAAAAACAAATACATGTCTGAATGTATCTGTGAATATATATTAACATGATAGAAATTATAATTGCATACAAGATATTTTTATGATCCAATTCTTTACATTTCTGGAGAGAGTTGTTTATAAACAGACTTTATAAAATTATCCAAATGTACATGCCAAATTGAACATATGACAAATTTAGAAAAAATTAGAATGATCTGATTTCTAAATCTCATAGAATTAAAGAATGAATTTATACGCATGTTACACTTTTTCACTCTTGACATTCGGACAAAAGTTTGTTTAAAACCGACCTGTAACTTCGTAAATTTTAATTTTACAATCTACTGTCTTCAGTCTTCTCGAAAGTGTCACAATCACAGTCACTTATACAGTGATGTGCTCCAGAGCTGATCAATACTTAAACACTATTTATTTCAACACACATTTGGTACATGGTTAACTGCAATTCACGCTAATTCCGAAACTTATAAGTTATCTTCAACCTCTTTCACAGATGGTTACTCACATATGATTTAACATACCACATACGAGTACTTTGCACATGTTTCATGAACAATATGCTACATTACATTTATTTTGTTGGCCAAGGTGAGAAAGATCATACCGAATAATATTATACATGTCGCATATTCCCATATGTTGACACCCACCCTCCAGCCATTGACGGAGGTTCACGTACTTCACGTACAGTTCACGTCACCGAAATTTCATTGATTCTATGAATTCTCCAGAAGTACATCTTGACGTTCGTAGAGTTCGTGCAGTCGACAAGAAATCTTTGTTCTACTCTCGAACTCCTCTTCTCGATTAATCTATTGAAACTACCCCATCTACAAGTAGTTCTCAAAACTAAAGAGAATTCGGACATTACATAAGATAATGAACAGAGTTTTGCCTGGTTTTGCTAGAGGGAAGGAATGCACAATCTATATTACTAATTTTCAATGCGTGCAGAAATTAAAAGAAAATTATGCAGCCTCCAGCCATGTAAAAGGATCTATGGTTTCGTGAGATGCGTTGGAACACGGGAAAAATAAAAAATAAAATAAATAATACAGTTACTACTGTGAGTGAAAATGTAAGTGCATGACTGTTTTTCGGCATGTTATCATACTGCACGTACTGACAGGATTCTTAATACCAAGTGCATAACTGCTAATGACACAACTCGTGCGACAGCAAGGCGGTAAGAAAGATGCCGACCGCCAATAATTACTATTCACGTGTTTCCTTAGCGAACAACTTCTTCGATATTCTTGATATGTCGTACTAAATCGTTGTACTGAATATATGATAAATATTATTTTACTCCAGCATTAGTGAACACTGTTTGTCTTAAAATATTTATTTTATGCGAAAGTATTTTATTTGTTTTTTCTTGGGCAGAAAGTGTGCTAATTTTGGAAGAGCATTTAATATGATTTTGCTCAGCTAATTTTTTCGGTTGCAGATCACTAGTTCTATACTAATAGAAATAGAAATATAAAACAATTACTTGTTTGAACAATAAGTGTCAAGTAAATGTCTCAGAAATAAAGTGTTTACTTTATGTAAAAGTCCACAAGATATCAGCACTATTGTAAGTTTCATAGATATTCAATAAAATATTCCAAAGTCGAACATTATACAGAGCGCGAAATTCAAATGACACAAAGTGAGGATTCAAACCGGTTAGTAAATTTCTCAACAAATATTTCTCTCTTTTGGGAGACAATTTTCTTGAAACTAGAATTCATTGTATAGCTTTTCAATGACGTAATAATTTCGTTTTGTTTATTTAAACAGAACTCAACACTGGTGATAATGAAAATTTAATAAAATTTAAATTTAAACTAGTAGTGGTATTACAGAATGACATAGACACTCTCGAATTTCTTAGTTTCTTAATCTCTTTCGAGTATGCTCACTTTTCGGTTTTGCCCCACCCTCTTTCCAGCTATTGATCTAGGAGTCTAAAATACATATTTTCACATTTTCACAATTTTTAGTACCCCTTACAGTATAATTGAAATATCTCCTTAAAAGTGTTATAGAATAGCAAAACATAGTGATAGGGATATTTTCAACCCTTAACCCCTGACTTTAATTAAACTTGGAGCACACCCCCTTGATGATACGGAACACTATCTCTGAAAATTTTTAGAAGGTAATGTTGGTTTGTATAGGAAAATCGAAAAAAAATGTGTAGATTTCGGGGCGCAAGCGCTCATTTGAAACCCAATATCTTCTGTTACATCAAACGTAGGGCAAAAATGTTTATCTCATTGTAAATCTTATATTTATTCCATATAAACGCATATGAATTAATAATTTATTATATCACATTGATAACTACTATACCGATGAATCCTTCACTAAAAGGTTACAACAAATGCGTTTATTAATTTGTTTAAATGCATGTTGAAGGGTAATGTGGTTTACCTTAGTGGTGAAAATTTGAATTTGCGCTTCCTGGCTATCATGAACGGAAGCACTGCTTTCGGGTGCCCGAGATGACCGGCCCCATAGGAGTCCCGGGAGCGCAAATGTTGATGTTCTAATCATTCTAGGGACAACACAAGCTGCAATTTTTTAATTAAATTTCTTTTCTGAAAATGTTTGATGTTATTGCTTCTTAAACAACTCATAATAACATTATACCTTTCTTCTGGAGAAAAAATAGCTTACTCTACCTCATATTATGTATATTGGGGGACAAGTCAGCCACATTCTCAGTGATTTCAATGTATATTCGACTTTGATAATTGGAAGTAGCAATGAGAAGGGGTTTAAGATTTCCATTACGTTCATGAGACGCATGTCGTGTTCCAATAATTTGTAAATCCTGATCCCATTTTCATCCCAAATTCAAACTTGTATACAGCTTTTATATAAAAAGAACTACAAAATATTTTTTTCGTTTGTTTTAAAAACATGCATTTTGTATAAATAAATTTTAAAATACAGTATGTATTGGTTTATTTTGAAACCTAAAAATATAGTTTTGCTTCATCAAAATGTGACAAAAAGTCTGGTTTATAAGCTTTAAAATAATATATGAACAATTATATTATCTTTGAAAATTACTGAGATAATTCAGCTTTTGTTTAGTAAGGCATGCAGCTATTTCGGGATTCCTTCGAATTTCAAATCATTATACTTGGGAAACTATACTTGCTACAGTCTTCATAAGCGGTCATTTTGGATATTTTACGAGGGACGTCAGGAACACAAAATTTAAAAAAATCTGAAACGATTAGGGTTGGGACCCTTGTTGATTTGATGTGGAATGACCCTTGATCAACCTTCAGTTTGTGAACGGCTTTGAAAATATATTCCAGGTATGACACCAAAGATGATTTTATTGTGATATGCTAGCATTCACAAAGTAAATATGATATAAGAGTAATTATTCATTTATAATAGTATATATTTCAAAACAAAAGAACAAAAACGTTTGTTGTAATTCATTTACACTTTATACATCTACCCTGTTATAAATTAACAATATAATAAAATTTTAAATACTCGATTTTTCTTATCACCTAATTAACATGAAATTTATTACATTTTCCGCAATATAATGCAAAAAAATCTTCCACGCGAAATTGAAAAAATCAATGGGAAAAATCATGCCCCTGACGTAATTTTAAAGCAAATTCTTTTTGGCCTTCCGGCTTCTTTGAGAAGCATAGTTGAAAAAGAAAACCCTCGATCTTGCACTGAAGCAACCACTAACGCTGGGGCTCTGAATTTAGAACAATATGCGAAACAGCTCTAAAGTCTGTTAAGGATGTTTCACACATTGACAAGTCTTAGAATCTATTAAAAAATCTCCGAATTCTTCCCCTCTTCCTTTCTCCTCCTCTTCCACTTCTATCACTATTATGAATATCACCACCGCCGCCAACACCACCACCCCCGCTGGAGACGCAGGCGCCACCAACAACAACAACAACACGATCACCGCCACGAGCATCACCATCCCCGCCAGCACCACCTCCGCCGTCAGCACCACCATACCGCTGCAACCACCAGCACCACCACCCCGCAGCAGCCACTAGCACCACCAGCAACACCACCGCTGCCAGCACCTCCCACTGCAACGGCTAGCACCACCACCATCAACACCTCCACCACCGCCAGCACCGCCACGCTCGTCGCAGCCGCCGGCATCGTTACCACCAGTATCAACACTCCCGCCGCTGGCACCACCATCACTGCCAGCACAAACACCGCCAGGATTACCACCACCCCACCACTCCCACCCCCAGCACCACTCCATCACTAACACCCCCAGCATCGCCACCGCCATAGCCTGATATCACCTCTACTCTCTCCCACCATCATCCTAGTCCTCTCACCGCTCATTCATCACCCAATCGCTTCATTGAGCATTTCCTGCAAAAGGCAGGAGACCCTTGCCCTAATGGGATCTTAGCTCGCTAATAATAATAGTAATAATAATAATAATAATAGTAATAATAATAACAATAACAACAACAACACATCATGGGCGGGTGTTCTGCTTTGGCGCAAACAGAATACCTGAGTCTGCACAACGACGTTGCTGCGGTTGTCCATCAGGACCTGGCTGCAAAGTCGGAGATGATACAGATAGAGGTCCCGTACTACTAGTTCAAGCCAGATTCAGTTTTGGAGTCGAAACGGTGGAAGCTCTTTTGGAATGTAGCAGTCACCACTGATCGCAGGGTCGAAGCCAACAGACCTGACATAATATGGATTGACAAGGCTTCACGGATAGGGATTATAGTCGGGTTAGTGTCTCATGAACCTTTAGTAGGAGTAGGCAATTTCATGCAGTATCTCTTAATCCTTATCAAGACTCGAGGGCAATTAATTTATTATTATATTTCGTTCCTACATAACAAAATAATGGACAATGACACAAGGAATAATTCTGACCATTTTCAACAGCGTTGGCGTTACCGTTCTATTGATAATATTTTAATACCGCTAGACGAAGGAAATCAACCACAGTACAACGCTTGCGAAATTGTAGCAGTTTATGACTTGTGTTCAAAAACTTCCGAATTTTAGGCCAACCTATTTATACAAATAATTGACATCCGGTTATTGACAATCTCTTCCTGAAGCAGACTAATCGTGAGAAAAGTAGTTGTATGAGCATGACAGCTCTTATTCAATTTGAATTAGCTGCTCGCGTAATCGAAAGCAGTGCGCTAGGAGATGTCCAATCAGAAGCGTAGTGCGGCTCAAAGATTTCTTCAGTTTGTTTTTAAATCAGGTTTTTTCTTAGAGTGAACGGATGAACGTTCATCTCACTTCAAAAGATAATACGCGTGTTCTCGAAAGTGTCATCTTCAGAAATAACTCTTAAATCAAATACCGACTTAGTACAGCGCATTTAATTTTTTTTCAAAAGCGCCTCAATTTTTCTTTAAATCTTCTCTTACGAATTGGTGCTAGTTTCATGTCCAACGAACACTGTACTTTCGAAAAATTTTGAACTATTGAAAAATTTTAACATTTAAAATTACAAAATGGAAGAGTAAGATTTTTGTCCTAAATAAAAACTCATCTAAAAAATCAGCTCTCTAAACAAGATCATGCTCAATTTTTGGAAAGCACGAGTTTTTGCGTAATTTGTATTTGAATTTAGTGCAATAAAAACATTTTCTCAAAAACCGCTCCAATTGTTTTCTTTACATTTTTTCCACATATAAAACAAGGGACGCTCAAACATATGGTGCAATTGAATGATACATCTTCTTTGATGGAGGAAATAATGAAAGGGAATTATAGGGGGTATGAAAAGACAAACCCAGTCAACGTCTAGTTAATTAGTAAATCTCAATAATTGAAATTAGTTAAAAAATAAAACCTTTTATGTACAACCCGTGTTTACAGTTTCTAATGATCAAGGGCAGCAAAATGCTCAGTCTTCGCTCGATCATTAGAATCCTCATAACGACTTTGATGCATAAATATTTCACCCCTTTTGAGGAAGAATTTTGAAAAATCCTTTCTTTGTTACATACATGCAAAAGGAAGCTTTAATCTAAATTTCACACCAAGAGAGACGGCCTAGGACATCAACTTCAGGGCAGAACGTTTTTTATGCCAATTGCAAATTTCATTAGAAAGAGACTTGTGCATTGGTTTTCTTAGTAAGAAAGACAAGAAAGAAAATCAGAAGGCAAGTACGTTTTCTACCCGTCCGCACTGTCGATTTCCTTCACAGCTGCGCTGGTGGAAGCCTGTTTCTATCCCAGACCACATCCTTCAGCTCGTGGCCGTGAGGACGCAGGACGTGCTGGCTGTGGTATCCTGCGGAAGAGAGAGATTTTCATCGCCCCAATGGAGTCTTCACGTCTCTGCCAAAAGGGAAATGGTCGCCCTCGACAGCGGATGCCTTTCGCCCAGAGTCTGCAGCATTCACCACTGCCATTTCGTCCGAGTTTGCATATGCGATATTTGAATGAAGAAGACCGTTGTTAGTGGATAACCATTCCACTGCTCGAAGTTTTATCAAGGGAGAGGTTTGCTTAACCACTAGCGCAATTCGTCCGTTTTTGCTCTTCTCACCGTGGACAACCAATCTATTTCTCTTGTCAAAGAATATATTCATTCAACCTCCAGCGCTACTCGTCCTTCTTCGCTCTTCTCTCCAGGGAGGGGGAACCTTAGAGGACAACCAATCTACATCTCGTGGTCTTGTCAAAGAAGATATTCATTCAACCTCCAGCGCCCCTCGTCCTTCTTCGCTCTTCTCTCCATGGCGGGGGAACCTTAGTGGACAACCAATCTTCTTCCCGTGGTCTTGACAAAGAAGATCATTCATTCTCCAGCGCCACTCGTCCGCGATGCTTTCCCTCACAGGCCTCATACTGACGCTGGCGCTCCTGGTGGTGACAGCGAGCGAAGAACTAGAAGATAAAAAGATAAGATTGAACAAGTGCTGCAACATACGCAAGATGCTCTCAGCTGACGGACAGTCGTGCATAGAAGCAAAGTGGACGCAGAACTTCTCAATCAAAACAAGTGACGGTTATGTTGTCCATCCTCTGGACAGTGAGTGGATGGGGCGCTGGCTACCGCCCGGTCTCCCACTGCATTACATCCGTGACGTGAATTTAGGTAAATCCGTGAGTCTTGCTGTTGTCTCCTCCGTGAACGCGTCATCCTTGTGGGATCCAGCTTTACCTCTAAAGGACGACCTCAGAAGCAACACACTGGTTTTAATTCAAGAGCCTTCCATGCCCCTCTATGGAAATTTGATCGCGAGGCCTAAGCCGGGAGGAGGCATCAGAAGGGCTGCCTTCTGTGTAGACGCTGCTCCGCCGCCTCTGGGGCCCTTTGCGGTGAGGTTTCACACGTACTGCAGTGAAGTGGAATGCGCACGTAAGTGCTGCTGGAAAGGGCATCTGCTGTATTACGAAGCAAATTGGCGTTGTGAATATGATGACGAACACTACTGGACGCCGAATAAGTCCTCCCTCGCAATCTTCGATCCGGAGTTTCCCAGCAAAGAACTTTGGACCTCCTGGTACGAGCGCCTTCGTGTTTTGCCCTATGAGAAACGGTACGCTGAATCAGCTCGCCAAGGTGATGGTATGCACCACTTTCACTTTTCCACGTGGAGAATTTGTTTCACCATATACCGCAGTAGCAACGGCAGCTATATCGAAGGGCTCTTCTTTATCGAGTACTCACGCATCACCAGAGGCGTTTACTGGCTGCTCCGCCCTATGTGCTTCCTCTCTGCGTTGCTGTTACTAGTGTCGTTGCTATCTGTAGCATGCGACAAGAACATGCGACGAAAAATACACGGTCGATGCCTTGTTAGCCACGCAGCCTGCCTGTTGGCTTTCAATATGGGACAGATTGGATATTTCATCGGAATTAGTGACTATTTGGACGAAAAAGGAAAACAAGACATACCGCCAGATCTTCAGAGTGTATGCAAGTATTTCGGTGAGTATATTCATATAAGACTCGCATTTTACAGGAAGTGAATGTTTAGATTATTTATAGAATCTTTATCAAGACGTTGTTTGGATGTAATTGTTAGTTTCATGTGATGTAACACACGTCATTGATACATTTTATCGTCTGATATTAATCCTTAAATACTCTCGAGGCGAAGACGCTTGCCTTTCATCACAGGTTCCTGGTTCATTCTCGTAGAATCCCCGTAGAACCTGTAAAATTTGTTACTACAAAACGAGTTAGCGTGCTTCACAGGGGCCAGTCTAACTCCTGTACAGCGTTCGAAATCTTACCCCTATCCTTATTCCTTTCCAATTCTGGCCGATAGGTAGATGACGCATGGCGCGGGCACGTGTGAGACACGAGCGCGAAGACGCTACCTATCATTCCTGACTTGACTGCGAATGACGTGACTTGACTACCCAGCGGCCCCTAGAGGGTGCTGGGAGCTCAATAAAAGGGGATTACTCCTACAAGAATTAACGCATGATATTGATTTACAAATTAAACATTTGTTTACACATAAAAATTACTCTCAAGGACTGAAAAAAAGTCCTCAGAATTTCACAAAATATGTTTCAAGCCACTTCAACTTTTTCCTTTTATTACATTTCTTTCTGTTTTCTTCTTATTCTTTTTAAATATTTTCTTTCTGTTCTTAAGTACTTATTAACCGCGCCGTCTTTAGGCACATGTAAGCGATCCATGATTTATTATTTTGTTTCGAGCACACTGTAATTTCGTGAACTGTCACAGCGGCCCATGATCACTCGCTTGGCATCTTTGGACCTTACTCCGTCAACACTGTTTTCAGTCGCCACACTCCAATACGAGGAGGTCGCCGTAGCACCGCTTGTCAAGTGGAGTAAGAAGCTGTCAAACGCCTCAGGAGAACAGTCGAAGACGTTTTCCATGCGCGCCACTGGGTTAAAATACAGCGGGAATCATGGTTCCCAATCGTAACTAAAAGGCTGAGAACAGAACGCGTGGTTATTTTTTCGATACATTTTAGACGTTTCTACAATTTTTGTCTTGTGTTTCTCAATTTAATTTTTCCTGCAGTTTTACCATTTTAATTTTTGTCTCTAGACCTTTTGGGAAAGCGGTGGGGGGGGAGCATGACCTTTTTCGATCCGCTGTTATTACCAGAGCCCAAAATTTCAAGCATGTTTTACCTAAAATAGGCAGGAAAAAGGCATTTATTTTTTCCTAAAATATGCATGCAAAATTGGAGTAGCATGCAGAAACAGGTAAAAAGAAAAGAAACATTGCAAAATCATAATTTGAAAATAATTGTTGTAAAAAATATGTAATTAAAATGATTCCTATTTTTTATTATATTTAAGAACTTACATTAGCTCTTACGTACAAGGAAACTTCCTTTTCTTTGTAATGTTGATTGCACATGGCCATTCGGTACGTCAACCACATCTATTTATTTTACTCACGACGCTGTCTTTACGAAATGCTATTTTGGACTCGCTGGAAATGCTATTATCACCGCCCAAAGTTCACTTCTTTTAAATTTAGAAAGGAAATATTATTTTAAGAATATTAAAGGACAGTAAACCGCGTCCTAAATGGCAATTTCCTTTGAAAAATTTGGAGCCGTTTTGAAGAAAACGCCGTTCAAGCGCTACAGTACATTCGAAATTTGAAGCACTTCTTCTCAGAAAAGTTTTGAGTTTTAGAAAACTTCATTTGAAGTCATTTGAAGCACTTTAACTCACAAATACAATAGTGTTTACAAATTGTGGTAAATATGCAGATTAACGGCGCGAGAGATTTTTTAAACAAATTACATTTGCTTATTTTTTAAAAAAAAAAATGAAAAAACGAAATGAACTTTACGTCACAATAAAGAATGCAAATAGCACTATCCTTTAGAAAAGTTTGAAGAAACAATTTGGAGCCGTTTTTGAGAAAATGGTGCTTGAGCGTTACTGAAATTGCGATATTTTGAGGTAGTTTTGACAGTAAACGTGTTTTCGAGAAGGTTTATGTAATATTATTTAAAACACATCTACTCATAAATATAATAATAGAAGCAAACTGCTGCTAATGTAAATATTAACGACGTGAGAGACAAGTAAAAAAATTACATTTTTGTAATTTTTGAAAATACAAAAGAATATAGCAGTATGGCGTTTATGTCATCTCATAGAATACATTTAGCACTACCCCTACCAGAAGTTTAAAGATAATATTTGCAGCTGTTTTGAAAATATTCTAGGGGCTTCATGTAAAGTACCCCCAGAAAAACAATGAATGATTTTGAAAATAGCAAAGCTTCGACTCAGGCTCAATGGACAGGGGTTCTTCAATTTTGAAAAAAATCCTTCGCATGTTTAGGCATCAGTTTACATACATCAGACGGATAGACGGACGGACAGACGGACGGACAGACAGACGGACGGACGTTTTGTAAAAAACACTTCCACACTTGTATTTCCGTTGAAATCTCTAAACCGATTTTCCGCAGCATTAGATAATTTTCCCTATACTAGGTATATTACTCCGTATATGTTACGTACGTATACAGGAAAGTAAAAACTGTTTAATTCCTTCACCTCTCCAGAAAAATGTATAAAAGTCGTACAACGTTTAAAATCGCCAAAAATTGATACCTTAATATAAAGATTCTTCTTATCTACTGTACATCTTATCTAGAATAATTCTTCAAACATTTTATTAATATCAAAGACTTGTAATAATTAATATTGTTGGAAATATACATTTATATTGTAAGGTTGAAGTTTGTGAACATGTCGACAGTGTCGCCATCTGCGTCTAGTATATTATTGGAAATGTACTCTATATTGAGAGATTGAGGTTTGTGAATTCGCCGACACTGTCGTCATCTGTTTTTGGTATGTAAACGAATGATCATATGCATTCGTCCTTTTGTCTTACTGTGCAGCAATGTAGTGTTTGTAAAAGACCGTCAAAGACGTTCAATAAGAGTTTATGTATATGTATTTTGTTATAAATAAAAGTGAAATGCAGTGTAGTTCTCAAGAGTTAATTTAACATGGTAGCAGAGCGTGGTTTCCGGATGCAGATGAATTGCTGAAGAGGTTATATTGGAGTTCAGCCCAGTGTCCGTCGATTCGAGGAAGTTTGCGACATGGACGACCTGAACATTCCAGCTTTTGATGGAGAGGACTACGCAAACTGGAAAACGAGGTTAACTATCTATTTGAAATTAAAAAAATGCCATGAGGTGACCACGAGGTCGAAGCGAGAAGAAGACAAGGACGTAGAATGGGAAGAACAGAACCTGAAGGCGATGCATTGCATTTTTAGTGCAATTACTAACAAGCAGCTAGAGTTCGTGAATGATAAAGTAAGTGCTTTCGAGGTTATGAAGAAGTTTGACGAGCTATACTCCAAAGAGTCAACAGCGTTGCAGATTGTCTGCAGGAACAAACTAGATGGACTCAGATTAAAGAATTACAGCGACATAAATGAATTCTTCACTGTGTTTGAGAAATACATAAACGAACTGAAGTCAGCCGGGGCCAAGGTAAGCGAAGAAGAGAAACTAAATTACATGCTCAAAACGCTGCCCGAGTCACTAAGTTATATCGGAGATCTAGTGGATGTTTTGAAGAAGGAAGACCGGACTGCGGAGTACGTGAAGGCAAAAATAAGGATGAAGAGCATCAAGGAGAACCAGGACAGTGAGGGCGTAAAATCAAATGCATTCATCTCGGAGAAGAGACCTAGTGCGAGCGGCCAAAAAGTGTGCTACGGATGTGGTAAACCAGGACACTTCAAGAGGGAATGTCGACAAACTGAGAATCATCGAGGTTCCCGGGGACGTGGCGGAAGAGCACGAGGTAACTATGGAGGTTATGTCAACCAAAGTTATGAAAATGGACATCGCGGAGGCAGAGGAGGACCACGTGGGTCCAGAGGCGGTCGCTATGGTCACGACCGATCTTACCGACAGAACGAGCAAGGAGACCGACATTACCGACAGGACGACCATGGTGGTAGGAACCGTGGAGAACAACAGTTTTATCAGAATGTAAGTGGCGCAAGCAGTTTCGTGACAGAGGTCTTCGCCAAGGAAGTAAACAGTGTAACACAGGATTCAGGTCAGATTGAAATTAATTGGTTGTTAGATAGCGGTTGTACAGATCATATAATTAATAACGAGGAATATTTTTCTAAATGCGTAACGTTAAAAGAACCGATTAATGTAAAAATCGCGAACGGAAAGATTTTAACGGCAACTAAAGTTGGTAATGTAATTAGCGATTTTTTAGTGTTTGACAGATTAGAACGAGTTGAAATGAAAAATGTATTTTACATTAAAGATCTAGATAGGAATTTAATTAGTTTTTCAAGAGTCACAGAGAAACATGATATTATTGCAAAAGTCATCAGCGCAAAAGTTTTTAGTAAAGATAGGGGTTTAATTGCAGTTGCATGGAAACAAGATAGGTTATATAAAGTGACAAGTGTGATCAACAAAGGGGAATTTAACGTAAACTTCTGCAATAAAGAAAATATGACAATAAAGGAAAAGTGGCATAGGATACTGGGGCACGTAAATTTCAATTATTTAGATAAAATTTGCAAACATCAATTAGTAGATGGAATCCCTCAAAACGTCGAGTCTGAACCTATGAAATGTAAAGTGTGCATAGAAAATAAAATGCATAATGTTCCTTTTAAAAACAACAGAAATAAGGCTAAAGAAATCCTAGAAATTGTTCACACAGATCTAAATGGGCCACATTCAACAGTAGGTATGCATGGTGAAAGATACTTTGTTTCTTTTATTGATGATTATAGTAAACTTGCACGCGTTTACACAATTAAAACTAAAGACCAATTATATGATTGTTTAGTTGGGTATGTAAATGAGGTTGAAAATCTTACTGGGAAAAGGATTAAGAAATTGCGGTGTGATAATGGAAAAGAATACATGAATAATAATATATATCAATACATCAAGGAAAAGGGGATTGTTTTAAATGCGTGCCCGCCATATGTGCATGAGTTGAATGGAACTGCTGAGAGGTTCAATAGGTCAATCATGGACATGTCAAGATGTTTATTAGCCGAAGCAAAAGTTAACAATAGGTTTTGGCCAGAAGTAGTTTGTGCTGCCGCGTATCTGAAAAATAGATGTCTTGCAAATACCGCAGAATTGAAAACTCCTTATGAAATATTTTTTGGAGAAAAGCCTAATGTCACACATTTAAAATTGTATGGAAGTAGAGTCTTTGTAAGGGTGCCAGAACAATTGAGAAAGTCAAAATGGGATAGAAAAGCAGATTTGGGAGTTCTGTTAGGT
This sequence comes from Gryllus longicercus, assembly GCA_038098605.1. Taxonomy (NCBI): domain Eukaryota; kingdom Metazoa; phylum Arthropoda; class Insecta; order Orthoptera; family Gryllidae; genus Gryllus; species Gryllus longicercus. The sequence continues at coordinate 1,161,072 of JAZDUA010000338.1, read as the reverse complement.
TACAGTGACGTTGGATATAGGGTACTCATAAATAATAAAATTGTTGTGGCCAGGCATGTAGAGGTTGTTGAAGAAAATATTAGATGTGTAGGTTTAAAGGATAATGGTTCCGTGAGTAAAAGATTAGATGAATCTGGGTGTGAAAATTGGGAAACTGGGTCTGAAGATAACAGCGAGGACGAAGAAAGGTTAGTCGAAATCGAATCTCCAAAAGCAGCGCTAAAGGAAAAAACAACAAGGTCGGGTAGAGTGGTTAAAACTCCACAACGCTATAGGGATGCTAATACAAGTAACTTTATTTATATTAACGTATGTAGTGCAGATAGCCCGGTTAGTTTTGAGGAGGCGATTAATAGCAATGAATCGAAAAGCTGGAGTCAAGCTATGGATAGGGAAATTGAATGTTTGAAGAAAAATGACACATGGGAGTTAGTTAGTAAGCCAGAGGGCAAAGATCTTATAGATGTTAAATGGGTTTTTACTAAAAAGTTTGATAATAGGTACAAAGCAAGATTAGTTGTTAGGGGATTTCAACAAAAGGAATGTGTTGATGATATATATGCACCAGTAGCTAAAATGCAAACTTTGAAGATTTTACTGTCATACTGTTGTCATTTTGGTTTAATTATTGAACAAATGGATGTAGAAACAGCCTTTTTAAATGGCGAAATCATGTCAGAAGTTTATGTTAAACAACCTGAAGGCTACGAAGACGGCACAAATCGAGTGTGCAAATTGATGAAAGCACTGTACGGTTTACGAGAAAGTCCGAGAGCTTGGTATGAGTGTTTAGATACTTTCTTGAAAAGTTTAGGATTCCAAAGAAGTGAATATGATTATTGCCTTTATGTTTTGCGAAAAAGTAATGTCCTGATTTACTTGATAATTTTTGTTGACGACTTGCTCATTTGTTGTGTAAAGAAAAGTCGAATTAAAGAAATCAAAAATTTGTTGTCAAATAGATTTAGTATGAAAGATTTAGGTGAGGTTAAAAGTTATTTAGGAATTGATATAAATTACGAATACAAGAAAAACAAAATGAGCTTGAGTCAGGAAAATTATATTAATTCATTAGCCGAAAAATACAAGATTAAAGACTCAAAATTATATGCTACACCGATGGAAGTTAACTTGAAATTAGAACCAACTCAGGAATTGCGTAATGATATAAAGTATAGAAATTTGATTGGTGCGTTGTTATATATTAGTTCAGGAACAACGCCAGATATCAGTTATTCTGTTAATTATTTGAGCAGGTTTCAGAATTGTTATGACGGCACACACTATAAGTATTGTCTGAGAATCTTAAAATATCTGTATTTGACAAGAAACCTGAAATTGAATTATTGTAGAAACGAAAATGCAAAAGTTCTTGATTGTTATGTAGATTCAGATTGGGCAGGTGACAATATAGATCGTAAATCTACGACAGGTTATGTGATCCGTATGTTTGACAATGTTGTATTTTGGAAGTCTCGCAAACAATCAAGTGTAACAAAAGCTTCGACGTATGCAGAGTATGTTGCGCTATCAGATGCTGTGAGTGAAGTGAAATTTCTAAAAGATGTAATGAAAATTTTTGATTTGAATTTTGATGAACCGATTGTAATGTACGAAGACAACTCAGGAGCATTGAGTATCGCTAAATATGGTAACTTTACAAAAAACTCAAAACATATTGAAGTCCATTATCATTTTGTCAACGAGTTGTATATGAATGGTTTAATTGATATAGTCAAAGTAAATACTGATGATAACATGGCAGATATTTTCACGAAAGCTTTGTGTAAAGACAAGTTTGTGTATTTTAGGAATATGATGAATATTAACTGAATTTAAGATAGTATGTATATAAATATAAGGAGGCGTGTTGGAAATATACATTTATATTGTAAGGTTGAAGTTTGTGAACATGTCGACAGTGTCGCCATCTGCGTCTAGTATATTATTGGAAATGTACTCTATATTGAGAGATTGAGGTTTGTGAACGCGCCGATACTGTCGTCATCTGTTTTTGGTATGTAAACGAATGATCACATTCATTCGTCCTTTTGTCTTACTGTGCAGCAATGTAGTGTTTGTAAAAGACCGCAAAAAGACGTTCAATAAGAGTTTATGTATATGTATTTTGTTATAAATAAAAGTGAAATGCAGTGTAGTTCTCAAGAGTTAATTTAACAAATATAAATAAAAAAATACGTGTATCCATCCCAATTACCTAAAATATTGATATTTGTATGTAATTGTGTAATGGAATATCTGTAAAAAATGTATATTCTTGTGTACATTCTAAATTGATATTCGTGGTCGCTTATGGCCCAGTTGTTGGGGAGTGTCCTTAAATATATTTATTTTGAAAAATAAAAAAGGAATAGAATAAAATGGCGTTTATGTCTTGTACAGTACATTTCACACTATTTCTATCAAACGTTTAATGAAAACATTTAGAGCCGCAATAAATAAAATCGTGAATGTGCCACTGGCTCTAATGATATCGGGCGACAAAAAACTCTTAGTCCAAAGGCCCGAGAGCTTTTTGACTACACTTGATCATTAGAAAACTCATAACGCCCTTGGTGCATAAATAACTATTTTAACCATTGCTCTAACGTATAGTTTTAACTTATGCATATTGTTCTGGTTCAAAAGAACATGACACATGTATAACACGTTTTTTCCTAAATTTCTAGAGCAAATCAACATTTTACTAATAACTGTGTCTTCTATGTGCAGCTTTGTCGATGTATTTCATGCTGATTGCTGCCTGGTTTTGGCTGACAGCCCTATGTACAAACATGGCGAGAGGGTTCAGGTACGAAAGATATGTTCAATTCTAAAAGAAGCGCAGTTAGCTGTTGCAATTGGTACTCGCTTTCCTGTCAGAACGCTGCTTCTACCACCTTCACGGTCGCCTGCAATAAAACCATTCTTGGCTTTCGTGGTACGAAGAGGCAGATATCGAAACTGTCGTTCCGAAAGTAATAAAACAATGACATTAACTCTAAATTTCTCACCAATAATTCGGTTCTACCATTAGGACACTAAAAATGAGAAAATGTCAAAAAGTATTACTTTTAGCATCGATAAATGGCAGCTGACAAGATAATGGGGCAAGACGTACAAAGCTAGCACAGACCAAAGTAATTACATAACGAGCACGAAAAAATATGAGCCATTCTGTAGCATCATTAGTTAATATTTACATACTTTGCTTATTATACTTTTTTATAATCATACTATTTTTCTCAAAAACTGTTCCAATCATTGGATTAAATTTTGACCCTGGAATAGGTATAGGACGTTTAAGAGAACGGTGCTTTACTTACCTGACGATGTTACAATGTCTCTACGATCAATAAAGTGGTATATTCAACTTCAATAAAATCGGAAAGAATATATAAACAGATGTGCATATAGTAGTGATATCATATATTTGAATCCATTCATAATGCGATGTATTCGATGGCCTTCAGTTCTGGAAGCTCAATATATTCGTGAAATGCCTGTCTGTATGACGTGGTGCAAATAATGCGACAGTTACAAATAATGTGAAAAAGTATGTGTTGTTATAGCACCACTAGTTTTTTGTTTAACTTTAACCAAGCGTATGCTCATTTGCAGAAATAAGTTAATAATCTATTATTACCATTAATTGCATATTCGATTTTCCTGCACTTCTTTTTCAGTATTCTTTCGCGAGATATCAGGACAAAAAATGACAATGGCAACACTGTAGTTTGAAATTCATAAAATTAATTTATAAAATTGTCTAATTGTTAATTGATTGTTACTGATTTCGGGATTTCATCAACTCTATAATCACGAGTCCCGTAAGTGTAGTGTATGTATTGCTCCTCTGAAAGGGTAGTGATCTTTCCCCGCTGGATCGCGAGATCGGCGCTAACCTACCGTCGGATAGCGGGGTTTTCCACAACCAGGTATCTCCCACCAGCAGGGCACCACCCCAGCCGAGACAAGCCCTAAGCTACCGACCAGCCTCCCGGCATTTGTGGTAGAGTAGTGCATGTTAGTGTGTTTATAAGGGCGAGGATAGGACAAGGAAGAAGGAGGAAAGATCGCGCACGGCCCGTGGCCAACATGTTAGGGTATTGCTCCGGCATTCACCTGGTGTTTACCTGGGAAAATACCGATTATGCGGCGGCGATGGAGTAACGGTTACCGTTTCGGACTGTTGTACCCAAGTTGGCGGGTTCAAACCCGATCGAAGCCGTGGATTTTTCAGGGCGAAAAAATCCTTTGTAAGGGGGAAGTAAAGCCGGCTGTCCCATGTTAGTAGATTTACTTGCATCCTCAAGCCTAAATGATGCCTCTGAGCTAAATTCAAATCGCCTGTTTCTCGCCCAAGAAATACCTCCTTTCTCTGCTCGTTGGTGAAAGGAACGTAGCGAAATTTGCGTGGTCAGACGGAAGAGCAGGCCTAATGGCCTGAGTCTCGCCACGTAAAATAAGGCATTAATTCAATTCAATTAGAGCAACCGGCCTCTAGAATTCTCCTCCAGACAGCGACTGAATTCGACTTAGCTGACAAGCTAGTGTCGAAAACCCTGCCGCCGTCGGGCTCGAACCTAGACCCTCCCGGTCAGAGGCAAGGTAGTGTCATCAGTAGATGATCTCAGCCACCAACCCCCCGGTATGTCTCCTTGTTGGTCGATAATGTTTCTCGTGGTAAGGAACGAAATTATTTTCTGTCGACTTTGTGTAGATGTATTAACTTCCGAAGATTATATTATTGCCCCTCATGTGTCATGAGCTTTACAAACGATTACTGAGGTGAGTAAACATGATCAGATATTGCGTTATTATAATATTAAATAACAATTAATAATGGAAAAACCTATGTGCGGTTATAGCACTAGTTCATTTTCTGCTTCTTCCGTAGATTGCACATACTATACTTGAATAAAGGAAGCAAAAAGGTATTCTTCGGTATTTCAGCCTTCGCTTGGCGGCTGCCTTTATTGCTGACGATGTGCATGTTCCTTTCCAATCTCTCACGAAGGTTTTTTTTTATTTTTTGCGAATTTAATACAACTTATTGTTCGAATCATATTTCTGTCTACTTGACAGCTGGAGTGGGATAGAGCGATCTTGCTCGGGCGGCAGACACGCGGTTCTTGCATCAGATCTCAACAGTAGCAAGAAATAAATCGCAATAATAGCACCCAAGAGTAGACGACACAGACTTTAATTATACACGGTGCATAATTAAAGAAATAAAAGCACTCTTCAGTTACAGTTGTTCGGCGCTGTAAGATTTCGTTTTCTTTCTTAAAGAGTATCGGCAACTCTGCAGTGACGTCAGCAGAATTTGAAGTCTCTGATTGGATAACGGACCCCCTTCTCCTCAGTCACGCGCTCGCTGTCAAGGAGACAAAAATATTATTCGAAATATAGAGTCGCTTAGCGCATCCTAGCTTCCATTTGCTACGATCTTTCCTGTCGTTTTCTTGCAGGTTTCTTCCGTCCATCACTTTAGTTACTGCATTCTTCCAGTGTGTGCTCGGTTTCTCTCCTTTTCTTCTTCTTCTTCTTCTTCTTCTTCTTCTTCTTCTTCTTCTTCTTCTTCTTCTTATTCTTATTCTTTTTCAGCAGGGGACCATTCGATCATATTTTGGCCACTTCCCTCAACCATTCAACGCACGTGCCCATATCTGTTATACGATGCACGTGCCATCGCAGGCCCAAACAGTACACAATTATTATATACAATGTTACAGTACGCAACAGTATACAATGTCTAAAATTGTGGTTCCTATATTTAGTCTCGCTAACACATCTTTATTCCTTACTCCATCCTGAATCGTGAGCTGACAACATAGCCAATAAACCATTTCAATTGCGCATAATGTTTTCGTTAGTTTCTCTGTTGTTGTCCACATTTCTGCTCCATAGGTAATAATACTCTCTAGAATGGATTAGTATATCTTTATCTTATTTGTGTGCTCCGTTAAGTATTGCACAGCTGGTTTGTAACTCGTTTCCCTTTTCTTACTCTTTCAATAATTTCAGTATCATGTTTACCATTTTGGGTATACGTTACTCCAAGATACTTGAAGATATCAACTCCTTTGATAATACAACCTTGTAGCATCAAATGTGTGTTTACATTATCATTTACAATATATTCAGTTTTAGAGATATTCATTGTTAGCTCCCATTTCTGGTATTATTCAAACAGCTTCCTCAACATGTAATGGATATCATCTTCATCTTCAGCCAATATCAATTGGTCGACAGCAAACAGCTAAGTAAACAGTTTATCAGTTCCCACTGAAATTTCCATATGCGCGCATGTTCACCTCCATCTATCCAGGACAGATGTTAGATAAATGTCGAAGAGCGTTGGATCGATGTCACATTCTTGTCGCAGACCGTTGGCGACACGGAATTCTTTAGATGCTTTTCGACGATGTCTTCACCCTACTAGTACCATTAACGAACAGTACTTTCATATAGGTCGCTAACTCCATTAGCTTTCAATTCTAACTACAATTTACAGAGAGGAATACTGTCATACGCCTTTTCTAAATCTGTGAAGACCAAGTATTCGACCTTAGGTCCTATCTTTCTGTTATACGTAAACGATATGCCCTCGTCTTAAAAACGGAAGAACGGTTCCGATAGCCCATGTTCTTTGCACGAACGTGCGCTGATAATCTTCTCCCCCATACGTCCCATGCAGTTATTACTGGTTTTTTTTACTAAATAGATCTAAATCTAAATATGTTTAAAGGTCTCTTGTTAACCGTTTATCCAGGAGCTATTTTAAACAGAAAATACAATCCATATATGATATTCCTGCACGAAATATATTTCGTTCTTCTATCTCGTGCACCTGATTTTCAATTCTTGGTTTTACAATTTTGCCAATTATTCTTGAAAGGGAATTAGTCACACTTATTCCTCTATAATTGGAGCAAACTCGTCTCTCTTCTTTCTTGTAAATGTTAGAAATATAAACAGTCCTCCATTTAGAGATCACAGTTTCATTCCTCAAGAAACAGCTGAAAACATAAGCTAACAGCTCGTGAAGAAAGTCCGTCCCATATTTAAAAAGTTCAATGTGGAGTCCATTCGGTCAAGGGAAGCGACCATTTTTCATGTGTCTATGAGATTTTTTATCTCATTCACTGATATGATGTCATTAAATGTCTGTAAAAATTAGATCTGAGAATGGTATCTCATTGTCTGAGTAACAAATGATTGACGATCTTCGGTTAACAGCTTCTGATGATATATTTCCACTCTTTTAGGGGAATAAGACTTACGGGCATAGTATCTCTTCTGTTTGCTCCAATAATTTTTTATATTTTCCATGGAGTTTCGGTAAGGAAAGAGAACACTATACCTTGGTATGCCCCATTGCTAGCTGAATCATTTTATGTCGTAAATATTACTTTTTTTTGTTCTCTAGGTTACACAAAACACGCTCGAGTACAGGAAGTGGAAAGAACTTCCTGGTGATATCAGCCTTCGCCTGGGGGCTGCCCGCAGTGCTCACAACAACGTCATGCTTCTTATTCAGTCAACCGAAAGAGGGGAAGACACCACCATGGTACACTCCATCTCTTTTGGAGACAAGAATGTGTTACAATGAACCACTTGTCCACACTTCGGGTAAGTGAAGGACGATCACCATAAGGGAAATCAGCCGGTTAGAGTATTTAAGCAGAATCTATTAGTATGACAATATACGGGGTGACCGGGCAGGAAAGGACAAAACTTCGAAAACAAGCTGTTGAAACAAATTTACGCAGATTTTGTCGAATAAACCACTTGGATACTCCGAATGGCTAAGCCGCTGTAAGCACTCAAAAATTTATTTGAAAAAATGTTTTCTAGGCACAAATTTCTATTGCAGAAATATAGAAATGTTTCAGAATCATTGTAAATTGTTATTTACCAAAATAAATTAATATATTTGTTCAGAAAGAAAAATTAACCCAGAAATACAAAAGCAGTCGAATTGTATAAATTGAGTACTTTTCTATGTCTGTGTTAATATTTCTTTCTAATTAATTTATTTTAATATTAATAACAAATTTACATGTTTCTAAAGTGTTTCTATGCTTCTGCAATGGAAATTGGTGCCTAGAAAGCATTTTTTCAACCCAACTTTTGAGTGTTTATTGCGGCTCCACCATTCGGAATATCCCAGTAGTTTATTAGACACAATATGCTTAAAGTTGCCTTGTAATGTTTCGACCTTCCTCCCCGAATACCCAGTATAAAGGGAATGGAAACAAAATTAACGCTTACTGTTTATTCTCTACGTACAAATAACAATACGACTTGAAACGATTGGCGCAAGAAGGGCTGCCTCTGTTTTGTGGAAGCGGAGTTCGAGCAACTTTAGCTCGTAGTGATGACGTCACGTAGCCGATCCGAGCCATTGGAAACCAAGGGTGGATGTGTTGCTATGTGGCATCTTCGCCCGCTGCAGCTCTGACCACTGGCGGGGAAACTATTTTTTGCATACTTTGGTTTGTGTCTTGGTTTGTGCTGCTGAGCTACGATGATAACAAGACATCTGTTAGGCCATGTCAAGCCTCAATACGATAGCGAGTGCCAGGAAATCCGTGACACAGCGAAATGAAAGTCCATTTCGAAGGTCGTCGAGGACACGGTGCATGGGGAAAATTTGATACATGCAAAACTACTTCTACGGCTATTGAAAGTGTATGCTGCACTGAATTGAACTTCAACCAAAATGTGGTGGTACAAAACATATACACAATTTACCTCTTCAAAAATGCATGAGTGACAATACAAAGAGAAACTCTAGGTTAATTCCCACATGCTTTGTCAATCAGATCTGCTGCACTTAAACTGAAGCCGTAGGCATGTGCTGAACTTTCATGCATACATTAAATTGCTCCATTACTTTATCAAGCTGTGTTACAAAAGCAGGTACTTTCATAAATTATGTCTAACTCTTCCGATATCATACTACAGGTACATACTACATACAGGTCCGTGTTAACTCGTACTGAGACTTATCTTCACGATACCGAAACGCAGTGACTTCCTAACTTTTCAGGTTACAACATGGGTTTTGAAAAGCAAAAACTACAAAAAACGCCACATTTTCTTTTCATTAAGATGTCGCCTCATCTATGGATCAAAACGAAGCACCTCTGGAATATTTTTATATCTTTCAAAAGCTTTTGACGTCATTGATCATAATATTTTACTTTCAAAATTACCTTTGTGTGGAATTCGTGGTGGAATTGCTCTACATTGGTTATGTTCGTTCCTTACACCACGATCTCAGAGAGTGGAAATACCTTACTGGAATAGTGCAACATTATGTACACACCGTTCTGACGCATTGCCAATGGCATGTGGAGCCCCGCAAGGATCGATTTTAGGGTCTATTTTCTTCCTACTAAATGTAAACGACATGCCCTTGACGGTTAAAAACCATTCTCTTTGCGGAAAGAACAGAAAAACAGTCCTCTTTGTAGATGATACGAATATTCTTTGCATTAAAGAAACCGTAAATAGTACAATATCCGATACTTCAAATTGGTTCCGTAATAACAAATTAATAGTAAATGAAAAGAAAACTGTTTCAATGCAGTTTTCCATTTCAAATAAACAACTCTGTACTCCATTGAAAATGAACGGAATGCCATTGACCGTTGTTAAGGTAACGAAATTTTTAATTCTTTCAATTCAGTCAAACCTTACATGGAACGTCCTTTTAAATGAATTGAACACTAAATAAAGTTCTTTATCCTACGCTTTCAGGATTCTTTCAAATTCAGTCAGCCTTCATACTGCTAGTTGTGTATCTTTCGCGAATGTTCATTCCTGCCTGAGATATGACATATTATTGGAAAATACATATTTTAACTCCCAGACTTTTAGATTGCAAAAAAGGATCGCACAAATAAGCAAATCACACCCACGTGATTCTTGTAGGCCTCTCTTTATTACTCTAGGTATTTTACCATTACCTTGTCTTTTCATATATGAATCAGTTTTTTTTGTCAAAAAATACTTACTTAAGGGTGGAAATATATTTTTTCAGCAAATGCCGATGTATATAACTACAACACTCGACGTAGTAATCGTATACATCAGGTGACAGTATCAACAGCTCACTTCCAAAATTCACATACACTACATTATTTTACAACAGATGACATTAAACGATTATATTCTATACAAAAGTTTAAGTTTCAAGTAAAATATTTTCTACTGCACAACTGTTTCTATACAATTAGAGACTATACCGATCATCCAAAAGGAAAGTAATACGAGTATTAATTTTAACAATGATTGTTGGAAATATACATTTATATTGTAAGGTTGAAGTTTGTGAACATGTCGACAGTGTCGCCATCTGCGTCTAGTATATTATTGGAAATGTACTCTATATTGAGAGATTGAGGTTTGTGAACGCGCCGACACTGTCATCTGTTTTTGGTATGTAAACGAATGATCATATTCATTCGTCCTTTTGTCTTACTGTGCAGCAATGTAGTGTTTGTAAAAGACCGTAAAAGACGTTCAATAAGAGTTTATGTATATGTATTTTGTTATAAATAAAAGTGAAATGCAGTGTAGTTCTCAAGAGTTAATTTAACAATGATATTTAATGTATTATATATCATTTGGATTGTATAATTCTAAAGAACCTGTAACAAGTATTGTACTACTTCAGCTTCGGCGTCAATGACCCCTATCTCGATCAGGTTTTCGTCCAGTTTCCCTGATCCTTGAACAAATGTTGAGAAGGCCCCTTGTTTTGCTCCTGGACATAAATGTAACCTCAAATTAACGTCTCCCCATAACATGTCACACACACTTTTTAACTGTTTTATATATATATATATATATATATATATATATATATATATATATATATATATATATATATATACACATACATATACATATACACAGTAGTGCTCCAAGTAACTGCATCACCTAAGGAAAATGAGAATTCATTTTTCCTAATTCAATCTGCTCTCGAAAATTTTAAACAAATATTAGTTGAGATTTTATGTGGATAATATGATGTTTCTAATTCCATTACCTTCATAACTCGCTCAATTTTCGCAAATCAGGTAGCATATTTTCAAGATTATATAGCAGATTACAACTATGACTTTGACTATGACTATGAGAAAGGTGATACGGTTTCTTTGAGCACTACCGTACATATGATCTTTATATATTCAACTGAGATAACTGATCATAATTTCATATATTCAACTTAGATTTTAACTTTTAGGCAATTCTAAAAAATGTTCTAATTTTTTCGAACTTTACAGGTGATTATGAAGTTCCTTTTATGAAGTCTGGAACCGCGCTGTTCTATTATGGCCCAGTGTTCTGTCTGGTGATGTGTAACATTGTATGCCTTGCACTGACCTTGAGGAAGGTTCAGTACCTCAAGCGAGGCAACTCTGTACTTCGCCGAGATGATGACCAGATCCCCCTGGGTCAAAGACACAAGGAGATAAATAACCCTCCCACGGCACACACTACGACAGGCAATGGCCAGACACAAGAAGGCAGAAACAGAAGAGGCACTACAGTCGACGCGAAAACGTAAGACATTATTAGATTATTCTTTAAAATACAAAGAATATTAGTAAAATACAAACATTTTCTCGTCTCTTTTGTTACAGAATTAAACTTTATATTAAAATCGTACTTCTTTCCGGAGGTATTGAACTGCTCACTGACGTTATAATGTGGTTTACTACACACGGCAATTTTAAGGAGCGTTTTGGACGGGGATATAAATATACTTTTTCTCATACGGATAGGGACTTGGCTTATCGGGCGGCGGGTTACGTCACGGACTTCTTCCGGGCGGCAATCGTCACTTGGTTGGCCGCTCCTGAAGGGGGCTACTTGGGTCTTATCGTCAGGAGGCTGCGACAGGCGCGAGGCAAGAGAGAGGAGAAATCAGCAGGAGCAAGCAAAGCAGGCAGAAGGAAGCCCAACGTTGCGTAGAGGAGCCCCGACCGCCTGACATACTGGCGATCACGAGCGCCCGCGTTCGCTTATCCCTCTGCGAATCGGCGGCCGAACGCTCCCCTCGCCAACCCAACGAGGGAAAGAGGGCAGTGGTTCTAAGTGCACTGTGAGAAGGTCAACAGCCAACATTTGAAGCTTCGTTTTGAAACAGTAACTTATACAAAAGATATTTACAGTTAATTCAAGTACAAAATGTATAATATGATCTAACTCAAATGACTAATTGGACATTTCTTCTGGAAGTGAGTTACCAGGCATTGCCAAATGTAATGGGTATTTCTTTACGAACTGGGTTATATATTTTAATAAACAGGTAATAATAGCAATAAAACTATTACTTTATATAATAACTTAGCCCAACACTGGCCATGCCATCTGAAATGGATTTCCTTTGAACCCTGGAATATTTAATAATTATCAAATATTTTTATTTCATGTATACCCAATTGTTCTTTAATTCCATTTACAATAATAACCCGTATGTACGACCGGGATATCCAATGCAAAGAATTTATTTTGTGAGTCGACAGAAACGTTCTTTCGGAATCACGGCGATGAAACTTTACGTGAGAAAGTTTAAGAGTTACTTGGATCATAGGAATTCTGGCTAACCTTTACTAAATCAAGCAGATTCGTTCTTCTGTAAAAAAACATTTATGATTCCAATTCTCATTACCTAACTTCAAAAAAAACAAATACAATACACTTCACAACAACAAAATAACACAAAAATATTTCCCTGTCAGCTTCTTTAGTTACACACACACTCTTTGATTTCCCCATTCATACATGGCAATGTTCCCTTGCTATTGTTAACTCTAATCAACTTATTTAATGATAATATTTCGCCTTCCTATATATTGTAATTATTATTTCTCACTGCCCTGTTTGTTCCTCCGCATACTTGTACGTTGGTATTCGCTGGCCGTTCTCTCCGGTCCTTTGCGACGTTCTCCCACAAGTCGTCGTCTTTCCACTACTAACACGCGTGTAATATCTCCACGTATGTTTTCTTTTAACACTCACGTCCGCTCGCAATCAGATTCGAAACTTATTCTTACTACCGCGTTCTAACCATCCGCCCGCGATCGCAGTTCCTGTTGTACCCCAGCAGTTTGTAATCCGCGCCGCTCACTTGTTTTTTTTTGATGCGTAGTATTTGTCTCAAAATCGTTCCTTCTTCATAACTTTCGCGTTACCTCCGTGTTTACTGTCTAGGTTTTACTTGAGTGCATGATAGCCAATCTGAGTCTCACACTTTTTACTCCTGACATTCGGTTTTCCTGTTCCGGTAAAATTTTCTAATTTTAATCATATCCACGGAAATCCCTCACGTGTCCATAATCGATTCATTACTAAAATATTCACACTGCTTTCCTCCATCTATTTATCATTCACTACTCCATTAATTTCCCATTGTTTGTATATTTAATATACGGATAATGTTGATCTCCATTGCTGTCGTTAAAACATATTTTGATAACACTTTTTTAAAATTATAATATGTTATGAGAGTTTTAAATAATTTAAATATAAATTATTTAAACATTGGTAAAAAATTCCTATCTCATTTTGGTGAGAATTTCAATTTTTTGAACTAATAAAATTCGTTTTAATTTTCTTCACTATCGTCCACACTGTTCATAAACCTGAAAACATATCTTATTAAATGTTTTGAGACTCATTAAATGTTATGAGACTCTTAAAAAACTGAGACAGACCTCCGACATCACGTCGAAAATCAATTTCAAAAATGTATTAACTTTTTCTATTTTAAATTTGGCGCCAAAATTGGTTGACAAAGTACCTTCAAATTCAAATATTTTTCTCTGTCTCTACACATTTTCTTTTAGCCTGATACATGCAATAGAAGCTTAGAAAAAATAAATCGTGAAAAACACGTTTCTCATTGTGTATCTGCAACAGCAGCGGCAGATTTTGTGAGGAATCTACACCTTTTTATACTCCTTTTCATTTGAGTATCGCGATTATCGATTTGGTTTGAGCGCAATTTTCACCCCCTTATTCGGCTATAGCATTTACTAATAAGAATGCAATGGGAGGATACTATACAAAACACAGCAAAATATGGTACAAGGTCCGCCTCTTGACATATCGATCTCTGTTGTCTCTCCGTGCGCCGCTATGTAACAATATCAAAGGTAGCCTCACGCGTTTGCTGCAAAATTTATCAGCCTCTCCGAATTTTTATACGCGACATACATCGCAGAAAGTAAGGGGAGAAAGGCGATGGAGATAAGGCCCTCGCTTCCGCCCTCTTTCTCACTTCCTACCACAGACACCTCAAAACCAACAGAAGAAGAGGCCCTGGCGAGAACAGCAGACACGATGTATTATTGCACAACGATGTAAATATTGTGCAAAAACAATGCCAATACTCATTAGACAACTTTATGTGTCATCACTCTATCACCAAGTAATAGGCTCTTAGCTGAGAGGTAAATACAAATCTTTGTTCCCAAACAAAGAGAAAAACGAGATACGTTGCAAAGGCATGTCGCGCCCCGACACGGTACTTGAATAAATCCTTTTGGCTGTAGTGAAATGTTGTAGCTGTATGAAACGCAGATTTAATTGCTACAAATCCCCCTATAGTTTTATTTTATTTATCATTGGTAATATCACCAGTGCTTTGGAAATTGTAGATAATTTCCCAACACGCGAAGCGAGGAGGGGATTTATCTGAAAATTTTTAAAGCACGAGTGGTAGGGTAGGACTATTCCACGAGTGAAATAAAAGATTCAATTATGTTCAATGATCAATCACAAATGAAGAATAAATGATAGCAATGAGTGTTGTAGACAAAATCTGGTGACGATGAATGTTCACTCCCGTATATTAAAAACTATTTTGCATTGAATAATGAGGTAGAAAAATTCGTCGTAAAATTCTTTTTGTCAAAATAACCTAACTCCCCACTCCTCTCGCATCTAGCGAAGCGAGGGCTCAAGAAAATGTGCGCGGATAATAGACGAGTCACAGTCTATGATTGGCCAGTAAGTAGAAGCGATAACAAAAATCGGATAGAAAAAGCGTTAAACTTTTTGAGATACCCTGATTGGGGCATTTTGTATGTATAGTTAAACACTATTAGTTTTAATTTCACGAGTGGAATAGTCTGTAACTTCTTGGTTTTCTTGTAAGTGGGGTGCCTACATGACTCAAGTTGGCCCAATAAGTATAGTGGAGTCAAATGAAGAGCGACAATTGTAATTGCGTAACAAATTAGCAACAAACTAGTGGTGCTACAGAATATCACAGACTTACTCATATTAGTTTTCTATTTTCTTTCGACTGTGCTAACTATTCGGACTTGGCACATACTCTTGCATGCCGCTATCTATCGCCGCCGAAAGTACATTTTTTATTTTTTTTTTAATTCTTCGGTTTTCTAATAGCAGAACAAAAATATTTCTTTAAGGATATTAAAGAAGAGGAAAACTTCGTCCTAAATGACAATTTTCATTGAAAAATTTTGAGCCGTATTTAAAATAATGACGATTTACCATTGAAATCACCTGCTATCAAAACCTCTCCTTTCGTTGTTTTCAGACTTGCCTCCAATTCATCGATGTCTTTTTGAAATTTCTGTAATGTATCGTTCGGAGAAAAGTATCAGCTTTAAATTCTCATATTATTCACCTCAACCCAAACAAACCCATACTTCGTCTTCTTATATTTATTAATACTTAGCTTCCTATTATGGATTATTATACCCGCTCTTCCAGTGGTATCTCGATACAACGTATTCTCACAGTAAGGTTGCTCACTACTAAGTAACACATCCACTTCCCTCTCTGCAGCAACCTGCAGCATCAAATCCCGCGCCTGCTTACTCCTCCCCAGGTTAATCTGTAGGAGTCGAATCATACATGATATTTTTTTCTTTTGAACCGCCTCTACAAAGGAGGCATATTTGTTACTTCCTAACAGATGTTGATCCTCTTTGTTTTTGTCTTTACATAAGACACACTGTTCTCTGTTGGTACAGTTCTTAACAACATATCCTACAACAGTTCTACCACATCTGTAACATACTTTGCTACGTTCAGGACCTCTGCAGTCCGTTGAAATATGCCCAAAGTCTGGATATCTATAACATCTTGTTATCTGGAGTTTTCCCCTTTCTGCAGATAACCCATCCGAACTTAATATGTCCTGCCATTATCAGCTTTTGAGCTATCTCTTCTCCCATCAACATTGTGGCTGATTGTATTCCTCCGCATCCTCTGCGCATCCTGCAGGGGGTGGGCATCTGGTCAGTAGTTACGTTTATAATTTTGCTCACCGCCTCCAACACCTCCTCAGCAGTGACTGTTTCATCTATATCTCTAATTTCTATTAGGCGCTTTCATTCTAGAGCACTCACTTGAGCTTCCCTCACTTCCCTACCGCTTTCTTCAAAGCCTCATTCAATGGGGTAATATGTCCAGTTTTTTCAAGTACGATAAGTAGCTCTTCCTTTTTTGTCCTCCGTAGAGCCAATATCTTTGTGCCGTGATCACCCGGGTTCACGGTCTCTTGCATCTTCTTTATAAAGTCAGCATAAGTTTCCCCGTTTTTAGCTACCACTTTGATAGCAGGATTTACTTTCCTTACTGTTGTCTTAGCTCCTGGCTTCTTTTGTATATTTTTAGCTTTCCTGCTTTGTTGAAGCTGCCAATTCTCCCCTGTTTGGTCTTCTGTCTTTTCAGATTGATAATCACCCTGATTTGATTGCTTTTCCTCTGGTGTTTCCTCTCCACCGTAATTATCTCCTTCTGTTTATCTTTTTTATCTCTTCTATTAAGATCTTCTGGTGGAATAGGTGCCACCCTCTTTTTACTTCGTACGTCTTTGTTATCGTCCCTTACATTAGTTTCCTTCTCTCTACTCAAAAGAGATCCCTGAAAATTCTCTCTTTTCATCTACTACCTCTTGTACCCTATACTTCAGGGTATCAGTATTTTCTATAGCTCCAGATAGGGCTTTCTTTACACTCATCGGGTTGTTTTTCAGCATATGCTTCTCTATCGCCCTCAGGCTTTGATACAATTCATCTAGGAGCTTTCCTTGGGATTCTACCAATTGTTGCATAGTTCCCCATTTTTCTATTATGAGGTCAGCTGCTGTTTTTTCATTACTTCCTGCTACAAGATTATCCGATTTCAGTCCCTCCATAGGTACCCGGCGGTACCTTGTCCACTTTGCGCCGAATTTACTGCTGTTTGAGGCGGATTTGCCGCGCCATCTCGTTCCGCAGTCGCGCTTACGAGTATCCCTGGAGTGGTTGGGGTACTTGGAGGCGATTTTCGCAGCTTCGACCTCCCAGAAAAGGGGTCAAAACCTGCATGCTCTAGGCTTTCGCTTGTCACAGTGTAGAATTTCAAAGACGCCAAGCGGTCCACGTCTCTGAGATTGCAGTCGCTGGTTGACGACCGCCGGGGGCCTGCTTTCCCACCCCCGGCTGCCGGTACTGGGGCTCCGATCCCCTGCACCGTGACGGTTGATCCTGGACAGGACCTTCCATCGTGGGTTTCTTTTCGGGGTCACTTTCCCCTAGCGTTTTAACGCTGCCCCCAGCGTCTGGATTTGGTCCACGGGTGATATTTTATTTCCCACCTACCCTCCGGCGTGGCCGGTAAGAGCATTCCCCGATCCGCTTCCTGGGGACGCGTCCGATAGGAGACCAGATTACTCCCACGGAATTATTATTATTATTATTATTATTATTATTATTATTATTATTATTATTATTATTATTATTATTATTATTATTATTATAAGTAGTAGCATTAAAATAACACCTTGAAATGTTAAATTATCTGCTACTAAAAATAATTATGTACTGTATAATATCCTAATCTATCTGTAACAAGTATTGTAGTATAATTTCTAGACCAATGACCCCATCTCGATCAGGTTTTGTTCAGTTTCCCTGGTTCCTTGAGCAAATGCTGAGATGGCCCCTTGTTTGCTCCTGAACAGTACTGTAACTTCGGTCTCTCCACCCAAGACATCATATTGATTCGTCATACACGATTGTAATTGTATATGTGACTCAATAAATATTATTGTTAAATTAACTCTTGAGAACTACACTGCATTTCACTTTTATTTATAACAAAATACATATACATAAACTCTTATTGAACGTCTTTGACGGTCTTTTACAAACACTACATTGCTGCACAGTAAGACAAAAGGACGAATGCATATGATCATTCGTTTACATACCAAAAACAGATGACGACAGTGTCGGCGAATTCACAAACCTCAATCTCTCAATATAGAGTACATTTCCAATAATATACTAGACGCAGATGGCGACACTGTCGACATGTTCACAAACTTCAACCTTACAATATAAATGTATATTTCCAACAATTATTATTATTGTTGTTATTAGAATCGCAACAAAAATACTAGAATCCTGGTACGCCTGTCAACACATTTGTGAAGCATTTCGGTTTGAGGAGATAAATAAATATGTACCATATTAATTGACATTCCAACAGAAATATGCCTCATTAAGAACAAAAAAAAATTATTAATAACTTAAATATAAAGGAAATATGATACATTTATACAATATCCACTAATGTGCCAAGTAAAATCATCAAATTTCTGTTCGTTTAACTGTCTTGTGGACGTTTAGTAATTAGCATATTACAGAGCTCCTAATTAAAAATATGATTTTTCATAAACTTCCTGGATTTAATGATAAGCATTCGAATATAATTTGAAAAAGGTGTGTTGCTATTTTGCGAACTTCCAGCGTCAAAAACGAAACGTGGGAAATTCGAATTTTCCATTTTGAATTTTTTTCCGGTTTCCGAAAAGTTAGAGAGGATCAGAACCTCTTTCCTAACCGTTCTTTACTACATATGCGAAAAAAAATTAAAGAAAAAACTTTCGGCCCTTTCTGAGAAAATAATTGTTTAAAACTTAAAAATTGCCTGTGTTTGAAACAAAAAATACATTTTCGGCAAACTGAACATGACCTAATTTGAAGATCTTTTTTTGATGATCCTAATTACGTAATAGAAAATTTATCTTCGTAATGGTAGTTGTAGGAAGTCGCTGATAAATTGTTAGAAAAAAAACAGGAATTTTATCGAACATGAGATTTGCACCGTTCTCGTGAAAGTCCTTTACGCTACCCAATAACGAAATTTAATAATAAAAATTGGACCCATTGTACTGAAAATGTTCCACAGGCTTCATGTAAAGTAATTACCGACCATAATTAAAATATCGGTTACAAATTGCAGAGACCATGACATCAGCCAAATCGATCGGGGAAAATAAATTTTGGAGAAAACAGGCTGATCGGTTTAGCCGCTGGCGTTGTTCACGCATTTTGCCGTCAATCGATTTTTCGGTATCAATGACCCAAAAAATCTGGATTCTGACTACTGATATCTCTTAACAGGATTTTTTTCTCTTAATTTAGCAACTACATTTATCCACTTTTTCGTCGCCAGTGCCAGGCAATACGTTTTTGTGTCGAAAATTTGCAGTTTTTCCCCCGCAGCATTACATAACTTTCTCTATAATGCGAAAGCAGTGGCGTGAAAGTAAAAAGCGTGCTGAAAACTAATTGAAAACACCTTATTAACCATTTATGATTATACTCTATCAATCACAAAATTCAGAATTGAGCCCTGAGGATTTTTGCTTTGACAAACTTAGTCCAGGTTCGCTTTTAACGAGCTTGTCATTTTACTCTCCACGGACAATACGCTTAAGTTTTATTTTCAATATTTTTAAAGGGGGCCCCAAGGAGGTATCAGTAGGTGTGACATTTGAATTCTTTGACTTGAGTTTTCCTCTGTTACAATGAAATGTTTCAAATCATGTATAATGAAACCCAGAATGTCAAATTACAAATTTGGAAATGATTTTTGAGTCATCATAAAATACGTAATTCTAACTTTACACTAATCGATTTATAGTAATAAATCGCTTTCAGAGACATCTAAATTGTGTTACAAAAAATTGATTTTTGGGGCTCCAGGTACAGCACCTGCCAGTGCAGAGTAATTACGCCACTGATCGGAAGTGGTTTAATAGTAGCAAAGGCAGGTCCTTAGATTACTGAAGAACACAGTAGTCTTACAACAAGACTGACCAGTCTTACACACTTCGTGGAAATTGAAATCCTGTTTCTGCCTGAATCGGAAATTAAAGTCCCTGCACGATAGACAACTTTGGTTGTCACTGTTTGAAACAATCCATTACCACCACTTTTCCTGCTAAGAATAATAAAGTTCAAAATCACTTGAAAAGACTATAAAAGTTTATATGATCATGAATTCTTTGAACTTTAAATTCCCTTCTCTAAAAAAAAGTGTAGTCGCTTTTATTGCTCATTGACAATATCAAAGTGGCTTACCATTCCCTAAATCTGAACACCTCAATTGTTAAGCACATATCTGGACAATATTCTTTAATTACATTTTACAGAAAATTAATTACATTTTCGAAATCAAATCTAATTACTTCAGGATAATTTTTTCAAGCCGAAATTGTGCTTACCTCAGCAATTTTTGCAAGGACCCTACTATTTTGGGCGTTGGGTCATTGTCCCCTCTGCCCCTGAATGCTGTGTATGTGTGCGCGCGTGTGCATGTGTGGTGCGCGCATGCTCAAACTGAAATACAAGAACTTTCCTCAGAAGCTGCAACTACAGCTCAATTAACTCTTGCAACATTTACAGGACATTCATAACCACTGCATCTTCACACCAAATGACACTTCAGGAAGCCAGTAAGGAAAATGAAAACTGCAAAAATTCATTCTTAATTTTATTACATCACAAACATTTCAGAATATCTTTATCATAACAATTTCTACGTATCTTTTATCTCCTTGACAAAGTCATAATTAAAATAATTCTGAAACTCCGATCTACATCCTGAACGATGACCAATTAAGTAAATGTTCAAGGGATGCATGTCAAAATGTGCCAAAAATACACTACACAGGACAAAACTGTTGCTTTTAAACTCTTAATATTCATCATAAACAAAGCAAAGATATATCAGTAATGAATAATATAAACATAACGGTACTGATTGCAAGAATGCCAAGGAGATTTAAGCTTGACCATCACATCTAAGTTACCAGACCATTGCAGTTACCTGAAGAGGAAAGAAAGATTATTTCCCCAAATATTTTGTTTTTAATGAATGAGAAATGTGTCTACTTACTCCACCTGCTTTAAAATTCACAAATAAAACACATATTGTATTCAGGATGATTCTTTGAAATTTTTTTTTCCCATTAACACATGGCTTAATTATATGAATAATACCTCAATGAGAAAATGCACATACAGAATTTGTTTTGTGTTGGTATTTCATATATGATTAAGACCAAAATGAAGCCATAATGTATACTACATCTAATATCATCCAAAGAACCTTCCACATGTAAATATTTTTAAGACATAAACTTGGGTATACTGATGCTTATGTATATGTTTTTAACATTTTCTTACAGATAAGGTTATACAGTAGGTTTTAATCAAAAGGCAAATGGAGAATTTTAAATTAGATTTGTAAAAAGAGAACATGCATTTTTCCAGTATTTCTCATTTCACTGAACTGTGGCACATTTTGCCAAAACACTTCTTAATAAAATATACAAAGGACTATAGCTTGCAAATTTTAATAAATCAAAACCTCCAATTCACTTTAAAATTCATCTGAATTTAATTTCTCCATATGCATTTTTTATTTTTTTCTCTGAGACTCAAGTTTCTAAAGATATTACTTTTAGAAAACAACAAAAGAGAAACCTATATTAGCACTTTAAAAGTTGAGAAACAAATTTATTACCAGTTGTTCCTCATTAAATGTATTTTATATAAGCCATCAAAAATATTCAGGGTAAATTGTGGGAAGAAAACTTGGGGGCCCACATTAAAAGTACTTTCTGATGGGATTTTTAGAAGAGTAAACTTTACATAAATTCTTAGGCTTATAGCACTATTATATGTTGTGACATGTTATACGTGTTTATAAAAAATTAACTAACTAGACATAATAAAATGGGTAAGTCAGATAAATTCTTTAAAATGTGTTTTGATATCGCACCTCATATTTACAGAAAATAAAATTATAACAATTATTTAACACAACATATCGGATAAGCAAGAATTCAATATATACTTGGATATATGCACAAACCACCCCCACTGCAGTATACTGTAACTTTGAATATAAACGTGCACATGAATGCTAGCCTATGCAAGGTGCATTTCACATTTCAATTGTCTCTTTTTGTATTGTTTAGGATCACCCCCTCTGGCTAGGAAATCACTAAAACATAAAACAAGCCCAATTCACACTTCTGATTCACATAATCAAATCATACTTTGTGAAATAAAGGATAAACTAAACATTTTCTATAAACTGAAGTTACTCATTTTCAAAATTTCAGATTATGCCCACATCTAATGTAATGTAAGTATACACACGAGAACTTGAACAAATTTGGAATAAAAGTTTATTTATTCAAGCTCCTAAAAACTTATATTATAATAGCAAAAGCTTTTTAATTAGCATCCAGCAGCAACACATACTTGAAAGAAAAAAGAAAAATATTCAAAATATCTGGCAATATACAAATGTATTTTAGCAAGTTCACAGAATGAAATCATGTGAAAAGCCAATCATACCATCAATCTTACCAACATTTTAAATTTCAACTTACTACTGAGAAACTAAAAATAGGCATTATTCATTTCACATACTTTTACTTAACTTCAATAAACTAATGTATTCATGATTAAACTGAACTAAAAGGAATAAATCCAAGTAATTAAGGAAACCGCAAAGTGACAGACAATTATTACAAATGTAGGGTATCTCTTCGCATGCAGATATATTTTTTGTCCAATTGCATACATGAAACATCACAATGCCAATATTATTTTGTTTTTCTTTCAAAGCAGCAGAAATGTCAATCCACAAAAAACTTTAAAAAAATTTCTAAAACTTCACTTCGAGAAAACAACAAAATAACAATGGCATTGAGATTAGCTAGTTACATCTGTAATTTCATTTTCACATTTTTGCTATTTTTCAGCTATTTTTAAACACACAGGTAAAAAATGTAACAATAAATCTATTTCTTAAAACTAAGCACGGATATTTTTATATTTTTTTAACAATACCAAAGAGATAATCAGTGGGCCCCCTTAGAGGATAAAAATTATATACCATTGAAGTTATGTTTTATATATTTCACAACTATAGTTATTTTTAACATGGGTGTCTTGGGAAAATATTTTAGATACAAAATATTCCCAGATGAAGTCACACCTTTAATGTAGATTTTATTAAATGTCAAATACCTCAGGAAAAAAATAATTTCCTTTCCAATGTCGTTTTTGATTTTTGCTAAAGAGGTAATGCATCATGATTCCTTTTTGTCTGTAACAAACAAAACTATGGAATCACCTATCCATTTACAACCAGCTAAAACCAGGGAACTAATTTGTAGTAGTATACTTGTTAAATGTCGTATCAGCAAATTCATATGTACTGGTATTGAGTTATCACTAGTTACACTTTGTTTTTGATACAGAAATTGACCACAGTACCAGTTTAAGATATTGTATTTCATGTACTTGCAACAGCAGTATCATCCAGGTAGAAATATAAGCTTTGGAGAAGCTCAAGCTTTTGTAGCTCATACAATCTACAGAATGTAGCCAAAGTCAGTTCAATTATTGGGTAAATTTTCATCAATTTTATTGAGGAAATAAATTAACTATAAACAATGTGATTCAATTCTCATTCTAGAAATTTGTCTGCGCATAAACAGGATTTCATACCGACAGTACCAAGATGGCTTCATGGCATTATTTCTTCCTAATTAAGCACACATCCCTCATTTATGTCAGTGTTTTAAAAAAATTCCTTTTTCCTCCCCCCTCCCCCGAAGGTAATGTGCTATATTATTCATCCATCAAAAACCATGGACATGTCATACAAACAGAACAAATCACAATACTGGCATTTGTTTTTTCAAAAATGCACTGTTTATAGTTAGATGTTTCTTTCTTCAAATTCATCTAACAATGTTAGAAAAAGAAGGGGGTCAAACCATTCATGTTTTGTGATGTACCCACTCGAATGCCAACAATATCATTGTTTTCCTCACATGATTCCTGAACTCACAACAGGCATGACTAACTGAGAAATAAAGTGAACCCTCAACAAGACTATTCCATCATATACAAAAAAGATTTAACTCTGCTATATAAATTAACTTTATTCACTAACCAACAAATAAAAATATGCTTCAACACAGTTCTTCTTTATTTCTCAGTCAGGTACACCTCTTGTAAGACTGCTTCCAACAAAACCATCTGCCTGGAACCTTCCACACATCCTTTTTTAAATAAGACACCATATTAATACAATGTTTATCTTCGTAACAACATAACAAATATATAAAAATAGACTTCATATTTTGTCATATCCTCTCAGTCTATATTCATAAATGGTTTTGTACGCACAATTTGGTCTTGTTATTTCCTATGTTTTCAGAGATGCCACTCCTCTTCCACAATGCTATGTGTCCACAAGGAGAAGCACCAACAAGTAGTCACTCACAATCTGTTAAAGCTTCCTGTTCATACTAGTGTTCGAGTACTCGTGTCGGTCACTCAAATGTCTTGAACAGCAAACTTGAAAAAATTCATTAGGGTACCAATGAGCACATCTGTAAATTTGGATGAAATCACCCCTTGGACCATGGTATACTCCCACTTAACACTAATTTTTATTGTTACATTAAGCAGTAGTCTACGATTCATTAAAATAGAAAGTACTATGAAAGCACTGAACATATATTTCATCACACAAAAGTTTATTATTGAGTCTGAAGTAATGTACACTCATAAGGAGAGTTAATAATCCCCTACTATTCTTACAGTTGTGATACAAAGAGAAAATAATTCTTGTAGGGCAAGAGCAACATTCACTTTAACAAACCACATTCCTGAAGTAAATCCTGAATCTGTATGAACAACTTTTGAGAATAGAACAAGGTAACACATAGTTCATGCATAAGCATTAATCTTTTGTGTACTGGTAGACTCCAAGTGAAGAACAGAAAAAATAACATCAATTGTAAGAAAACCAATCATTACGCTACAATTATCCCTACAAGAAAACTTGTAATTGTTTATCCAATCACCAGAAACTGTGTCCACAACTACCATATAAGCTATAGATATACTTTGACACTTAAATTTCCATTAAAAAATGTTAGAAACAAAAAATGCAATTGACTTTGCTAATCATGTTGAAGATTTAGAAAAAAAATTGTCAAAATTGTAAACAAAGAAATTGGGAGATACACCACTTCCATTTGCATTGAATATTAACTGAATGTGGTAGCATATTACTTTACAATGTGAATTTCAAAGAATACTTTTTTTTTTAATAATCCATGGATATGAAAAATCTTAGAAACGAAGTTGGAGTGTTTCATCAAAAATACATTGTTTTCCCTGTACCGCCAACACATGGAAAAAGTAATTAGTTGTCAGCTGTCACTACACTTGCCAAGACAGATTGTGCTGGACCATCTCCTTGACCTTTATGGCCCACACCATCCAAAATAGATATAGGAACATCAGAGGTTGCTGCTGCTCTGACAGAAGGACTAGAACAGATTTTGTCTCCATGTTTAACCTGTTCTGCAGAGGGAGAGGCATCATCAAATTGTCCTGCAACAGCAGCTTCCTTACGATGCTTCGTGTTATCATCACCTCCCCCTCCAATGTCACTGTTCAAAAGGGCAGATGCAGGAAGAGTATTCCTACAAAATGAAACAATCTTATTTCAGTAAACACATGGGAATTAAAAACAATAAATAAACAAATAAGCCTCTGCCTACTAAACCTACCATTGTATTTGAAGACTTTATATTTTTTTTAATGTTTCCAAAAATGGAATTAGGGGTATATTTTATTTACACACACACACACACACACACACACACACACACACACACACACACACACACACACACACACACACACACACACACACACACACACACACACACACACACACACACACACACACACACACACACACACACACACACACACACACACACACACACACACACACACACACACACACACACACACACACACACACACACACACACACACACACACACACACACACACACACACACACACACACACACACACACACACACACACACACACACACACACACACACACACACACACACACACACACACACACACACACACACACACACACACACACACACACACACACACACACACACACACACACACACACACACACACACACACACACACACACACACACACACACACACACACACACACACACACACACACACACACACACACACACACACACACACACACACACACACACACACACACACACACACACACACACACACACACACACACACACACACACACACACACACACACACACACACACACACACACACACACACACACACACACACACACACACACACACACACACACACACACACACACACACACACACACACACACACACACACACACACACACACACACACACACACACACACACACACACACACACACACACACACACACACACACACACACACACACACACACACACACACACACACACACACACACACACACACACACACACACACACACACACACACACACACACACACACACACACACACACACACACACACACACACACACACACACACACACACACACACACACACACACACACACACACACACACACACACACACACACACACACACACACACACACACACACACACACACACACACACACACACACACACACACACACACACACACACACACACACACACACACACACACACACACACACACACACACACACACACACACACACACACACACACACACACACACACACACACACACACACACACACACACACACACACACACACACACACACACACACACACACACACACACACACACACACACACACACACACACACACCACACACACACACACACACACACACACACACACACACACACACACACACACACACACACACACACACACACACACACACACACACACACACACACACACACACACACACACACACACACACACACACACACACACACACACACACACACACACACACACACACACACACACACACACACACACACACACACACACACACACACACACACACACACACACACACACACACACACACACACACACACACACACACACACACACACACACACACACACACACACACACACACACACACACACACACACACACACACACACACACACACACACACACACACACACACACACACACACACACACACACACACACACACACACACACACACACACACACACACACACACACACACACACACACACACACACACACACACACACACACACACACACACACACACACACACACACACACACACACACACACACACACACACACACACACACACACACACACACACACACACACACAACACACACACACACACACACACACACACACACACACACACACACACACACACACACACACACACACACACACACACACACACACACACACACACACACACACACACACACACACACACACACACACACACACACACACACACACACACACACACACACACACACACACACACACACACACACACACACACACACACACACACACACACACACACACACACACACACACACACACACACACACACACACACACACACACACACACACACACACACACACACACACACACACACACACACACACACACACACACACACACACACACACACACACACACACACACACACACACACACACACACACACACACACACACACACACACACACACACACACACACACACACACACACACACACACACACACACACACACACACACACACACACACACACACACACACACACACACACACACACACACACACACACACACACACACACACACACACACACACACACACACACACACACACACACACACACACACACACACACACACACACACACACACACACACACACACACACACACACACACACACACACACACACACACACACACACACACACACACACACACACACACACACACACACACACACACACACACACACACACACACACACACACACACACACACACACACACACACACACACACACACACACACACACACACACACACACACACACACACACACACACACACACACACACACACACACACACACACACACACACACACACACACACACACACACACACACACACACACACACACACACACACACACACACACACACACACACACACACACACACACACACACACACACACACACACACACACACACACACACACACACACACACACACACACACACACACACACACACACACACACACACACACACACACACACACACACACACACACACACACACACACACACACACACACACACACACACACACACACACACACACACACACACACACACACACACACACACACACACACACACACACACACACACACACACACACACACACACACACACACACACACACACACACACACACACACACACACACACACACACACACACACACACACACACACACACACACACACACACACACACACACACACACACACACACACACACACACACACACACACACACACACACACACACACACACACACACACACACACACACACACACACACACACACACACACACACACACACACACACACACACACACACACACACACACACACACACACACACACACACACACACACACACACACACACACACACACACACACACACACACACACACACACACACACACACACACACACACACACACACACACACACACACACACACACACACACACACACACACACACACACACACACACACACACACACACACACACACACACACACACACACACACACACACACACACACACACACACACACACACACACACACACACACACACACACACACACACACACACTATATTATATACATATTTTTTTCTGATTTGCTGCCAATCATCACACTTCTCAACATTTGAGCATTATGGTGGTTAAATCTTTAAAAAAGTATATTTTTTTTAGAAGAAAACTTCAACTCAGCTGAACACTACACCTGAAGAAAACTTCAACTCAGCTGAACACTACACCTATAGCACCCACTACCTTCAAAAAAATCTTGGTTGCACCACTGTACATAGACAAAATCTTTTCTCACACATTTCCAGCCTTAAAATTTAAGAGCAGCCTAGAGCAATCATGGAAAGTAATTGATGTACAATTGTAAGGTCTCAACATTTCCCCATTTCAAATAGTATTAGAAACGGATCCAGGTTATGAATCAATATTTTGTATTTTAATAGCCCGAGCTCCACTCTTGTACTAAAGTGGCAGAATGTGGAAAAAGTGACAGTTTGAATTATATTAAAAATGAAACTTCAACAACACTGATGTTGAAGTGATGGAACAGTTTTACTACATTTTCAAGTCCCCCACCTGTATACCCATCATTGAATGACAAATTTTACTAAAACAGTATCTGAACTTTCTATGCAATGAATCAAAATTTGTATTTTTGTCCATTGAAAATTAATTTTTTTTAAAATGAAATTAAATGTATTCTGCTTTCTAATGTATATTTTCTTGGTATACTGTACATTATTATTGAAATGATAAAACCATAGTAGCCATTTTCCATATATTAACACAACTGATCAAGCTTTGTTCATTTTTCAATGCAAGAAATCATATTATGGGTAAGTTAGATAAAGTTCACAAATGCTCAACACAATAACTGTCTCTATGCAATCATTTAATTTCCATTTACACAGATTTAAAAAAAATATGTTCCATTTCCATTTTTATCACAGCATTATTTTGATTTTTTAGTACCTTTTATACAATTACATATTGCAGGAACCAAAAATGAAAAGTTTCCAGTAAAAGTTTCTAACTGGCAAGTACATTTCAATCTTCATTGAGCTTTCTGATACCGTTTTCATTTTGTTTTGTAATATAAACAATTAATTATACAAATAAAATAAATAATTTTTGCTACTTGATATGCAGATTGACTACAGATTCCACCTGTATTGTTATTGATTAGTTTGAAAAATTTGTATTTTAAAAATTAAAATACATTTTCAATACTTCAATAATGCCTATAAAAAATACATTTAATCACATTAAAGTACATCTTTTTAGGCTCAATGTAGGTGTAACTTTATTTTTCTGAAGGAAAAGGTAGATTTGTGAAAAAAGTTTCAACGTTACTGTATGCAGGATTATTCTGAAAAACTAATTTAATATTTCTGAAAGGAGTGGAATTAGAAAAAATAAAAAATGAATGAGGGGAGGACATTTTTGAGCGTGTGACTATGTGGAAAGACTCACTTGCACTTCCAACAATTGTTTAAGAAATTTATGATCAAATATCTTTACTACACAAATTTAAAAGTGATTTATGAGAACAAGTCCCAGGCACCTTTTCATCACCCACAGAAACTTCTGTCATCTTCCTAGCTGTTGCATGTTTAAACAAACCTTTACAATATTAATATTTTACTTTTTGAGTTGTAATGGTAAGCTGTACCTGAGACTTCCACACATTAACTCTTGAGAGTCACACTAATTTAAGACCATTTATATATCTTGTAATCAACCGTCATGGAAGAAGACCAAATTCACAATATTTATTTAACCAACAAAAATTGAGCCAAGAAATAATATCCCAAGGTTATTTAAAGAATAATCACTGGTTTCATAATTGTCTCCAAAATTTTCTGATTTCTAACTATGCTACAGCTTTACTCTTTATCAATAAATTCTCTGGTTTTTCCAGTTCTTTTCAATGAGTGGCCACTGAAGGAAGAATAGAAAAGGGGAAGTAAGCAAGGGGAGAAAAAAGTGAGGAAGGGCATAAAAAAGAATACTGGAAAAGAAGAAGCAATACGGAAGGAAGGTTTACCATATCCACTTAATTTAAAAACCATACCTACCCAGCAGAGCCTTCCACAGTCATTCCACGACCCTTAGCTTCACGTCTATCAATTTCTCTGTTGTTCAGTTTCTTGTTAGAAGGAGATTTTTTCTTATTGTAACCCTAAAATAATAAGTTTTGAATCAATACTTAATTCTAGGGATATTCTAGCGATCTACTGAGCAGAGCGCGGTATTCACTTGTTCATAAATTACTCTCACTACTTTCAAAATAAGTAGGATTCCAACCTTGGAAATTACTTGCTGTTTTGCCATGTTGGTGTGCAATTCATTTTTTCCCCCCTGGTTTTACTTTTTTGCAGTTTGTGCATATTTGAGTTTTGAGGATGCAAAGATTCAATTTAATGGAGTTACTGACAATTATCTCAACAAAACAGATTGTTGTTGGTCGAGTGGTGAAACTAAACCTTGTTCTGACAGGCACCCCACACGAGACACTGCTCAAAACCGCAAATTATTCCTTTGGAATATTTCCACACCAGAAAACTAACATGGGGAGTCAGAGTTGGTTCAGAGCAGCCATCACGCTGATACCTGTTTCTTTATTGCACACCTTGCCGTGCGCTTCCCCCCTTTTCATGGAGTGTAAATGGAGTCCACACAAACTTAATTGAATTCTATGCTACTTCTGAAATTAATACACATAAATAAATCTCATTATTTCATGCATTTCCATCCATACAAACTTACTAAACCTTTCGTTACTTGTTAATTCTCAGTGGAGGTGGGGGGGTTTAGAACAAGTGAATATCAGGCTCCACTCTTAACAGGAAGATCGCTAGAAGTTCCAATTCTATGTTTGAAGAGAACATCACTAACAAACATAACAGAAATACCTGATTTCTTTTGCCTCTTCCTACACTAGCACCTAGTTTTGCCCCACGAGTATGGAACGTTGGTCGAGCCCCGCTGGGAATAGGATTCATATGGTAGTTTGAAACTGCATTGTTTTGGCGATAATTCTTGAGACCACCAACTGAAGTAACCTATACACACACACAAAAAAAAAAAAAAAAAAAAAATTATATATATATATATATATATATATATATATATATATAATATATATATTATATATATATATATAAATAAATGACACTAATGCACAGTTGAACAAAGCACTTCACACTGTTCTCAAAAACAGGCTGTAATCAAACTCTTTTTTTTTAATATAAAACAATCTCATCACATTCCTAAGTCTGAGAATCACAAGCAAAAAATCTGAATCAATGTCTTCAAAAACTATTGCTTTTGTATGAATGTTCCTTTGACACAAGGTTGGAAAATACTCTTCCAGCTTCATTTAAAATACTGGATATTATGTACTTGGACTTGGTGCAAGTATCATTGAATGTATACAAGCATCATCAATCCTAAAACCTTCACAACTTTTATAACTTTGGAATGCAAAATCCCACCATTTTCTCCCAAGCTTCTACATTTTCATCTGCTTTAATCCTTGTCGAAGATAATTACGTTGGTAACAAAATAATTGTGTTCATGAAAAAAGAACTTTTTAAAAATATGTGCAGTAAACTAAACAATAATTTATGAAATCTATTGAAAAGTTGATTTTCTTAGCTTAGTTAAAAAGCATGGACTCTGACAAACAAAATACACAGTACTACCAATTATCCCACTGAACTCCCAGTACCCCACTTTTCCCTAAGCTTCCATTGTAGAGTATTAAATGAAAACCGGTTCTCACAACTTGGGCTGATGGCGTGCACAAACCAAACTAACCATTTATTATGTTCTACACCATCTCCAGTGATGGATCTATCTGGGAGTGTCCTGTCCGTAAGTCCTTAACAAGTATCCACCACTAACCTTAATTTACCTTTCAACTGTCTTCTAAACAACATTTCATTGGATGGTTACAGTTCTCTGACAATCTTTGAAAAGGGCTTTTAGTTTTATTCAAATTTAAATAAGCCCCTTCACTTGATTTTGCACCATAATGTAAGCCACTCCTTTACTCAGGAGGGCAAAGTCCTATCTCACAAAATGAACATGGCACATTCTATCATTTTTTACATTACATGAGAGAGAGGCAAAGGAGAGGGGAGAGAGAAGGCAAAGGAGAGGGGAGAGAGAGGCAAAGGAGAGGGGAGAGAGAGGCAAAGGAGAGGGGAGAGAGAGGCAAAGGAGAGGGGAGAGAGAGGCAAAGGGGAGGGGAGAGAGAGGCAAAGGAGAGGGGAGAGAGAGGCAAAGGAGAGGGGAGAGAGAGGCAAAGGAGAGGGGAGAGAGAGGCAAAGGAGAGGGGAGAGAGAGGCAAAGGAGAGGGGAGAGAGAGGCAAAGGAGAGGGGAGAGAGAGGCAAAGGAGAGGGGAGAGAGAGGCAAAGGAGAGGGGAGAGAGGCAAAGGAGAGGGAGAGAGAGGCAAAGGAGAGGGGAGAGAGAGGCAAAGGAGAGGGGAGAGAGAGGCAAAGGAGAGGGGGAGAGAGGCAAAGGAGAGGGGGAGAGAGGCAAAGGAGAGGGGGGGAGAGAGGCAAAGGAGAGGGGGAGAGAGGCAAAGGAGAGGGGGAGAGAGGCAAAGGAGAGGGGGGAGAGAGGCAAAGGAGAGGGGGGAGAGAGGCAAAGGAGAGGGGGGAGAGATGCAAAGGAGAGGGGGGAGAGAGGCAAAGGAGAGGGGGGAGAGAGGCAAAGGAGAGGGGGGAGAGAGGCAAAGGAGAGGGGGGAGAGAGGCAAAAGAAAGGGGGGAGAGAGGCAAAGGAGAGGGGGAGAGAGGCAAAGGAGAGGGGGGAGAGAGGCAAAGGAGAGGGGGGAGAGAGGCAAAGGAGAGGGGGGAGAGAGGCAAAGGAGAGGGGGGAGAGAGGCAAAGGAGAGGGGGGAGAGAGGCAAAGGAGAGGGGGGAGAGAGGCAAAGGAGAGGGGGGAGAGAGGCAAAGGAGAGGGGGGAGAGAGGCAAAGGAGAGGGGGGAGAGAGGCAAAGGAGAGGGGGGAGAGAGGCAAAGGAGAGGGGGAGAGAGGCAAAGGAGAGGAGGGAGAGAGGCAAAGGAGAGGGGGGAGAGAGGCAAAGGAGAGGGGGGAGAGAGGCAAAGGAGAGGGGGGAGAGAGGCAAAGGAGAGGGGGGAGAGAGGCAAAGGAGAGGGGGGGAGAGAGGCAAAGGAGAGGGGGGAGAGAGGCAAAGGAGAGGGGGGAGAGAGGCAAAGGAGAGGGGGAGAGAGGCAAAGGAGAGGGGGAGAGAGGCAAAGGAGAGGGGGGGAGAGAGGCAAAGGAGAGGGGGGAGAGAGGCAAAGGAGAGGGGGGAGAGAGGCAAAGGAGAGGGGGGAGAGAGGCAAAGGAGAGGGGGGAGAGAGGCAAAGGAGAGGGGGGAGAGAGGCAAAGGAGAGGGGGGGAGAAAAAAGTGGAGTAGTGCAAAATGTATCAAAAATGCTTTTTGTTGTAGCAAAATTAAGTGAAAACTAATATTTTTTTTAAAAAAATGGTGTTAAGCGCATTTTAAATTAATATTAATGAAACAAAACTAATTGAACTAATTTTATTGAGAAAGAAACCCCTTTTCAATATTGCAGCTGTATAACAATTTTGCAAATTATAAATTTTTGAAAATTTAGCATTCACAAAAATTACACTAGCACACACTTTCTTAAGCTAAGTTCTATCAGAAAATGCATTTATCCAAAAATTTGGAGTCATTGAGTAATTGATGATTATCCCTCAAATTAAAATTATACTTCAAATTCTCAAGGCATCAAGATCAGCCAGGTCCATCAATTTTGGAGAAAATAATTCAAAAATTTTACTTGCTAGTGTTGACCTTGGACGGACAGTTTTGTCATTAACAATATGTCAAAATCTATAATCCTCAACATGTGGATTCTGAATAACATGTTAGAGGCACTAATTTACATTTAGGAGCAATATTGTATCCACTTTTTCGAAATCACGAATACACAATTACTTTTTCTGATGAAAAGTTCACTGCAGCATTACAATACTTTTGTTTACTACACAAGTACATAGAAAACAAGAGAAAAAATGAAAATAAAAAGAAAATGCAGCCAAACATCTCCCAGACATCCGATCTCCATTCAGTAATTATTCTATGCCTAGAAAACTAAGATTCCACAGGATAGATGTAGTTCATTATCAGTGTTTGAAAACAGAACACTTCCAGTTTTAATGAAAAAAAAAAGAAGATTTTGTGTCCTTTCACTTAATTTTGCACCATGTTGCAAGCCAGCCATTTACTGTAAAATGACTAACCGAATAAAGGGTGCTTGTTTAATTCAATATTTAGTATTGGCCCATTCAATGTCAAGTGGGCTAATTTTGGAGAAGTGACATACGACCATCTATGATTTCGATGAAAATTTGGATGGCAAGTCACTTTTAAAGAGTACTTTGCTTGATTGGAAAAAAAAAATCTAAATATTAGGAACAATTTTCGAGAAATTTGACGCTCAATGTTATCCAAAACATCAAAATATAAGTTTCACATTCTTAGGGCATCAAGTTTTTCCAGATCGATAAAAAAATATCAATTTTGAAGAAAATATGTTTGAAAGGTTAAGGTGCTAGCATTTACAATGGACCATGCACAGTTTTGCCGTAAACCATGCACAGTTTTGCCGTAAACCCGTATTCCACCATCTTCGTAGCTTCCAATTATTAGCACTTAGTATAATATACATTTCTAACATTTCTTCAATTTTTCTTTTCACTAATTGTAGAATTAAAATGACCAAAAATATTAAAAGAGTACAGCTTTCTAACGTATGTAAATTTACATTGAACATTTTGACAGTTTTTGAGAAAATGTTCGAGTAATTCTCAAAATGTGAAATTTGAGATCATTTTCACAGGTAACTTCGGTTTTCAAAAAACTTCTTAGGAAATCATTTAAAGCTCTTTTACTTACAATTACAATAATGTATACAAATTGCTGGCAATGTCAATGTTAGCTACGTGAGAAAAATAAGATTACTTTTGAGTATTTTTTTTTAAAACAGGAATACAGTGACAGTGTTTAGATTATATTAAACAGTGGATAAGCACTCTCTGCACAAAATGTTGCCAACAAAAATTTAGAGCCATTTTTGAGAAAATCTCTTTCAGCTTTTAATATTCTCTACATTTTGCCAATATAAATTGTGCTAAAAGTACAAATACTTTCAAATCTTTGAAATGACAATCCTTAACTTGGCTAGCAAAGTCTACTAGAGATAAAAATTATTTGAAGGTAAATTATTTACCTTTGAGCTGTATATGAAGAGAAAATAGTATTCCAATTTTTATACAATTTTCAACTACTATTTAATGCCTACAAAACTAGATTGCATTGAAAGCAATGTTTGAAAATAACACTTCCGGTTTTAATGAAAAGACTGGATTTTGTGTTCTTTCCCTTAATATTGCACCGCATTGCAAGCCAGCCATTCACCATAAAATAACTGGCCGAATAAAGGGTGCAAATTTCATTCATTTTTATATTGGGTTATTCCAGGTCAAGTAGGATAACTTTAGAGTTAGGATGTGCCACCCAATCTGATGTTGATGAAATTATGCATGGCGTGTCTTTCAGATCTCAAAGGAACTTTGTCAAGTTGAAGCTTCTGAGCTGAAACTGATTTTGAGATTCGGACATTTGTTTCACATTCAGCAGCATCGTATAATATGACTAAGATAACCTCAACTTTGGGGTACAATTTTTCCTTTTGCCAATTATTGCTACTCAAATCATATTGAGCTTATCAGAAATGACTTTATCTGCTTCATTAAATGAAACTAATATGAAATTGTGTGTACACTGATTCAAAGAAGCCAAACAGGGTTAAAAAAAATTCCAGACTTATGTTCAATAACTTCCATAATATAAGTGCAACAAGAGTTAAACTTTTCTATAACTAACAACATAACCTAATGTGTAATTTCAACCTCCTAGCTTTTACCATTACTTCATAAATTAGTTTACAATGATTTTGGTTTAATGGCTTTGAAACAGGGTATGTTGAACCTCCTTTTACAGAAAAACCTCAAACCAAACTAACCTCAATAGACAGAGCTGGTTTTGACGTTTCTAAAGGAAATTTGTTAATCCACGGGAGCCAGAGTTCGAAAATTGTGGTAAAATATTGAGCAATGTTGATGAACAAATTAAGTAGCCAATAAAAATTCCAGAGTTAATTTTTACCGTTGCCCTTATTCCTCTTCTTTGATTCTACCAACCCTGTCTTCATTTCCTTGGCATCCATTGCCTCATTTGCCAAGACCAAATTGCAATACAATACAAAA
Organism: Gryllus longicercus; assembly: GCA_038098605.1. Taxonomy (NCBI): domain Eukaryota; kingdom Metazoa; phylum Arthropoda; class Insecta; order Orthoptera; family Gryllidae; genus Gryllus; species Gryllus longicercus. The sequence goes on along the minus strand of JAZDUA010000338.1, from coordinate 1,123,559 downwards.
ATATTCATCAGACCACAAATCATAAGTAGTAAAATATGCAAATTTTGAAGGACTCTCAAAAATACAACTTCCCTCAAAAGTACATAGGTAAAATTAAATTAAATGTTTCATAAACTCACAACTTTTAATCTTAAAAATGTCTCAAAATGCTTGCATCAACTGTAAAGGAGAAAAACTGCAAGAAAGAAAAACATGAGAGGAGAAGTGGAAAAGCAGATGTAGCTGAAGGTAGTGAATTATGGAAACAAATTGGGAAATTCAGATGACAATCAACAACAATTGTTAATAATAATTATTCTTACCTGAGGTGGAACCATGCGAGAACGTGGTGCAGCAACAATAGGTCCTGGGCCAGAATGTGGTGTTCCTCCCACTCTACTTCCATAGTTAGGTCCCCAAGAACCCACCACTACACCAGCTATTTCCAGTTGTCCGCCTCGTGTTGGTACTGACCGTCTCAGCAAACCCCTTGACGCTCCATTAGCAGTGTAAAGACTACATTTGCCAACTGGCATGGCTCGAGATTGAACTAATGCTCCTCCAGCAGGCTGCACATTTCCTGGAGGCATGCCACCTGGCATACGCATACCTGACAAAGGAAATATTTAATTTCAACTAGCTTACAAAACTTCACAACATTGTAGACATTACTGCAACATACCAGTCATTTGTGGCATAGCTGGTCGAGCAAATTGTACATTAAGTCCTTCCATAATGGCTTTACGCATTCGATCAACTTTGACAACATGATCAATGTGGTGGTCGCACAATTCCAATAAATTTTTTACAACAGATGTTCGAGCTAATTTGTGGTGAAACAACTTTCCATCAAAAAAGAGCCAAGGGCAGCACATAAGCCAAGGAATTGGGGCACCGCAAGCATCATTTGCCATTAAAGCTGTTTCAACACCTTGCATGAACATGGCAGCAAGCTGTACTCCACGACTTGTTACTAAAGGCAACTGCAAAACAAACCAGGAGTTAATTGATTTGATCAGTCTCGTGAAGCATTAACAATTTATTTTGTTCTGTAGAATTAAAAATCAAACATTCACCTGCAATTCTTGCAAATAATGCGCATTCATAAGCTCAGGAGAAAATGCTTGAGCGATAAAAGCATCTAATTCTGGTTTACGCAGGATCTTTTTGTCAGGAAAAGAAATCATGTATCTGAAAAGGAAATGCAAAATATTTCAGAAACAGATCCGTTGCACTGTATATGTATGTACAACACTTCACAAAATACAAAACAAAATTGAAGAAAAATTACACACCTTAGAACAGTGGCCATAACAAGAAGATGTTGTGGCACGTAGGCAGGATTAAGCATTAGTGGAGTGTCAGAACGCATACATGTTAGGAATGCTCTTAAACGTCTTCTCCTATCATCATTTGCAGACCTGAATATTGAAATTAAAGCATATTTAGTATAATTTAATTAGAAATCCTTATTTGTTTATTTTATGTCGGAAATCACCCAAAATATAGTAATTGAACATAAATATTCATTTGGTTACAATAATGAGGCCATATACAATATAGATTTTGGAAGATCATTTAAAAATAAAAGTTTAAGAGTGGCTTGACAATTATGGTTCATTGTATTAGCTCATTTTCAATAAAAGAGCTGAATTCAAGAAACTGAATTCAGCTCTACGCACAAAACTCAATTTCCATTTTTGCTTTTCAAATCACGACGAGGTATACTTCAACTTACCTCGGTCAATAAATATTTAGTCGATAACAAAAGACAAAAGTTCAAAAAACATCAACACATCTTTGTAGGACCTGTGAGATTTGATTCGAATTTAGAACTATTTTTACATTAGATATGAATAAGAGAACAACCTTCCCTACATTAAAAAAAAACATAGAAACAAACTTTAATGGGTAAGAGGCCAATTTACATGATCAAGTTTTAAGAGATTACATATACAACAATTTATCCCATTCTTTTACATCCCACATGCATCACGTTCACATTAAGTACCCTTCAAACATGTCTCCCTTTACACGATCATTTTTTCATCATTTTTCGCCGGTACAGAAAAGATACAAACAAGTCTACATGTAATTTGTACAAAAAAATTACGCATGCTTAATTTTTCGATAAATATTTCATCAACCGCGCTCTTGGCAGCACCATATGAATTTCTCTAGTTTGTTATGAGTGTGGAGCTATTTGTTCATTTTGTAGTTGCGCGAGTGTGTTCTAATGAGTGGAATTGTAATGTGAAGTGATTATGTAGTGAGAAATAAATTATGTACTGTATTCTAATATCATCGCATCTGTGCTCAGTCAACTTGTTACCACAGATTCAATGTTCAAATGTTTGAACTTCAGCGCTATATGTGGCATCCGGAGGAAGTATTTTCTTCACGATTACGTACAAAGACAGAAATGACCATGCAAAACACTGGAATCACTCTCATCCAGTTTCAGCACCGAAACATAGTGCGTAGAAATAAATGTCTTTTTTCCCTCCACTTTCTGTACAGAAAAATGATGAAAAAATGTCTGTATAAAATAGGCTTAACAATAGCTTACACTACATGGAATTTATACAAGAAATGTTTTGGTCAATAAATAAATTTTATTCTCACAAAAACAGCAAATACCAGTACGGGACTCATGTTCTATACATAACCCTTTAAATGATTGAATTCAACTCTGAAATGTTCATATCAAAAATATCTATTTCACAAGCTTGTTAATTATGTCACATTCTAGTTATAGTGTTTATTGTAAATTGCAATTTTTAAAATTTTTGTGTTGAATTATCTGTGTATAATAGTAATCTGATTTGAAAGCACATGCAAAAAACGAAGAAAAAAAAAAGAATATAACCAATAGATACATTTAAATCATGTTTTAATTCATAATTATTCACATTATAATTACATTAACTTATAATTATCACATTCTATGCACTAAAACTCTTAATTTAAGTATTCCATTTCTGTTTAGTTGACTTACCCAAACCACAATCTCTGAATTGTAGGTACACGCCAACCTATTTGTTCTGCTTTCACATACTCTGGTGTCTGATAAGGGTTTGATTTTGACCAGATCCATTCTTTTATCCTCAGTTCTGGAACTTCAGTCTTTTCAACCTCTAATACAAACAAAACAAACACATAAGAATTTAGAAGCACAAAAGAATTTATTTTCTTTTGATTAACAAAAATGGAAATTATGTTAATTACCTCCTTCCTTTTTATTTTGGGTTGCCAAGTACATATGATGATGCAAATTAAATAGAATTGCGTAAACCATTTGGCGTACAGGTCTGTAAAACAAGTGAATACTAGGCAGTTCTTTGTGATTTTCATCCTCCATTAATACTGGAAATTTTACTTCCCCCTAAAAGAAACAAAATGTTCCAGCAATCCCAATGTTACGAACATCCTATTATAGCAATTATGTTCAATTTTTACTCACTTGGGTTAAGATCTGATAAATAAATGGTGACATAAGCCCCTTTTGATGACGTTCACTAGCTGTCCGCATTACTTCGGGAGGAATACTAGGAAGAGAACTCAGTTTATTTGAGACTGGACCCACAACATCTTCAGCAACAGAATTTAGTTTTGCATTCTGTAACATTCGACATAGTGTAATTATAATAACGCAAATATAATAACGCAAGAACAGTGTAATCTAAATTTCACCCATTGAAAGGTCAACTAAAAAATAGTTTTGGAAAACAGGTAACAACAGTCAAAGAAAATGGATTGATTCTACAATATATGAAAGTATTTCTGTAGGGGAAAAAACAACAAAACAAAAACTGTTGGCCTGTAACCACGAACCTGGAGAGCTCTCACCTCAGGTGTGAGGCGACTAGGTGAAGTAGCACTGGAACTGCTAGAAGAGCTTGACGAACTAATTAGAAGTTGTGCATGATTGCCACCATTTATAGCATGTGGTTCTGAGTTTCCTGAAATTGAAATACATAAAGAATAAAAAAGAAAAGAAAAAATCTTTCTGAAAACTGAAGTTACTGAATGTTCTGAAATTTAGGGCAAAAAGCAACTTTTCACCTTTCAATAATAAAATTACTTTTATTATTTGTATTATTAAAACAGATGAACTTGCATCCAAGGAAACTGCATCTATTTGCAATACTTGCAAGGTGTACATTTAATAAATTCCATTCTGTGAGCATGTAAGTTTTATAATTCTCTCACCACATGCTGTGGTGAAGTGATCTGAAGCAGTTGCGTTATAAGGATTTGTTTACATTGCCTTCGATGCCAGAATCGGCATGGGCACTCAGTAACACAAGAAGCACGTAATGACTTGTAATCAGCAGTATCAGCTCAAACAAAAAGTGTGTGGGGCCAAATTGGGTGATTAGGTTTGGAAGAAGCAGATACTACGAACATGAACTCAGGACATGTTCTCATAGTTAGGGAGGTGTCAAAAATATGAAATTTCAGACATCTGTTGTGTAGGTGGTGGTGATCTGTAGCAACATCACACTGAAATGTCAGACATTTATACAGAGACTATATTGTAATAATTTAATGTAAATATTAAAAAATGCAAGGTATAAAGAACAAAATCAGTATTACTGTGGTCTTGTCTTTACACACATTTTTATTAACAGTTTTTTGGGGCAAACTATTTTTAGAACTTATAGCAGGGTCTGTTAGACATTGCCTTATAATATGTGCATACAAATGTTTTGTTATTTAACACTGGTACAGTAAATCCTCTAATAATGTGAATAAAAAACAAAATCACTAAAATTTCAGTTTTCAAGAAGAGAGAGATAAATGCCTGAACTTGAAAGCTCTAGTCCTGCTATAAAGTTCAATTTAGCCATTGCTCTTTCCTTCCACTGGAGTACAGTCCTCTCAAAAGCATACATTATGATAAGACAAGGCAGTAAATTTTTTTCCCTCAGGTTCTATGCGTTTTCCGTTTTCCCTGCTTTTCTCAAAGAAAAACAAAAACAAAACATTCATCATCTTATTTATAATTACATTGTTACAATCTTCTTTGATTACACAACAAACAAATACAAAGTTTTGGTCCCCTTGACTTTTAATTAGAATTTACAGTATTCAACTGTTAGAGCCTTCTTCCATTGCAACTTCTTGCTTTCTTCTAGCACTTAATGTATTTTACATGTACTTCCACATTACTTCCTGATATTTCTGCCTTTCTCGATCACTTCTCATGCTTTTTTTTTTAATTCTCTTCATGGAGTGTTAACCTCGGTAGCGACTCATGCTTAGATCGCATTGTTGTACAACCCTGAGATAATAGGAATTTATATCCTTGTTTTAATTACATTCAATGTTCAAGATATTGCAGCAATATCGATGTAAAGGAATCATTTTAAAATCTTAGAGTGCCCAACTAGTACTCTCCAGCATCTAGTGCCCTACCAGGTATTGCACCACACCCTTGGCTCTTGCCTCTATTACTGCGATTACTGCATTTACTCTTTGGTCCCATGCTGCAACACTCCTCAACATTAGGCCTTTAGTGCAGCAACCAATCGGCAAGGCGGTTTGGTCGTTGTGTACTGAGTGGTGCCCCAAAGGGAATCCGAATTTATTTCTTCCTCTGACACTTATCTCTCATCTAATTTTATTAATTTTGCATGTTACTGAAAGTACACAAGTCTTGTCAATTATTGATGGTATTGAATGCATTATTTAGAATACTTAAGACAGATCTACTGAAGGCTATTAGACAGATCTTTGAAGAATTCATTTTCTTTTGATGTTAGGTTTTTGATTCAAAATGTACATTTGATTAAGAGTCAAATGTGTAAAGTTGGCTTGATTGGAAGGAAGTCCCTTTCTGTCTGTCATGGTAGGTGTGTATTTTCGACTGTTGTTTTAGCTTAAGAACAGCGCAAGCGATGTGCAATTGTGTGAAATATATTTATTACAAGATATACCAGAGTAGTGAAATTTTCTGAATAAAATATTCTGTAAAAAACACATCCAAGTAATAATGCTTGTTGCGAAGTGCTGGAGTGTGATCTCCACATTTTCAATTTCTTTTTTGTTTTGTATGAATTCTAATACTAACAATTGTCTCAATGCAGAACTAATACAAAAACTTAAGTGCCTAATGGAAATCAAAGCCAGAACGATGCACATGGAAAGTGTATATACCTGACATGGACACTACACACAAAATTATGTTAAGTAATGTTTCAATAAACTTTTGTTTCACTTATTTTAATTAATTTACAAGATTGTTTACATTTTAGTAATATATCAGTGTTATGAAATTTGGAAATTACATTTCCGGCCTTCAATGGAGGTGCTACCTCCCGGCTGTTGGGGCACCAGCTGCCACTGGTAACCTCGGTCTTTGTGCACCTAAAATTTCAATCCTTTCACATTTTGTCATTACCTTCAACGTTATGTAACCACTGTGTGACAAATTCTACACTGAAGGTTTTTAAATCTTACAAATAACCTAAAAACTATGGTAACACTGCAATAAACTTTTTTAGCTGAACTGATGCCAACTTATCCTACAAAAAAAGGGGAAGAAAAAGTGAAAAGAGTGAGCAAGAGGACCTCTCCTTCGCACATTTGGAATTTTACAATAGGTTTGTCAGATTAAGACTAATTAAATCATTTTTAAGAAGGGTAATTCAGGAAAAAAGAAAAAACAACACCTAACCAATAGCAACAAAACTAACAACTCAATTTTTAATCTATCATCTCTTCTGACTGCCCTTAAACCTTTGCGGTCTTTTGTCCTCTCCTGCAGGACTCATTGGCTTTCCTACTGCAGTCTGTTTAATGCCTGTAATGAACACTGCTCCATGTCTGCAGTTAAGGATGCAAATATTTTCTGAGAGAAAGGTTTGATTTTTCAATTGTTTACTAAATTTCTACATACTATGCTATCACAAAAAGTTTGTAAATATTTATTATTTATAATTCTTCTCATGAGCATGGTACTTCTGGCACCAGTATGTAGGATGCTGTCTACATTTTCCCATGCAGATACAGCAAAAGAACTAGTCATTTTTCTTCACAGAAGAATATTTTACTCTGTCACCTTACCACTTCCAGAAAAATCTTCAAAATGTGAACAAATCAAAACTCTAAGAACAATCATGCAATTCTTCCTTGCTAGACAGGTTTATTTGCCAGGCACTGCCGTATTGCCTCATATGATGATTTTTACAGAAAGGGTAAGTTACTAAAAGGCTACAAAATAAAATCTGGTGACATCTGAAGCAAACATAAGCCAATGATGCCCTGAGATCCCTGGCATAAATACTATAACTCTGAGATGTTCAACTACCAAGGTCTCAAGGGCTACAACTAAAACCTTTAATTTGATTGCGAGCCATATTTTCATTACTTGGACAAACTACCCCCAGACTTCCCCATATTGTTAAACTTTACCATGATGCTCTGAAAGGGGGGAGGGAGGCAGGACCATGTGTTATAATAGACCGTGCCAAACACAATGATTTTCTGAAATTTGGGGGGAATTAAAATTTAAACTTTATGTATTTTTACATTAAACGGTGTTGGCCCCGGCAGTGTGCATAACTTTCTCGCCCAACATGGATGAAAGGGACTTTCACTTTTAGCAAATAACCGTCAAAGGCCACAATAAATGGCACCATGGGCTGCCAGTTTGTCTTCCCTGCTTTAACTATAGCATTCTCATGAAGAGCATTATAATATTCTGATCCCACCATATTGAGCATCTAACCCGATGTTAAGAAACAAAATGCCCCACTGGGCAGAACTAAGGCTTGCCAGTGAGAGAAAATCACATGGACCTCAAAGGGTTAAAAGTTATATGGTGTCACCTTTAGTGGAGTCCTACCTATCAGCAAGACTCTTCAAAGTTAATCTATCCCATTGCTACTACACCAGAATGAGAAAAAACTAAAGGAATAATGTGAAATTTGCTTTCCCACATAGAAAGAACATGCACCAGAACATATGACAAAAGGCTATATTGTGCAGAAAGGCGTTCTCTCACTCAGCTTAGCTGTCAAGCAGAAAGACAATGGAACAGTGAACAGAAAACCAAATTTAATTAAGTAATGTTTTGTACCTGATAGAACTGAAGATTCCTCCTCATGATTCTTTTCTCCAGAACATGCATTGTGGATTGTTTTAATAGTTTCACTGTGACCAGCGGTAGGTGGTTCTATTACTATCTGAGGAGCAGCTTTAGCATTTGCAGTAGCTTCTTTGTAAGCTGCCAGACTGTCTCTCTGAAAGAAAGAAAAAACAATGGAAAGAGAGAGAAAAAAATCCCAAGAAGGGAACCTGTCATTAAATGTAATTAACAAAACAATTTGAAATTCTGCTCATTATATCAAAAATATATTTTCTGAAAAATCTATGGTATACAAGTTACCAAACAAGGTTCTTACGTGGTACATTAAAAAAATAAATATGAGTCAGGACCCGGGGGGGGGGGGGGGGGAGTGGAGAAGGATCAAGCAAAGGAAAATGCAAGGAACAAGGGAGCACAGAGAAGACAGAAGGCACCAACACCATCTGGAAGAACCTTGGCATCTCCCAGCTCAAAATTAGCATTTCTAAGAAATGGAAATCTATCCAACAAACTTCATATATTACCTCACTTTCTATGGTCTCCGATGCAAAACGTGAACTATCTTCGGCATCATTCTGGGTGCCTTTGTTAACTGTGAAACTTGATTTCTGAGGACCCATGTGATGACCAGTATCTTGACGTCGACCTGGAACAAAACAAAGTGTCTCTCTTTTTAATTTCAGCACAAGACCATAATTTCTCTTTTCATCTGTTAACCAAAATGTTTTTTCAACAACACATCAAGGGTATCATGTATTCAAGCAATCACAGAAATTTTAAAAAAGGTTGACAATCTGGAACTAGTAATTGTGCATGGGGTGTGGATACCAGCTGAGTGTGATGGCCTTTGTCTATGGGTCGCAGTTTCATTGCCATGTAAGTGTCTGCAAATTTGCATTGATAGGTTTTCAAGTTACACTAATCTGAAGATGAAGTATGTACTTGACTGACATCAGCTTACAAATCACATTAGCATGATGGTCAGAGACTTTGAAGCAAAAAAAAAGTTTGACGTCAGCTGGAGGAATGTCGATTAAATATAGATGTGTATGGAATATAAAAATATTAGCAATTGCACAAACTTACCAGTGTGATGAGGACGGTAACGAAGAAAACCATCCTTTGTACCATTTAAATAATACTGAACACTCTGCCTCAATTTAGCAGCTCGTTTGTCAGATGTGGATCCAAACACTTGAAATGCCACACTGTCCAAATTATCAACAGAAGGTAAGCTTTTCACAAAATTGGCAACATTTTTCACAAGAATTTCAGCAGGTATCTAAAGGGAAAAGCAATAAAGGAAAATATAAAATCAATTAGCGAAACATTTTGATACACAGCTTTTATAAGAAAAACAGTTTTCTCGATAGCCATATTGTTTAACACATTCAGGTCACTGCCCATAAAATCTACCGGCACCGACAGGTCGCCTTAAATTATAACACCAGTAGAATCTTCGAGTGTATGCTTCAAACTGTATATCTGCTTTCATTATGTCACTTTACTATTCACTGACTACTCATGGAGGTATGTACATTAAAAAGGTACCTAAAAATACCTCTAGATTTTATTTGATGCCATTTAAGTGGTATTAAATACCTTTGGAATACATGGATGTGCATACCCTCTGCAGTTGCGCCTAAGGAGCATTCTTCAAAATTACCTCCCCAAAGCCAATTATTGTGAATAAAAAGTAGTTTTCTTCATTATTTCAATAGATTATTTCATCAATTTGTAGGAATATAATTGAAATAAACATGTTAAACATTTTTAACTCAATTTCTTGTACCATTTGAATGAAAAATATTTTAAACTATTAATGTAAGCGTTAAAGTTGGAACTCCATATAAAAGTACAAGATTGTTTCTTTAAAATAAAAAAATGATCTTGCTTTTATGCTTATTGGTTTAAAAGATAGGTCCCATCAAATGTATCTCAAAACTTAACGCAGTGGGTGGAAGTAAGTCGTGCTGAGGCTACAACCCGAATGTGTTATAATCTATACAATCCTTCCTTTATGTATGTATGAACATTTGTGAAATGCATAATTCACAAAGATATCATTTGTCATTCAATGTACCACCTATGAACCTTATCCATTTCCTGACCAAAAACATACTTAAGTTCTTAGATTTCAAAAAAAAATAATTCATTTGAAAAATGTAATACTGTGTAATTTTTATTTTCAATAATTTCTTATAACTGCAGGTTTTCAACAAATTTCCTGTTGCATGTCTTTACATTCCTAATTGCTGAGAAAATTATATTTAACATATTCAAGTTTGATGGAAAGACCTGGTTTCAAAGAAGGCAATTTTGTTATTGTCAAAAATATCACTTCCATTATAATTATACTCTGATTATGAATGAGGGCTAACTACTATTTCAAGTTTTTCTAGTGTGCATTATTGTAGTTGTCTTTGTATATAAAGTGAAGTTTTTTTAAAATTGAGATTGAAGAATAGGGTTGACACTGAATATAGTGAACTGAAATCAATGGTCCTGTTCTACTTTACAAATAAACAAGATTCAGGTACATGAACTCTTCACATACGCTGTAGGGGAGGCGATGACCAGAAAACAATACTTTGCCTCACAGGGCCAGGAATTCCAACAACATTAGGAATCTTGAGTTCATATTTACAGTAAATGTAAGTGATTGAGGGAACATACCACTGAGGAAATAGTTTCAGCTCACCTATAAGCTTTTTCAGTCGAGCCTAAAGACTTAATCGTTAAAAACTGAGGTGAAAACTAGCAAAATTCCATACGTTTTGAAAGTATTCCAGAACAAAAGAATATGAATCTGATGATGAAGAGTGCCAATGAAGACAAGTATTCCAACAGTACGAAAGTCGTTCATGAGTACCACCAATACTCTGCTATAGAGAGTGGGCACTGGGCACTGAACACTGAAGAAACCGGTGTGGTGAAAGCACGGACTCCTGACGAACAGCAAAGACCAACGGTAATAAACTTTGACAACAACACAGTGCTACAGAAAGGCAATGACTTTCTTGTACTAGATTCCTATTATTTTTGTCATCTAAAAGATTACCAGAGCCTCTCACAGCTGCTTCTATGGGATACAGTGAAGATGGGTGGGATGGGGGGGGCACCAATTGGGAAAACGTGCTAATGAGATTCCGCTACATTTCGTTATCAAAATTATACTTGGGATTGTTGAGTCAATCATAATGCCAGCAAGCAATGTGAAGAAAGAATGGTTTTATCTGACCCATTTGTGAGACTTAGTTCAACTGTAACAATTTATGGTTTCATTATTTCATTTTGATCCACTTCCTTCATAAAATTGATTGTAAGCATTATATATTACCTTTTACTTTTGCGGAGGAAAAAAAAAAAAAAAGAAGAGGACACAGTGTACCTCCCTTCCTCCCTTCAACCCTTCGAATGTTACATCTTGGTCGCCACAGAAAGACGTGAAACAAGAGTTGCACATCGCGAGTGACCTGGCCCAAGTTCTTTTCCGATACATGGTATACAGGAAACATGGGCAGTTTTACAGACAATATTAACAATACAATGGGCAGTTTTACAGACAATATTAACAATACAAACTGTATATATTTATAAACAGTCTTTTATATTCAGTACTAGGAAAAGTGGCCAATTGCAATTTAGTTGATGGCTGAAATCGCAATTGTCTTTATGGCTCTAAATAGAAACAAGTTCAAACATAAAAGCTAATTGACGAATATATTCATCAAAATGGAATCTCTAGGGGTACAGTATTTTTTTCACAGATTACGCATTAGACAACAACTTCATAGAATTTATGTTTGCCAGGACCATGGACTTTTTATTATATTAGACAGATTTCTGCATTTAGCAAGTTTAGGGTGACCAGATCCTTGATGAAAGCAATGACAAAGGCTAAAATAATGGAGGACAATTGGTGAAAAAAAAAGGACAGTCCATATTATTTTATTCCTTTGTTCACATTTTGAATTCCAGATATCTGCTTGATAGAGCACTTTTTTAACTTGCATTTTTACTTTGGCATTGTAAACTATTACATATCCTTAGCAAACGTACGTCTAGGAAAACATAAAAATGTGTGTTCCCTTCCTCGACAGAATCACCAACGGTTCACAAATTAATACAAACAAGTTTGGACAGAATGAACGAACCTGTCAATTCGCACAGAGAAGGGGAAATATTCTGGTGATAGTTCTGCCACCTAAAGCCATATTAGGGTAAAGAGGAGTCAAAAGCAAATTTTGAAATACAGAGCTCAGACAGCCAAGTTACAAAAAGAAGGAAATTTCACAATTTTTAAAAAATCCACCTGGACTCCAGACAAAAGTGTGACAAAGAGGGCAAGTCCAGATAAAAGAACATCTGGTCACCTTAAGCAAGTTTTACTGCACTGGCAAAAGAAGAAGTGCAGTACAGCATGAAGTAACGAAATAAAGAGACAGAAACTAAGAACTGGCTGTGTTACACAAACAGAAAACAACAAAATTTCCTTTTAAACTGTTTGTTTTGACCGACAAAAATGTTTGTTTACACTGACTCCATGCCAGCCAATTTGTTTGTGATGTAGCAGTTCCAGCAGTGCAGCCGTTGCAGAGACAGAAAGGCTGTTATCTCTTGAACTTACAACTCCTTAAATGCAAGCTAAACGTGAGAATTCACATCGAAAGCTAAGTAGTACTTTAAGCAAGCACTAAAAAGTATCACAAAGCTGTCGATACCTCACACTGCGCTCCCACAATTCTCCTAGCTAGGATGCTATTATATGACAAACACCCAGCATTCATCCTCAGAGCATGGCCAATATGCACTGGATGTCGCATGGAAAACTCACCAAATATATATCGCGCACCAGAAAAGACTCTCTGCACTGAGCATTATCAGGGAATTCTATTAAAAACTGCATTTATGTTGGTAGCAACCAGATCACTGGCAAACAAATGATGGGGACAATGTTTCCAGCATCTACATTGATCACGGTGAGTACATAATTAATCTTTTCAAACTGTAGCTCGTCCTACCAACACTATTCCTGTTGTAAGTACTCTCACCAGCAAGGTGCCACTGCAGAGATTTTCCTGGCATGCTATCTTTGGCATTAGTATATAACGTAATCCACACACACATACACAAGGAGATTCATTACTTATGATTACAAATTCACAAATTTAGTGAACAAACCTTTAAAAACATAAAATTTCTGTATTAAGTTGATATGTTTATTAGAATATCCTTACACTTCAATTATTTCTTACATGAATTTGTTGTTAAAATTGGAAGGATGTAATTACAATATTTTTCTTTTTGATATCAAAATGATTTTTATATTAATTGGGAATTTGATATTCTATCCATACGTCATTATTTCTGTAAAGCACTGCATGGCCATTAAAATAAAATTTAAAAAAGTTTCTGAGTTGTTTCCTTTACAATAACGATCCATTTTAAGCTAATTTTATTTATTACTGATAACATTTTTAAATAAGGTCAATTGTCTCAAGCACACTATGGCAATGCCTTTTTTTACTCTTTGCAATCAAGCAGACAACACACATGAAATTATCTTAGTATTAATGCAGAACACAATCACTCCAATAATTGCAATAATATTCTCACCTTTCCTGGGTTTTCTTTCATTCCCAATTTTCGATAAAAATCTACAAGATCATGTTCCGTAAGCAAATAGTTGCCAAGAAGAGCTGCCAATAAACAGAATCGGTCGGCACTAAGGCCAAGATTTTTTGAAACTTCTGCAAGGATATATTCCTTGGTTTCAAGAGATCCCTGAAAATAAAATTTATGTCAAAATGAATAAAAATCTTATTTTTGGGCTAAAGATAAATTTTTATTTAAATTAAACAAGAATCAATTGTGTGTTGCATCACAGTAACCAGCTTAACTCTCGATTACATTACACAAAAGGAAGAGCAGTAGGTAAATTACAGCACAAAAGTACTACATATACATTATGCGGAAAATAGAAAAATCTAAAAATAAGGTTTCATGTGGTTCGGTACTTATTCACCAAAACTAATGCAAATGGAGAGGTTTACTAATTCTGGAACAATACAACCACTATTCTCTGTGAACACAAAGTTAAATGTTTCTGAAAATTTAATTGAATTTTTGTATATGTTCCAAGATCAGTATGTATAGTTTTATCGAACATACAGAATATCCTGCTATCTCCTGAACTTAAAAATGTGATGCACAGCACAATCACTGAAAATTTTTTTTGAAGAGGTATATTGGATCATTGTTGGACATTGCATTTTAAATGGACTCTCTAATTTTCACAATTAAAAAGTCAATCTTTTTTAACAAACTCGCTATCTTCACTTCACAAATATTAACTTACACGAGATAATACATAAATTATATACAAATAAATTACATACACATAGATACACATTCATGTATAGATATAATTAATAATAATAATACTCACTTTATAAGTTAGCTTCAGATGTTTTGATGAAAAGTATCTAGGAGGGTCAAACACAGCATATTCTCCATCATCAGCCATCACACCATGGAAACTGTTTTCACGACAATAGGCAATAACTTCTTGATGATGATCATCCATTGTACACACCTTGTCAAAGGAAAGTATAGTTAAATACAAAATCCACCCCATGGTTAAATTAACAAGATGGGAGGGGGGGGCACAATAGTAGAATTGATTGTTTTAAGTCATCTACATCCTCAGATGTGAACATTTATTTTATTATTTTTTGTTCTAAAGCACAACTGCTCAAACACAAAGGGTAACTCAGCATACATACCACACTGACATTCAAATGTCGCAGAGCCATCCTCAAACATGTCCTTAAACATACTGGAGATGTCCACCAAACTTTTGGTGGTGGTGTACCTTTTATGTTTATGTGCTTCAAAACCTGTAAATAAATGAGTACACTTAGTAAAATATCTCACTTTACATTCATGCAAACATCTCTATCCTCAACTTTTTAGTTTTCAAATGTTAAATTTTAGCAATCTTCAAGAATACAGTTTGACAGAAAAGACACTAACACCACTTTAGTATTTTTATAGATACAAATAGAGAAAAGTTTTGAAGAAAAATTTGGAGCTGTTGAAGAAAAAATGGTTTCAAAAACTGCCTATCTTTCACATAAAATTACTCATTTTCGAACAATTGTACAAGACTATTTCATGATCCAACTTTAAAGAACAGTTATCATTCCAATAAAATCTACCTTCGATCTTGTACTTTTAGGAAGACTATGAATAAACAAACTTTTTGCAACATTCGAAAAATCACGGATTTCAAAGAAAATAAGATCTGTATATTCTCTTAAGCTTTGTTTATGCCATTTGATGACCAAGTTTAATAACAAAATTTGGAGCCATTTTTGAGAATTCTAAAAATGTATAAGGCTTCAAAAAGGCTTCTCAAAATCAAAATAATCTCAAGAGCTTAGAGTTTATTTAAATAGATGAAAGAGCATCAATTTTGGAGAACATCACCTGAACAGTTTTTGGGCTAGCTTTGATCACACGTTTTGCCATCAATCAATTGTTTGGCATCACGGAGACACAAAACATGGATTCTGAGTTGCACAGTGAATTAGACAAAGTAATTTAGTATATACAGTATATATATTTTATTTGGAAGGAGAGTATTACCACTGCAAAAATATAACATCCTTTTGGACTTTGTATAATTTAATAAATGTTTAGACACTTTCTATGTCCAGTTACAGCTTTCTCACAAAGGTAACTCACTCCTGCTCTCCCTCCCCATGGTAAATTGTCTGTCATTGGAATGAGTTTGCGAAAGCAATCTGAATGTCAATCATGTGCGCCTTCGTCTAACGGCCCTGCCCTATGTTAGTTCGTTAGTTAAGTGCAGGTTCAGTTTGTTGTTACGGGCCTGAGTGTACAAAATCGGTAATCTTAAGTTTGTCATAAGGAACGAATCTGCATGATGAAGCGATGTCATGATGCGATGACGATGCCACATTACCATTTTCTCACATTGCACGCTACTTTGCGCTGCATGGTAATCCTACAGATGTATTTGTATATGCACAGAACATTTTTTTCAGATAATCCGAACATTTCCGAATCTGAACAGCCCACGTCCTCAATTAGTTCATTGCCGGGGTTCTTCTGCAATTAGGTTTTTGTACAGACCAATGTAAAAAACAAGCACTCCATGACAAACTAGATTATGTGTACTTCAGAAACTTTCTACAGAAGTACACAAAAATAAGAAAATGTTTAGTGCCTTTTTAAATTCCTATTTATAGTTTTTTATGCCTATAAATCCACACCATAATTACTAGTACTTGATATTACTAGTACTATAATATTTCCATCATTTCTTTGTAATGTGTAAAAAAACTTCACTTAGAAATTAAGAGATGGGACTACTTCACATGAACAAGTGTCAGCCTTAAAAATATTTATGGTTTACTTTGATCTGCAGTCATGACGCCACAGCTACTGTTCTCCAAATTTTTGGCATGTAGGAGGTTTTCTCCAAGTATTGTGCAACCTGTATTACGAGGGCGACTACTGAGAATATTGGAAGAGAGATACTTTCAGCCTTTCAGCTATTACAAATTCTTAAACATGCCAGAATTTGAAACTTAATATTCTGAGATGGAGAGTTAGCATTCTCATGGAAAGAAGTAAAGACTTCTTTGATGAAATTCTTGGGGTCAACTTAAAAAGATTATTTTTCTCTACACAAGAACTTCCTCTGCCTCCTTTTTCAATGGTTATATTGTTCTTTGTAACACTTAGTGTTTCACTGGTACTCTATGGAGAGTTCCTTACGTGGTCCATATCGAGTTGATTTTGACTTTATGACTCGATGCCATTTTTTAAATTAAGTTTTCCATTCTTTTTCAAAGACTGTACATGTAATGCTTCCATTTTCTTATAGGCAATTAAATACTTTGTGGATAAAAAAATCCAAGTTTTATCCTATACTTATCAAGAATGGATTAGAAGCTTGGGACGAAGAGCATTTCCAGAATTTTGTATTTCATAGTTTACTTTTGATTTAAGGTATATAAATCTGCGAGTACAGTTAAATAATATAATTTATTGCCGTCTAACATTTTTTTTAAACACATTCAATATTATTCGAAGTATTTTATAGGTATAACTGGCAAAATTGACCCATGTATGGATAGTTTCTCCATGTTCAATGAAGCGTTTTACCATTGCTTCAGAAAAACTTTTAGAATATAATACCAGCACACACAACTAGCGAAAGTGGAAGCTAGAAAAATTTATACACAAGATTCACGGAATTTAAAATATTAAAAAATTATGTTTTTTCCCTTTGATTACTTTGTTGTTCACTATCTTCCAATTCATTAGTATAGTCATTTTGTTTATGATTTTTGCAGAAGCTATGACTTTCACACTAATTTTCTTGCTCTTCCTATATTACACACAGAGCATCATTACTAACATTTGCATTATAGAGTGCATAATTTTGGTCCTTAATAATAGTGTCAATAAAAGAACTTACAACGGATGTCCTTCAAACATGAATTATATAGAGTTAAATTACTTTCACGGTGAAATAAACATTACAGGATTCATATTATTGCTATTTCCAATCTCCAGGACAATTTCAAACAGCAATGTAGTATAATAAACATATCACCTTGTTTGAACATGAACATAATTAAAAAGAAAATTTTATTTATTTATTTATTTATTTATTTATTTATTAACATACAGGCTAAATAGCCCAAATAATATACAAGAGTTAAGTATACAGTAAACATTACAATTGAGAGTCGCATAATTTGTATGATTTTAATCTAATGAAATTTGTTTAATATCGATAATTTCGCATGTTTTTTGAATACATAAATTGATGACGATTCAAGCACAGGACATGTCACGTTGTTACATAATCGAGAAAGTCTGGGTATTGGTGAATAGTATCCATAAGATGTGTTAAAATGTTGGACATTCAGTATACGATTTTCTCTCAGTGTATAAAATGACGTATTGAATTCGAACATTGATTGTAATTCGTTACAGGTGATGTTGTTGTTAATTATGCTGTATAACATACAGGCATCTGTATAAATTCTGAATGATTCAAGTGTACTAAGTTTAGTTATTTTAGCTATTTCCCGATAGTCATGATCCAGCGATGGGTTACGTATTTTTGCTTTGAAAGCTGCGTATTTAAAAAATTTGTGCTGGACTTTTTCAATTCGTTCAATATTTTTAGAAAAATGTGGAGTCCAAATCGTGGATGCATACATCAAAGTTGGTTTGATAAGAGTATTATACAATGATACCAAGGTCTCGATTTTAGAAAAATTAGAACTGTGTCTCTTAACAAATCCTAACATTTTTAGACTTTTATTTACAATGTAATCGATGTGTGGGTTGAAGTTTAGTTTCGAGTCTAAAATAACTCCTAAATCTTTAATTTGATTAACATGTTCTATATCAACTGTTGCTATGTTATAATTAAATTTAATTGCATGTTTTTTTCTATAGACACTTAAAATTTTACATTTATCGATGTTAAGATTCATAAAGTTGTTTTTACACCAGTCAGATAAGCTATCTAGATCTTTTTGCAAAAGAACACAATCCGTAACATCACTTATTATTCTATAAAATTTACAATCATCTGCGTAAAGTAAAAATTTGCTATCAGAAAAAGATACATTTATGTCGTTGATAAAGATCAGAAATAATATTGGCCCTAAATGTGAACCTTGTGGTACACCTGAGGTAACATTTATTTTTTTTGATATAAAGTTTTTATATTTTACATATTGTATTCTATTTGACAAGTATGATTCGAACCATTCAATTAGGGGTCCTGTGATTCCAATGTTTTTGAGTTTTTGAATTAGTAAAGGAATATGTACTTTATCGAACGCTTTGGAAAAATCTGTGAATATTACATCAATTTGTGAACCATTTTCGAGTGAATTATATAAATCTTGAGTAAGTATCATTAAATTTGTTGTGGTTGATTTACCGTTTAAAAAGCCATGCTGTTCACTAATTATAAATTGATTAATATAAGGTTTAATTTTAGATGTAAGAATAGACTCAAAAACTTTAGGAATCACATTCAATATGGATATCGGTCTATAATTATTAACTGATGATTTGTCGCCTGATTTGTGGATAGGTGTAATATAACTTTCTTTCCACACGCTAGGAAAAATGCCTTCATTCAGGGACTTACGGAATAATTTGTAAATTGGTATATAGAGGGCTTCAGAGCATTTTTTCAAAAATATTGAAGGAATACCGTCTGGTCCGGAGCTTTTGGTCTCTTTCAAAGCACGCAATACTTTTAGAACATCATCTGGTGAAATATTTAAGTCATCAATGGAAAAATTAGGAGAATTCTCAGATTTTTCAGTATCTATATCAACAACACCAATAGAATGATTTCGACAGTAAGTTGACTGAAAATAATCTGCAAGTAGATTTACTCCTTCGAAACCGTTATCTGAGGTTATATCGTTGTAAGATAATGATTTTGGCAATCCATAATCAGATTTATTATTATTTACGAATTTGTAGAAAGATTTAGGATCATTTTTTTATATTATCTTCTGTTTTTCGTACGTAATTTTTGAAGCATGTTCTTTGTAAATTTTTAGTAGTAGACCTCAACTTAGAAAATATTGAATAATTATTGACAGAATCAACGTTGGATTTATATAATTTGTGGAAGTAATGTTTAGCTTTTATTTTTTCTTTCAATTCTTTACTATACCAAACAGGGTATTTAGATGTATATGTAACTTTCAGTGGAATGTTTTGTTTGATTATGATTTCAAGTGTTTGGTAAAATAAATTAATTGAATCATTTAAATTGTTAACATCAATAAAATTCCAAGATATTGCTTTTAATTGATCTATTATCAGGGGATAATCAGCGTTACTAAAATTGTATGATTGAAAATCGTAATCTAGTTTTGATGTTTCATTTACATATGGTATTTCACATAAAAGTGGTGGATGATAATTATCAATAGGTAACAATGGTTCAATAGATAATGATATATTTAGAATTTCGATATTAGAAAAGAATAAATCTAGAGTGTTTCCAGTTGAATTTTTGAAAGTATTATGTTGATACATATTATATAGACTAAATGAGTCAGAGATAGCTAAAGCGCAATCATAATTTGATGGAATACAATTTGGATTGTTAGGATTAACCGCAACACCATGATCATCATTTATCCAATTTACGTCAGGGAGGTTGTAATCGCCAGCAATAAAAATATCATGTTTTGAACTATCCAAAATTTTTTCAACATCTTCAATATGTTTATAATATAAATTAACCGGAGCTCTAGGGTGAAGATAAACTGAACCTACAATAATTTCCCTATTGCCGACGTTTACATTAACAAATAGTTGGTCTATATCGTTGTTAATCAATGTTATTCTTGAGCTAAACATTATCTTGTTTACCGCAATTAAAATGCCTCCTCCTCTTGTGTAGTTACTCGTCAATGGGCTTCTATCTTTGCGATAGATGTTGAAGTTTGACAGGTTGAGTTCAGCATCGAAGAATTCACTATTGAGCCAGGTTTCGGTTAGGATGATGATGTCCGGGTTCTCTGATGAATGTTGGATATTCATCAGTTGGTGAAGTTTGGTGCGGAGGCCTCTTACATTTTGGTAGAAGATGTTGACTGGGTTGCTTGGGATTGCGTCATTCCCTTTTTTGATTTGGCTTGTGGTTTATTAATTATTTTGGGAAAACCATTTATGTACTTAATGATTTTTGTTGGTATACCTTCTTCTCGATTTAGACGTTCAACCTCTGAGTTAAGAAACTTTAAGTGATTTCGTTGTTGCTGTGTTTTATCAGATGAGAATTGAATTGGTCCAGTGTAAAGTTCCTTACGTTTTAAAATATTTAAAACTTGTGAAGAATCTTTCAGAACTATTCTAAGTGGACGAGATTTGGTTATGGTGTCTGTTTGTTTGCCTAATCTAGTTGTCATAACAATGTCCGGGCATACCTCGTTGAATGACTTGAAGATTTTTGTAGCCTCATTGCGGTCATCTTGACGAATATAGCTTCTGTGACCTGAACCATCACTTAACCTTTATATGCACTGGGGAACAATGAAAAAGTGAGATGTTCATCTGAATTTTATTTTAGATCATATTTTAAAATCAATTACTAGTCAATATCTTATTTTAAATCCATTCGTGAGACCTCTTTGCTTTTTAACACTCATAACTAACACGTTTTTCACTGAAGTTAAATCAAAGTTAGTCATTTTTACTCATTTATGGCATGACAATCTACCTAAATCCCTGTTTCAAGGAGATTAAAAATACAGCACATTCCGGTTATAGTGAACTTCTGGGGAGTAACATTCGTGGTTCACTATATCCAATGAAGTCAAAATTAAATATAATTTCTCCACAAATATAGATTTTGTTAATATAGAAATTCAGAAAAATTCATTAACAGCATGAACAGAAAATTTAATATCTTGATTTCTTAAAAAATCCATAATTTTCAATTGCTTGATTCGTACCTTTCCACTAGTAATTTCTCTAAATTCTTCTCCAGCTTTCATGCTCGCTCTATACTGATTCTGTGTTGTCTACTGCCTAAGAACCCTAATGCTGTCTTGACACCTTTTAATACCTCTGGCACTGTTGGAACATTGTCCCATTCTCCGAAGGTCCTTTTACTAGCCTAATAACATTCGAGATCCTTTCGGTAGTGGGATGGCACTAGTGGCTCATGAAACTTCTCTTTTCTGTGCAGCATCAGGGTGTTGCAGTCATGTGCTGCTTTCACCAGCATAGACAACATGCTTTGTCCCATGGATTATAACACCAAGCTTCAAACTAATGCAAGCAATTGTGCGTCACAGCTGCCAGTTTTAACACAGCCTATGCTTCTGCAGTGAAACTGAGTGTCAAGGTACTCAGTAAGGTCCCAATTCCAGGTCCACTACCTTCACCTTAGTGGAGACTTCGATAATTACCTTTAATTGATTACATTTTTTCTACACTGCTTGCTGTTGAAATTTGTGGCAGTGATGCAATGTATTATTCTCCAGGACATATTTTCTACATTCGCTGTGGCCAAGGTTCAGGTTCACTTTAACTGATTCTTATGCTTATTTGTAATGAAAGTGAGATGGGATCAGAGACTTATGTTCAATATAACCATGTGTTCACTACATCAGAGTTCATTACAAGTTGACTGCAATGAAACATTTAATTTTGAAACAGAATTTCTTAAGGCTAATTTCCATTTCCAAAAGAATTTAATCATAAGCATGTTTGATCCTTCGATATTTTCACATTTAACTAAAGTTATACCTCTACAATACAAGTGTCAGATAACAATTCTAAAAGTTCTAGAATTGAAATTTAAGAAGTTCATAAACACCAAAGCAATTTTGAAATCATCTTCCAAATATTTCCGAAATTTGTTTTGTTCAGAGAAACCAAATCAGTTCCCATCAAATCAGCATCCCCTCAGTTAATCAGTTCCCCTCAAATTCAGCATTTGTGATCCTGCAGGTATGGATAAGAATAGCGAGAGAAGAATGAGTAATTTCTCAGCTCTTAGCCTTCTATTACAGGCTGCAGCCACAGGGACCTCCATCTTCAACATGTATTATTAGCCATTAATATATTCAAAACAATGTAAGTACTCAACCTAAACCATACATCCAGCCCTGTACACTTCTCTCACTTCAAATGGCTTAGAAAGGGCACACCCTGAGATGAAATGCCTTTTGTTAATTTTCTAGAAACCAGTTCTTAATCAAATGCTTAAACATCCCCACTTTTGAAAGATAATAACAAGTAAGCTTTGAAAAATACTGGTATAGAGTTAAAATACTTTGGAAAAAAGTGGACAAAAATTTATAAATTTATTATTCAAAATCATTCAAACTTTTCAAAAGTAATACACTACTAAAACATTTCATAAAATTTTAAGAACCAGAAGACAAACCAGTTCTTATCTATTAAATAATTTGTATGATTTTAAGAAAATCCAAACAAAAACAATTAACATTTTGCATGAATGATACTATTACATGAAATTAAATCAAATTTAAAAAAGTCATAATTCCTGGTTGCAAATTATTTTCAACTCAAATTTAATACTAAGCACTAGAATTCTAATATGCGAATAAAAAATACAATTCATACAAAATGAAATCCACAATTCAAGCAAAAATAACCAACTTATTTTTATATTCAATTTCTTAAATTCACAAAAGAACATAATAAATCAAGTTGTTTTTTTTAATAGAACACTGTACAACTTAAGTTGTATAAATTGACCCTTTACACTACTCAGGTGATGGGGAAATCCATGGAGGGGATGAGGACTTTTAAAGGTAACTTTTTCTTTTCTCTCTCTCTCTCTCTCTTTTTTTTTTTCCTAGCAAGAGGACATGAGCAATTAAATAAAAATTATAATCAATTACAAAAAAAAAAGACAGGGTTGGTTTTACTGATCAAAAACTATAAAAATTAAACTCCCGAAATAATGTTAATGCTGGTTACATTTTTGTCAAACTGAATTTTCAAATGTTGCAAATGAATTTTTGACATCTTCCTACAACTCCATATTGAAAATAGAGATTTTTCTCTTAATGAAATCTTTTTTTTTACAAACAGCTCTTTAAATAAGGGGTTGTCCATAAATATCTAATGTTAAGGGGGAGGGGTTTCGAGGCAGCATTACAATGTGGTAGGGGGTGTTAGGTTCAATGTCAACCAATACTGACAGCATTTATCTTTTTAATTTTTCAATATATTCAGAAATAATTCCTTTCATTCAGTATTATACTAAAGCATGAAAATATTAATAAATTTAATTTAATCTTAGTTAATGAAAAAAGTAAAAACATTCAAAACTGATTCTATAGTGCATTCTAGAATCCAATTAATTTGGCTCAGTAGACTCTCACCCATGCATCATCCATACGAGCACATGCTTGGCTTGTTAGAATTTCCCACTTTGTTCACTCAAAACTTATCTGTTTTATTGTTAGGTGTGGTCACCATCAACTAATCCTGATTTTAATTATCATAAATTTCAATATATCACAAAATTAATATGAATTGCTTTCACTATTATATCATTAACTTTCACCGATTATAATAGAGAAGGGAGTATGAAGCATTACATAATTAAGGGGTTACGCATGCATTACAGGGAGAGTGGGGGTATTCAAAATATATCAAAATGTGTGTTATGTAAATTAGAGAATTCCTATGGTTATATAAATTTTTCTGAGAGCACAAGTACTTGTGAAAATAAAGGCAACATAAAACAAAAAATTCCATAATCATCTCCATACTTTTCTTTAATTTCCATCTGTAATACAGTAAAGCATGGTTAAAAAGTGGCATAGGTCCCAATATCGGTAAACTATTTTCAAAAATTGTAAAAAATTAACACTGCAAAACTACTATACTGACAGTTTTTTCTTTAATATGAGCTTCGTAAAAGGTCATTTATGCATTTCAATGTGCAATCTTGCATAATTTTTGCAATCTTTAAAATTGCGAATTCGAATTTCCCGTACTTTAGCCAATTCTTTTATGAATAATAAGGTTGCAATACAACAATGTGAAAGGTCGCCAGACAACAATTCGAAATTCTGAGAATTTTCATTCTCAGCTTCTCATAGATGGGCGGTAATGATCCTCGCTGCTTGGAACAGGAACAGGGCTCGCAAAGAGCAAAGTAAGTATGAAAGGTTCTTGCCTTTCCTTGGGGGAATCTCCAAATTACACGAAACTAAGAAATCTTTGGAAAGTATTACACATTTCAAAACACTTTTCATCATTTTAAAGAGAAAGCATATGGAGCCCCCCCATCTACTTTGCCCCATTACTGCCCTCTCCCAGCACTAGCTTCTCTTTGTTGTACAGAGTTACAACTGTAACCAACTGATGGGTATAAAAAGTTTTTTTTAAAAACTTTAAAATGTTGTTTCCTTTCATGAAAAATACCTCTGAAAACAAAAATACATACTTGATTAATTCCTTGTCGAGTACGTAACTGAGCAGCAACCCATTCACTCATACGTTGCTGCTCCAAACAGCCATTAAAGAACACAGCCAAATCTATATAACTAGTCTGCACTGTTTGTATAAGAACAGCCAGAAACTGCACCATTCGATTCCACTGGCCACCACAGGCCCAATCTACCAAAAACAAAAAGTAACAAATTTATTAAGAAATAATCACAATGATTTAAAATTAAAATAAATAGAGCAAATAAGAGTTCTTTCGAGCATTCAATTAATAAATCTGACCTGAAAAATAGCCACCGTACAATCTGTCAAGGCAACATTCCCCATCTACAACAAGGCACAACTTGTTGGTGGCTGAATTTGAACCTTTGTTGCGATGATTCTGACGAGCTTGCTGTTGAGCTATTCCACGAGCTATTCGCAAAAGATCAACTGGTACAGAACTTCCAGACACTTGAGCTCCATCAAGGAAGCTTTGTAGATCCTGAACACCCATGTTTCTGCTTAGATTTTTTCAATTTAACACAAATCAGTCTGAACTTGGCACTTCACGCTTTTAACCATCAATATTGTTTATTCAAAATAAATTTTTAAAATTTATTCAAAATTTAGAATCGGTTCACCATAATCTGCAATAATAAATTAACAAATATTAAATATAAACAAGAAAATATACTAATTAACAAGAAACAGCACATACAATGGGCATGCACTATTTAACTAAAAAAAACATCGTTAACACTCGTCATACTGGAATGAACATCAGCTTTTTGTTCTTTCCTGCCAATGACCTTTCACTGTAGATATTTAAAAACAATAATATAATGAAATCAGCAAGTAAACTGTTTCATAAAGCAACCTCGTTACAGATGCAATCGGAATGTCTACAACCACGGTACGCCTATACTTAAATGCTTAGAATAAATGCTCCCATAAATCCTCATATCAATATCAAGGTTAGCGTGAATTGTACCAGCTGAAGAATTCATTTGTAAAAGAAAATCTTTAACTTGCACTATCTTCAAGAACACGTACTAACGAGCGGTTTACGCCTCCATTGCCTCCCTGAAAACGTGGTTTTTCCTTTGTAAGTTGGTCGTTTTCCCAGCAAATTTTGCACATAAATGCTTTCTGACAATGAGTACCTTTCATGAAAAGATCTTTAAAACTTCAGATCACGCAAAAAGTTTTAGAACCGAAGGCATTTGCTGCATACCAATTTCATTATTTTTTCACGCCCGGCATGCCCAACAAAAACATTTATGAACACATTAACACAAGATACAAACCACACCCTACTACATAAATTTCCTTGAAGAATAATGTTGAATTTCTAAAACACAGCTAATTTTTATACATCGAATTCACAACTAAACTTACTGAAATTCGGAAAAGACCACATCGTGCATTAACCACCATTTTCTTGAACTGAAATCCCAATATTCCCGACTCCTTGAACGATTGCAATACAGGATGACGTAGCTGAGAACTGAGTTAAACGATGGATCGCAGAGAGCGTTGCATGCTTCTGACCGCCAATCGACATATCATTCAAACGGAGTTGTGACTCCATTTTTGCGCATGTAAAGAAATGTACATTAAAAGAATAAAATACGCATCCGTCTCTTTAAAAGTTTCTCCCCATAGTCACTAAATAGAGTTTCAATTTATAGGACCCAAGGGCATGAATTAATGTTCACGCATGAGAGGATACCTGGGGATTCCAGGGAGGGCATCCCCACCCTTTTATAATTTTATGACTTCAATTCCCTTTTATATATAAACTGTACCATGAAGTAATGTTCTTTAAATATTTTCGTACTATCCATAATATAAATGTACATGAATAGTACTACTGTTTTGAAAATAAAACCAGAGAAATACGCCATTCTTAACAACTACTTTCCCGCATTACTTCGTAGAAGGAATTAGTGGTGCTACAGAATGCCACAGACGTTTTCGTACTAGTTAGTTTTCTAATTTATTTGGTCTGGGCTAGCTTTTTAGCCTTGCCCCATTCTCTAGCCAAGTGCTATCTACTGCTGCCCAAACTACATTTTTTTTGTTTTTTTAATTTTCTCAATTTTTCAGTTTCTTAGTGGTAGAACCGAAATATTCTTTTAAGAATATTATAAAAGCGAAAAAACTCGTCCTATGTGAAAATTTTCCAATAAAAATGCAGTACCGTTCATAACAAAATGAATTTAACTCCACGAAATGCTTCACTTCTTACGGACAACTAACGACTTTATTTATGCATAAAGTTAATAGTTACACATTAGTTTGTCTACTGTTTTTGAGAAAATGACATTTTTGCGTTTCTGAAAATGCAGAATTTTGAGCTTATTTTCATAGAAAAATTTTGAGTTTTCCAGAAACTCTATAAGACTTCATTTGAAGCACTGGTTTTAATAAATTCAACAAATATACAAATTAATCAATCAATACGTCTGTCGTCTGTGAACAACACTAGCGTCTAAACTATGCGTAGAATGTTTATTCAAACTGAATAAACACTAGTCAATCTGGCCTCACTCGAAGCTCTGCGATTTTGAAACACATTCATTAATTTTTAGAGGTACTTTACACGAAGCCCTTGGAATACGTTCAACATTATTGCAAAAATAGCTCTTATTTTTTGTCTTTACATTTCTTGTGAGAATAGCGTGAAAAACACTCATGAAAATTTCATAGGTCCGATTTTCACTGAAAATTGCAAAAGATTGACTTTTTCGGCGTCTTATAAAATTACAAAATTCTAATTACAAAATAGAAGACAAAGATTTCTTCCTTCAGGTAAAATTTTTCTCCGTAGTTAGTTCTCTTATTAAGGTCATGTGCATTTTTTTGAAAATTTTATTAGTTTTCGCGCAGTATGTATTATTTTCACGCAGAATTGCGTGCAGTATGTACAATTTAAAAAAAATAACAAAAACAAGATTTTCTGGAAAAGGGCTACAATTTTTTACTTAAACTTTTTGCAGGAATAGTGCTCAATGTACTCTACAGATAATACCAACGTCATATTTCTCTATTCTTTTGGTTTTTCAAAAAAAAATTTTGGCTTGTTTCTCGTGTCGTTAATATTTATATTAATGGTGATTAGTTTAGATTACTGCATTTATGAGTACATGTGCTTCAAATCATGTGTCATAAAGGTTCTCGAAAACTGAAAAGTTTTCTGTGAAAATGAGCTCAAAACTCCGCATTTTCAGAAACCATCAACGCCATATTCTAAAAAACGGCTCCAAATTCAAACTTTTCTTACAGATAGTGCGAATTGCACTGTATATGATGACATAAAAGCCAATTTACTGTATTCTTTTGTTTTTTCAAAACTTACACAAATGTAATTTTTTGAATTATCTCTCACCCCTTAATATCCACATTACCTGCGATTAGCAAACATTATTGCATTTGTGAGTGGAAGTGCTTCAAATGGTTTACAATGAAGATTTTTGGAAACTGGATGGCAGCTGGCAAGAGGATGGAGCAATACTAAAAATCTAGACCAGACGAAAGAAATTAGAAAACTAACTAGTCTATGCCATTCTAATTCTAATTGCCACTAAAGTCTATGCCATTCTGTAACACCACTAGTTTACTTTCTTGTATACCCACGTATAAAAGGAAAAATATACAGTGACTTACAAAAATATACGGACATTTATTAATTTAACCAAATTTAACCAAAAATTCGTAGTTCGTATATTTGATTAAAAGATAAATAACGCCCAGGCAGAGATATCGCTTCAACATAACTATTCGGTCAGGGGCAGCTGTTGGGGTAACGTGGTAACGGATCTTTTGATCTCCAGAAAGAACGTTGAAATCTTCAACCCTTGCTGCACATTCAAGGTCCCCTGTCAGTCGATGAACCAGATTCGCGGGAACCTTAACAGTTAAGCGAAATGAATCGCAAACGAAAGTACACCACTTTTGAGCAGCGTCAGCTGGTTATTTACCATTACGCAAAGGGCAAATCTTGCCGAAAATTTTGCAAATTGCGATTAATGCAGAAAGCCTACTGAGTGACATAATCTCACGGTGCATCAATGAAGAGATGATTGAATAGCAAACCGGAGGAGTACGCCCGAGATAAGAATCTCATTGTGAGAATAATAAAGTTAGATCCTCGTATTAATGCACCAAAAATTACTACACTTTGAAATTGGGATTGGCATGAAAATAAATTTCCAAACCGTGAGAAGTGTACTAAGGAGATCCAATTTCCATTGCCGCGTTGCCAGAAGAAAACTATCAGTAAAGAGAACCGAAGAAAAAGGCAGAAGTTTGCTAAATAGCACGCAAAAAATATGAATAATGGTGGAATAAAGTAATCTTCGCTGACAAATCGTGCGTGGAGGAGACCAAATAAAGAGCTGAAAGGAGAAATCATTTAAGCAACTGTGAAGCACGGAGAAGGAAATGTAATGGTGTGGGACTGCCTGTCATCCAATGGGGTCAGTGAACTTGTGTTCGTAGAGCAGTTGCTCCCGCGGGCATTCTGCACTTACGAGCCGACCGTCTGCCCGCGAGAGAGCCGAAAGTGCAAGTAATGACGTTGCACGACGCAGCGCGTAGATTGAATTCATTTTGAAATCATTCCCTCACTTATTTAAATGGGCGATAACCCATATTTCAAGCTACAAGGTCCACAATTCACCGTTTGTCGGACCTATTCCACGTTTAAAAGTGTATGTTACTATAATCTTACAAGAATTTTAAATACAAAAATTTGAGCCATTTTTGAGAAAATTTTGAAAATGTCCGGAAGGATTGATGTAAAGTACCCCCAAATTTTGAAAAATGTTTCTCAAAATCTCAAAGTTTCGACTGGAGCCAGATGGACAGGGGTTTCTTCAAATCGGAAACACTACTACGCATGATTTAGATGCTAGAACTGTTCACAGACATCAGGCGGACGGACGGACGGACGGACGGACGGAAGGACATACGGACTTTTTGGGGGAAAAAACACAGTTTTTCAGAATCAGGGGATCCCAAAACGTGTATTTCCGTTGAAATATCGGAATCGATTTTTCTCATCATTACATAACTTACTACTTTCTTCTTATACTACTTACTACTTACTTCCTATACTACGTATATTTCTCCGTATAAACGTACGTATACGGGAACGTAAAATGTAGAACAACGGGTTAATGTAGTTCTTAATGTAGTACATTCATATTTCAAGGAGTAAATATTGATTTATTATTATTATTATTATTATTATTATTATTATTATTATTATTATTATTATTATTATTATTATTCATTTGATCCACTCCAGTATGCGAAATAACTTGGGTCAAATAGACCCGAACAGTACAGCCGTATAGTAAATTCGAACAGTACAGTAGGGTTAAACTTTTTGTAGCAATAGTGCTAAATTTATGTAAATGTAATAAGATGACGTAATCATCATTCTTCTCTATTCTTTTGTTATTTTTTTTCATTGACATATCTCTCACGACGATAATATTTACATTAGCGGCGATTTGTTCACATTATTGCATTTATGAGTATAGTGCTTTCAATAATGTCATGAAGTTGTTCGAAAACTCAGTTTTTTGCGAAAATGAGCTCAGAAATCCGCATTTCCGGAAACACTAAAACACCATTTTCTCAAAAACAGCACATTTGTTTCTTTAAACTTTTGGTATGATTTGTGGTAAATGCATTATTTAGGATGACATAAAATTCATTTTCCTATATCATTAGTTGTATTTTTTTAGAAAGTACGCAAATATAATTGTTTTGAAATATCTCACACCGTTAACATGCACTTTTCCAATTATTTGTATAGATTATTGCATTTATGAGTAGATGTGCTTCAAATGACATCTAAAAAAGTTTTTCGTAAACTCAAATGATTTCTGTGAAAAAGAGCTTCAAATTTGGCATTAAAAGTAACGCTTGAACGCCAGTTTCTTGAAAACGGCATTAAAGTTTTCATCGAAAATTTCCTTATAGGACGAAGTTTCATTCTTCTATAATATTCATAAAGTAATATTTTGGTTTTTCAATTAGGAAACTGTAAAATTTAGAAAATTTAAAAAAATTGTATTTTGGACGGCGATAGATGGCAGTTGGCAAGAGTCCGAAAAGCTTGTTCAAACCAAATTAATTTAAAAAAATAATTAGTATGAGAAAGTCTGTGCCATTCTGTAGCACCACTCGTTTTTATTGACAAATCACCGTAGCAATAGTCATCTTTCTAAGTATTATAGATTTGCTAAATATATAAAAGGTAATATTCTTCACATTATAATCAGCCCAATTAAATAACTTCCTGGATAAATTAATGGGTTCCTGTCAGGATTGAAGTTTAGTTTTGTTGAAAATATTAGTTATACCCTCCCCCACCCCACCCCACCCCAATCCCGTTGTGAGGTGCATTTCCATAAGATTTTGCGAAGAAATGCTATTCAGCACTCACATCGAAGACATCTTTGTGAAAGCATAAACTCGCATTGTTGGGTAATACTAGGCACTTATCCCATCCGAAGAAAATAATACTAAATAAAATCAAAGTTACATATTCTCTGACTGATCCCACCCGAAAAAAAGCCTATTAATACTGTCATAATCTTACTTGAGTTTATACTGAAAAGGGTGGATTGAATTTTTGCGCTTCAGCCATCCCGAAAAAGAAATTATTTTCTCTACGACTACTTCGGAATATATACATTTCTGCACGTTATCGGATGCAGTAATGAT
Organism: Gryllus longicercus; assembly: GCA_038098605.1. Lineage (NCBI taxonomy): Eukaryota > Metazoa > Arthropoda > Insecta > Orthoptera > Gryllidae > Gryllus > Gryllus longicercus. The sequence goes on along the minus strand of JAZDUA010000338.1, from coordinate 1,091,725 downwards.
GATTACACAAGCCGTGCGAGAATGCTATTCTCGAACGTCTGTCGACCAATCACATTCGTTTTTAGTGCGTTGAACACTACAGAGGGTTATCGCTGTCGCCTACGGAGGACAGAGACTGCGTTCTCTGCCCAACATCGCCGCGGCATAATAATGCAGAGAGTATTTTACAGTAATAATGTAGGTGGTGTTGTTTGCCGCTGCAGGTTGCAATTGTTGTAGAATAGGTGCACCACGAAACAGTATGCGAGTTGGGTTTTGTTAGGATAAGAGATCATTGAGTGTCATGTAGCCGTTCTATAAGGTTAAGACGCTAATTTAGTATTTTTAAAATATCAATTTCAAAGTCGTAGAGGGAGTATAGTCTTCTACTCGTGTAGAATTATTGGATTATTTGAATTTTCGTACTTCGAGTACTGGCACCATCTATATCAGTCGACGAGAACTCTCGCGCCCCATGTTGGGATTACTCTTACAGTTAGTATTGTACGTGCGCGAGTGAACGGGCCCTCCGTTCTTTTGTATTAAAAACAATTAAATAAATAGTCATTTGAACAAAATACTCGTTTTATTCAAAAAGAATGTCTATCACTCGCTCCTACGTCGCTCGTGAACAGCGCCGTCATGACTTTGGTTCGAGAGGAACCTCCACCTGGGGAGTACATGACCTTGTCGTTGGTGGTGGAGCTTGAGTACCCCTATGATCCTGAGAGCTATGCCGGCAGTAGCGTAGCTACTGGTAGGGCCTCCCTTGCCGGACAGGTCAAAGAAGAGGGGTCAGACGAAGTAGTACTCCAGAAGAGGACCTCAGCGTCAGAAGAGGAAAGATAGAAGACGACCTCAACACCACCAGGAGGACCCATAGAAGATGACCTCAAGGACAGGATGCAGAAGAAAACCTTCGCATGACGAACAGGACCTCAAAGGGGTAGGCAGAACTCCCAGCCCAGTGAAGGCAGTCTGCCTAGGGATGGTGACCCGAAAAGATACCCAGCAGGTCAGAAGGCTGAAAGTTGGCAACCCCAACATCTGACTATCCATCTGTGGACCGGTAATCCGCACTGGAGAAATAACTCTTACTCGAATTCCTCACAGTAAAAAGCCGGCTGACAATGGAAACCGACCTACGCGCGCAAATGGACAACGTTTCACGGAAAAATTAAAAACTGCCACTTGGAATGTCAGAGGGTTAGGAATAAAAGAACAGGAATTAGAAAACATTTTAAAAGAAAAGAATATAAATATATTAGTAGCCACTGAAACAAAGAAAAAGTTAAAAGGAACTAAAGATTTAGATACCTACTGCATGCTGTACAGTGGAGTACCCCAAAATGTCAGAGCAAAAGCAGGAGTAGCCTTGTTTATAGATAAGAACTGGAAAAATAAGATAGAAAGTTACACATTTGTAAATGAAAGAATAATAAAAGCTCGAATAAAAATATGTAGAGGATATCTAACAATCATAGGAGTATATGCTCCAGAAGAAGGCAGGAGAGAAGACACAGAAATATTTTATGAACAACTACAACAGGAAGTACACAAAACTAATAAAAACGATCACTTAATAGTATGTGGAGATCTAAATGCTAAAGTGGGAAACTCACCAATCCCAGATATTGTAGGAAATTGTGGAGAATATTATATAAACATGAACGGTCGGGAGCTGAGACAATTTGCCAGCATGAATCATCTTAAAGTGACAAATACCTTCTTTCGAAAGAAAGATATTCACAAATACACATGGACAGCTGGAGGATATAGATCGATAATAGACTACTTTTTAATAAATGATAAACTAAGACCTCAGTTGAATGATGTGAGAATATTTAGAGGATGCGATATAGGCTCAGATCACTATATTCTAATAGCTGATTTTAGGATATGGGCAAAATGGAGAAAGATTAGAACCAGACAAAAAATACCTCAAGAAGAAGTATATAAAATACATTTACTTCAAGAAGAAAGTGTAAGAAATCTCTACCAAGGCAGACTCCAGAAGTACCTTCTGGAAAAACCAACTGAAGACAACCTAGACTTAGAATGGGAAAACGTACGAGAATGTATTCAAAGAGCTGCAATGGAAGCCCTAGGGAAGAAAAATAAAATCAGAAGTAGAAAGGGCCTACGGATCTGGAATAAAGAAATAGCGCAAGCAGTAAAGGATAAACAGAAAGCATATTTACAATGGATCCAAAAAAAGATGAGGAATCAAGAAAAACATATAAAGAAAAAAGAAATGCAGCTAACACAATCGTGAGAAGAGCACATCAAAAGTCTTGGGATAAATTTATAAGCCAAGTAGAACATGACATACACGGAAGACAAAATATTGCTTACAAAGTCCTAAAACATATAAATAAATAACAAAAAGATGTAGCAAAAATAGGTATGATAAACAAAGATTTATGGATAAGGCATTATAGAGAACTTTGGTGCAGAAAATGAAGCAAAAATGAAGAACAACAAAGAGATTGCCAAGAAAAGGATGAGACAGTCGATTTGATTGACATACATGAATTGAAAGAGGAATTGAAAACAATGAAAAACAGGAAAACTTCAGGAAGAGATAAGCTAAGTACAGAACTGTTCAAATATGGTGGAATGGTGTTGTTATGGAGACTGTAAAACATAATAAACGAATGCTGGCAAAAAGGTAAAATACCAGAGGAGTGGAAAATAGCAGAAGTTATATCGCTATTTAAAAAAGGCGACCGAAACGAATGTAAAACTATAGAGGGATAAGCTTGCTCAATTGCATATATAAATTGTATGCCAGAATAGTAAATAAAAGACTGAAAAGTATTGCAGAAGTACTGATGGGAGAAGAGCAAAATGGTTTCAGGAAAGGAAGATCGACCACAGATAACATCTTCATAGTGCAACAAATATTGGAGAAAAGAAGGGAATATAACCTGCAAACTCATCTAGCATTTATAGATTTCGAAAAAGCCTTCGACAGTGTAAATAGAGATAAACTTTGGTACATCATGGAAAAACAAGGCTATCCACGACATCTAATAAAGGTGGTCAAAAGCCTATATGAAAATACTAAAATAGTAATAATAATAGGAAACACAGTATCTGAAGAGATAATAACAAATAAAGGGGTAAAGCAAGGTTGTCCTATATCACCTACATTATTTAATATCTATGTACAGGACATAAGTAAGTCTTTAAAACAGAAAGTTGACACTGGTATAAGAATGACCAAAGAAGAGATATTAACGATTTTATTCTATGTTGATGACGCAGTTATTATCCAGGAAACAGAAGACGAACTACAGAGAGTAGTACACCACCTTAATAAAATTTGCAAAACTATGACATTAATATATCAAAAGAAAAAACAAAAGTGATGGCATTCAGGGGGAAGGACACAGTAAGATCAAAAATTGTCATTGAAAACAAAATTATAGAGCAAGTTCTCTTCTTTAATTATTTAGGGCGTAAAATAAGTTATGAAAAAGATAAAGATATTGACAATAAATTAACGAAATATCAAAAAATATGTGGAACGATACACAACACTTTAAAAAATAAGACAAGACCGGAAACAAGAATTAAATTTTACAATACCATGGCAGTTCCTACATTACTCTACGGCTGCGGAAGCTGGGTATTAACACAAAAAACACTGACAACAATACAAAGTAGCGAAATGAAATTTCTGCAAAGAATAAAAGGATGCACAAGAGAAGACCGAATAAGAAATGAAGAAATAAGAAAAGAGTTACAAGTGACATCAATTAATACTAGAATGCAAGAATATAGACAAAGATGGATAGAACATGTGGAAAGGATGAGTTATAGCAGACTTCCTAAAGCAGCTTTGTTATACGCGCCGAGAGGAAGAAGAGACTTGGGAAGGCCACGAAAACGATGGAGAGAAACTGTGAGGACGGAACAGCCTAATCCATGAAGTGAAGAAGAAGAAGAAGAAGAAGAAGAAGAAGAAGAAGAAGAAGAAGAAGAAGAAGGTACATTGAGCCAGGAAGGCAAAATATAGAATACTTATTTATAACTGAATGAAACTAAACAAAAATTTGTAATAAACATCCACGAGCAATACACTTTTAACTCTGCTAGTTAGTAAACTACGTAGAATTATAACCATAAACCCAAAAAGTTCATATTTCACCGGTCACATTAAATAAACAGAACAATTCATAGGGTGGCATCATCCTTCCGTCTGTTTGTAGTCAACGCTTGCGCTTAAACTGTTCAGACGGTTTGCTTGAAAAGAAGTATATCCTCATCGATCTGGAGGAATTCGAGGCACTACGAGTTTGAAATGGATATGTCGATTTTGTGCAGTACTTTACATGACCCAACAACATTTTCAAAATTTTCTCAAAAATGGCTTCAATTTTTTTATGGAACATTGGTTTTGGATAGCAAACTCTAAAAAGAACGGCGCAGATCTCATTTTCGTTGAAGTTCCTGATTTTTCGAGAATTGCAAAAGTCCGACATTTTTTTCGATGACTTTCTATAACTACAATATTGAAGATAGAGATAGAGATTTTTCTAAATAAAATTATGTTGTTTCTAAAAAAAATTATGTCTTGAAATATGGTCAAGAACAATTTTCAGAAAATGAGAATATATTTCATGTAATTTTGCATGAAATATAAGCAAGTTTTAAACAATAATTTTCTCAAAAATATACATTTTTTTCCTCGTACGTAGCAAAGGGAGATATAAAATAGTGGTGGTTCCATTTCCGCACATGGCACATTGCAAAATCAATGTCTCTCTATTTTCGAAAACTGCAAAAAATTGACACTGCGAAAGTACAATCAGTTCTAAAAACTAGATCTTTAAGAAGGATCTTAAGATCTTAAATTCATATAGATTTTTTTGAAAAAACAAGTAGTTTTCATGTAATTTCTGATTTAAGTTACTGCAATTTATAAAAAACAATTCTCCAATTTTTTCTTTGTTTTTTCTAAGAAAGTAAATAACGCGTAAAAATGATGCAAGTCTCATTTTTATTGAACATTCTAAATCTTCGAATTAAAAAATGTTGCACCTTCGTCGACCCAACCCTTGTTGGGCGTTGAGCGCTTGCATGTAGTAATCCTCCTTTACTATCTCTGCCAAGTCTCATCACGTCGCAGTCAGTGTCTTTTATTCCATTGGCCAGGTACATGGAGCCGTTAGATCCCGGAGTTCCTAGACGTCATCCAACCAGGAACCTGCAAAGTCTCGAATTCGCTTAACCTCGCGACTTAACAGAGCATAGGTAAGGAATTGGCTAGCTGTTTACATAACTGACTCAGTATATATGAGAAAGGCAGTTGCTCTGCTTCAGGCAGACACTAGAAGTATCAGTTGTTCATAAACCTTACCTAATAGACGCATTTCGTCAGAACACTTCCGCCGTATGCGTGTGTCTATGATTCATAATATGACATGTCTCCCAGTTGCATTATGTTTGGATGTCACGATGCGTTGTGTCATTGACGCCCCGTAGTGCTAGCAGCCAGTTTGATGGGTGGCTTTTCGAAAATTGCAGAAGTTCAAAATTGTTTCGGAATCTTTCTACATTAACAATATTCAAGATTGAGATTTATTTTCTAAACAAAGTCTGTTGGTTAAAAAAAGATCTTGATAAAAATTAATTTACAGTTTTCCTAAAACGAGTTTTTTTCGCCGAATTTTGCGTGACATATACGCAATTTTCAAAATTTATTTCTCAAAAATGGTTTTGATTTCATTTGATTTTTGTTCAAAGAACTGTATGGGACCTACGCGGATGACGTACAATCTGCGCTCTGAAGTATTTTAACCATAAATAGTTGAAGTACAGACAAAGCGATGTTAGTAACGTTTGATAATAGACATTTTCGGTCCAGAGTTATAGGAAACTTATTCGCACCGGTAAACGAACACCCCCCTGGCTCTATTCTACCACAACAAGAACTAGTGGTGTTATAGAATGGCACAGACTTTCCCATATTAGTTTTCTTTTTCCTTTGGTCTCAGCTAGCTATTCGGACTTGCCACATATTCTTGCCAGCTGCCATCTATCGCCGCCCAAAGTAAATATTTTTGACATTTTCTTAATTCTTCGATTCCATTATAGTAGAACCGAAATATTACTTTAAGAATATTAAAGAATAGTAAAACCTCGTCCTAAATGGCAATTTTCTTCGATTTTTTTCAAACAGTTTTTAAGTAACCGCAACTGTAAATTCGAAATTTGAAACTCTTTTTCACAGAAAATTTTTGAGTTTTGAAAAAACTTTATTAGAAGTCATTTGAAGCACATTAACTCACAAATACAATAGTGTTTACAAATTGCTGACAATGTAACCATATCGGTGTGAGAGATCATTTAAAAAAATGCATTTGTGTAATTTTTGGGAAAAAAACAACTAAATGAACTTCACGTCAATTTAAATTATCAATTAAACGTCTATTAGCACTATCCCTTTCTTCAGCCTGCTCATAACGTTTCACACACGGACGTCATACAGTGTCTCTCCGTATATTGGCTTAATTCACGTCACATTTTTTTAAACTGTAGTATAGCAACAGATTCAGTTCTATCACGATGCGTTGTATATGCACAGCCGCTTGCAGTTCACTTTAGAACAATGCCGTTTAGTATAGACATTCATTTTATGTTATCATGAAACGAAATTACCATTTTGTGTCATTGTTTTGCATTTTCGTCGATTTCGACTAATAAGTCATTTTTTACCTTTTACGTAATTAATATTGCATTTTCGCTGATTTCTTGGTGTTAATTGTACTTGCTTCAAATAATATTTACGAGGTGTAACAAATGTTCTCCACATAATTTATGAGTAGCCTATTCGATTTCTTCGCTCATATATTATTGTAATGTCAGCCGTTGTGAGTACTGTATAATGTAAGGTTCCTATGAGTTTCTCGGCGCCATTGTCAGTTCGGCCGATTTACGCGATAATTAAAGGCAGAGATTTTCTTTTAAAGAGCAGTCCAATCCAAACGTTTGTCAGCTTAGTTAACTTAAACAAAAGGAAGAGGCATCGATTATATCAGTATCATACCCAACAACTTTAGTTGTTCATCTGAAGTGGCTTTGATCAATTTTTTACGTCATTTTTCTTTGTTTCTAGGGCATTTTCAAGCATTTTATTGATCTTTTTGTCAATGTTTTAAGTTATCTAAATCCGTCTCTAGCTATCAGCAATGATTAGTTGTGAATTATGTACGTAATTAGTGCCACGCAGTGCCTGCTCAGTGCACGTAAAATGGTGACTGTACTCTTTGCTGCCAATTAGTGAATCCTAATTTCGAAACTTGTGCCTTTACGGCATTAAACTATGTTTGTGTTAACTTTTCAATGACGTGTAGCATAACTTTCGACGTGTGTGCTAGAGCATGTGAGTACAAAGCTACCAATAATGACATCGATCACATAAACTGGGGATTCTGGAACTCAAGAACACGTGCGCAATTATTTTCTCTCCCACAGTTTTAACTGTTTTTTGACTAAATAAATCTAAATCTACTGTTTTTACTAGTTCATCATCACTCATGCTCTGCGCATGAGATTATTGCCTCGGCTACGGGCCGACCCATCTCGCTCCGCGCCCACTACCGCTAGCGTAACGCCGGGATCATGATCCTGATCCCGCTCATCTGATCTACGAGCAGCGGCGTACGTGCACGCCGTCATCACATTTAACTTATTCAATTACGTCGTCATTGAAGTATCTACCCAAGTGATAGCAACTACATGTAATTGACAGGAATTTCCTGAATAGGAATGCATTGGATGCAGGAATTCAGCGCGAGTACTCACTTTGTAAGTACACGGGTCCTTCGAAGCTAGTGGGGTAAGTGACCGAGTCGGTACTTATCATAGGCCACCCCCTCAACCAGTCCATCACCACAAAGTCAACTCTATCAGTTTTGGTCCTTCGAGCCGGATTCTTGTTCATAATTTATATTTGTGCAGGAGTCAAGACCCAGCAATTCTGCACGTATCTCATATTGTTTAGCTTAGTTTAAAATGTTAATTTGCCCGTGTTTAAGTAATTGTATTAACTTAAATGTACGTTATTGTTAGTTGTAATTTCAGGGACTCGGTCTTTTGTGTTAGCATCCTTTAGTTTACATTAGTCATTTCAGTGACTGATTTCTCTGTTAGTATTAGGAAACTTAAGCTAGTCATTTGTTTCTTATTTCAGTGTTCTTAGTGTCTAACTTGTCTTAGCATTACGAAGTTTAGGTCATTTCTCTCAATTCCATTTCCAAGCACTATAACGTAGGTTGTCTATTTATCTACTTGTCGTCACTCTTAGAAAATCTGCTATTGTCAGGTCAACCCTCTCACTTTAAGTTGGATCTTTTATATCAGCGTTCTGCGCTTGCCTTTCTGTTCCACAGAAAATCCCCACACGACTTTTCAAGTCAAACTGGCAGCCTCTGGGCTTCTTCTAACAGCGTTCCGCGCTCATTTCACTGCTCCGCAGAAAACACATTAGTCCACGGATCCATCACCCCTCTAATATATTTCTTTACATATCGCTTATACTTCCTACATCTCTCCGCGATCGACTTTTGCCCTGGCAGTTTCCTCGACTTGCGAAGGCGCTCCACGCTTGTCTTCCCATTACCTGGGAAGTTCTCCTTACCGCCCAGCGGGCTTCAAATGTCTTTAACGCCCCAGCCTCTCACAATAATGGGTCGGTGACAGTTGTACTTATCGCCTTAGTGCACCACATATTTTTATAGTGTGTGGGTGACTCAGTTCCAGTCTCAGTCGCCTCAGTGTACCACCTCTCCTCATAGTGAGGTCTCAATGTTCCACAGGTGCTGCCCAGCACTATTGCTTCCCATGTGGTCTAGCCACGGGGCTTCGAATACTCTCTCCCTATACTAATACCTCCTTAATACTAAAGCCCCATTTACATTTTAAAAATTTCCTCAAAAACTGATCCAATTCTTTTGATTTCACTTTGTCCTTGGATAAAGTTGCTTAACAGAATGGCCAAGGTGTCATTTTCGTTGAAATCCCTGGTTGCCGAGAATTGCGCAAATTCACTTCAGTGGTGTAGGTCGCATGTTCGTTTAAATCCCAAATGTTAAGAAAATTGCAAAAGTGCAATTTTTTGGAGGGTGTCTTCCTACAACTACTATATTTAAGATATTTTTTCCTGAATTAATTTTTGTTCTTTAAAAAATCTTGAAATAAGGTGGTGTAATTAATTTCGCATGGAATACAGGCAGTTTTTAATTTTTTTAAATATTTTTTTTTTCAATAAAACAACAATTTTTTCATAAAAATTTTCCTTGAATATTTCAAAGAACGGTTAAAAAAGAGCGGCAAAAGGGTAGTACCATCTCCTGCAAACTCTGTAATTTCAAAATTGGCAAAGATGTAACATTGCAAAACTACAAATTTGAAAACAGTTGTCTGTCTTCAACAAAAACTGTTCTAAAATACCAGATCTTTAAAAAAGGTCATGCATTTTTTTTAAACGAGTAGTTTTCGTGCAATTTTTGCTTGAATTTAATGCAATTTATATTTTTTTAAACTTTGTTCAAAAAACACTCCAAAATTTTTTCCACAGACTGAACAAGAAATGCGTAAAAGAATGTTGCAGCTCTCATTTTGTTGAACTCTCTGAATTTCCGAAATTTGCAAATTTAGAAATAATGCAGGTATGTGCTGTTACACTACTACTTACTTTTGCACCTACTTTTACTAGGTTTCACATTGCTTTTGTTATGGTATTTGAGTTCAAAATATCCTGATCGTATTTCATAAATTTTAGTCTGCTTTACATTTCTTAACAATTTGTATTTTTGGCAGTAGAAGTGGAAAACAAGATATGATTTGATGCTTAAAAACACAATTAAGAATTTGTTTTTATGTGATGTTCAAAGAGGGAGAGGAAAGCACCTATCAAAGTGCACTGAAAGCATAAAAAAATGAATATTTATTTATTGTGTCAACATTATTGTACACTGCATCCCATGATTCCTGCAGCAAGTGGTATATGAAGAATTTTATTATACTTTTAGTATACAATCTACTCATACATGTATTATTTATTGCATCCAGTGTTTGTTTCTCTTGAAATCGTAATTTGAACATCATGGTCACTGTATCCTAAATATTTTGTTGCAATTTCATACATAAACATAAAAACAAGGTTTTTCTAAGTTCATAGGCAAAACGATTCTACTATTAATCTTTTTTTTTTTTAAAGGGCTCTTCAAGGTTTCATAGAAAACATGGCGTAAGTTTGTTAAGGATTGACTAAGAGAAGACCATTAGCTGAAGAGACACGGTAATGAGACATTGTTGCTCATGCAAATTCCTACTCTGTAACTAGGTTCAGCACGCTTTTAATGTACACGTTTTAAATTGAATGATTGCAATACTGAAACTTCACAGTTGTTACAGTGCGCAAATGCTGTAGCCTCTAATTTACAGTAAGAAAAACAAAGAGGTATCTGTGGAAAAAAAACTATTCATCTCCGAAATTGGTGTTCACTGAAAAGAGTTTATTTGAAAACAGAAAGTGTTTACGTTTATTTCTGTGAAAATACAAAATAGAGTACTTGGAGTACAACTTAAGAAGACAGAAAAAATTAGACAATAACCAATGTAATTTCACTGCAAATATCGTAGCATTTGTCCGAATATAATACGAGTTTTTTCCTGAATATCTCAGTCAAAAATGTAGGGTCATCTTATATTCGCAGATTAAGTCTAATCTGTTAGGTTTTATGCTTTTTATATTGCCTTTGCGTGTTAGGAAACTCGTAAATGTTAAGGTAATAATAAGCTGTGAAGTCTAAAAATATCGCGCGTATCTATAAGACTACGTAATTATATTCGTGATCGTATTCTCGGCATCCTCCGCGAATTTGCTGCTTAATTCAAACCGACATTTTTGAATGGGCCAGTAATGAGAGTGTCTAAACAAATGGCATTGTATCAAATCAAACGTAATGTGAAAATGAATGCAGTTACACGATGCGGGTTCGAAGAGACCGCGCGGAATCTTGGTTCGACGCCCGACGAATCCAGTGCGAATCTGCGTTTTGCAAGAGACGGAAATGGAAAAAAATCAAATTAATAGACGTATGCATTTTACAGCAAACTTCAGAAAGGAATTATAAAAAAGCAAATTCTTAGCAAAAACGAATTCAAACTGGGAAACTTGCCGCTATTTCCCAGTTTACCCGCGATATGGAGGGTCAGACATACGATTTCGCAGTCCAAAACTTGATTACACGAACATTAAACGATACTATAATTTGAAATATTTTGCTCATCAATAATTGCGGGTCAGAAAAATTAAAGACTGAGCGCAAATCTTTCACAAGCGCCTAAAATGTCGGAGGATGTCGCAGCATGAAAGGACGACCAAAAAGAAAGAAACATTGATGCATGTGAAGATGCTTAGGATAGTGACAAAAACTATGATTATGATTACTTTAAGGCACCCGAAACTTATAGTTTAGGCAATAAGACTTTACAATCTCATCATCAAGCCAATTTTCTAATCAAGACTTTACAATCTCATCATCAAGCCAATTTTCTAATCAATTTAACAATTTGTGATTATATTTTGACTAAATTGTAACAATTAGTAGAAAATAAAATAAATTTCAGGCGGCCTCTTCAAAATGGTGGTGGTGGGGATCATCTCATATTCGAGTAAATATGGTATATAAAAAAATACCAAAGAATCTAGAGAATGCTGTACAATAATTACTTTGTGAAGTGTCAATGTTGGAAATAACAGTTTCCATTGCACTATTACGAGTGCACTGATTTATTAAAATGTTTTATTAGTTTTGTTCTGTTTACTTCCATAGAGATTATTCTAATTCACATTTCATATGGTGAAAGCGGTATGAAGATAGATGAAACTGAATGATTCAATATTTTCAATATGTTTAAACAGGTGAATTAGGGTTATCATTTTTCACACTGAATGTATGTTTTAATAGTAATAAATGTCAGTTTTAGGGAAGCATTTGCTAATATAATGAAATTCAAATTGCTTAGCTGTTAAATGTGATTTTTTTTTGTAATTCTGTTGTAATCTACCTTTAGTGCAAAATGGTTATTTATGTAACTAGTACGGAAAGTGAGTCTGGTGAACTAATGAAATCGTGTCGAAGAAGGCGACGACAGGACTGAGACCAGCATTTTGAAATGAATATGCCAAAGACACTTTCATACAAAATGCTTATATTATTTTTGAGGATAAATTCATGGAAACTTACTCTTGGGATCATTCACAACATGCAAGGCACCAGCCTTGTTGATTCCATCCCAATGTTTTTATTATGCAGTACCCAGTTGTGGCTGCAACGTATCAGTACACGTACCACAAAGGAACACTCTCCTATTATGGAACAGTGCAGGTAACTAGGCACGGGAGGTGAAAATGTCTTTTTAACACTGCAAAGTCATTTTTAAGATGTCTCACAGGCATATCTATTTGTAGTACTTTTTAACTGATTAAAACTTTATTGACTGCATAACAAGGCTTTCTTTCACTAACAACTACCATAGTTGTTTCTGATGATAAATATTAAATAAATAATAGTTTACGGAAGCTCTAATGAATAAGGTATTCAATGGTTCAAATAAAAAAAGAGAAGGAAAAGCAGGTTGATTACAATGGAGAAGGAACAAGAAAGAGAACTAACAATAAAATTTAAGCTTCAATTTTTACAAAAAATTATAATTGTTAATGAACATATACAATAATTATACACATCGAAATAAATCAACGTCTCTTCCCTGACTTTTGTTTCATTCTCTTACTTTTACCTGGTCTTGGCACTGATTTTCCGACTTTTCCACCAGGTCTGTTTCCAGACTTGTGCTTATCAGGAAGTCCTGCTGCACTTTCCTTGGTATTGTGTTTGCGACCTTTTTTCCTCCCTCCCATTCCATATTTTTCATTCTTAAATTTTCGCTTTGCTTCAGCCCTGTAGCAAAAAAAAAAAAAAAATACAGATAAAAAATAATTGCGTATTACTAATTACCAGTCTCTGTTACAGAATTTCCTCACAGTGAGAGTATATGTTGTGTCTGGAATGTTATAATGGGAAAACTCCAGCAGGTCAAAAGTCCCCCACATGTAGCAAGAAACATGCAATCTCCTTCACAGAATGATTGGTATTACAGCTTTCCAGGTCTGAACTTTCACTATATTTGAGTCATAACACATGCAGGAGAAATAGTTGGTCATCACAGCACAACAGCAACCATTCTTGATGTTTTGTGGACTCTTAAACAAACTCTGTTAAGGAAGATTTCCCAGTAACAAACAGGGCGTATGATCCTATGACACGACATTCAGAAGCTCTCATTGCAGCCCAAACAAACTTAAGAATTCTCAAGGCGAGAGTATGTGCATCTGAAACCCTATTACAGACCAGCAGCAACCACTCTTGGCGCTCTGTGGACTTAAAAGCACCAGAAGGGTACCAGGAATTTACCTAGGACCTAGGATTGCATAACATGACATTTACACACTCTGACTGCGGCCCAAGCACATGCCCGTACTGAATTCTGAAGGTTTCACATCATGCACAGTTCTGAAACTGTATCACTAATTAAACTGAATAACTAATAAACTTAAACTGTATAACTAATCTGTGAAAAAAAGTTCATTTTAACACAAACTAATTTGGTAATTTTAACAAAAAGGTCCACATGAATGCAATATGCACCATAATTAACTTCACAATAGCAACTTTAAATTGAATACCTCAGAGCAAGAAGGAAGCAAGAATATCTGCAATATTTTTACAATTCTATTGTTTTCCCTGACCAAAATGTATTTAATATTAAATTTACATGGCACATAATTGTTTAAAATTTAAAAATTCTGAATGTTTCATGCAAAATTACCCCAAAAATACTGAAATATTTTCAAAACCTTGAACAAGACTTAATTTGATGATTTTATTTCACTAAGAAAAAATTATGAGACCTGGCCTATTCTCTTTATGGGTCCTTTATGGCATTAAAGATCAAACTTTAATTAAAATAATTGGAGCCTTTTATAAAGAATTGTGTTTAAATTATGTGTTAAAAATTGCCTGCATTTCATACAAAATTACATGAATTTCTCCAATTGTCGGAAAATTATACATGACCTTATTTCAAAATATGTCTTTGAAGAACAAATTTTCATTAAGGAAAAAAATTTCTATCTTCAATATTTTAGTTGTAGAAAGACTCTGAAAAAAGAATTGCACTTTTCTATTTTCAAAGAAATCATCTGCCACATCAACCAGATCAATATCAGCCAGATTGACTATCAATTTTGAAGAAAATTGGCTGAATGGTTTAGGTGCTAGTGTTGACCACAGACAAGACTGATATTTTGCCACCAACGATTTTTTGGAATCGAGAACCCACAAAACATGGATTCTGCATATTACAATACTTTCTCTATCTTAGTAAGCAATATCAAGGTAAAAATCAATCAATTCCATGAAAAATGGCCATAAGAGGTGGTTACTTAATCAAGGTGACCAGGTTTCACAAACTAGTTTGAATTTTGGCCTCCTTTATAAAAGACCAACCTTACACCAAATTGAAACCACAAGTTGGGATAACTACAAATGACATTACTAATTATTTTAAATTTCTGGAATTTCACTATTTTTGAAATTGTTAATGTATAAGGTTTCCCCTAAAAATGTGATAACCTTGCATTAAAACACTTCTGTACATGTAAGATTAGTGTTAATTTCATTCAATAGATATAACTAGCTTTCTTTGCAAAAGGTTTGGTGCCCCAAGTTTTAAAACAATTTTGTCCCCCCCCCTGAAAATTTTGTTTAAAGGAACTGATTATTCTTGCATTGAGGTCTTCAATTTTATTATGCCACTTAATTATAGATTAATTACACAGACCTTTTCTATTCTGATGCTGGAAAACAGACAAAATATTGAAAATATTCTTATCTTACATTAAAGACAATTCTGTTTCATATACCCTACAATGCAAAGAGCAAATTCTATTCTCAAGAGCTAGTCTAGTCAGAACTGTAATATGAAAATACACTTACTTTTTATTCATAGGCTGCTTCTTATTTGAATTTCCTGGAGTTTGTTTACGTTTTGGCTTCAAATCCAGAAAGTCTAAATCAGTAGTCATTTTTTTCCGATATTTTTTAACTTGCTCCAGAAACTCTCGTTTTTCATTAATTTTCTGAACCTTTGCTTGCTTCTGCAAGTCTTTGTTAACTTTACGCATTTTTCTTATATGTCGAACCTTTTCAGCTCTCTCTAGGATTTGTTGCCTTCTCTGAAGAGCACCACGAACCTAATGTTTGAAAAACATGTCATATTTACTCATTCTTTACAATTTTAAACTTCTGAATTGCTAATACTAAATTATATACAAATTAATTACTATTGTTTTAGTTTTTAAAGAGTTTACAAATGCCAATGGCTCTTCATTTACAACCTTCAAGATGTCAAGAAATAACATGTTTTATTGAAATCAATTTATTATTAACAAACAAAATAAGCAAACTAGAAAACAATTAACACAATATCAAATTATTTAATTTTTAACCCATACAATAATCTCAAATGTCTCAAACTGGAGTAATGAAATAGTAAAAATTGAAACTGAATTAACATGTAATTAAGAATTTAAAAAAAGAATAAAAATAATATTTTGATACCACATTGTTTGTTATTTTATATATTGCAGGTTCTGTGACTGCATTACAATCTCAAAATTTTAAATATTTCTGCCTCATTAATAGATGCAATCTCATTATTTTAGTATTGAAAACAGGTTTTAAAGTTGTAATTACAAGACACTCGCACATTTAACCAATGCAAATGAAGAGAAAAATGTTTTAAACAATAACTGAAGTAAAACACACAACAATTATAAATTTTACTAAAAATACAGAATTCAATCAATTTTTAAAAAACATCTTGGAAAATTATGTCACTATAAACTAGAAATCACATTAATAATTTAAGATTATAAGCATATATACATAGTCAAAAGTGTCTTTAAAAAGAAAAAGAAGACGAAGAAAAGGGTGAAAGAAATAAGAGGAGAAGAGGAGAAGAGAGGAGGGAGGGAGGGAGGAGGGAGAGAGGGAGAGAGGGAGGGAGGGAGGGAGGGAGGGAGGAGGGAGGAGGGAGGAGGGAGGAGGGAGGAGGGAGGAGGGAGGAGGGAGGAGGGAGGAGGGAGGAGGGAGGAGGGAGGAGGGAGGAGGGAGGAGGGAGGAGGGAGGAGGGAGGAGGGAGGAGGGAGGAAGGAGAAGACAAAGAGTTAACTTTACCTTTTGCATATGAGAATCAGTTTTTGCCATTTCAGCAAAATAATCATCAGGTCGTTTTGTGGGAATCCCCAGTTCTTTCAATCGAGATAAACCATCAAGAGCTGCTGCCTGTGCTTGACGTAGAAACATGGTTTCCCGCTCAAAATCATTTAATACTGGGTCTTTTGCCTTGCCCAATTTTGCTTGCTTTTCCCTTTCTTCTTGTAACTGAAAATAATAAATCCAAAATGTTACTTATGACAATTCTCAATTTAATATTAATTAAAAGCAGTTTCACCAAACAATTTTCAAATCATTTTAAGAAGCATTATTATCAGAACCATGCAACTCGCACAATGTAAATGTAGTACTATTTATTTTGCTAATCGAAAAGTTTCCTTTTTTGTATTATTAAAATTCATAACAATACTATAACACACAAAATTATGAAGCAAAATGTATAATTTATAGTATCAATACATTAGAAAAATCCACAATGCAGCAATGATCATTCACTAAATTTACTGTTCTTACTAGTGTCCTGCAGCCGCTGAAATGCTGCTGAATAAAACCACACAAAATGGTTTCTCAAAAAGTAGCTAACACAGTGCTGAAGATCAACAAATAAAATATATTCTTCTAGAATACTACCATAAATAAATTATTTTAACAAAACAGTCTTCATGAATACTACAATAACATTGCATACTATTCAAAGCTAGTTGCTACTCCATACAAGTGAATAGCAAATATATATAATGGCAGGTAGCCTCTTCCTTCGAGCCTCCCCACCACAAAGATGTCAGCTGTGTCTTTAGTAGTAATGCTTTGTGTATGAGAATCCAGAAGTATGTGCATTATGAGAATAGAATAACACAATCAAATATTTGCTTTTTTTTTATACAAAATCAAAATGGCTTCATTAGTTTTTCACTATTCCTAGAATTTCTGGGTATCTAATGAAACCAGAGGCACATCTCACATGGCTGTATGTTGCACAACTTTTTCTTTTAATTTCTGTGCGCATCGGACAGTGTACATAGATAAAATAACATAGTGACAATGCTTTATTTCAAATGTGTGTGGATGTTTTTAACCAACTAAACTTTTTTCTTAGGTATCATCAAAACTGCCAAATTGGGTCTTGTTGGGCCAAATAGTTTTCATGGTCAATCATCACTACGGTTTATGAAGTGCACAAATTAACTAATTAAACATGCACACAGACACTCATTACCTTTATGCCTTTGAACAAGAGCCCCTTCAACCACAAATTAATTCAAACTTAAACTACCTTACCTTTGCTGCAAGCTCTGGTGCCATCGCAGCTGGTTTTGAGTTTAAATCCAATCGCTCAACCCAAGGGAGTTTCAACACTATGTTATTCAATATTCGATTCAGAGCAACCTATGCACAAAAATAAACAAACATTATTAATGACTAGATTTCTTTTGTTTTAAGAAATTAGAGCTCAAACTGCACTGAAAAGGCAGACAGCATATTATCGAATGTAGAGCATATTACAAAAAGAAATAAGATTGAAGGAAGTCGCCTGGTGATGCAGTTACCACAATAAGCTCAGGAAGGGAATTTTCTTTTCATAGGTGTTATAACTAGAGTAATTTACTAGACCCAAATAATATTTCAAAATAGTAGCAATGAAGAGACTATTTGTTAGAAATTATTAATTAGAAATTTCACTTCGACAAAATTAGAATTTCAAAAACTTTTTGAGGTTGATAAAAATGGATGGAGCCTCTCTGGTATAACTGAGGAAGGAAGTGTTCATGATGTAGAAAGGAAAATTCTTCTACAAGGGCAGTACATTCTTCGAAAAAGTGGAAAATCTGCAGTAAAAAAGAGGGCCTAAATTTGTACAAGACGAAGTACTCAAGGATTAAAAATTAAAATGGAATTAGTTTAGAAAATGGCAATTTATTAATTTTTAAATTAAGTAAAGATTGCACATATTTGAGCACGAGCAATATGAATGTTTGTTGTATGTTGTAAAGTGTGAATGCGATTTTTTTATTGTATAATAATAAGAATAATTAATTACAAGTGTGATGATATTACTGTTGAAATATAGATTCAATTAATGCTGCTATGAGGAAACATTTTATGAAAATGAATGGCATGCTGCATTGTCACGCAACAGAATTGAGTACGAATTCTGGATATAATTTTTTATAATATTTTGCATACATCTCCATCGATCATAAATCCCCCAAATAAATATTCTACAAGCCAAGAACTTGTAATGTATGGTGGATTTCCAGGCCCACTCTCTTAAGCATATATATACATATAAAATTAAAAAATTAAAAAAAGAATTATAAAACATTAAAAAAACAAATAAACACACACACAGATATTTGAGCATTGTGATTATTAGTATTGTAATTAGACAGAAAATAATCATGCCTGGGCTACCTGTAATATTATTAGAAATTGAGAGACAATAGAGGATAGGTTTCACAATACAGACAAAAATTTTCAAGTTCAATCTGCAGATTCTGATGTCTGTCATGTCAGAATCACACACATACACACGCACGCACACACCCTCCCTCCTCTCTTCCCTCTCCATATATGTATATGGTAGAGTAGAGAGAGAGAGAGAGAGAGAGAGAGAGAGAGAGAGAGAGAGAGAGAGGGGGGGGAGAGAGAGAGAGGGAGAGACAATCTGGTATTACAATGACATTGTAATACCAGATTATCATAATTTGGTCTTGTTTGAAGTCATCGGAATGTTCCCAATTATTCTGCACCTCAGTCTTATTGAGTGCTAGTCTGAAGCTCTTGATGGACAAGGGAATATATCTATACCTAAATAGGAAATTATCACTTTAGTTCGATGTTTATTGTCAAACATTGAATTTATGTTTTTTATAATTTAATTTATAAACAAATAGATGGCATGCCAATAGATGGATTGCTCAGTTCCTTGTTTTCAGACCTCGTCATGAGGAAAATGGAATGTTCCATTTCACCTCAAGCATATATTCACTTTTATCAATGATAAGTAGATGTTAATTTCATGATAATACACAAAGATAAAGCCAATGATATTTTAGATATTTTCAAAAACAATGAAACTAAAATACAGTTCACAATTGAACTGAAGAATAACCAGTAGTTAAATTATTTAGATATAAAAGTTTCCAGACACAATAAAGTAATTGTGACGAATTGGTACCGAAAATCAGTTTCCACCAGCCGTACTCTGAATTATAATTCTGGACATTCCTTAGCTATGAAAGTTGGTAGTGTATGGGTCAATTGCTAGAATGATACACGTTTCCCAAGAAGTTAACTACAAAAGTAACTTGAACACAATTGTCAAACAATTGATATCTTAAGTAATTTATAAATAAATGTATCTATAAAAGGTTACATCACCATGAGAAACTTAAAAATCAATCTATATTAAGTAATGAAGATGCATACAATATTAGCGATCATCCCTAATGTACCTGGTATTACTAATAAACTTCAAAGGCTTTAAACATAGATTTGATGATAAATTTAGAATTTGGTACAAGATTTTGAATAAAATAAATACTTAAAGAATAGTATACCCTACAAGGATAATGAGAAAATTGTGTATAAGATCATGTGTCAGGACTGTGAGGAACACTATATAGGTCAAATTAATAGAAAGTTGGGTACTAGGGTGAAATAACACTTTAGGAATGTTAGAGAGCAGTCTAACAGGCAAAATTCAGTCACGAGCCATAGAATTAATATTTTGAACATGCAATTAAACCAAAAGATTTCATCGGATAGATTCCACAACATTACACATAAACCTGTATAAGACTATGAACACTATGGTGGAAAGTACCTATTTCACAAATGCCTATGACATTATTTTGTGTGAAATTAATTAGAAATTTAATTACTCATTTTTCGTCTTTTATTTCAACATGTTTACCTTAACCAACTATTACCCTCTTTGCCACTCCCCTCCCCCCGTCTTTGTCCATTGTTGCCTACCCTCGCCATCTCAGTCTGCTTGTGACCACACTATGGACGTGTGCTAACATTAGTACACAAAATTGGAATTTTCTAGAATGGCTTCAGATCCACGTTTATCTACTCATTTGTTTATGTTTCCTGTCTTCCGAGATAATTTTATTTTTATTCTTATGGTGTAAATTATGTATTTTATTATTCGTATTATGACATACTATCAGGATACATTGAAAGGAACTTGTGTCGACAAAATATTGGCTTTTATGAATGGACTGAGGTAAGCTACCTGATCTTGTGCCTTCTGCTTTGCCATATCAAACAATGTAATATGTATCCATGAAAAATGATTTTATTATATTTTAACTATCATATGTTATTTTGTATTTTTATATTTTTAATTTATTCCAGTGTTTGTTTTACAAGATGATGGAGATGACCTATTTCAACATAAAAATACTATTATTGTTCTCATTCTTTGAACAGCACTGAGAAGGGTTTTATTTTGTATAAAGAACTCAGTCTCTGAAAGGTATGAAGAGTCCATTCTCAAAGACAGAATGGGATTTATCATGAGCAAACGTCTAGTATTGTTGGCATCAATAAGAGAAATCCAAAATTCTTGACTGATATTATTTCACTTTCTAGCAGCTATTTTTCACTGAAGTCAATTCCTGACTTTGGTGCCCAAGTTTAACACTTCTTGCCTGATATTTTGTCTACACTTGGGGAGAAAGACAATATGTGACAGTGCCTTCCTGTTGCCCAGATGTGCTGGTATGACTGGCAACTGGGCTGAAATAGATGCAAGAAGACAAAAAGGAAAATAATTAAGAAAAAAGGGAGGGGGGTGAGGTCAAAATAATAAAAATAAGCATTAGCAGACAGAACAGACATTATTAAACTCTCCTACAACAACTTCTGAAGTACAGTTAAATGTTTGCGTTGCCAGTATTAAAAAGGCATTTTGCCACACATCCAGACTCTAGTAATGATATTCAGCACCTTTGATAGGCAAACTCATATTGTGCATAATGTGGTGTTTTTTTGGCGAGTTCAGTACATTCCCTGTGATCACAATGAATTATTTTAAGAACTATGAAGATGTACTTAATGATAAGATGATCTTACAGGAAAGCCTTTTACGAGTTAATGAAGATATTTTGGCATTCTTTGCTAGGAACATCAAGTTTATTATCATGAAACTGTAATAAAATGTATATTGAAACACTGATGAAATGCAAATAAATGGCAAAACATGAGTAATACTAATTACATCTTTTACTCATACGAACTGCACTCAAAGGCCTTGGCTGCATAATTTCAATGGTCGCAAATCAATACCGTTAACACTTACTAGTACAAACACTCACTTCATTATTCACGTAAGTCTTCTTATCATTTTCCTCGATGTTAAGTCCAGGTTTAATAATCCCCTTGGCGAAAGCTTCCTGTAACTACAAGAGCACGAAACGATTCAAACTTCAACATCAAAATATCTTAAAATATTCAATAATTACAACACGTTTTACTGAACTTACTTCTGTTTCGGAATCACTCTCGCCGCTTTCTAGTTCATATTGCATCATTTTAATTTTTTAAAAATTAAATTTCGTAGTAGAGTAAAAGACCGACTTAAAACAGCCTTGTAAATCTTCCTCTTGATCACATTCAATATTTTATGATATCGGCTTTAACCTATCTTGTGTTACTGTAAAACAAGTGGAGTTGTTCATTCCAGTTGAATAGGCACGGCTTACATCGACATAACAGAACATATAGAGAACTCCAATAACCCTCACCAACGTGCTATTGAACCACGTGCGAATTAATTCCTAATTCTATTCCGAATCAAGACGGGGTTCTCTCGTCCGAAACAATCCTCATAAACGTAACCCATCAACACCCACGTGGGCCCACATCTGCTCCATTCAGCCCACCAAAACTAACTGTTTTGCGCTGATTTGGCTCAAAGCAAAGAGCAGAGAGTATTGGCACAAATATACTCTTTGATAGGCACCCTGGGCACAGTCTTAAGGAAAACCCATAGCCCAAAGAGAAATAACTATGCACTGTCCAATTTAAATGTAGTGACATTTGGCTGATCATCCGCTGTTACTCATTTATCCAATGATGTGCTTCGACACCCAAAATTAAAATCAAAATCATCTTCTGTGTTCCTTCTTCTCCCTCTTCTCCATCTTTTCCTTCTTCTTCTCGATCTCATTCTCTCATTGTCATTCTCTCATTCTCATTCTCCCATTCTCATTCTCTCATTCTCATTCTCTCATTCTCATTCTCATTCTCTCATTCTCATTCTCATTCTCTCATTCTCATTCTCATTCTCTCATTCTCATTCTCATTCTCTCATTCTCATTCTCTCATTCTCATTCTCTCATTCTCATTCTCTCATTCTCATTCTCTCATTCTCATTCTCTCATTCTCATTCTCTCATTCTCATTCTCTCATTCTCATTCTCTCATTCTCATTCTCTCATTCTCATTCTCTCATTCTCATTCTCTCATTCTCATTCTCTCATTCTCATTCATTCTCATTCTCATATTTTTTAAAACAGCTTCAAATTTTTTTTTAATTTTTGGTAGGGACATTGTTAAATGTACTCAATGAGATGGCATAGACGCCACATTACTCTATTCTTTTATTTTTTCAAGAATTACAAAATTTTAATTTTGTTGACTTGCCTCTCATGTCGTTAATATTTATATTAGCGACAATTTGACCATATTATTGTATTTATGAGTGCGTGTGCTTTAAATAATATATAAATTTTCTCAAAAAGTTCATCTGTTCGTCGTTCTCTTCATCGTTTTCTGTGAAAACTAACTCAAAATTCCTCATTTTCAGAAACGCTCAAACGCCATTTTCTCAAAAACAGCTTCAAATTTTTACTTCAAACTTTTTAACGGATAGTGCTAATTGCACTCTTTAATATGACGTAAAGTTCATTACGGTGATTTTTTTTTTTTTCCAAAAATTATACAAATGTATATTTTTTTTAAAGATCTCTCACCCTGTTATGCTTACTATTGGTAGACACTATTGTATTTATGAGTTAAAGTACTTTACATGACTCCATGAAGTTTTTCGAACTCAGAAATTTTCTGTGAAAAAGAGCTTCAAATTTCTAATTTACACTAGTGCTTAAACGCCAGTTTTTTAAAAACGGCTCCAATTTATTCAAAGAAAATTGACATTTAGGACCAGGTTTTACTGCTCTTTAATAATCTTAAAATAATATTTTCGCTCTTCCATTAGAAAACCGAAAAATGAAGAAAATTATATAAAAAAAAATTTTAAAAAAATATACTTGGCCTGCGACAGAAGGCAGCTGTCAAGAGCATGTGGCAAGTCCGAGTAGTTAGCCGAGACCGAAGGAAATAGAAAACGAATACGGGGAAGTCTGTGCTATTCTGTAGCACCACTAGTTTTGTTTAAATTTCAGTAATTTCCCCATCTTCCATTATTGGCAATTATAGTAATGATAGGGCAAATACGGGTAAGTTATATTTGCTTTCTTACTGCACAGCCCACCCACCGGTTAGCCGGTCAGCTATTGAACGGAAGTAGATTGGCCTGGAATGTTTCCAAACGGGTGGTTGCGATATAATAGATTAATTATATTCTTAAAATAATAATAATAATAATAATAATAATAATAATAATAATAATAATAATAATAATAATAATAATAATAATAATAGTAATAATAATAATAGTAATTATGATAACAACAATAACAATAATAATTGTTTTCACACGTGTGCTACTACCGGGAGAGGTGGCTCAGGGTATCAACTGATGTCATTACAGTACCTTCGACCAGAAGATCCTAGGTTCCTGTGTCGACGATGGCAGAATTTTCGACTAGATGGCTAGGACAAATTCAGACGCTGTCTGGAGGAGAATCCTAATGGCCGGCTGCTCTGATCGGTAGTTTTCCGTGGCTTCTCCGATCGATATCCAGCGAATGCTGGAGCACTATCCTAACAAACGGGCCACGGACCGCACGCGATCTTGCCTTCCTCTTCCTTGTCCTATCCTCACGTCGTACACACACACACACACACACACACACACACACACAACATTACTAAATATGCCGGGAGACCGGCTTAGAGCTTGTTCCGGCTGGGGCGGTGCTCCGCTGGCGAGAAATGGTTGAGTGAGACCCCGTTAGCCGATGGTAGGTCGGCGCCGTATCTCATCATCCAGCTGGGGAAGATCACTGCCACTTCCCGAGAAAAGGTGCACTACACTTACGGGACTAATGATTTTAGTAGTTGATGCGCCCGGAATCACTAACAATTAACCAATCGAATCGTCACAAAAATATATTTGTTAATATAGAATTTAAAAAAATTGAATTTTGTAATTTTTTTTTAATTTTTAAAATGACTAGAGTGTGTCAAGAAAACTCTGTGGCCAAACCATAGACTAACATTAACAATATATATTAACATGGTATTTCCATGGCGAAACTACCTTCTGAAATTAATCAGTAGTGACAATTTCATATTTTTATGTACAAAAATTGAAGTCGTAACGAAGCTCCCGATTGGATGACATTGTGACAATATGTTCTCTAGTATGCACCTCTCCGCTCAGATCGTAACCTTGAAGTGCTACTCTTCTTAAATCGGAGTATATATATACTACTGCGCTGTTCTACGAGAAAACATTATTGTGTACAGTTTCAGTGGTATTGGTTAACCGCATTGTTTAATGTGACCAGTGTTTACAGTTTCGTTATTTTATATTTGTTTGTATATAGATTTGTACAATTGCGCAGCACTTCCCATTAATTTCCATTAATACATTATGTTTACTTTATCATAAAGCATTTTTGAATTTTCCAGTTCATCTGTATTTTTCTAGAATTATGTCTGTCACTACTCCTTCAGGTCCTCGAGAAATACAGGTAAAGAGGTTATGATATTTCTGTATAGTGCTCTTTTCAAAAAGAATTGTACATTGCGCACTAGCGGCGAAATCATTCTCATAAAGATTGTTCTGACATGGGAGATAATTAAATAAATTGATAAAATTTATATAATTTCCATTGACATTTTTAAAATTGTGTAGAAGTAGTTCATATTAACTCATCACAACTTAGAGAAATAGTGCCTTTTTGATGCAGCAGGTCATTAAATCAAACAAAAATTTGATTGTAATTTAAAGCAGAAAAGTTTTTTTTTTCTTTCCTTTTCATGGCTTCTGGTCTAAATATTAAGATCAATGAAGATTTTATTCAATGTCACAATGAAAAACATTTTAAGAATGTATTTTTAGTAGTAGCAAGAATAAAATTCAGTTTAGCAATAAATTATATTGTTTTTTTTATCAGATGCAATACATGATATAAAAAAGTACAACACATTTACTATCTGCAATACTATATCCTAAAAAATTTCAGGATTTCCAATTTAAACTTATCTGTCGATTACACGTATTTGATCAGAAGGATGGAGAATACCAAGGTTCATATAATTTGGTTGCAACAGCAAGCAAATTTGGACTTCTCTTTGTTGGAAGTGGGAAACATCTTCAAGGTACTTCCAAAAATTTGAAAGCTTAACAACTCAATCACAGTCAGAATATCGCTTTGCAACTTGCCTAACATATAATTGAAATTTTTTTGTAGCTATTTTGTTACATCGTGTTCTTGAAATGGAAAATCCCACTGATCATAAATCACCAAGAGGAGCATCTCATGGTGGAAATGAAGTTAGAAATTATCCTCGGAGAGAATTATTGCTTCCAGATCCGATAACAAATTTACAAGTAAATTGTGACCAGAGTTTGTTAGCTATTGCTGTGACCAAAGGAGGCTGTTCTCATGCTCTTATTTATGATGTAACATCATTTTATGGAAAGGTATGATACAAAATAATTTATAAATTTGAATTTTATTTTTATTGAAATAGTTGGTTTACATGTGTCTTCATGCATATACTGATCATATGAATTGGGATCGAACAAACCTGTGTAATGGTTATAACATGTACATTTCCATTGTAGACTATCAATCTTGTAAAAGAAGTCAGATTGTCTACAAGCCCTGATGCTCATTTATTGGAATTATCATGGAACCCAGGAATTGCCAATGTTCTTGCCTGTTGTCATTCAAATGGGACTGTTGGTGTGTATGAATTTAAAAATGGAGGTGTTGATATTAATACCCTTCCTCCTGAGGCCCAGGCAACGTGAGTTTCTTTAAATTCTGTAGTATCATATTTTATTGTAGTTGGTATTGATATACACATTCAAACCAATATTGCATCCATTATGGCATAACATTTTTTTTATTTCTTCTTCTCAGATGTTTCTCATGGAGCCCTAAAGGAAAGCAACTAGTTGTAGGATCTTTGAATGGATCTCTAACCCAGTACAAGCCAGATTTGAAAGCTGTTAAAAATATTCCACCACCAACTATTTTTGAAAACCTCGCTTCGGTTGTAAATGTGCTTTGGATTTCCAATTACCAGTTTGCTGCTGTGTATAGAGATTCAATTAATGAATTAGAAAGACCATCTTTGATAATAGTCAATGCTCCTAAGACAGGAGGTTTCACTTTTGTAAATTATGAAGATATCTGTTACAGCTCAGGGGAATTAAGAAAGCCTCAGTTTTATCTCCTTCATCAACCAAACTGGTAAATATGCTCTTTAAATTTAAAGAGCTTTAAATTATGGTGTGTCTATTTTGTTGTCACATAGTGCTTCACATGGTGTGGAAAGAAGGAAGTTCTCTTCTCTCAAGATTTTGCCCTAGCTCCATTTTGATCACCATACACCTTCATAAGAAAGAAAAGTTCAACTTATAAATGAGTGTTTCATTTTATATTTTAATACATTTCTTAAAATTTATCCCTGTAATACTTTTTTTAATATATTAATTTGTTCTTTGAAGGTAAAGAATGTAATAAGCTTTACAAAAATATGATCAAAACATTTGCATTTCATTAACTCACCCTTGTTGGCTTTTGTCATAGTGGAAACTCCCTCTTCCTGTGAAAGTGAATGAATATTTTGAACACTCTCAAATGAAGATTTGACATTTCTGTGATAACAATTCATATTGTCTGATTTTATAGACAATTTTTGTGGGAAAGCGTATATGTATTTAATTTAGATTGCAATTTATACTAAACCGTTTCTGTGTTTTGAGTCAAGAGCTTCATTGAAAGGTTTTGAAAGCAATTTCTTATTTTGTAGGAATGTTCTTGTTGTGGGTTCAGCTAATAGTATGGAAGTTGGTGTTCTGGGTTTGACCGCTGACCAGTTAACCTGGGAGCAGTGGTTACAAGAAGATGCTTCACGTGCTGAACTTCCTCTTACAGCATCCAAAGAAGAGACCTTTCCTCTAGGCATTGGATTGGATACAAGCACTCAAAAGCAGTTGCCTTGGGGTGAGTTTTCAGAGGAACAATAAGTCAAGAAATGAACCACTGCAAATCCACCGATATTGTTATTAACGAAGATAGAGGTCTTAACTCTTGTGCTTATCTTTTGTAGTCCTATGTCGAGTGGGGCTAGGAAAATTGGTTTCCCACTCTGCAAGTCCCACACACATTTACTTTTCATTATTTTCTTGGCTTTGAAGATGTGCAAAGTTCAACAGATGCGAGCATCTATGGAGTAAACTGTTGTGTATGTCTGTTATGTTCAGTGTTATGTAATTTCGGAGTTTTGATGTTTTATAAGGCTATTAATTGGTTGAAGTTATGTTACTCTAAACGAAATGGATGCCTTCCACATCTAGTTATGATAGTTTAGTTGTTCCAATGCTGGAATGGCAAGCAGGAAACCGTTGCTCAATTCTCGGCTCCTTCAGGAGATGTTTTGAGCACAAATAGTGGCATCCGCTAGGGAATATTTTAAGTGCAAACAATACAAAGGTGTATTATGTTTATTGTTTTGTTGTTTCAGTTTGTTAGATGGTTTATTAGACTTTTATCTCGTTTGAGATGTGGAGAAGGGAATCCTAATCTCTTCTTGTGTACCCCAAAACTTTGAAACTACTAATGTGTCGCAACCACGCTACAGTGGCATCAGTGAGATTTAAATAAAGAGCTGATAGGAATGCAGGGCTCAAGGAGTTAGGTGTACAAAGATTTTTAAGTTTAGGAAATCTGAAAAACATATGAAAGAAATAAAATTGACTTTGATCAATCACAATGGAAATACATTTTCTTAAAGTTTGTGTTTGTAATATTGCATTATATAATTTAAAGAAACAATGGATTAGTTTGAATCAGAAATGCTACAAGAATAGTATTTTGTTTGTAGAAAGTTGAGAATTTTCTTTCTTTGTGTCCCAATCTGCACCATCCTGCCATCCTGAACAGCATACTTGTAGATGAACTATAGTGTACATGTTTTGTTAATTTCATTGAATTTTGTCTATGTGCAGGTGAGAACCAGTTCTTGCCTCCTATGCCTGTTTTGACACTTTTGTCACATAGAGGGGTTCTCTGCCTTTTCTACGTAATCAACACACTTCCTAATGCTCCTTTAGTGTGTACACCTCCAGAAAAACTTCCTGAAGAGAGCCTTTTAGTACATTTTGTAACAACAGCAGTGAATAATGAACAAAATTCTACATTCCAAGAACCTGTCAGTTCTCAGCAAGATATTAGTACCCCACAGCCCACCAAACCTGCAGAATGGAGTACCCCATCAGGTGTTGTGGATGTGAATCGAATGGGTCTGCGTGTCAATCTTGCAGAAAGGTAATTCAGTTGATATTTCCATTACCTGTGCCATAGCTGTACAACAAGAATTTCTCTCTAAGCATGTTGTAAATCTTAAAAGAAGACTTCTTCATTTGGATCTGCCATCAAAATTATTTCTATGTGTATGTGAGGTGGGATAGTACTGCATATATATTATATATATCTTCAATCCACAACTATATGTTCAAGAATTCATCATTCATCTTATCATACCACTGAGTACACTCATACCATTGACCATATCGCAAATGCCACAGAAAAATTAACTCCTCCTCATCCATCTCCATATTTTCATAGACATATTAAATAAGATAATATTTATTATTGCTGCTTTACTACCTTAATGTAGATACACATTTTATTTATTTTATTTTTTAATACTTCGGTTTTTCTGTTTTGGCTCTGTAGGGTACCACACTACCCTGCAATTGGCTAGCTTTAGCATGAACCCAGAGCATTAATTTTTCCCTTGATAAAAATTTAAAAATTGTGCAACTTTCCTGTATGTGTACAATTAAATAAAAATGTATTTGTATGTAAAATAAAGTATAGAAACGGTATATGTGTAATTAATGATTGTCTTGTTTTATAGGTTTGAGAACATTTCTCCCCAACACCAGGGTGTGGTGAAATCTTTTTCATTTGCTCCAAATGAACCTCCTAAAATTCCTGTAGATTCTTCAACATCAGACTTATCTGCATCACTCAAAGTTAATGCCAAACCTGCGTCCATACCAGGCACAGGATCTTTGTTTCCTGGATTGGGTACTCAACAACCATTCAGTATATCAAAATCTAATGAAAACAGTTCTGCCACCAGTACTGTAGCAACACCTCAAGGCAACACAACATTTAATTTTACTGTTCCTGCTGCAACTTCAACTCCTAATTTGGTGAGATTTTAATTCCATTTCCTCTATACTAAAAATAAATGTTATTGTATTTTGAACAGATAATGGTATTTGAAATTTAACAGTTTAATATCTATAGCCCGAGGTACACTCAAAGAGTGAGTGGTTCATGATCTTCATTCTCCTCCAAGCAAATTGAGATATACAGTTTTTATTGATTTTGTAGTTACAAAAGTCATTCAATAACTCAATTGAATGTTTTATAAACTATAAATCAACATACTTAAATAAACTGCAGTGAGTGTCAGCAAAATTACAATTTAGTATATTTTATTTTCAGCACGGAGTCAAACTGCCTCAGACTCAACAGTTAAATCAGCCTGCGTTATCTCAAAAACAGGACTCCACAACATTAAGTGTGCAGCAGCTACCCCAACAGCAGATTGTGCGACCACCTTTCTATCCCTCTTCATCGCAACAACAGCAGTACCAGCAGCTACCTCCATCTCAGCAGTCACCACAGCTTGCTCAAATGCTGCTACTGCCACAGCATCTGCAGTTACCTCAGCAATCGCAACCACAACCTCTGCAGCAAACATTGTCTCAAGGGCAGCAGCTAATCCAACAGCGCCCTGCACTTCAAAAACCTATTCAACAAACTGAGAATTCATTATCTGCTTCTAAACCTCTAACAAATTTATTTGGCAATCTTGGAGACATTAAAGCATTGTCTAACGTTGATAATTCCCAAACAGGAAAAGCAGAGACTAAAATAGTTTCTGCTCCTGCTTCTGCTACTACTCCAGCTCCTGCCACTGCCACTGCCACTGCCACTGCTATTGCTACTGCTACTGCTACTGCTACAGGTGATGGAAGTGGTGATAGTGAAGGAGCTAAACAGACAATTATTAATAGTGAAGTATTATATCTAGCAATTCAAGAGGAAATGAATCATTTTGAAAGTGAAATGGCAGAATTAAAAGCCAACTTAGTTAAACTCAGTGTAGAGGTGCGTAAATTTAAAAGCGTAAGACCATAATTACTTCAGAATAATGCAAGAATTTCATTAATTATGTAATACTTCTTTTTTTCAGGTAGGAACTCCTGATGAAAAAACACAGCTACGTATGAAAGTGGATGCAATGAACAATTTCTGTCAAGAATTGCAAGAAGCAACAAATGCTTTGTGTTCTGAAGTCAGAGCATTGAAAGCAGAAATGGTGGAGTCTCTTGCTTGGGCTGAAGATGCAAGATCTAGAGCTGTGCAACAAAACGATCCTTGTTGGCTACAAGTGGTTCGTTCTCAGGAATTGGACCCTGTTAGTGCTCGCTACCTGGGTAATGTGAAGCAGTTGTCATATTATGTTGAAACTCAGCTTTGCCAGGCTGATCGCTCTCTAGAATTGCAGTGGGCAAATTTTCAAGAATCATGCCGTGACAAAATAAAGTAGGTTCAAATTTTTAAAGTGCGTTTGATGCATATGTATATCATCTCATCTGTCATAGAAAAAAACTTGCTTGTGATTTAAAGTGCATGAAATTATTAGTTATATGATAGATGTAGTTATATGATAGATATTATACAAAGGTCATTTGTGAAGTGAGAATCACTGTGGAAATTACCTCTTTTTCATCTTCCATAATGTTACAATAACAATACAAAAAATCTTTGTCAATGCAACTTTAGAAGACATCAACTTACGGGGTTCTAGAAGTTGGTTCAGAATCAATGTTGCGAATTTCCATGGCATCAGGGGGTTGTAAATCATTACTTTTCACTTTATAAGAAATTATTTACATGCATAAATCTGTGCTTAAAATTTAAAGCATAATGAAAGTAAACAATGCAAGCTCTTTAAAATAAAGTATTTATGGCTTGTCAGTTTGCATCTATTGGATGACTTAATTTATACACATACATCCTTATCTGCTTTTCAGCATTTTTATCAATTCTTAAAGTATTTTTTTAGTGATGATATTGAAACAATGTAAATGAAAACTATATCTGACCTTTGTCTATATGCACCGAACTGACACTTTGAGGTATTAACAGCTCTTGCTCATGCCCATATGACTGGCAGAAGAATACATTTCGCTAAGTGTTGTGGCCTTTGGCAAAGCTCAACATTTTTAGGAGCTATCAAACACTTGCCTACTGGCCTGAATAGATCGTACCTCATGTTTCTGCAAGAGATACTGCCTACTTCCCCGTACTTGCTGGAGGCATTCCATGTGGGGCATGGTTTGGCACGGGCACACTTCTCCACCATCTGGAGTACCTATGTGAAACATATGGCCTTCATGTGATTGAAAGACTCTTTGAGGTTACTAGCTTGAACACCCCGGGAAAGTTTCTGTGGGTTCACATGAAATTCCTTGTCTTTTAAATGTCAGTGGTATTTGCCAATAAATTGTATTACATATATTATATTGTTAAATGTCTGTATAAAACTGGATGATTCTTACTTCAAAATGACTTTTATTATTATAGTTAACTTTTTTCTTTTTCATCTTGTGTAAAAGGAGATTCTACAGGTAATCTTATTTCCATTTGTATTTTAGGGGACGTTTGTATATTCCCTCCCTTGAAGCAGTGTATCAAGCAATGGTTCTTCAAAGTAATATTCTCCTTAAACAAAAAGCTAATGTTAAGCGAATTATGGAAAGAACAGCAAAACATAAAATGACAAAGGGTGATTCATTATCTGTTCTGAAAACAAGTATTGCCAGTGTTCAATCAAAGAGGTAAGCCACATTTGATGATAAATTGCTAAATAATTGTAGCAAAGTGAAAAATTTTCAACAAAATATGTTTCTGTTTGGGATTTACTGTTTTATTTTCTCTTAGCGATACAGACCTTGCTGTTTTGGCTGAAAATCTCCTTCAGATGCGTTTGGAAGCTTCTGGTGCCACTGGAGTTGGAGAAGATATTTCAGATATCATGGCTGCTGGTCGATATTCAATTGTTGCTTCAATGAATCGGAAATTAACTCCTGAGAAGCAGACAATTCTGCGAGAGTTCCTCACTCAAGGACCTGTGCGCCATATAAGACCTGTTAAGCCTTCAAGTAATGCATTGAAGAATTTGGCTCTTGTAGACAAAGACTTCAAGTCTTCTGAGAGTAAACCCTTGAAATGCGTTTCAGAAACTAGTCCTCTAGGACATTTGGATAAGATGGTAGCTAGAATGGGTTCTGAAAATGTTAATGGATTAAAAACTTCACTTCTCAGCTCAGTTCCTCAAAGAAATACTGGTGTTTCTCCAAAAGAAAATCAAAGGACAATTTCAATTGATAGACAGAATCCAGGAGACCTATTTGGTCATATTGCAAAAAGCGTTGTGACAAAGTTTAAAGAACCAGACTCTTCTCCATCTGATTCAATACAGATTATTTCTGCAAATGAAGAAACTACTAAGAATCTAGAAAATCAACAATCTCATTCAGACAATTCTATTATGGTTTTTAACAGTCCAGCAGCAAACAAACAAGCATTTTCATCTTCATCGTCTCTTCCTCCATCATCTGGTGCTCCATTATCAAAGAGCAAACCAATGCCAAACTTCAGTTTTAGTTTGTCAAATCCTTCGGCTTCTCAATTGGGAGAAGGATTTTCCAAAAACAACAGTGCATCAAATTTCAATTTTCAAGTGCCAAGTACTACTATTGTTACTTCTACTGTTACTGGACCAGTGTCCACTGATCCGTCTATTTTTGGTGGAATTGCTAACAAACTTTCCACTTTCAGTTTCTTTCCATCCAGTACTACATCTACCACATCAGCTCCAGTCAAATTTTTTGGAAACTCAGAATCCTCTGCTAAAGAACCTGCAATTGGAACCACTCCGAAGGCATTTTCTTTTGGCTCTCTTTCAGTTAGTACTACACCTACACCTGTTTCAGGTTCATCTCAGGTATTTAGTGATAAAACTATCTCTGTCCACATTAATGCGACAACAAGCGCAACTTCTCTAACTGCTAAGGCAACCCAGGCTCCTTCTATATTGGGCAATTCTGGTGCTGATTTTTCATTTTCTGCACCTTCTACAGCAGTTTCTAGTCAGAGCGCTTCTAATACCGTGAAATCAATTTTTGGGGAAGTTCAAAGCAAAGCTGTATCAGAAACAGCTATTCCAGATTCAAGCAGCCAGTCTGTGACCAACAAGAGTTCAATGCCTACTTTGAATCTGTTTGGTTCTGGGAGTTCTTTGACTATAACAAGTGTTAACCCTTCTGCCAACACCCAAGCATCCACAAAACCTGCTTCAATATTCTCTTCTGGCTTGAAAAATACTCAGGGTACTGGTGATTTTAGTTTAGGTCAGCTAGATACTGCATTATCTTTGCCATCTTCTAACAAGGATGATGCAGAAAAATTGGAACAGACAATATCTACTTCGGCTCCAAAGAATGCTTCTTCTACATCTACTGTTACTTCATCAGTTTCCTCCAAGTCATTTTCATTTACCCTCCCCACTGTATCCACTTCTTCAGCTACCTTTGTGGGAACTAAATCTCCAGATGAAAATGAGAAGAATAAATCTCAAACTACAACTGCACCTGTTTCATTTTTTGGACAGCCTGTGTGCAGTCCTTCATCATTCAATCAGAGTGCAACAAATATTTTTGGACAGAAGACCACAAGTTCTATTTTTGGAGGAAGCACTAACTCAGTTGTGTCGTCTTCTAATGAAGATAAGACTGCTGTTGCTGCTACTGCTACTATTACTTCTGTTTCTTCTTCTACTACAACAGCTACTATCACTAGTTCTACTAACGTTGAACCTATTGTCACAACAGCCTCTCTTGATAATGCTGCTGCTTCAGCAGCTGAAACAACCACAGCAGAAGCAACTAGTGCCTCATTGCCTAACAACAGTGTCTCTTTATTCAGTGGATCAGCTTTGGTCTCCTCTCTTCCTAGCCCTGATGCCACAGAAACAACCAGTAACCCTACCACTTCAGTCGTTACTACATCAAACACTCCTTCATTGTTTGGAAACAGTGCCGCAAGTACACCCTTATTTGGAAACACTTCAACCTCATCCACTTCTGTCTTTGGGGGAGCAACAACAGCTTCTTCGCCTGTTTTTGGTTCTGCTACAAATTTCTTTGGTCAGACAAGCACCACAAGTTCATCAATATTCAAACCTCAAGGTATTGCAACTATAACATCAGGCTTTGGACAAGCTGCAACTGCAACTGCAACTACAACAACAACTACAACAACAACTTCAACTGCAACTACAACAGGTTCAATTTTTGGGCAAGCAGCCACTAGCACAAATTCCATATTTGGTCAAGCTGCCGCTGCTGCTGCTACAACATCATCTATTTTTGGTCAGCCCTCCACATCCACCACTACTGTTTTTGGTCAACCACCAGCATCCACTACAGCATCTGTATTTGGACAACAACCATCTTCTACATCATCTTCATCTATTTTTGGCCAGCCAACCACTAGTACTGGTAGTGTCTTTGGCCAGCCGGCAGCTACCACTGCCACTTCCTTGTTTGGCCAAACAGCCAGTACTGCAGCATCTGTTTTTGGACAATCTGCAGCTGCTCCTTCAGCAGCCGCTACTACAACATCTGCCTTTGGATCAGGCAGTAGTGCTTCGTCTATATTTGGGCAGCCAGCAAGTACTGCATCAACAAATGTTTTTGGACAGCCTTCCACTACTCCGT
The DNA here is from genome assembly GCA_038098605.1 of Gryllus longicercus. Classification (NCBI taxonomy): domain Eukaryota; kingdom Metazoa; phylum Arthropoda; class Insecta; order Orthoptera; family Gryllidae; genus Gryllus; species Gryllus longicercus. The sequence continues at coordinate 1,056,179 of JAZDUA010000338.1, read as the reverse complement.
CGTCTGCCTTTGGAGGGAGCTCTACAGTGTTTGGTCAGACCACTGGAACTTTTATGGGCGGTGGAACACAGCCAGCATTTGGTGCAAATGCAACTTTTGGCCAGTCTGGTGGATCGTTGTTTGGCCAAAGTTCTGGGTAAGATTTATCTCATGTTTTGAATGATATTATGGGACTAAATGGTTAAAGACTTTTAAAATTATTATGTTACATGTTCATGAAATTATATTTGTTATTCGATAGCATTTAACTGCCTCTAGTTGTGCTTGGAAAGATACATGTCATTTGAAATTTTTCTATTTAGGACAAATTTTGCAACGTCTGGTGGATCCATTTTTGGAGGAGGTTCAACTTTTGGAAAAACAGGAAATCTCTTCCAGCCAACCAGTAAGTGTTTGAGACTAATAAATTTTGAAAATGAATTAAATACACCATTACATCTTGCGTGTTTTCTATAGCCGGAGGAAGCATATTCGGTGGTGGTTCCAGTTCTGCTGGTACCACTGGTGGTGCTTTTAGTGCACCTCAAGGTCAAAGCATAGCAGAGAGTGGGTTTGGATCACCAACCTCATTTGGACAACAAAACAAACCAGGTATCAATTATTAGTGATTCAGTATAAGCTGTATTTGAGAAAACAGTGCCCTCTAACTCTAGTATTCATGATCTACTTATTTTGAAGGAGGATTTGGATCTCCACCAGCTTTTGGTCAGGCAAGTGGAGGTTCAGGATTTGGAAGTTCTCCTACATTTGGTGGTGCTCCTACATTTGGAGGTTCTCCAATATTTGGAAGCCCTAATAGAGTGTTCGGTTCACCTGCATCCCCTTCAGGTGGAGGTAAGTATTTCCATTTTAAGATAAGTGTTTCACCAAGTATTAGTGTAGTCAATTAATGAAATTCTATTTTATAGGTATGTTTGGAGGAGGTAATACTCCACAACAGCCTACTACTTTTGAAAATTTAGCCAATCAGAATACGATGACGTTTGGAAATTTGGCCAGTGGACAGAGTCCAACATTTGGTTCGTCAGGTGGTTCACTGTTTGGTGGAGCTGGTACTTCACAACCTCAAGCACCTGCATTTCAAAACACTCCATCATTTGGGTGAGACATTAATTTAAAAAGAAGATAATGATATTGGTTATAATTTTGATTTTACGTGTAAGACATTTGCTACTTGCTCACTACATTCCGAAAAATTACTAGAGAAAAACTTCTTCTTGCATCTACACATGGCTTGACATGAACAGGATATTATCTTGCCATATAAAAGGTGGGAATAAGCTGAATTGGCTCTAAATCCTTTTCATGAAGTTTTGAAGAACCCCCAAACTTTTAAAAATGTTAATTTTATTAAATAATGGAATGAGCAAGTTTTGATAGCAAACGTGTATAAATATTTTTGATAAAATAAAGAAAGTGATAACACCTTTTTTATTTCATGTATAAAATGGAGCCTACTTGTTATTGTCTGATAATTCAAATATAAATTTTACAATACTGAACAAATTTTGTTTGTATTTCTGAATTTATTATTTTTTTTCCAGGGGCAGTTCCTTTTCCAGCTGGCGATGATGTTTTTTTCTTGCTATGTATTTTTGTTCGCAATTTGTTATTTTATTATATTGTGTTAATTTGTATGTATGAGAAAGAAGAATGTATATGATGCATGAGTAAACTTAAGTTTCCTAATTAAAGAAAGTGTTGAAATTGTATTTTTTGTTTGTTTTATGAATATGTAATTACTCTTTTCTTTCATTTTTGAAATACTTAAATATTAAATAATGGGCTGTAAGCAAGTAAGTGGGCTGGTCCCAGAAAAAAATAATATTCATCATATTATCTTACGTGTCTTTATAGTTTTACACGTTTTCAGAATATAGTACAAAATAACCACAACATATATACGAAGAACATTTACAATGAAAAGTTGTAAATGGCAAGATAAAATTAAAAGGAATTTAGTGGAATGTTTTATTAAGGAGTGGTACATATATTTTGTAACAAATTTGGAGTGTATTGGATACTCCCTCCCTCTTAATGCACTAATAATGCAAGTTTCCTCCTAAATAATTTTGTAATGCTTGCATTAACCCATGTACATTAATAAGAACTACAAATAAATTTTATAACAGTAAAAAAAATTGCTATTAATTTTATTCTGTTGAATAATAAAATTTGTAATAATTAAACAAGTTCAATATTTGATATAAAAAATTAGAAACGGGTACATTCCTTTAACACAGTGAAAACTTCAAAAGTATGCACTAAAATAAAGTACATTAACAATCCATTATAACACTTTCTCACAATTTGTTTGCACATTATATTCATATTCTGTGGCATTTTGTCTTACTATTACTGTCAATACAATTTCGAACAGTAGTATTAATTAAATTCCACAATGGATTTGTCTAATTACATTTAACAATTAGCATGAAAATCATCTTTGAACACAGTTTCAAGACCTTTCTCACCTTTATTAATGATTCTGTAATACTATTTTTTGTATACCAGCATTATAAATGACCTTTTCTGTTGCAAGAAATAGTTCATAATCGGGCATTTAATGACCAAATCACTTATTACATTTTATGGAACGAATGATTGTGTCATCACACATTTAGCCAATCGAGGGGACATAGAGGTTTCGCAAAATTACGTTTGATTATCTTATAAATTTATAATGCTGTTATACAAAAAAATAGAACATGAACCCATTTATGTTGCTTTATTGCATTTGTACAAATTTGAAAATGTACTTATGGAATAAAGTTTTACATTATAAATTAAGTGCTTAAACTACTATTATACCATAATTTCTCTCCGAATTAATACATCTCAGTCATAATTTTTTGTAAAACTCAAAACAAAGTGTAGAACATTTGGTGTGCAAACTAAATATTTTCAAGCAAATATCAACACAAATTTGACTTACAAGTGTTTTTCATTCAGTTAAATCATGTCATAACGATGATTCACAAAAATTCATCTGCTGAGTTGCTTCGAAGAATGCCACTGTTGCATTCCAATTTGATATTTCCTGAAGGCTAGCAATTTTTATTTCATATATTTCAAATGGGTTTTAAAGAATTTGTAAAAGATTAATTTGTAAACGTATAACAAAAGCTTGAATGTAAGAAATGACATAATATACAAATTCTATCTTATGTAGCATCCAACTGCCTGGAATCATTTCTGATATTACGTTCACAAGTGCAAGTTATTTGGAGTGGGCAACTTAAGTTTGACGCCACGTTACTCAAAATATACCAATATTTTCGAAAAAATCAACATGACCTTATTTGAAAATCAGTTTTTGATGAACACATTTCATTAAGAACAAAAATCTTCACAATCATAGTTGAAGTTGCCGAAAACTTTTTAACTTTCGAAAAATCAGACATTGTAATCCAAAAATGTTGTGCCATTTTTACTTTCTCGTATATGTATGTATATACGGACTAACACACAAAGTTACATAATGCTGCACGAAAAAACGAAGGATTTTCGTCAGAAAAAAAATCATTGCCGACTCTGAAAACGAAAAAGTGGATTAATCCAGTTGCAAAATTAAGAAAATAATTCCTCTATCACGTGATGAAGCCAGAATTCCTGTTTTGTGGGTCCTGATACCGAAAAACCAACAGACGGCCGTCTATCTGTCGTCTGTGAACACCACTAGCGCCTAAACCATACGTATTTTTTTTTAAGAAACCCCTGTCAATCTGGCTCGAGTCAAAGCTTTGAGATTTTGAAAAGCATCCTTTAAAATTTGGGGGACTTTACATGACGCTCCTCGGACATTTTTCTCAAAAAACAGATCCAGTTTTTTTCTGTAAATTTCTTGTAAGAAAGGAGTAACATATATTTAACGTTATACACACGCTGTATTACACAAGCTGTTATACACATATCTAATCGTATTCAGAGGTGGATTTACGCATAGGCACAGTAGGCACGTGCCTACGGCGGCAAATTTTCAAAGGCGCAAAATTTTCTTGATATTTTCTAAAACAAATTTAGGTTCTCTAAAAACTATAACAGCATAAATCACATTTTAAAAAAAAATATTAATATTTAATACAAGCTATTTATGTCTACTTCATTAGAGTATACCTTATGATTTCAGAAGTATATGAATCTGAAACTAAGGCCCGTTGACGAAAGAAAACATGTTGCAATTCAAGTTGTCATGTTTTAGTTTCCTTTTAATATTAACGTTTCAGTGTTGAAACGTTAATAATGTTGAACGTTACTTGCTATGAAGATACAGTTTATATCCAAAATTAGCTAATCCAAAAAATTTATTTAATTTATGAAAACAATGTGCAAAATGTAATGTGACTTTTAAAGTTAAAACGTTTAAATTAATGAGGAATTGCTACCGAAACGTTACAACTTGAAATGTAACATTAATTTTAAACAGGGGGCGGCAAATTTGATGTGCCTACAGGCGGCAAAAATATTAATCCGCCCCTGATCGTATTGCATAATACAGTGTTTCTATTTTGTACAATACTAAGTTCACATATCATAATCATAATCAATGGTTCATTTACATATCTTATCAAATATAACACAATAGTTTATCGTAAATATTTCTTATATCACATCAGAATGTCATTTATCACTATTTATATACTATTTTATTTATTTATATACTATCTATATACTATGTGTAACTCAATTTTGTCCAAGTTATTTTTAAACGCACTCAGAGTGTCCTTTCCGATGCATTCCGCTGGTAGTTTATTCCACGCGTTGACTATTCTATTGGTGATAAAATGTGCTCTTTGTCCAGTCTTTGTTTTCTCTTTTCTCAATTTCAACTTGTGTCTCCGTAGTCTATCATCAGTAGATCTTGTAAAGAGGGATTCTTGTCGTGGGATTTTGTGTGTTCAAAATTTCATTCAAAATTTTACAAGTTCGGTTCTAGTTCGTCTCTGTTCGAGTGACAATAAGGACATCTTCTGTCACCTTTCCTGGTAATTGGAATCTAGGCGATTTTCTCTTGGTATCTTAGTTACTCGTTTTTGTATTTTTTTCCAGATATTGTTTGTCTTTTCTATAATAGTGGGACCAAACTACATTAGCATACTTCAATATGGGTCGAACATATGTCGTGTAATTTTTTTCAAACACCGTGTGGGGCTGTAATTGTACCTGTGTAATTTGGAGAATGCCTTTTCATTATTTACAGAGTACTGTTTACTCGCCTGGCCACTGCTGCAACTTGATATTCCCATTTCAGATCATGAGAAATTAGTACGCCCCGATCGTTTTGTAGTACTGTGATGTCCAAGGTGTGATCTGCGATAGTGTAGGGTAGTCTAGGATTTTTCTTACCAATATGGAGGATTTTGCATTTTTTAGAATTCAGCGGAAGAAGCCACGCCTTTGACCAGTTTTTCATTGTGATCAAGTCCTTCTGTAAGGTTTGATAATCAGTTAATGGGTTTGCAAACAGTTTCGTATCATCTGCGTAACAGTTCCATTTTGATACAATCTCATTTCCAAGTTCACTAGTATATAAGATTAACAGTAGCGGTCCCAGAACTGATCGCCAATGCGAACTCGGAACGATCTGTCAGAAAGATATTCTCGGATCCAAGCTAGTAGTTTACTCCTTATCCCAATGGCCTATAGTTTATGAATTAGTCGTTTATCGGGAACTTTGTCAAAGGCTTTCGCGTAGTCCAAATAAATCACATCTATGGGTTGCCCTTGGTCCAGTGCTTTAGTCCATACATCTAGTGAGCTGATCAGATTTGTGGTAGTTGACCTTCCAGGATCAAATCCATGTTGTTCTACGGGGATAATATAATTTCCCTGTGCATGTTCTCGCAGTCTTTGAACTATTTTCCTCTCCATAATTTTGCCCACAGTGCTGGTCAAGCTTATTGGTCGATAGTTGACTATCAATTATTTGTCGCCTTTCTTGAAGATAGGAGTAACTTCAGCAGTCTTCCATGCAAGAGGTATTTTCGTGGTCTCTAGTGATTGTTTGAAGATTTCGTTCAACTTTGGGGCTAGTTGTGTTGCAGTTTCTCAGATATATTGTTGGAATATTAACAGGGCCAGGTGAAGGGTTAATATTCAGTCCTAGGAGAGTCTGAACAGTCTCAGTATTTGTAAACTCGACATTTTCAACTATTTCAGTGGATCTTTTTTCAATAACCGGTAATTTATCAGTAGTTTCGGCTGTATATACCATTTCAAAGTAGTCTGCAAAACGTTCTGCGATTTTTTCTGGTTTGGATGTTTGAAGTCCATTACTTTGAATCGTATTTGGTGGTCCTGTTTTAAAAGAGGTCTGTTTCCGAATATACGAATAAAACCTTTCGTTTCCATCCTGCACAACTTGTTTTTCATAATTTTCTCTTCCAGATCTTATGTCGAACGTGAGTTTGTTCGAGATTCTTCTGTATTCCTCATAATGTTTATCTGCACCGGTTCTCTTGTACGAGTATTTCTTCCAAGCTCGTTTTTTGGTTCCGATTTACTTTTTCATTTTGTAAGTAATCCATGATTTGCTAATATTTCTTTTCTTTCTATATCATGGTGAGTGAATAGTCAGCAATTTTTCGGACATACCACAAAACTCCCCATACATTTCTTCAACGAATTTTTCTTTGTTCTCTTTGTTTCTTGAGTTCGTAGATACATGGTCTTCTTTGAGATGTTTCAGTATTGTATCAAAGTCTGCTCTAAAGAAGTTCGGTTTATCACTGGATCTTTCCGAGTACTCTTCCTTTTCCTGTGTTTCTACTTGTAAGGTTGTGACAATTACCAGGTGATCGCTCTGCCCGATATTTGGTCTCAGGATAGGAGGGGTGATAATATCTTCTTCATTTACAAGCACTAGATCTAGACTCGAAGGAGTTTGGTTTCCTCTGTACCTTATAGGTTCGTTGACTTTTTAACTTAGGTTAGAGTCAATACAATGTTGAAGAAACTCCCGTTCTACTTCTGTTTTGGAGGTGGCTCCATTTTTAGACCAATTATGGAAGGGAAATTGAAATCCCTCATGATTATAGTTGGTTCGTCCATTTCGCATATTTGATCTATTTGTTCAAAGAGTTTAAGGTCTGTTTGGCGTGGTCTTGACTCAGTTGACGGTTGTCTGTATATTCCTCCGATGATAAATTGTGTTCTACCTATTCTCAGTTTCAGCCATAGTGTTTCTAAGTCGGGGTTTTCTATTTCAGGGATTTCCTCTACTCTCACAATAGTTGATCCAATTTTCTGTGTCACATATATCTTCCCAGAAATTCTCAAAAAAGCAAAAGTTAAACCACTATTTAAAAAAGGCAACACTCACGATCTTATGAATTACAGACTGATATCCTTGCTATCTGGATTCTCAAAAATTCTAGAAAAGCTTTTTAATGATAGACTCAAAAATTTTCTCAATTCAAATAACATATTGACAGCGGCCCAACATGGATTCAGAAATGGTAGATCTACAGACACAAGCTGTCTTCCTTTCTAAATATACTTGTTGCTCTAGATCAGAATGAAATCCCCATGGGTTTGTTTCTAGATCTATCAAAGGCATTCCATTATTGACCATCACATACTGTTATCCAAACTTGAAACTTTGGGAATTAGAGGCATTGCACTTCAATGGATTAAATCTTACCTCTCAAATCGTTGTCAAGTAGTCACAATCAAGCATGTTAGAGATAAAAAATTTCTATCCATCTTTCCCAACCTAGAATGATAAATTATGGAGTACCACGAGGATAAGTCTTAGGCCCTATACTATTTCTATTATACATCAATGACATGCCCCTGACCCTGCAGAAGAGCAAAATGGTCCTATTTGCAGATGACACACACATTATTATTAATGCAAATATCCAACAAACTACAAAAAAGAAGCACAAACATTCCTAGAGGCACTAGTAAAATGATTCCAGAAAAATAAACTCATCATAAACACTAGTAAAACTGTCTCCCTAAACTTTTGGAATCCACTCTCTAAAGAAAAGCCTCCAGCACAATTGTATAAAAAAAACATGTCTGTAAAAATAGCCCAAAAAAAACAACTTTCCTTGGACTGACTATTCAAGATTATCTAAAATGGAACTGTGATATCACAAATCTAAACAACAAGCTTAACAAATCATGTTATACCATATACATCCTGAAGTCAAATTTAAACTTAGATACACTGTGAATAGTGTACTTTGCAAATGTTCACTCGCATCTAAAATACGGAATAATATTTTGGGGAGATTCCCACACTTTTATCATCCAAAAACGAATATTGAGAACAATGACAAACACTCACAAACATGATTCCTGCAAACCACCGTTCAAAAAATTACAAATACTACCACTCCCATGCATGTACATATTTGAAATATTAATCTTCACAAAGAAGACACGTATGGGAAACAAGGATTCTGTTACTCTGAACACAGAAGTTCATAACTATGATACTAGACAAAAAGGAAATCTGCATGTTCTACACAGTGAAACTTCACTTTTTCAAAAAAGTACCCTTATAGAAGACATTACACTACTAGTGCACATTCAACAGACTTCCAAGGTTGATGTAATACTCCAAACAAATGTGATTTTCCTGTTCAATATAATACATTATTCAGATACAGGAAACTTGATATTAGTTACAATACACCGTGTATAATAGTATATAATATTATTATATATTATAATAGTAAATAAATATGAGTAACAATACATAGAAACCTTCAAGCAAAATACATAGAATAATTATCAATTTCCAAAATAAGCATATTAACAAAACAGACAAAATACGTAACACATCACACATCATAATATCATAGAAATTGGATTTTTCATGATCATTCGTAGCCAGGGGCATCTAGAGAACACGAGGCTTGGGAGGGACGTCACATGTATTGTAATTATAAATATAAGTATTGCATGAAAATGTGTTCCCTCCCTAAGTCAGTTCTGACAAAAACTATAATACAGATTTTAAAAGAAAAAAAGAAAGAAGAAATAAAAATAGGCATGGCAACGGTAAGATTCCATGCTCAATAAAGAGATGCGTGCGGGAATCACGTGGATGGCTTTTGCTTATTATTCGAACACTTTTTTCTGTAATCCTTTAGTCTGAGTACTATAGGATGTGCTTTCTCAGAATAGCAAGGCATATCTCAAGCGGCAATGTGCCTTTGAAAAATACACACAACGAGCTGCATGAAGGCTGAGTGAATTTGAAACAATTCTGGATGTGATATTCATTTATGTGTTCGTATATCATTTGAGGTTTGACTTCATACAGGAACCAAAAAATGTTGTTTCCTTAACATCAACCAATTTCATATTGTTCCTTTCCAAAGGCACATGCAATTGCTTGTTTTAAATGTTTCATACAAATTTCGCACATTGTTTGAAATGTAAAAAATTGCGTTTTTTGTCAGAAAAACGCTTATTACAGGACCCTGGTATCGAAAAGGTGGATAAATCCAGATGCTTAATTTAGAAACAAAATTCTCCAACACGTGGTGTACCCAGAATCCATGGTTTATGGGTCCTTGATACCGATAACATCTGTGTGTAAACAACGCTAGCGGCTAAACCATTCAGCCGATTTTCTCCAAAATTGATATTTTCCAATCGATCTGGCTGATGTCGCAGTGTCGTGAATTTGAAACAGATATTTTCATTTTGGAATGTACTTTACATAATGCCACTCGGACATTTTCAAAATTTTCAAAATGTTTAAAATTTTCAAAAAGCAGCCGCCATTGATTTGGATTAAATTTTGTTGTTGGATTGTGTTAATGGCCTTTAAGAGAATGACGTAGGTCTCATGTTGGTTAAAAACTAATTTTCCTTTTTTTCAGAGACTGCCTACAGCTAAAATATTAAAGATAGAGCTATTTTCCTTAATGAAATTCGTTCCTTAAAGATAAATTTTGAAATAAGGTCAAGGACAATCTTTCAATAATTTGAGTATTTTCCGTGTAATTTTGCGTGAAATTTTGTTGGTAGATTGTCTGAAGGACGTTTATAAGAATGGTATAAGCCTCATGTAGGTTAACAACACACATTTTTCGAAAATTGAAAATATTCAAAAACTTTTTGGCGTCTTCCTACAACTACAATTATGAAGATACATTTTTTTAAACGATGTGTGTTAATCAAAATCGTATCTTTAAGTAAGGTCATGTTGAATTATTCGAAAATTGGAGTAATTGGTCGTTATAGTTTGTAGCTCTCTCTGAAAATCCTGCGCTTCGTAATCGTAATTTTAAAGGTGATGCTACGTTTTTTATGCTACGTAAGTCAGAATGTTTTTTTTTTCATATTGTTTTGTTCGTTTCTTACATTTGAGCTTTTGGTATACGTTTACAAATTAGTCTTTAAGAAATTATTTAAAATCTATTTGAAATAAATATGAAATAAAGATTGCGAGCCATCAGTCGCCCATTCCCAATTTACACAGTTGGATGCTACGTAAGTTAGAATTTGTATATTATTCCATATTTCATTTGATCATCATTATTATTAATTATTATATTTATATTATATTAATGATATTTCATTTTAAATTGAGTCCTTTAATTGTGTTAAATGTGAAAACTAATAGACGAGCAATCATTGTTGGTTATTGTAATCAATTCTTGTAACGCCACACTGATAATAGAAGGCGATAATGACGGCTGCGTTTCGTTCGCGGTAATATGAATGGGTGAACACCAGAACGGTGTAAATAACATTTTATAAATACTGGGAAATATTTTCATTTAAGTTAATATCACTGTAAAATTGTAGTGTTTTGTTTGATCATTTCGGCATTTCAATTGTTTATTAAAACCACGAAAATACATTGCCACTGAAATATAGCGTAAAATAAACACGTTTTTCTCAAACTTTTTAAAATGTCACTTATACTGTTCTAGTTTTTACCCATTCATATAAACTAATACTTTTATATATTTGTAGAATATTACAATACCATAGTGTTTAATACTTCTATATGTTCGTAGAAAAACTGCATACTTTATACAATGAATTCAATCCCAGAAATGTGTTTTTAATTCAAATTTTTTAAATAAAAAATCTATTGCTTGAAACTTTAATTTTCGTACCAAATGTTCTACGATTTCAAAAGAGTTTTACATAAAATAATAACATAGATTTGTTAATTCGGAAAAATTGCAGTATAAATAGTATTACATAACCTTTATTAATGGTGAGAAAGAAGGCACGTGCTGTTTTAGCACCAGTAGTTTATCACTGATTTATGAAGAGAATAAATACATATTTATTTACATATTTTGCTTTTTTGTTGTTTTTTACAATAAATCGCGTTTCCTAATTATCGCCCACTCAAATCACAAGTTTTCACCACCCAATCAAATGCTTTGTCGGTAAAACGTGACGATGGATGGCGCTTATGATGCGGTAGAAAACAACGCGTAGCCGAGGACGCAACGTTCTAGAATATACCACATGGAGTGGCTGAAACGCCTCCATCTTTGAAGCTAATTGAAACCATGTTTTTTGCAGTCAAAGCAGCGCCCTCTGGAAAAAAAGGTAATATATTCTGCGATTTATGCAACTCTGCCCCTGGCAGGTCTCAGCTGTTCCCAGTTTCATCCAATCAGAAGCTTAAATGTCACAATAGTGACGTCACTATGGTGACGTTTAAGCTTCCGATTGGATGAAACTGTCAACAGCTGATATCTGCCAGGGGCAGAGTTGCGAAAATCGCAGTATAGCACTATGTTTGGCGCTGGTTACACCGCCACTCTTATGTTTTGACTTCCGAAAATACGGCGGCCACTAGTTCGGCCAGCCTCCACTAAGAGCGCGAGTGGATGCGAATAAACTTGTTTAAATACAATGCTATTCGCGTGCAATCACGCGCCATTAAAAATGAATATAAAGTCAATCTTTTTTTTTTCCTGAGGCTTATTCCAGCTTTAGGAGATGCCGTTTTCGGCTATCCGCGCCGGGTACCCACCATGTCTCACACTGGGACATATATTAATCTTTATACTAAGACACTTATGCGGGCCCCTTGGTCTGTGGTTAGTAGACTCACAAGGTCTTCCGCGACATCACACATACATGAAAAACCAGAGACCAACAACCATGCCCATGGCGGAACTCGAACCCGTGAGCCATCGGACCAAGCTCTAGCCACCTCGGTCATCCAGGTCGGCAACTTAAGACCAATCAGTTACGCCCACCAAATAAATCCTAAACGTTACCGACTGTCAGAATTAGTAGGCGATGCTAGATGCACCCAATAGAGACTGCTAATTGAGAGAGGAGCATTTTTGGAAGACAGGAAGGATGCATAGGTGAAAAAGGTTCTGAAGTCTGGATGAAACAAGGGCGAAAGCCACCAGTACTAATTTTATTGGATTCTAGAATATACTTTCGATCTGCTTTCAATATTTTCTTCGTAATCTAATAGATTCGATTCACATACCATTGGCGAAAACAAATGCGTTCACTATAACAATTTATTCATAATTTTTATTATATTTATACATTTTAAAAGTACTTTAATTTTTTGTTGTCTTGGTACAAATAATAAAATAAATTATTACTGTAAATATTGAAAAATTAAAAAGATAAATTCAGCGTTATGAAACACACTTCCTACTCCTATGTAACACTGCCTTAACTCTGCCTCAAACACCTCCCCCCCTCCCCAGCAACATTACGTAATGCAAAGTTGTCTAACTGGCGGCCCGCTATGCCATTTATTGTGCCCCTCGAAAGGTAATTAGTCAAAAGTAAAATTCCTTAACATTCACGTCGGGCGTGAACTTTGTAGGCCTAGCGCACGCGCCCTGCTGGGGTCAACACCCCCTTTAGTATAACAATAGGTTGAAGTTTAGATTTAAGAATTTTGTTTTTAGTCAATTCAGAAATTCAAACTCATCCCACTGAGTTTCATTGCGTTATGTATAGTACGGCTTGATATAACGCCTGGTCCCCCCTCCCCCAGTTTCAGAGAAGACAGGCAAAGTATGGCCACAACCGTATTAAACGTTTTAGTTGTGGCTCTTGAGCCCTTGCAAGGCGGACACCCCTGACGTAATGTATGTAAATACTCATAAATGCTACGTTATCTCAGTGAATAAGAAAGCTAGAAAATTACGGCCTTAGAAAAACGAACTGCATTCATTTGAATCAAATCGTCAGAATTTTCTGCACTTCAGCTGTTTGAGGGCATCAGTCGTTCGATATTCTGACGATCGACTCGACAAAGCACGCGCATCCTACAGACGAATTAAACGTTGCGGAGAATCGACGCTGCTTGGACGTGTTTAGTTTTTAGTCTGTAATCTTATTTGGTATGAACGCAATCTATGGAATATCTCAGAATTGACTAATCAGTTGTCATCATATTATGTATCTTCTCGGTTTCTGACAGACAGAAATGTAGTGAGAATAAAAAATGGATACAGGATAGTGCAAACGAAACTGGAACAATTATGCGTGTCAATTTCGGAAGATTTCTTGACGTCGGAGGAGTGCTTTCTCAGAAGCAAAAACAGCTGCAGTCGGCTCAAACAAGTGCCTCCAATGCTAGTGTAAGGGAGCATCAACACACGAATGTAAGTCTGGAGAGAAATATATTTTTATGAAGGGTTGTATTTTAAATGAAATTACTTTTACTCAATCTGCAAAAAAAATTATAGCTAATTGCTAATGCTATTAGCAGTTGCTAATTCAACTGCATTGTTTTATAATAATAATATTTCACATTGAATTTTTGTTTTCTTTAAAAAATAGGCCAATTTAAGTAAATAAATTGCTTGAGATATTTAATACTGTGCCAGTAGTTACAATATAATTTGAAACACCAGAACACATGTCCAAATAAAAACTAATTAATTATATTAATTAATAATTACGATGCTTAAGTGATTATAAAGCTTAGTGGTTACCTCATCGCCTATTTTACGATGGCAAAAAGCCTGATAGTAATTTTTCCAATACATTCTTCTGAATACTGTTTCTTATAAGATGACGCTGATAATAGTGGAGTAGAGTAACATCGCACCACATTCGTGATCGTAAGTGACCGAATTAGGTGCGATAATGCCAAGTATTAAATGTGTGGCAAATTCTCTGGATTCACAAAATCTAGGGAAGACAGATCCGAAATTATAATGTTGGCTCTGTGAGTCGAGGCTCAGGAGGCGCTAAATTTAAGAAGGGTGCAACAAGCGTTCAGTAATTTTTTCTCACAAACTTTGCAATGACATGGTCTGGCGGATGTCACGATGTAATAGACAAAACAAATAAACACCCAATCATCCGCGGAACAAAATATGGGCAATCTTAAAATTTTAAAAACAAGATTTTCTCAAAACTTGCTTCAAATGTTTTCTTTAAACCTTTTGTGGTTTTTATTTAAAAAAATACATAAACGTAATTTTTTATCTCTCTCACGTCGTTAATATTTCCATTGCCGGTTATTTGTGCGTATTATTGCTTTCGTGAGTACAAGGGCTTTAAATGATGAGATATTAAGTTTATCGAAAACTCAAAATGTTTCTGTGAACATGAGCTCCAAATTCAGCAATTTCAAAATTTGCTCAAACGCCAACATTTCAATTTTACCATTAGGGAACCGAGAAAATCTAAACAAATGTTCTTTAGGCATCAATAGATGGCAGCTGAAGTTGTTACAAAATAAAAGAGATAACCAACTGAAGAGATAAAGAAAAAAACAGTATGAGAAAGTATGTGCCATTCTGTAGCATCACTAGTTTACATCCTCGCCTTTCGAAGGAAGATTGTATTGTAATCAGACGCCGGAAAGCGGCGAATTTCGGCCAAACAATCTTATTGTTGGGCACTAGTAATGAAAAAGGTGATAATTTTTGTTCCTTTATGCAGTAAATTACTTCCTCTGCCATAAAGAGTAGTCAGAATCCATGTTTTGTGGGTCATTGATACGGAAATCTCGATTGACGGCTCAACGACTGTCCGTCCGTTCTATCGATTTTTTCCAAAAAGGATATTCTTCAATCGATCTGAACGAACTCTAGAGCTTCTGAGTTTGAAACGAATATTTTGATTTTGGGGCGCACTTTACATGAAGCCCAAACATGTTAAAAATGTTCTCAATAATGGCTCCAAATTTTTTAATTAAAACTTTCCTCAGATACCGTGAAAGACGCTTAAACAAATGGAACAGAAACCATTTTCTAAAATAGAAGAAGCTACAAATAATGCGAGAAAATATGTACTGTTGTAGCAACACTCTTTTCCACTTTCCACAACACTTCACTATTCACTCCCGTCACTATTTATGAGACCCCGTTGAATTGCTGCGCCGCATTTTGTTTAGTGTTCTTTACTGGGCTTATGTTTTGGAGCTTTCCGCTCGCTTTATATGCCAATGCTCGTGACGGCAATTATTTCCACAACAGCCCCGACTTGTCAGCTTCGTACACTTGTTCGTAAGAAATATTTTCTGACCGAAGAAATTACTCAGACTCGTTTTTGAAGACATTTGCTGCTGGTTCGTCACACAATTTCTCGCCGTAAAGCCAACTTTATCTTTTTGCGTGACACGATTTAAATTTTGTTAACTATCCTGCATCCTGCATCAACTAAATTCTAAATTTAAAATTTCAAACAACGTTTGCTTTTGCAGCAATAATGATGCCATGATATAGGATTTCCTCCACTTCTCACTTGACTCACTAACTTAATACGTGCCACATCTAGTTTTCGTAAGTGCCATTTTTAATAGTTTTTAGTTTTTTCATTGATGAGTTTTCGGATATGCATTCATTGCATTCATTTATCATTTTGTTTAAAATGTCCCTAAGAGGTTTCTCTTGTACCATACTGTACTCGTAAACGTAAATCTTTTCGACTCCCCATTTTCGAGTTTTTTTTAATCACTTTTAGTTTTCCTTGAATTGATAACACTTTTTTCCCTTTTGACTGTCATTGTTCAATAAGTTGTAACACAAAACTACAGTAATATGATGAAACCTAACAATTTATTCACTTACGCCAACTGCAATTCAATAGCAACCGAACGTCCACACAGTGGCAAACACTCTCCTCATTGTTCTCTGTCAATAAATATATAATTGATATTTATCTATTTATCTTTATATCGGTTATCTCTTTATATCGTTTATCTAATTGATTTTTATCTGATTTTATTGTTGTTTGTCAATCCTCTCATTGTAACTCGTCTTGTTTTCACATACTCTGTTAACCAATTTTATTGTTTGCCTTATTCATATTCAAAGAATTTCTTTTAATAAAATAGCCGTAAAATATGGTAAACAAGAGAGATTGTGGAGACCGCGAATAATCGGGCGTTTACTGTGTTGCAATATCATTAGTTCGTTGTTAAGATACAAAAGTATAAGTCCCAAATAAAATCTTTTCCGCTACACAACTGTTTCTATACAATTAGAGACTATACCGGGTATCCAAAAGGAAAGTAATATTAATTTTAAAAACGACATTTAGTGTATTATTTACCATTTGAATTGTATAATTCTAAAGAACATGTAACAAGTATTGTACTTTAGCTTCTGGGTCAATGACCCCCATCTCGATCAGGTTTTTGTCCAGTTTCCCTGATTCTTGAGCAAATGCTGAGATGGCTCCTTGTTTTGCTTCTGGACATAATGGTAACTTCTCCCCATAGCACGTCACACACAAGTAGTTTTTAACTGTTTTTGACGTAAATAATAAATAAAAGAAATAAAAAGGTAGGTAATAAAATACTTATAGTCGAGTCAGTAGGTACATTTTCCTGGGAAATGGCCATCTTTCTCTTAGGTACACTGAATGTACCCAGACACTAGTTAAACCCCCCAAGTTATCGACCTCCCACACCCCATGCTAACTCCGGGAGGACCGAAAACTGGTATTTTTCAGACTTTTTCGGTTTTTTCTCTATAACTCTTTAACATTAAGGGCTGAAATGCTGTTTGTGATCCGATTCGTTCACCCGTGCGGAACCAGCAAACGAACAGAACGTATCTTGACGGGATTTATGCGAGTATAGAAGAAAACTAGTGGGCCAAACAGGAGGAGAGAAAATGGAGGCATTCTTGCAACACATGACGAACATACACGCCAAACGATTTTCTCGGTGAGTATTCATATAAAATGCGTTGATAATTATGCGTTGTACAGAGTTAAGAATGTTTTATGTTATCGCAAGGGCCAAAGGCGCGAGCCTCGTCCTCATCTTGGGCACGCGTAACGAAGCGTCAAAATTCCGCGGCCGCCAGTGACTCATTCTCGTGATCGACAGCGCGCGTGAATGAATCGGATCACAAACTGCATTTCTATCACCTTATGGCCTCATTGACAGTGCAAACTAAAACGTAACGTAATGACGTAAACTTAGCAAGAATTTACACGTAAAAACAAGCATTCACAATGACGAACGAAGCGGGAACGTAAGTTTCGCCTGAGCCAATCAGATTTCAGAATATTGAAGCTTGATCGATTGTCGATTAGTTTCTATCATGAAAAGATCTGTCCACCATGGTTTCTAGCTTTCTCTTCGATTTTCCTATCGATTTGTCTTCATATATAAATGCGAGTATCTGTTGTATTAATGTTAGCATTTCCTTTACTTTATAAACAAGGATTCTCTTGTACCAAATTGACGAGAGATTCGTCGGATGTAATTATTTTATTCGCCACGTCAAGTTAAAGTCACAAGAAAAATTGCCCAAATTCTTACTTTGAATTTGTACTCGAAACAGTTCGCAAACTAGTACAGTACATGTACAGTAACACTAATGAAATGACCTAACCACAAACCACCTAAAAACAATCTGAAATCCACCCTGTTTGTTTCTTTCATGCTGCTCTCCGATTGGTAGTGGGTAGAATTCCGACGTAAACTTAAAGTAAAAGCTTGGTGCTTGTGAACTCTTAAGGTTACGACTTTACATCTACGGTTACGTCAAGGCATTGTGAATGGTCTCACTTAATAACGCATTTCTAGGTTTTGCGACTACGTTATGTTTACGTTTAAGTTGGCATCGTGAATGAAGTCTAAGTCATGTAGAAAATGATTCAACTGTATTTTAAAGAAACGACAATTTCCTACAATGCGCGGAGCCGTCTTTAAAAAGGTCCGTGTCCCGCTTTGGCAGGGCACAGTGCGCACCCGCAGCGACTTCCACGGCGAGCAGGCGGCGCGCAACCTGCACGAGGCGCTGGGGCGCGGCCACGTGGACACGGCCACCGTGGTGGACGTGCTGGCCACGCACAGCAACCGCCAGCGCCAGCACCTGCGCAGACACTACCGCGTCTTCAGCGACAAGGTGCGTGCGCGGCGCGACGCCTCGAGAGGGCGTTTACGTGCTTCGTAAATGTACAGCTTGCCCTCTTAAATGTTACTATTCTGTGGAAATGTGTATCCAAATGGTTAGGCGGAAGAGCAGGCCGTATGGCCTGACACTTGATATTATTATTATTATTATTATTATTATTATTATTATTATTATTATTATTATTATTATTATTATTATTATTATTATTATTATTATTATTATTATTATTATTATTATTATTATTATTATTATTATTATTATTATTATTATTATTATTATTATTATTATTATTATTATTATTATTGTTATTGTTGTTGTTATCATTATCATTACTAAATTGCTGGGAGTCTCTTAATAAATGTTAGAAGTTTCTGGGGACTGCAAGGGGTAAAATATAATAATTTCATACCGATGATCATGGAACCAAATTACACGTGATTTCCCCTGGCGGGTAGGCAATCCGTCGAACATAGGTGTGTCGGTGGTCACGTGTCGGCGCAAAGATTTCGTGTCTGACATATATATTTGCAGGATGAGTTGCCTACTGATCAGTGTCAAATTTCGCAAACAAATGTAACTGCAACAAACATTCCCTACAGGTTTCTAACAATATTAATCAGAGACATCCTGTACTAAGAGGTTGATTTAGGTAAGCACTTGGCAATTGTAGGTCGACTGTCCGTCTTTGCCAAATGAGAAAATTGTGGACTTTTGGTTGTGTGTTTGGAAGATATCCCCACTTCGCTAAATGGGTTGTCAGAAACGTTCGAAGGTGGTCCCTCGCATGAAGCTACGTGGTAGGTTCCATAAGTCTATGGGCTCGCTAACTTCAATTTTTGATGAAAATAAATTACGTAACTTTTCAACTTAATAATTCTCCAGCCTACTTTTCCATCTGTATTTCTAGCCTTTGAAAAAATACTACGTTTTGTTCGCAAAATGTTCAAAAAATGCTTCTTTTACCTCACACTCGTCTTAAACATTTGTTTTCCGAAGGTTTTTCTTTGGTTTTGATAAGTGGTACACGAATAAAGATGCTCAATCTGGACTTTAGTGTGAATGGTCTACCTCCTTAAAGCCATAGTTCTTCACAACTTCCTTTGCAATCTGAGTACTAAGCAAAGATGCTTTGTAATTAAGAAGCTAAACACCATGCGATTTCAAACACCGCACCTAACTCAAATACCTTTCTTCACAAAACTAAATGAGATGTCGGCTGCAAACGTATGTCATTACAATTAAAGATATGACAATTTACTACTCGAAGGTTTTTCCATAGATGATCAATATCTTGGTCAGGCCGGAAAATTATGGAACCACCTATTTTTTAAACAAAGATCATTTACAAAGTGCGGAATGTTCGCACTGGTCCAACTAGTACGATTTATTAAAAAATAAACTTTTGGAACAGTTACAAATCGGAAATTGGAACAGAAACCAAACCGATTTTTTTATGATACACTGAAACCGAAACATTTTATTGCATTAAAGGCTTACACGTTTGCATATCATAAAAATCTTATTGCTTATCATAGGCGTACACAGCCTAAAGGCAGAGGGGGCAAACACATTTCTGGATCCTCTTTGATACTGAACTTTTTTTAGTTACAAATGATGAATAAAACATTCTAAAAGGATAATTAAATTCAACTATAATAAACCGTATAACTCTTCGCTAAATGTCGCATAAAAATTCCAAAATTGTCAGTTTAAATAAGGAAAAATCACAGATTGAGCATACTAATAAGAAAATAACATGATTTATTACGTACTTCGAGGCCCCTTTGAAAATTTTCAGGGGCACTACTGCTCTAGACCTTCCATATTCAATAATTGCATTGTTGGTTGTAAAACCTAATCAATATAATTTATAATAAATATTATATTTAATTTAGACATGAGTTTACGAAATTTGCTATGATTTTTTATCATTTAAAAACACATCTTGTCTAGTATTTTGTAATGTTCAGAACATTTATGACAATATCTTAGGTAATCTAAAAATATTTATTGAAGTATTTCATAGAAGAAATAACAAATTACGTTACTAGAGACCAGTATTGATTGACCTTGACCTTAAGGTTTAGTGAGTATCACAAGAATATCAATAACAGAGATATGGATAGTGCTATGTAGCACTGAAGAGCGTTCTTGACTGCTGTGGATTAAATAACGTTTGATGGAAGGGCTTCATTGTTTGCCCGAAATATATCTTACACTTATTCAGGAAGCTTACAGATATTAGTATTTGCTCTTCATTTTTTTATATTCCTATCCGCTGGGACAAAGATGCACCAGTCCGAGTTGAACGACAATCGTCAAAAATATCTACGGCTGCCACATCGAGTCATATTAGGACAACATTCGAAACTCTTGCAGCAGGAACATTCACAGGATTGTCTATTGGGAGTCAAACTCATTAATTTGCACTACATTACTTTCATCATCTCAACAATTTTCTATTATATGTCTTTCGAATCTGAATAGTTCTAGTGGATTATTGTATATTAAAAGGAAGCACAAAATAGCAATAAAAATTTTGTGGTTTTATTTTTTATGAGTTATCAACTTTTTAATGACTTAGAGAAGAAATCAAAACTCAAGTAACCATAAAAGATAAGTGAATGCTTTCAATTAAATGATATATTTGTAGTATATCTTGCTTCCATAAATAATTGAAAAAAGCAGAACATCACTTAAAACCGAAACATGTGGAACAGCGCGCCTGGTCGTGAGAACAAACACATTACATGAAATGGAACTATTAAAACGGTCACCATCGTGAAACCAATAAAAAAAATAGTAATCCTCACATATTCGTCGTTATTAATGACTTTATGGCACATTCATTCAATGCCAATTTGAAAGAGTTTGCTTGTCAACATACCAAACAAATTTTCCGGTAGAGGAAATGCGGAATGATCGAATTAAAACGTGACATCACTTCGTTCTGTCAATTAATAATAATAATAATAATAATAATAATAATAATAATAATAATAATAATTCGTAATATAATAGTACTGGGACGTATAAGAATTCTTCTAACACAAATTACGATTAATTTATTGGAGAAAGTTTCATCAGCCACATTATTTCGACCACGTAACAACATGAGAAAACATTAATCTTCTTGGAAGGTGCGATTAGTTTACCAACATGACACTGGGTGGCCGGGGAAATATCAACGCTCATATTGACTCGACAGGGGAAAGACAGCCGCTCCACACCCCGGAGTCATCGCACCCTTGAACTCTTTTCCGCGCCGCGCCGCACCGCGCGCCAGTATCGTTGACGACGCGAGAGTTCGTGGAAGCACGCGGTGCGCCAAAAATCAATCGCTATCACATGATCGACTCGCTGAATGGCGTGTCCGCGGGGCTGCCCCGCGCCATTGAGGCTAGGAGCGCGATGGCCATTTCAGGTCGCCCTCGACGACCTCAATTTACTGACAGCCACAGTTTGTTGCTGAGATTGTTGTTCGTTTCTGTTTTCGAAACTATAAAATCGGTCATTACTCACTGCAAAATGTACAGTCGTTTCGGATGAAACGTAACCCAGCTCGAACTGTTTGTTGACATATAAGTCGTTTATAATTAGTACTTATTTGTATTTCTAATTTTGCTGGATATCAGTGGCGTTTTCTCTGGGTGTGTAAGTCGTGTGACAAACGCCCAAGGAAATTAAAAGGGTATTATTTCTTTTGAATGTATTTCGATTTTTCATTTACTCGGTCTTCCGTGCAATCGGCGTCATAAATCTGCACCAGCTCGTCCATGCGATCAGTGGCGGATACAGATGGGGGGACGATTCCTCCTTCAAAAATTTCAGTCTGTTAATTTTAACTTTTCACGAAACTGTCAAGTAACTAGTGGTGCTAAAACTGCACGTACTTTCTCGCTCGAACTTTCACGCAAAATGACGCGAAAAGTACTCAAATTTTCGAAAAATTGTATTTGACCGAATTTCAAAATCTATTTTTAAGTAACAGATTTCATTACGGGTAAAATCTCTATCATCATAATTGTAGTTGTAGTAAGACGCCGAAAAAAAATTGAATTTTTGCAACTTTCGAAAAAGCAGGGTTTTGAAAGAAAATTAGACCTGCACCATTCTCTTAAACGTCTTTCAACTATTCGACAACAAAATTTAGTCAAAAACGTTGGAGCCGTTTTTTTTTAACTTTGAAAATATCGCAGGGGCTTCATGTAAAGTATCCCCTAAAATTAAAATATGAGTTTCAAATTCAACGGACCGGGCTGCAGTACGATCGATAGAGGAATATCAGTTTTGGAGAAAATAGCACGAACAGTTTCGTTGCTAGCGTTATTAAGAACGGACAGACATTTTGCCGTCATTCGATTTTTCGGTATCAAGGACCTACAAAACACTTATTCTGCCTACACCACGTGTTAGACTTTTTTCTAAATTTACTAACTGGATGTATTTACGTTTTCGTTACCAGGGCCCTGTAATAAGTTTTTCTGCCGAAAATATTCCGCTTTTTCCCGTAGCATTACAAAACTTTCCCTGCGTAAGCGTTGGCGAGAAAGTAAAAAAAAAATCAGTCTTCTTTTTTGTTATTTGAGCGTGTTTGAAATGTCATTTTGCTGACAAACGCTTCGTTTTTGCACGGCAGTTTCATGATGATTTCTCTTCCTCTATCGCGTTCACAAGGTTGTGCTCGTAGACGTCGAGGATAGTTCTAAGCGGCGGAAATCGGGAGTTATTATTTAATTATAGTATAAATATATAACTATTTTTATTAGATTAATAATAAATCTGGGGAGCATTCCGAAACCTTAACGTATATAAATCAAGCACTGGTTCTAATTATTGTGTGTCAGTTTGTCTTTGGCACGATAGCCCGCGGACGGGCCAGGGCCTAGCAGCAGCGTCCCGCCCTCACGGCCATGAGTTCAGGGGGTAGGTTTGGTTAGCACAAAGACATCACCACGCAGTGTTCTGGTCTTCTTAAACTGAAAAGTGATTTTTTTTTCATCGTCACACAACAAACATATTTAGGACATTGCAATGAAACGCACACTATAATCTTGCCCGACCGGGAATCGAACCCGGGGTCGCGTCGCATGGAAAATGAGCACGCTGATCAAGGAACTAAACCGCGAGGGTTCTAAGTATTGACGATACAAAATATTTTTTCATCGGTTACAAAGGAAAAACGCGAATTTGTGAATTCACGGATTTCGGGGAGCAAATTATATCGCGCGCGTCCTGCGATCATCGCTGCGCGCCATGCGCACGATTGCGCATGACGTCAGAACTTTAGTCGGCCAGTCGGCCGTTAGATTCGCAGAATTCTCATTGTTGGCAAATAACGCTAATGACCTTCCATATATATATATATATATATATATATATATATATATATATGTATACATCAAAACAGTTTAAAAACTGTGTGTGATTTCCAATGGGGAGAAGTTAATTTGAAGTTTATGTATTTATATCATAATGAGTTATTTCCGGGCTTGAAGGCCGTGGTCCAACGGAGACTTGCCCAAACGTTTCGCCTGCAACTGTGGCAGGCATCAGCAGGCAGGCAGGATGCCTGCCACAGTTGCAGGCGAAACGTTTGGACAAGTCTCCGTTGGACCACGGCCTTCAAGCCCGGAAATAACTGATTATGATGTAGAAACCGGCCGTGAAAGCCTACATTGTATGTTTATGTATTTATGTTTCCAACAGCTCTTCCAGTCTTGGAAGTGCATATAAAATTGCAATGTAATTTTCACATGGCTGCGACGTTATATAATCAGAGTCCACGTTTTATGGGTCTTTGATACCGAAAATATTTAAGCTGACGACAAAACCTGAGCCTGTATGTCTGCCTATTGTCTATCCTAGCTTCTAAACCTAGTGTTTACTCTTTAATTGTCTTATAATAATTATTATTAATATAATAATATTGTATACATGAATTGGGCATTTTATGGTCGTATTAATCCGATATTTGCCAGCTAACAGTGTCCCCAGCGCTCGGCCATGTTTTAATCATTATCCACACGTGGCGAGCATTACATATTCCCAACACCGCACCCAGCAAACTTGACCTGCCTGCGCTTCTCTTTCGTCACAGCTATAGAAACTGGGACGATTATATTAAAAAAGCTACAGCTCTACTTTTGCCCGACCGGGATTCCAACCCGGGATAGCACCACAGAAAGCTAGCACGCTGTTCATGAGCCACCCATGAGGCATAACAATAATAATTATTAGTATACCCGTGCAAGAGCTCTTGCATGTTAAACCCCACCTTCTTTTTTTTCTAAAGGTATCGTGAAACTGAAACATGGGAACGTGTGGATCTTTTCCATTGTAGTTCCCTCCACAATTACGTACACAACACTTGTAGACCACGGAAGAACTAAAAATTAATGGTTGCACTACACGCCTAAGAAACAATCTTCATGGTATCAAGCAACTATTAATAGTACTTCGAGTTGTAGCTGTGAGAGCAAGTCTTTAATTAATAACTAAGCAAAGAAACCTCGTCTGTCTGCGCAACCCGCTTTCTACTCGTACGTACACAGAAAGAGTAAATAGAATAAGATGGAGGAATCTAAACCTTCTAATCGTGAAGTCACAAACATGGCCACCTGCACCAAGGACTGAAATATAGGTCATGGAAGAATATATTCTGTATGCCTTCTTGAATGTGTGGTATAGGTAGTATCAATAAGCACCAAAACAGCAAAAATTTAATAGAATGTCCAAGAATATCTCATCCTATAGATTATAGTGTGAGGAACATTTCATTGACGCTTTGATATCAAAAGTTTAGTTTGGTCTCAAAAGGTCCTAGAGCGCTTCATTTAGGAGTTATTTAACTATATAGTTGTATGAGTGATGCGGGTTGGATTTGAAATGAATATTCTAAAGCGTTTTTAAACAAATCTTTCATATGTTTAAAGTCAAAGTCCAATTCGCCACGTCACGTGAAATTACCTTTCTTTAAACATCTCATTTATGAAGATCGATTGCGTGTAAGAGCAGTAAAAAGTATACAACTGAAATAATATAGGAAATTGTTATTATTATTATTATTATTATTATTATTATTATTATTATATTATTTCATATATCCTTCAGAATTCTCCTGTCGGTCATATACATCCTCCAATATGTCGCATAAATACTATTTCCTAAATCATTAACATAATTTTCCCTATCAACGTGCAATTCAACTTAGCGATTCTGTACCATTGTCATCCAATTCATCCACACGCTAACTTTTGACATGAGTGATGAAATTATGTATGTTCAAACCTTTATATTCGTACATGATGAAAAAATAAGATAAGTCTTTTAATATTACAGGACCTGAAGACCGATGTTTCGGAGAAGCTGGGCGGCTACGTGCGTGAGATATCTCTGATGTTACTTCAGACCCCTGCTGAATTTCTGGCGACGCAAGTCCACTGTGCCTTGCAGGTATCGTACAAAAAGATTAAAGCGTTTTTATTAAGATCACATTTTCATTTATCTCCACACTGAACAATAGAATTTTTTTTCGTATTTCTTACGTTTCTTTGAATTTTGAATCGATTATTAAAGTTCATTAAATTAATTTAGCATAAGGTGAATAACATATTTCTTTTAACAAATACACAAAAAGATAATAAAAATATTAGTAATAGCAATATGAAGCCTACTCTCCCGAGATAAATCCGAAATTTGTTACAAGGTATGTGTATAATAGTGAAGAGAAAACTTTGTACCAATTTTTAAGTACATTGCACGCACGGAGGAGTGTGAAATTTGGCATAGTTAAAGTTTATGAGGATAAGGAGTGCAGAAAGCTAAAATATATTTATAATTTGTGTTACAAATATATTAAATAAAATAAAATAAAATAAACAGCGTGCAGATGCAACCCGCTGCATCATATCACAATCGCAATGTTTTAGTTTTAAAAGCAGATATTTGTGTCCGTCAGGGACACTAATTTTGTTTTTAACGCCCTAAACTTCAAAATGATATATTTTTAGACATTTTATTCAAATCTTAGCGTTTAAGAGATAGTTACTCCACAATTACATTTGCGTACATGAAAAATATATTATTACACACAGTAATAACAATTTTTAGCACGTGTACAATATTAGGTTTTACAGAAGGTTGTAGTCTTAACATAACATTACACAAAAACAAAGGTATGCTGGAGATAATCAATTTGACTTCTGAAGGACTTTGCTCTGTTGACGGTTGAGGTAACGAGACCAGTTTCCGTTGCATTTCTCAGCAACGCGTGATGACGAAGAAGCTTTCACTTCGATCGCCACCGATGTTAATTCAAAGTAATATGCTACAATAACACAAAAAATGAGTTATGATTTAAAAAACTTGTCTTATGCGCTCAAAATATCTCTTTTAAAACTTTACATTATTGTTAAAGAATGGAATGTAGGAATAAAAATGTATAAGTATCCTTCCACGCGCACAAAAGTGTGCAATTTTTGCACTGGTTCAACTAATTATAGATTAATAGCGCTTGGCGCCTCCAGTAGGTATTTTCATGTTAAAACCTTTATATGTGGAATGTATTATTAATTTCAAAAATAAATTTTATAAACAAGACTGGATTTCCTATCCTCTGAATTTATTTAGATATCTTATTCAGCCACTTTAAATTTATTCAGATCCGTTAATATCCAACAAACGAATCATAAGTATGCATAAAATGATGTATGTTGTTTCAGAAAATTATGCCGGATATGAATACGCTTATTGAGTTACTATGGGGTCGAAGCAACGACAAACTGGATCAAATCAAGATGGCTTACCAAACCGGTGAGTGTGTTTCTTTTCCATAAAAAATGTTCTACAGATTTGGGCATATTGATTTTCTTGTTCAGTATCACATATTCTATTCATTCGGCTTATGATAGGTATTATATACAATATGCAATATGTATTTTTGAAAGGAAGAATGTGTTTTTGTTTGGAATTATTCTCCTCCGTGCCCTTTGAAAAGCGTGAATTATCAATTCTGCACCCAATTTGCAGCTTTAACAAGAATTTAGCTCCTCCTTACCACCTTTGCTCTTTCTGGATCTTGTGATCGGCTCTAGAAGCGCGCAGCTGCTTATGCGAAACCGATCAGATCATTCTCTCACTACGTCCTCTGACAGCGAATTTTGGACTCAAGGGAAAAATCGGCCTTCATTTTCGAAAATTCAAGTTGTACACAGTAATTACAAACCAAAACTTCCCTCCTTCTAGTATCGTTAGTTATTATTCAACAACTACTACAATCTAAACTTGAGGAATAAATTGCATTGAGAAAAAATCTCTGGCTTTTATATTGGAAATATAGGAGAGGTTCGAAAATAAATTATCACTTTGCAATTATCAAACTTTTCTTGGGAATTAACGAATGTCAGAACTAAACGATTTTTTATTAATACACTTCCTTCTATTTGAGAAAATAAGAAAAAATTGCAACCATTTTCCAGAAAATTGGGAAAATGTCATGAGGGCTTCAATTAAAATACACCCAAAAATCAAAATATCTTAATGACTTCCAGAACATCACACCTAGATCTTACTCCAGCTAAAAAGCTCCCAATATCGAAGAAGTATGTGCGACACATTCTTCCATCTATCTATCTGTTTGTCTATCCATTTATCTATCCATACAGGCCGATTTTAGGGTACAAAAGTGAGTGTATCTACTCGCCTCTTGCACCAACTTTAACCATATTTGCTTCATCATTGATGATGGTGATGATGATGATGATATAAGTCCATTGAATCACTAAAAGGGCAGGGGCCTCCTGTCAGAACCCAGGGGTGGTTTCTGCTTATCTTTTTAGGTGAACCAGTCCTTAAGAAATATATCAGCATTAATATGCGTTAATCTTGGCGCGTTGCAAAGTTACAGCTCAAAAGAACTTTAAACACAGATTTTACAACCAAAAATTCGAGATCGTATTTTTGAAGTGATTCCAATACTTTTCTCTCTATACTATAGAGTGGAAAAGTAAATGCATTCCAGTCATGTTATAAAATTCAGGATTAAACAAAGTAAAAGACACAACACACACACACACACACATGACAAAAAAAGTCATAAAAATGCGAAACACTATCCAAAATTTAAGGCTAGATTTACGCTCTAGGATAAATTATGCGGGACATTTTTCCAAAATGAAGGGTTGTACAATATAGATATCATCAGCTCTTATAGACATTCTATCTCAGCAACAAATTAGACTTCAATTTTGCAAATGCTTTGGTAGAGTTTTGGTACTGCTAGCTTTAGATGGTTCGGTAATACGATGTTCGTCATAACGTCAAATTTGTTAATAGACTTTTATTGTAATTATAAAGTAAAATGTTTCTACTATGTTTCTATATGATTACTTTACATTGTAATAATATTTATACTTTTTCCAAACACTTTATTTTAGAAACTAGGCAGTTTTTTGCAACAATTTCAGTTATAACGTTTTTATTAATAGACTTTCACTTTCTCGCGGATATAGTGAAGAGAAAGTTATGGAATGCTATGGAGAATGGATGTCCAGATTTTTATGGCAGTACACTTTTGGGGTTCACTGACACTGGAGGTAATTTTTTTCTGCAAAACTTCAGCTTGGTCTGTATATAACAGTAGGGCCTAAACAATTCACCCGATTTTTTTCCAAAATCAATATTCCCCGTTTGATTTGGCCCGACTTTAAGACCTGCGAATTTAAAACGATTATTTCATTTTCGGGGTACTTCTGATGAAGCCTTTGGGACACTAGCACAATACTCCCCAAAACTTTCCAATGAAAAAGTATGTTTTGCTACTCTATTGTATTCTCAATGCCCCATTTCAATTAAAGTAATAGGGCCCAAAAAGTTAAGAAAATGTTAAAAGCAATGTTCCAGTTTTTTTATAAAACATATAATTCCCTCAATATGAATTTTACAGGCAAGGAAACTAAACCGTTGTGATAGGTGAGACAATCTGTGAATTCTTTATTCTTCAGAGTCTCTAAGATTACTTAATTCCAATTAATAAATACAGTGTTGACAAATTAAAATATAAACTTTGATTACATTATTGCTATGGAAACAATTGGTGTCAAATATTATTGTGATTCTGTAGTACGTTCTAGGGCGCATAGGCATCAAAAAGGTCAGTTTTAGTTATACTCTTAATTATGTTTACTAAATGGTTACATAACCGTCACACGTCACATATTTACAAGTAGTCGTCAGTGAATCGCAGCTCGTCAGACATTGTAATGTATCATAAACTTGTGTTTCAAAATTTCTAATAATTATCCCTTTCTTGTTTCACCCCACACTTGAGCGAGTCAAAATCTGTAAACTAATAATAATTTATGTCGTTACGCGAAGTTTACGTCCTACAGTACAAATATATAAATTTTGTGTGAATTCGCAAAGTCGCCCCTGTACAGGAAATCGAAATATCATATGGATTTAGGAACCTGGCCCTCTATGTTCTTTCTCCTATCATTGGGTTTATATTACCTGCTAATATGTACACACAAACTTTAACAATTCCATCAATATGCAATTATTTATTGACAAACACCAGATTTCAAAATGCTACACGGATAATTCTGCACTCCGCCGTATATACACCAGCTTTCTATAGTACCAAAACATAACATGACACATTAAATTTACCCTTTAAATACAATAACATATCTTGAAGATAACAAATTTAATAACACTCATTCATACATATTTAAACTGCATTCAATCATGCGAGTGAACTCTTTTTGAAAAAAAAGAAAAGAAAAAAAGAAAGAACTCAGAGCCATTACTAATAATTACTTAGTTGGTTACAATCCTGGCCTTGTTATAAGATTGTTGCACAATTGCATCACCTCCATGGTTTCTGGACACCGTAAAATGGCGCCGTCTCCGCTGCTGCGATTATTTACGCCTTCTCGTCGCGGATACCATCCTTTTCTTTTCAAACTCCAAATCGAAACACTCGCGAACTATGTTCCTTATTATGGAACACCACACTACGACATCCTACCATCTTCGAACCAACTTTTACAAGAAAAACTCCAGATTTCACTTCTGCCACAATGTCGGCACTCCCAGATATCCAACCCGTCTGTCTATACGCATTGTTGCACACCCTCCTCACCGTGCAGTTTAAAACTCGCTGTACATTTTCATATTCCAATTTTAGATGTCCTTTGGATTCCACAATTTCTTCATTGTAATACTTTCTAATTAAACTTCAAATAACCAATTTAGTTATCCTTCCCCTATAACAAATTCCTAATATTTTGTGTAAACATGTGTAATCACCCATTTCTTATTTCCTTCACTTCCAATCATACGAACATTCATTCATTTAATAAAAGATTTTCATTATTATGTAATAACCTAGAGTTCGAGTGACTGTGTATTCTTCCTAAATTGTTCTTTGTTTATTTATTTATTCTTCCCAGGTCTGCTACCTGCATAGTTCCTTGGATTTTTTTTAGAAATAAACACTTTGAATATCCATCCTTGCACCTTCGACTGTTTCTCATTTTATTAAATATCAGTTATTCATCAGTTAAAAATCAGTTTTTAATTATCTTATTGCATCTTTTTAGTAATCATTGTGACGCGTCCGAATGGACCATCACACATGGGCTTGGGTTTTTATTGATTTATTAGCGATTTCGGGGACATCAACTGCTAAGGTCATTAGTCCCATAACTGCAGTGCATGCTTTTATCACGAGAGATAGCGGTGATCGTCCCCGCTTGAGGGTGAGATCCGGCGCCGACCTATCTGTCGGCTTACGGGGATTTTCCCCAACCAGGTATCCCCCACGAATGGGACCGCCCAAGACGCAACAAACCCTAAGCTCCCGACACGAGTGGTAGTGTAATGCATGTTTGTGTAAGTAAGGGGCTAGGGAAGGACAAGGGAGAGAAATGAAAGATTGCGCGCGTGGTCGTGGCCCGTTTGTTACGGTACTGCTCCAGCATTCGCCTGGTGTTGATCGGAGAAACCACGGAAAACTGCCAATCAGAGCAGCCGGCCGCTAGAATTCTCCTCTAAACTGCTGCCGACCTCGACCTAGCAAACTAGCTAGTGTCCAAAATCCTGCCACCGATGCGGTAGATCCCTAGTCTTCCGATCAGAGGCACTGCAGTGACATCAGACAGGGGCTTGGGGCAGGTGAGACCTTATACGGGGACAGTAAGTCCGTAAACATGCATAAGGCATGAGTGTTTGTTTGTGGCCTGAGGTGCATTCCCAATACAATACTCGTATGTACCTTAATCCTTATCTCTGATCGGTAACTGAGAGATACGTATGCAATCTCTGAGTTCAGAGATTGCATACGTCAGCATAATTATATTATTCGTCGAATATTGCATAATTCAGAAAGTTGCATCCTTCATCTAGAATAGCAGTATAAGCATCGAAATGGGGGCGTTGTCTACCACGGGCACATATGTACACAGGTGACATATAAGGTGACAAAAGCCATGGGATGGCAATATGCAAATACACAGATGAAAGTAGTATCAGTCGAATGACAGATCTTCCATTTGTACTCGAGTGTTTCATGCGAAAAGGATTCTGACTTGATTATAGCCGCATGCCGTGAATTTTAAGGCTCCGGCGCGATATGTCATCAGCGGAAGTTTTGCGTCACGCGGTGGCTAATGGGCACGCTCAGGCCCGCGCGGCAGACGAGCGTGCGGCAGCGTTTAATTCGCGGCGGATTTTGTTTCGCGGTCGGAGGCGTTTTTTCCGCGGCCGCTTGAGTTTCGCAGTGGAAACCATGGAAAAGACTCGTCAGATTTCGAATATTTTCAGCTTGCTAGTGAATCTCACACGACTGAAAATACTTCTAATCGTGTTGAGTAATTAAATTAATTTTAAATTTAATGTAAAATCACTACTCAGACATTTTAATTTTTTTGTTCTTAAGTTTTGTACATTTTAGTTATGAAACGTACCACTAAAATTATACTTTTTGATACGTTAATTTAAATAATTTATTAATAATTACATGTTTTAATAATAATATCAATCAAAATTTATATAAAATTTAATACAATTCCCATTAATGGATTACTTTAATTCTTAATTAGTGGAATAGCAAGTCTTTCTTTAGGAGAAATAGCTTCACGATTCTTAAAAGACAGATTTTATTATTTCGACTGCAATCAGATTCAACATTTCTCAAAATAAACGCGTTTCTTGTCATTTCAATATTCTGGCTTCAAGGTATGAAATTCTCAGTATTTTTCCTTTCTACGATAATAGGGACCGATTTTCTTCGTTTTCTAAAGAGACGTAAACAATTAAATAAAAAATCGTAGATAAAGAAGAAAAATCACCGTACCGCATGTGCCCAAAAACGGTACTACGAGTAACTTGGCATTTTCTATCTCCTATAAGTGAAGTAGAAAGAGCTCCATCTCTATCGGATGAGGAAAACATTCTTCAAACGCTGACTCACAGTACTCAACTCAAAGAATTCGTATGAATAAACGGAAAGAGCGTGCGGAAGCCATAAAAGTTGATTTTCAAAACGAGGTAAAAGACTTTGGCTGTTGACTGTGATAGAAAACTGTTGCCTGCTTTAGATGCTCGGAAATCAAAAGAACGTCTTGCGATCTTTATTTCACATGGAAATAATGAACAACAACTGTCGCTGCGGAGTGAACGGACCCGCGAATTTCGCCGCCGCGGGAAGCACAGAATTTTCGTCGCCGCGCCCGCTACGGATGTTTCGCGCCGGTCTGTGGGAATCTGACTTTGAACGCGAAATGGTAATTGAAGCTAGACGCATGGGGGATTCCATTTCGAAAATCGTTTGGGAATTTAATATTCCGAGATCTACCGAGTTAATAGTGTGCCGAGAATACCAGATTCCCGGCAGAACCTCTAACCACGGACAACGCAGCGGCCGACGGCCTTCACTTAATGGCCAAGAGCATCGGCGTGTGCATAGAGTTCTGTCAATGGTCAAGCACCACTGCGTGAAGTAACCGCAGAAATTAATGTGAGACGTACGACGACAGTATCCGCTACGAGTGGCTTTGGCTTTAATGGTCTTTGGGAGACCGATTCGAGGGCCTTTGCTAACAACACGACATCGCCTGCAACGCCTCTGCTGGGCTCGTGATTGGACCCTATACTGGAAACCTGTGGCTTGGTCAGATGAGTCCCGATTTCAGTTGGTAAGATCTGATAATAGGATTCGAGTGTGGCGCAGACCTCACGATGTCATGGACTCAGTTATCAAGACGCCACTGTCCAAGCTGGGGGTGGCTCCACATGATGTGGGCTGCTTTTATATATAATAGCATATCCTCTAGTCTAACTGAACCGATCACTGACTGGAAATGGTTTTGTTCAGGTACTTGAAAACAAAATTTGCAGCCATTAAGGACTTCATGATCCCAAACAACGATGGATTGTTTATGAACGACAATGCACTATGTCATTTCATAATTGATCGCGATTGGTTAGAAGATCATTTTGGGCAATTCAAGCGAATGATATGGTCACCCAGATCGCCCGTCATAAAATCCCAAATACCATCTATAAGACAATCGAGATGTCCGTTCGTGCACAAACACCTGCATCTGCAACACTTTCGTATTTATCGACGGCGGAGAAGCAGTAGTGGCAGCATGGTCCAATATTTCTGTAGCGGGCTTCCAACGACCTGAGCCCATGCCACATCGAGTTGCTGCACTTCGCCGAGCACGATATTAGGTTCGACACGATATTAAGAGGTAACCCATGACTTTTGTCACCTTAGTGTAATGCGAAGAGTCGGAGATGGTCCTAAAAGCTCCCGGAGTGAGGAGTACAAGGGTGCTCTTCCCTGAAAATTGTCTTCAGGGAAGCGGTAGCAACCGAGGAAGGACCAGGAAAGTCCCGTAGACGCAGATAGCTTGCAGACGGGAAGGGCGGGGCAAAAACGAAAAGATAGTCCTCTACTGCTGTTCCGTCCACTACACAAAGCCCTCGAGCAAAGGCGGGTGGTCGCTCCCTCCCTCCGCCACGGCGGCCAACAACCCCGGCTTTTCCCGAAGGAGGCTGCACCCTTCTACCCTTGAAATAGCACGTTCACTCGTGCCAGTTCAGACTTGCGAGAACCACCGCGAGAGGCACAGGCCACACCGCCTGCCCAGGGCCTCTTCGCTGAGCAGTCTCTACGCTTACAAGCAACTTTCATCTTTTGCGCTTCGCGCACGTAAAACCGCTGCCCTCGGCACGTGTATAAATTACTTGTGAACCTCCCATCGGCGGGTACTTTAGTGCGGTACGGACAGACCCGACTCACACCGTTAGTCACCTGCTGGCGAGAGACCGTGTGTGCCGCACGCACACTCTCGCGCTCAGGGCCCACCTAGGGCCAGGTGCATGGTCAAGCTGCGGGACAGACACTCCTTAAGCAGCGAACTGTGTGGGACGCCTGCATTCCCGCTTCGCCCGGGAGAGGAGCAGCTCTGAGGTCCACGCATGCGGCAACCACCAAGCATCAGGTATTCGGCAACGCCGTGTACCCATGGACGTGTAGTGCGACCAACGTTCACGACGTCGCTTTCACGGTGATAAGTAACATAGAAGTAACGAACAACCATTTTGTATCATTGATTTAATCTCATTTCTGTACAATTAACATTTCATTTGTCATATCATCCCATCCACGAAGAACAGAAATCTAATATTAATAAATAGTATGTGCAATGAATTTCTCGTAATTTTGTCATCCTTCACCTCATCCCTTAACCAGCGCCATCCCTCTCCCCCGCGGGGAACCTCACGGCCCGGTGCAGTGTACAAAATACTTTGTATAGAGAAGGGCCTTTCAGTCCGCTAATGCACCCCCCTCCCCCGTTCCAGGTATTCTTCCCCCTTCTCTGTGCAACTGCAAAAATGGGGAACAAACTAGAAAGTCTGTCCATTATGTAGTACCACTCGTATTTAGTCCGGTTCTGTTTATTGCTTACGAGAAAGAATTGCTGCACAGGAGGGGTGTAGAAACTGCTTTTACAATCTCTTTGTCCGTCCCTTCAGTCAGCGAGCCTTACGGGCGGGAAAGATCACACAGATTAATGAGTGCTTCCGGGCACGTAAACTGCTAAGGTCAGTCCCGTAAGTGTTGTGCATTATTTAACACGAGAGGTGGCGGTAGTCTTCCTCCGCAGAATGGCAAGGCACGGCTCCAAAGCACACGTCGACTCGCGAGATTATCCCCAAACATGCGGTCAACAGCGGGCCACCGACGCAGCCCGGAGAATCTTTAAGTTCCAATCTGTCTCCCGACATGTGTGGTAATGTGTAGTAGCATGTAAGTATAAAAATATGTCAGGTGCGAGGATAGGTCAAGTAAGAGGAAAGAAAGATCGAGCGATCCTTGGACCGTTTGTTAGGAATCTACACCGGCTTTCACGGGGTGTTGCTCAGACAAGCCAAGAAAAAATACCAATCAGAGCAGCCGGCCGCTAGAATTCTCCTCTAAACTGCGGCTGATCTCGACTTCGGCATCTAGCCAGTGTCGAAAATCCTGCCACCGTCGGGACCGGAGCCCTAGGACCTCCCGGTCAGAGGCACCGCAGTGACACGAGACGATGCCCTGAGCCACGGCCATCTGAAGTAGAGAGAGAGAGAGAGAGAGAGAGAAAGAAAGTGAGAGAAAGAGAGAGAAGGAGAGAGGGAGGGAGGGAGAGAGAGGGGGAGAAAGAGAGAGAGAAAGAGATAGAAAGTGATAGAGAGAAAAATAGAGAGAGATAGAAAGAGAAGTGAGAAAGAGAGAGAAATAGTGATAGAGAGACACAGACAGACAGATAGAGAGAGAGATACAGAGGTAGAGAGATACAGAGATAGAGAGATACGGAGAGACAGACAGAGAGACTGGCAGAGAAAGAAACAGACAGACAGAGAGATAGGGAGAGAGAGTGAGAGGGAGAGAGTCGGTCGTGCCTGAGACCCCGAGGGGCGACCGGTGACGCAAGCGTTGCGCTGTGCCGCTTGCAGCTTTCGGGCGGCCGCTGGAGGAGGAGGTGCGGCGCGAGCTGGCGGGCGACGTGCGGCCGCTGGCCGAGGCGCTGGTGGCCGGCCAGCGCGCGCCGCCCGCCGTCGACGTCGACCTGGTGCGCGCGCGCAGGGACGCGCAGGTAAGCCTGCGCAGCGGGCGCGGAAACTTCGCTCTTTACTCCCTCGCCTAAGGCAGGCGCGGTTCCACGGGGAGGGAAATGAGGGAAATCCTCCCCCCCCCCATAATGTTTCAGTAACTATTTATTTTAACCTGTCACGAAACTTGCATGCAAAAATATTTTTTCGGATAATCATTAAAACAATCGTATCACAGAATTTGCTGAGTGAAGCCTGCGACATTTTTCAAAATATGTAATGACACATTCGATTAAAACATTTCGAGTTTCCCCTCCCAAAATGTTTCTCTGGATCCGCACCTGTCTAAGACCTCATTCTCAATGCAAACCTAAAAGCGTAACGTAGTGCTGTAAAGATGGCAGTAAAATGTACACGTAAAAACAATCATTCACAATGACGAACGTAAGCTGGACGTAAGTTTCGCCTGAACCAATCACAATTCAAGGTATTAAAGCTTGATCGATTCGTTTCTAGCATGGTGGAAAGATCTTTTCACCATTGTTTCTGGCTTTTCTTCAACTTTTCTATCCATTTGTCTTTATTTATAAACGTGAGTAATTGTATTTCTGCTCGCATTTCCTTTATTTAATAAACAAGGATTCCCTTATACCAAATGCACGAATAATTCGTCAAACGTAATTGTTTATTTTTCGCCACACCAAGTTAAAGTCAAAAGCAAAATAGCCCAAATTCTTACTTTGAATTTTATTATTCGCATCAGAAGTGTTCGCAAACTAGTTTAGTACATAACAGTAATGAAATGACATACCACAAACTACCTGAACACAATCTGAAATCCACCATGTCTGTTTCTATCATGCTGCTCTCTGTTTGGTCTTTGGTAGAATTCCGATATAAACTTAACGTAAAAGCTTGGAGCTTGAAAACTCTCTAAGTTTACGGATTTACGTCTACGGTTACGTCAAGGCATTGTGAATGGTTTCGCTTAACTCATTTCTAGGCTTCGCGACTACGTTATTTTTATGTTTAAGTTTGCATTGTGAATGAGGCCTTACTACGCGCGTTGTAAAAAGTAGAGTATTGTAATGCTGCGTCGGAAATCGGCAATTTCTCAACAGAAAACGCTTGTCAGGCTAAATCGAAAATCACGAATTTTGTCGAAAATTAGACCCATGCAATCTTTAAGAGTTCCTTGCGCCATCTAAGGACAAAGTTTGATAAAAAAAGTTAGCCTTGACGAAATTTTGAACACGTCGAGGCTTAATGTAAAGTACCACCAAAAATCAAAATACGAGTATCAGTTTCAAATTCGCAGGGCCTCGAGTTCCTCGTTCAATTGAATCAAAGATATCAATTTTCGAAAGAAAAAAAAAGTATGCGCGGATTAAGCGCTAGCGTAGACCACAGACGGAGAGTGGAGCTTACAACACCACAGGCTTTCTCGCAGAGATTAATGGTTACTACGTAATAATATAATACCTTCATTTTTGTCAATATTAACACATCTCAGTAATCACTTGTAAAACTCATTACAAATCGTGAAATATTAGTTCGAAAAAATTAATGATTTAAAAATTAAAAATATATTCAATAATTCGAATGTACAAATTTCTAAGATTTACAAAAATTACGCTTAATCACTTTAAAAAATTGCACATGACATGAAAATTGCACTTTATTGCACAGTTTTAACAACATTTAGTTAACAAAATCTCTAATGAACTTTTGTAATGTTATTTTTTGAACCAATTTTGGAAAATACCGCTTTCCGAAAATGAAACATTCTGTACTTACTACTTAGCTACTTCCGAGGGAATAAAATTAAGAAAAAATGTGAAGCGGTTTTTGAGAAATTAATTATTTAAAAATTGCCTTTTCACGCAAGAATATATCCGAAAAATGAAACACGATTTTATTTAAGGTTGCTTTTTCATGAACACGTTTTATTGAGAAAAAATTATATTTTTATAGTTGACGCGAGACGCAGAAAAAATGTTGAACTGTTGCAATTTTCGAAAATTCAGGGAGTTTGGCGAAAATGCGACCCAAGCCATTTTTAGGTGAAAATGTTTAGCCATTTTTTCAAAAAATCTAAAAATGTTGGTGGTGCATGTAAAGTATAGTTCATAGTAAAGTATCCCCTAAAAAATAAAA
The DNA here is from genome assembly GCA_038098605.1 of Gryllus longicercus. Classification (NCBI taxonomy): domain Eukaryota; kingdom Metazoa; phylum Arthropoda; class Insecta; order Orthoptera; family Gryllidae; genus Gryllus; species Gryllus longicercus. The sequence continues at coordinate 1,017,606 of JAZDUA010000338.1, read as the reverse complement.
TCTGTTTCAAATTCATTGGATTGTGACATCAGTTTGATCGATCAGAAAATGTTAATTGAGAAATAACTTTTTAACTGTATGCTGAAAGGCATCAGGGGAAGAAGAAGAAATAACATTTTCTAACACGTATGACAACGTTCTTTCTATATTAAAATGGAATAAAATTTATATTTTATTACTGTTTCTTGTTTTGTTTTTCACAATTTTATTGGTTTACTTTTGTTTAGATCTGTTCTTCCTTTCAAACTCTCATTTTTAACTGGCTTTCATCGTTATTTATTCAAAATAATGTCAATTTTTTACCTCCCTTTCAACTTTTAGAGAGATGATAATTGCTCTTATAATGGGAGTTTTCCCCTCTTATTTTCCGTGTTATAGATTATGGAATTATCATTTCTTTAGAAACATTGTCTTACAATAAAATATATGCTTATTCAACAAGTTTTGATAAGTTCTTTCCCACCTAATTTTATATTTTGTACTTATTACTTACATGTTTTACTTAAACTCCAATTTGAATGATTGTCATTCTCTGTTTTTGTTACTTCTTTTAAAATTTGCATTCATTATCTTCAAAAGTTGGTCACTTTTACTATCTGCTGAAAACATGTCCAATAATTTATTCTACGTACACATCTGATGACGTGTGAAACGTGATTGTGAAATAAAGAATTATTATGAATTAACTTTCTGGTTGTCCAAAATATCACGATATTCATGATTTTTTTTTGTTAATTTCATGTGACTATCATATCAATTTAAGATTATCTGTGGTTAAATAATAATAATAATAATAATAATAATAATAATAATAATAATGATGATGATGATGTCTTGAGAAACGTCTAAAATACGTGTTAGGAAATCGAGCCGAATTTGGGACGTGAAAGCACAGGTCGTGCCGATCGGAGCACTTGGATTTGTTCCGTAAAATTTGGGTAAGAACTTGGCCAAACTCCCAGGACTTTCAAAAGATTGGGAAGTGAAAGAAATCACTTTATTTGGAATAGCCCACATTTTGTGCAAAGTATTGTAGAGGCACCGGCAGCGTCTAGATCTGCTCCTTAGGTTGTTGGTTGCAACCTGGAGTAGATTTTATTGTGACGTAGTGAAATGAGAATAAATTCAAATAACAAAAATAAAAATAGTATATTGAAAAGTTACAGATTAGTTACAATAAATTGCTAAATTTAAACACTCCGGCAACCTGTTCCTTCCCGTACCCTGCTTTACCGCAGAAAAAAAGCCACGCGTGATGCGAGCTGTCGGACTTCCGTCCCGTGACAATTACCGTCACATGGCCTGATGCCAAAATTTAAACCGGTCGCCGTCTGGCGGACCGCGTGCATAAAGCACCCGAGATCGTCTGGCCCTTACACTCCGGACATCTCGCCCACACTCCTACGCTCCCTGTACCTACTCGTACTCCGCTCTCTGATGTAAACTGAATGAGAATGCGGGCGCAGATGGCGCCGCGTTAAATAGTTGGGGCCTACACCCCCACCACCCAAGTTTCCTAGGTAGGCTCGCCTGCTGTCGGTAAGCGAGGGCTCGCTAGCCAGCATCTTAGAAGGGTGCTACACCCCCACCACACAAGATTCCCAGGTAGGCTCGCCTGCTGTCGGCAAACGAGGCTCGCTAGCCAGCTTCCTAGGAGTTTACAACCTAAGGTTAATTTTGGCTCTGCCACGCTGTCTGCGTCAACTGCCAGAGCGCAAAATCCCGGAAGTTCAGGCTCAACCCCGTCCTCCCCCGCAGCGCACTTTCACCGACGTAACGGTTCTGGCCCTCGTATTAACGACGCCACATTATATTCAGCTGACTCATAACATCTTGAGTCGTGATGTAGAGGAATATTAATATTATCGATTTTGTGCAGTACTCAATCATTTGTGCACGCCGACTTTGTACATGAAGACTCAACATTTTCGAAATTCTCTCAAAAATGGCCTCAATGTTTCATGAAACATTTACCGTAGATAGCAAACTCTTAGAAAAACGGCGCAGATCTAATTTTCGTTGAGATTTCTGATTTTTTGAGAGTTGCCAAAGTTTGACATTTTTTCGGCTACTTTCTACAACTACAATATTGAAGATATTTTTCTTAATAAAATCTTGTTGAAAGACATCTTGAAATATGGTCAAGTACAATTTTCGGAAAATGTGAGTAACTTTCACGTAATTTTGCTTGAAATATAAGCCATTTTTAAGCAATTATTTCCTTAAAAAGACTCCATTTTTCTTCATATAGCAAAGGGAGGTAACTGGTGGTCCTATTATTACAACCGGTTCACATTGCAAAATCAAACACACTATTTTCCAAAATCGCAAAAGTACAATGTTGATGGTAGAGATTTTTATCTTAAAATAAATCAGCTCTGAAAACTAGCTCTTTAAGTAAGATCATATACAAATGTTAAAAAATACGAGTAGCTGTCTCATTGAATGTAATGTAATTTCTCATTGAAGTTACTGCAATTTATGAAGAAAAAAAAATTCTCAAGAACGATCCCAATTTTAAATAAAGTCCAGTCTTAAATAGAGTAAAAAACGCTTAAAAATTGATGCAAGTCTAATTATCGTTAAACTTTCGGTATTTTCGAATTTGTTTTTAAAAAATGGTTGAGTCTCCGTGGATGCAACGCCTCTCTGAACCCTTATTGGGCGTTGAGCGCCTGGCATAGAGTTATTTATTATTTTTCACAACACTTGTCACGTCGCAGTAGTCGGTGGCTTTTATCCCTTCGGCCCGGGGCTTGGAGTCGGTAGATCCTTGGGTTCCAAGACGTCACCCAACCAGGAACCCGCGAAGTCTCGAATTCGCGTAACCCTCGTGACTTCACAGAGCGTAGGAATTTGGCTAGCGACGCCGGCATTTTTAATGTTCGAAAATTGCAAGAAAATAAGGTTTTTTAGCACCACTACTTTTACCAAAGGTATGTTTTGATGCTTATTGCTCAGAGCAGTGGCAGTCGTAATGGCGCACGAGTACGCAAAAGCATTCGGACGCGTTTTCACCTTTGATTCTTAATTATGACAGAATATATATAAATGCAGTGGCACCAAGTCTGGCCGGGCTCAGCTTGAGACGCCTTTAAAGATGGTGTAAAATATACTTTTGACACTGAAATGTCCTTACACACTTTTTGAAATCTCGTGCCGTTTCTGAGTTAGGGTCCAGTGTTTGAATATGTATAGTAAAAAGTTGTTCCGGGGGTATAAAAATCATTTGAAGCAAATTTTAGAAAAGTACCCCGCTGAGAATAACATCTTAGCTATGCAGAGTCCCACATACCCACGGTTGCCATCCGCCCTTTTAGAGGACATGTCCTCTATTTTAGCAGTGATCTCCTGTCCTTGCTCCTTATTTAAATTTACATGGAATGTCTCCTTTTTATTTTATTGAAAATAATACTGGTATAATTTTAAAGTAATTTAATCCATTAAAGGGACTTCATGTCTAGAATCTCTTCATTTCTACTCAGGTAAATTGTCTGCATCATTAGGTTTATTGTGATACAAAACTTATTTATGCTTGGTGGATAATGAAGGTGAGTGCGGGGGCAAAGTTATCCAATCAGAAGCTTCCCTTTTTAATGACGCAAAGCTACTATGATTTTTAAAGACTATTAATGGTTTGGAATTGTTGAGTACATTGTCTACACATCATTGAGAACAAAAATGTAAAATGTCCTCCACTGCGAAAAAAATTTCTGGAAACTATGCACATACCTCAAATGAATTAATCTAATATCTCAAATTAATTTATTTGGAGTTGTAGCTTTATAGGTGAAATGGTTTTTGAGATACAACTGTTTTTTGAGGCCATTTTACAGTGTGACCATTAGATTTCCGCAACTTTGGTAAGAGTGTGAGTGAGTGTGTCTGTGTGTACGTGCATGTGTATGGGGGGGGGGCTCATTTTTTGAACCAACCAGGAGCCTCAGAGGTTCTAAAAACCGTCCTGTCTTTTTAAAACAAACATTCAGACATTGCAATAATTTTCACGAAATGCTAGGCACTGCAACTGAGCTCGCTTATTCATGCAATGTAGATTCAAATTTCCTCCCACCTACATGCTGGGAATAAATAAATAAATAAAATAAAATAAAATAAAAATAAAACTAGGTTCGGTTATGAACATGACGAGTACAGTACAAATGATTCAAAAGACAATATTCGTGTATGAACTGCATTTCCATACAGTCAACTATTATTGACACTAGTTTCATTTATAGAGGAAAATTCTCAATTGCTTAAAGGGCAAAGTGATGTGTTTAATTTTGTACGAGACTTCAACGAACTAGCAGGAATTAGTACATAAGACATATTTAAAAAAATGTATGATTCTATAATTTAAACTGACTGATGGAACTAACACAGATAGTCCAAAAGATTTAAAAGCAATAGAACTTGCATAAAAAAAACAACAAAATTTCTCAAATCAAAATCATCACCAACTGAAGTATTAGAGTTCATACATCAAAATAAACTAACCGGGCCATTCCCTAACACTACTGTAATGATACAAATTTCATTAACTTTGCCTGTTACAGTACCAAAGGCAGATCATTTTCAATGTAAAAATTATTACCTTAAAAACTTCCTACAATCAACCACGTTACAAGAAATATTAACAGATCTCGCAACGATATCATTTGAAAGTGAAATCTGCAACAATATTTATTTACAGAGTATCATTAAAAAAATTTCAAGTTTGAAAGTTGGAAAAGAGCCTTTTTTTATATTGTTCGTACATATTATTTATTATTTAATGAATTTGTAAAAACTCTTCAGTAAACACAATTTTAAACAACTAAACCTCTAGTATTACAAGTATGTGATTAAAGTTATCGGAAACTAATCAGACTTCCTAAAATCATGACTCAAGACTTTTCATAACATTGCAAAGGTAATCATGGAATGAAATATATTCAAAAACACCATAATAGAAATATTTTTCTATTTATAAAAGCCTTTATTGCAAACAAATAGAAAACTCAATGAAGACCAAGCCATTGGTACTGCTCATAGATAAGATGGGTAGAAAAATTAAAATCATAGATATTACTATAACAATCGACGGTGGGTAAGGATTTTCAATGTATCAAAATTATAAAATATTCCAACTATGTTGAATTGGCAAGACAAAACATTGGAAAAGCATTTTCTGAAAAAATTCCTGTAGTAGTAACAGTGTGTGGAACCTGAAACTGAGTCTAAAAGAAACTTACTAAATGTAAAGTGGCATGGATTCCCAAGAACAGAAATTATGAAAATTTATGTAAAACAATGAAAACATTCAAACGCATAGCGAAGGAGTTACTTGTCAACACTCTCTTTACACAAAGTTTTTGAGGTAAATTTGAAATACCACCAAAAAAAGTACTCAGGAAAAGTATGGATGCACGATAATTAGTGTCTTGAACATAAGTGCAATGATTCAGTTTTCACTGCAAAAATGTTGATAGTTCAATAATCTGTGTCTCTCCGTTAAGAGATAAGAACTAATTATTTTATAAAAATTAAGGACAGATATGCAATCATGTTGTTATATTAATATTATCCTTCTAAAACACAATAATTTTTCTCTTGAAAATCAGTTGTTGGTATCATCTGGAGTAGGCCTCAGATACGGAACAGAAGAGCCGGCTCTCTTACAAATGTTTAAAACTCGTTCATATCCACATCTACAAGAAGTTCTTGAGCAATATGACATGTTGAGTGAACGGAGCATGGAAGCCAGCATAAAAGCAGAATTTACTGGTCGACTTCAAAGGGGACTTGTTTCTTTAGGTCAGTACAAAACTGTATATGAAAGCATACTTTGTAACCAAGGTTAATAAGTTGTTTTTTTTTCCAGCAAGCATGATAAGAGATCCTGTATTTTATTTTTCTGAACAACTCCACAAGGCTATGGAAGTTTTACCACCAAACGATGAGAAGTTAATAGTCCTTCTCATAGCAAGATCAGAGGTTCAAGAATATTTATAATAGAACTGTTTATTTGTATTTTGTTCACTTAAAAAAAAAAAATACTGTGTTTTCTTTTACAGATAGATCTAGCAGATATTAAAGACTGTTATCTTCAACATTATGGGCACAAGTTAGTAGGAATGGTGGCCGATGTTTCATCAGGTGCTTACCGACGATATCTACTACGATTACTTGGAAATTATGATGAATAAACACAAGTTTATAATACTATGAAGCAATATATAATTGTTATTGTTTTCATTCAATTCTAAATGACCATGAAGGTACAAATAATTTTACACAATTTTGTACACATAAATGTACTATGGAATGCTACAATAAAATTACAAGTATGTACATATCTTTTCTCCCCAACAAACGTATAAAAATAGTAATTGTTTTATCCACAAAGAAACAAGATAATGTCAAGACATGATTCCATTTCAACATTTCTGAAAACTACTAAAATTACAATCAGCACTTACATACAGAAATTATTTACCTATAAGTTTAATATAATGTATATTCTGTGAAAAAAGAAGTGATTTTGGACGGGATGAATTCTTTGGAGATATTTGAACTATTTTTGAGAACAAAGAAATTCTTTAACCCCACAACCTCTATTAAATAAGAAGGTTAAATATTAATTAATATTAAACTTATGAATTGAGAAAATATAATTAAGTTTTTAAACTAGTCAAGCATCAGAAGTGCTAAAATATCTAGATGTAAGAACAAAGTAAGAAACACGCAAACTAATGTGCAAAAATGCTATCTTAAAGGTCATATATAATTTTGATATCATTTGTTTGAAGAGAGATATTCTAGATTAATCAAACTTTTTTATTTTTCTGATGTACTGATAACATATATACTTACATCATAAGGCCCAATTTAGTGGTGCTGATTATGTAATTTTCGTAATTTATTTAGTCTTTTAGAAAAATAATCATCAATATAAATATGAAGATGAATGCATGAGATAATGCTTTTTGTTTCTCTTATGTTTTTGCCAAGCAAAAAAACCTCACAAAATTCCTCTAACAAACTAATATGTAACACACTATTTGTCTGGTTTTATACAGGGCAATTGTCAAATTTTATTTTCCTATGACAAACAGAAATGTACTGTCTTTTGGAATCAGTAATCCTGACATTGATAAGTTGACTAACATTTTATGCTGCCATTACTGTACACTATTAACATCGATTTACATTACTTACATAAATTTACATTAACTACCTTCAAACAGTGATTTTATATCTTAAAAGGTTAGAAGTACTTCTGTCTGAACATGTAGTTCTTCAGAATTACTTGAAACAATCCAGAAAACATGATAGTATGCCTACTATATGTTTGCTACATTTATTGAACTATCTAGTCAATATTAAAATCAGTGCTTTCTTCAAAGCCTTATCTGACTTAATAATCATTAGCAAGTTAAAATCATAAAATGCAAATCATGTTTTCTGAACTGTGCAACCTCTTTCATACATTGTACATTTCAAAAATATCTTAAATCGGGAATGTTCCACCTCCTTCCCCAACATAACTATCAAAGTTCCATCTCAAATAAATATACTATTTTTACAAATGTAATTATCAGTTCCATCAAATGAAACAGAATAGCATTTCAGGAACAGGGACCGGTTATAAAAATATGTCAAATCATCATGCTCTTATGTCAGGAAGCAGTTCCTTCAATAACTATCTTTACCACAAAAGTAAATTTAAAGAATGAACATACATTCGAATGAATATAATATTTTGGTTTTCTTTTCTTAAAAGGATGACTTGTTATTACATCTTAATTATGCAAGCTTTTTTTGTCATAAGATGATGTACATTACCTGTAAATTTTATTTTCAAAATTATTACTTTTCACATGAGAGTTTTGAATGGAATAAAAACCCAGTAAACTTTTTGCTTCTCAGACAAGCAAATTTAAGATCTATCTAATAATGGTATTTTTATCAAAAATAATGACATTTTTTTACAGCTCTTTATATATATTTAATAAAATATCCAAACAAATTCTCAGAATCACCAAATTTTTGCAATAATTGTACATTACTCACTAACAATTTTATACATATTACTACTTAATTGATCAGTCAAACCATCACTCAATGAACAAAAATCTGTAAATGGCAATTTTTCCTCAATATTGTGAACTTCAGAATTCACAATTCACTTAAATCTAAATCTTTAACCCATATTTGCCCAGTGTTCCCTTATTGGAACAAGCGACAGTGGATTTGTCTTTGATTCCTTATCGCGGAACGCATGCGGAGGCATCGTTTAATTCCTATTACTTCAACAGAGGGATTGAATTTGCCAATAATTGCCAAGAGTCGATTTTAGTTCTCGTTTGTACAACAAGAGGAGAAGGTTTATTGAGCCAACGTTTGTTTCCATACTCAATTCTAATTACTTAGCTTTTATTTTACTATAGAAAAGAATCAAATTGTAGCCTTTTTAAGTTTAAATAAAGAAAAAAATATTATAAATGAGGCCTGACTTGCTGAAAAACCCTAGCCCCTTTCGTGCCTGGAGTTTCAATATTGGAACAGTCCATATTTTGAAAATGATAAAATAAAAAACTATAATTTTCTTTTAGAACATTACTATTTATCATCTATGTCATCATTTATTTGCTAAAAATATAATTATGTAAAAAAAAATAAAAAAAATAAACTCTGGAAAAGAACAGGTAAACAATGAAACTCTACATAGAAGACAACTCCCTGTTTCGCATATATCATGAGAACAAGAACAGAATCATTCAGGGGCAATGAATGACTGATATACAACAGGTTACTGTGCAATTATTCCTGAACCAATTTAGTACCCTAGAATTACTCGCAAAATTAATACACACTCCTCAAATCACTGTTTAACTCAGTAAATTTCAGTTCACTGGATTTCCATATGACATTGTTATAATCCCAAACTTAATCTCATTCTTCATTTTACAAGCATAACCATTCTGATAATGATAACCATTTTGCAATGAAAATTATTTTAATATGGGATTAGAAATGCTAGTGAATTCACTTCAAATCACATAATGCTGGATTAACTCAATGAGTAACACTAACCATTTTACTCTATGAAAGATTCTGCTCACACCATGACAAATGTGCAAAAGAATTGAAATACTTTCAGGAAATCAAAACTGATTAGTGCATATAAAGCTTCAAATGCAACATTATAACTAAAAATAATTACCAAGGAACTACTTCCAGCTTGTAAGAATTAATTGCGAAACAGATTATCTTAACAAACACAAAAATAATTTCTTTAAAATCACCTACACAATTACAATATGAACAATAAATAATCATTGTGTAATGAATCCATTTTCGCTAGTCTCCAGTAATTTTACTCATGGTACTAAAATATAATCAATCTTTAAGTCTGCAAATGGTACACATCTGTGCAACATAAATGAAACAAATACTTTCAATACATATTGTCTTAGTCACATGTAAAATAAAGAGCTCAGAAAGTTAATATGAAAACAAGGTGAACATTTGTATTTAGGAAGTAATAAAATATGGCACATCTAAGATCACACATTTTCAAATTAATTTATTTTCCAAGTTTTATTTATTCAAGTGGACCTCGAAATTTTAATGCACATGCATTAAATTGAATTCAAAAATTGAAAGAAGAGGTTATTAAATTCTGGAGCAAAAGAACTATGTAAGTGTGAGAAACTCTTCACAGCAATTGAATTTCTAAACACAACTTTCAAAACAGAACTCTGTTATAAGGTGAATATATTTCAACCAGTTCGATAATATTAAATTTCAAATGTAAATTTCATGGCAAAAGCAGTCCAAATTTACTCATAGGTGAAAATGTGTTTGCTTTTGTGGTAATAACAAAGAACTAAATGCTTGTCTATGATGGTTTTGGAGGGAGAGAAATTAGAAAGAAATCTACAAGTCCTACTATAGGTCCTTCAGATTTCATGTACACAGCTGATCTACAGGATTTCACGTTAACATATTTTAAGTTATTTTCTTGAAGTAAACAATAGTCATGAAACTGAAATAATAATAATAACAATAAAAATAATAACAATAATAATATGAAGTTCTAAATTGAGTAAATATTGCATTATAAATTATAATTTAGGGAAAATCGTGTTTTTCTTACAATTTTCTTCCCTCCTCAAATCGAGACAGGTGGGAGGTAAAACAATCAATTTTATGGTATAAATGAATTGAAAATAAGATGACAACTACACCTTTTGAACTTTGAGAAAAAACACAATAAACTTGATACCAAACAACACCATATTAAGACAATACACATTCTTAATGAGTGTAATCACTTTCAAATTGAGAATAAGCAATACCAAACTGAGAGAAAACAATGATGTATTGGTTTAATAATGTGTTTTATTTTATTGTAAAATTATAATATAAAAATGCAAATGTGTTGCCTTTACTAGTAGTAGTAGTAATAATAATAATAATAATAATAATAATAATGGTGATTTTAGAAGGCTGGCTAAGCTTCAAGAATTCAGGTGCATAGCTTCAAGTAAAAAATCAAGATAATATTCCAAAACATGTTATGTAGAGGTTTAAAATTTTGGAGGAACATCAGGCTTTTATAGTTTAATATACTGAAAAAATCCAAGAATTGCAAAAAGCTAAAAGGTAACTTTGAAAGAAAAATCAAACCGTTTCAACGGAATATTTACAGAAACAATTAATAACCACACTAGCACATATTTGTGGAACCTGCGAGAAAACTGTATGGGAAACAAAGCACAGAAATGTGACATTTTTCAGCTCTTGAGTTATCACATGGATAACATCATTTTAAACATAAACAAATTGTAAGAAGTTTATTTTAAGAAAGAAATGGCTTTCCAAAGAAAGTACTCTCTGCATCTACATGACAACAGGGAGCTATAGAGCCAATATGTGTAAGTGCCATTAGACTGATTAATCATTAAATTAGTTGAGTTGCACTTAAAAAGGAAGAAGCTAGAGAATTTGTGAATTTGTGTGCCCCTGTCTGACTACTGCTCTAAGCATGTACCAGTAGTTGATCTAGCACTATGGGGCACTATGTTACTATTGAATTGATGAAATATTCATAGAGGAAAATTTCATAATCGCTGCTTACTGAAGGTAAGTCCTTACAACCCAATGTTGAATCCTAACATTATATATATATATAGACACCCACTTACAGACACACACACTGAGTTTTGTCATTATTGCTTAGAAAATCACATTACATCAAGTTATAAATGTAATTTGGACAAGATATGTTGCTCATATATACAGCCTCAAAAAAAACCCTGATATGGTAATATAAATTATGATTTAATGTCAATAAAGATGGTTCTGAGTAACGTGTCCACAAGTTATTAATTTCAGTCTAATTTATGTATTTTAGACTTCTTTGATTGTTTTCAATCTGAAATTGCTTAGTTTCAATTTTATTGTGTTCATTCTCAATTTGAAAATGAAAAAAGAAAAAAAGAAAATTCAAGCACCAAGAAACAAATTAATATGATAGAGATGGTTCTGGCAAAGACAAAAATATTAATGACAATGCTGATGATGATGATGATGGTGGTAATGATAATACTATAAATAATGGCCATGGTTATGGTAAACAAAGCTTCTGCCTGTAATATTGTTAATAAAATCTAGGTCACAAATTGAGTAAAAAGAACAGAAATGCATTACACAGGAAAGAAACACATGATGTCTGCAAATACACACCAAATGAGATCGCTTTTACAGAATTAAGTCTTAAGCACCCAAGTGACTCTTAAAAAGAAATAATAATTTCCAGAATTCATTACTTATTATTCCATGTACTCAATTTCCCATGGTTGAACATTAGATTTCTAGTAGGAAAAGCAACCGCAGGAGATAAAGTTCTCTTATTCGAGTAGCCACTTTCATCTGGAAGAACAGGCAAATCCTGCAAAACAACACATATTTTATTACAAACAAATATGCAATATTTATTTTGCTTCAAATAAACTTATTACCTGAAATTTTCCAATGAAGTCCAGCAATTTTAAACAAAGACTTCTACTGGACCTAGTAAGTTTTTCCAGGTTATCTGGTTTCCACAATTCCTCATTAATAATGGCATCACAGATCTGAGCATTGGCTGCTGCATCAAAAAGTGGTACACCAAAACTACAATCTAAAAGTGTCCAAGTTTCCAGTTCATCTCGTACATCATCATGCATTTGTCGTCCACCTCCAAGACGTAAAACACCTTCTTTGTGATTATCTTGTGATAATGAATCAGCAGGATTCTTCTCACCTAAATTGTTCAGCTCCTCTTCCAAAATATTGGCACAATCATGACTCGTGAAACCATTCACTGGACTTGACTGAGAAGTGTCAGTAACCGGTTCTCCAGAACTGGCACTTACCCATGCTTCAACACGACTAGACTGATGAGCAGCAGAAGGTAAACCTGAGGGTAATATTCCTACATCTTTGAATTCATCCGGTAGGTGAGATGTGAAAGAAATTCCACTCTGAAATTCTTGTTCACTTTTCATGTTTAACATCGTAATGAAGCCACAGTTGTGAGTCAGGTCTATTTCTTCTGAAAGTTTTCTGATTGCTGGGTGTGAATTCCAATCCATATTCTTGGAAATGAAGTGACTGGAGGCTGTAAAGCACAGATCCACATAGAAAGAAGGTTATATGAATGTAAATATAATTAAATATTTGAAAACATTCTTACCAGGAGACTGAACATCCTTCAATGGAAAAGGTACCAAAATACTTTCTGCTCCACGATGATTCCTATATCCCTGAACATGAAGTAAAATCATGTTATCTTTAAATAACGGTGTCAATTATCTAAATGAAAATTACTTAAGAACATTTTGAGAGAAAAGACAATGTAATAGGCAATTCCAGCAAATTTTAGCAGGCCATCACTCTGTTTTATTAAATAAAGGTTAGTAATGAGATATCTTTTTTTAAAGAAGAAGTTCCACAAAAGTTGTAAAAAAATGTATTCATTTTGTATTAACAAAAGAATTAACATTCATGTGATGAGGATTCTTCGGAACCTATAAACTATATTGCACATTTAGCTTAACCTGTAATGGTGCTTCATTTTTGTATAAATTCCAAGTCAAACTTAAACTTATGTAATAAAAAAATCATAGTGGTAATTTTGTGGTACAAAACTCTTACTTTCTAAGACTAAGGGAAAACATTGCATTTCCTGCATATTTATCATTACACAAGTTGGCTTGTGTATCGACACACTAGGACATTAATTAGTGTATGACCTGTGCAATTATTACAATACAACAAAGATAATTGGTATTAATCGCAAATTCCATACCAAAAGTGATATTTGGCCAACCAAATAAGAAAATGGTTCACTGATCAACAAGTCCTGGACGCAGGTGACCTGATGCAAGTTTCAATTGGATACCAACCATTTCATTTCTGATATTCACTTTTCCTGAATTCTTCTGCAGCAAAACGTTCAGGTTAAAATCTTGTTTCCCTTCTAGGATCTAAACCCTCATTGCTTAGTAAGAAAGCAGCTCTACAAAATTCCTTTCGACAAGTTTGAAAAATCTCACGCAATAGACAATTCACAATTCTATATATGTTAGTTTAAAGGAATTAGGAAGTATGTACCTGCACAAGAACAGCTGAATGACACAATGCATCATTCAACGTGAAGATAATATTAGCAACAGGAAGAACTCCAGGATCATGACCCCATGTGGTGACCAAAAGCTTGTCATAACGCTGGAACAACTGTGGAAGTTGTCTGACTCTAGTGCCTGAAATATGACAGACTTGCACTTTAAAACTTAATATGCATGACCAATTCATCACACATATGAAATACAGTATCAAAGAGTAACATTCTGGCCCAAAAATTCATGTTATTTATTATACACAATATTTGGAAAAATAGGAAGTTCAGAAATGCATTACGCTACTGCATTAATACATTATTTTATGCCATTACAACATTTAAGCTTTATTGGACACACACTGTTACCATCACCAATGATACAATTTTATTTTCAAATATGTTGTATGCAATGTAAAATTTCAAACACTTTTGAATTTTTGATTTTCCTTAATTGAACACCACTCTAGTGCACATATTCAAATAACTGGATGATATATCCTACACTTCTGAGCTCTGTGCAATATCTTGGACTAATTTTCAGTGAAACAAAGGAGTAAAACTTCAGAGAAATCACATCTGTCATTTTTTTTCTTCAGGTTGTAATATTGACAAAAATACAAGAATTAATTTATTAACTTCATGATCAATGTGGCTTTCATATTTCCACAAGTTTCATATTCATATTAGTTTTGTATCTTAAACTTTTCTCCCCCCCCCCTAAAAAAACCAACAACAACAACAACAACTTTGGTCAGATTTGTCACTTTAACTTTGGTCAGATTGTATGAATGGCTAGTAGTTGTCCTAAATTAAGTGATTAATTATGTTTCTAATATAACTTGGACCGAATTCAGTAGAGATTATAGATAATGGCTAGATTAATTACTAGGGAGAAGCATACTTTCACTTCAAATTACAAGAGTCATGACAAAATTTGTTATCCTTTGAAATTTGTTCTTGCATGCACTCACACACACACACAATCACATTTTATCATATTTCCAAAAATGCTTCTCAATTGCAACTTTCAACATCCTAGGAGCATCAAGACGATGAAACGTGGTTTGTCATGAGCCATATGCTGCCTTTACAAGGGAGTGAGATTTTTTTTTCTCTCCAGGAACAACTGAGCACGCTATTAGTTCCACTTTGTCTGAAGTTTCTTTCTTCTTCCTGACCCTGTATTTATAAAATATGTTCCAAAGTAGATATTATTATAAAGTTTCCCACCTTTCACTAAGAGTAAGGTTGGAGGACCATAACCAGTTAGATGATAGATGAAAAGTTTAAACCAAACTGTATTCACTTCAGGTATGGCAGGACCCAAATGAGGAGGCACACAACTGCTAATGGGCCTTATTTCTTTACACAAAGGAGCCATTGAAACAAGCAACCTGTCCCACAAAAGATTTTATTAAGTTTGCAGACATATCAAAAAAACATGATGAATCAGATAAACCCAATTTAAATAGAGTTAATAGATTTTTTCTTTTCTTTTTTCGCCATAAAATATACATCAATAGTCTTTGCAGAGCATATAAATATTATTTTCACATACAATGCAGGGAAAAAAATCTCTTTTAAATTCAACTTTTAGTAGTAATTTGCACAATTTAATAGTCAAAAAGTACTTACGAATAATTTTTAGAAAGTAAGCGTGTACAAGTAGCACTATCAAGCGACTGCAAACTTTCGCATCGAATCAAATCAAGAGGAAGACACAGAGATTCACCCATTCGACGATTGTGTCTCAGGAACAATATTGTGGATCGCAAAATGAGTGCATGATCAAAGTAACGTTGAGCTTCTCCTTCGCTATCTGCAGTAGAAATTTTTTCCAATTCAGCCAGAAAGCTGTCTAAACTTTCATCAGATAATTTTCCCACTTCAAACATGGTGACAGCATGATTCTTCAAACCCTCCATGACAAGGAAAATTTCAGTTGAAATAGACTTTCATTAAAAAACAATTCAAGTGGTACACTTCACTAAAAAGTGGTGAATAATACTTACTGGAGTGAGATTGCCCATCATTAAAAAAGCAGTCAAAGTCGAATCAAAGAGAAATGCAATTCTTCGACTGCGAGACTGACTGGCAAGAAAAGTTGGTTCAACTTCTTCTGTACTACTAGAGGTAGTTTCCTCTGGAGGTGTGAGACCAGGCTCAGCCAATGCAGAAGTCAAATCTAACAACACAGGTTCTTCAGTGAGAGTCCTATGGACAATACATAGACTGTATCCACAACACTACACAATTTTCATTTTTGACCTACAATATACCTATTCTAAATATGGAAACCCACAAAACTCATTAGCAAAAGGATGATTTCTGATGTGTACTTTTTTTCCTCTCTTCCCATTGCCAGGTATTTAATTTTACTCACATATTAGAAAGAAAAAAGAAAAGAAAAAAAAAAAAAAGAACATTGAATTTTCAAATACTAAACTAACAGAATCACGACTGAAAAGGATTTAGTGAAGTTAAGATCTAGAGTTTACCAGAAATTTAGCAAAAAATATCAAACTGTAGTACATGCAATCACTAGAAGTTTCATTATTAAGAGATTATTCCAACTCTCACTCTACTGATCAAGTAACAATACCTGAGCTAAAAACCAATGTATTCCTTTCTCTAACATAATTTCAAAATTATTCAATAAAATTCATAATGCTGTAATTTAGTTTAACTCTCAGGTGGACAAGATGTTTTTGTAAGAATGGTTTTTTACAGATAAGCATTAACTCTGAGACTTGTTCTTTGAGTTACTGAAATTTTATTGAAGTTGGAGAATAATCCCAAGTATCCAAAATAATATAGTTACAATATTCCATTTTATTAATATTATTTACAGAATATAATATGCATACTGATATTTTGGTTGTTTGTTTCATATTTCAAGGTAAATTTTGAATTCTTTCACGTCCATAAACTGTTTCTCTCTATATTAACATTATTTTATACAGAAAATTGTGTTTTGCTTATCCATATTTCTGTGTTGCTATACTGAATAATAATAGTAATTTACTATGCAAGACAATATACACTTTACCTATGACAGGAAGGCATTACCTCATGAGCGATGGTAGGAGTGAGTTACTTGTATTTCTTTCTCAAGTTGTTGGAGTATCTTTCTCCTTGTATGTAATATTTCATTTCATTTGATTACAATTTTAAGTTAAATACAAGGTAAAAAAATAAAGGATCACGACAATTGCTGCACTGTTGCCAGCAGCGGGAGACATCTCAGGACGGTAGATAAGATTATTTTGTCGTTCATAGATGATAACAGGGTGCAGTAGCAACATCTTATTGCTCATTAAGAAGAGACTTTAAATGCATATAAAATAAAATCTAGTTACTTATAGTCTGCAGAAGGATTGGTCAAAATCCCTTCATGCTGTGTCCTGTGTATGAATTTGTAATTAATAATCAGATTTTTCAACTCAATATCACTTTCATCTACCTCGTGACAAATCATTAAGGAAATAAACACAAATGAGTACTATATAGACACAACAGTTTGCTGTTGTAACTTCTCTTCAAACATCTTTTTTATCTTTTATTGGCTTTTGTTCATGTGTACTCCATCATGGAAAATATCTAAATGCATTTGCATTAATTAAAACCATTCTGAATTGTATTTAATTAGAAATTAAAAACATACTTCACAATACTTATCTTCAAGAACTTCCAATATTCAATGCCATTTCCCTACAGAACTCCTGACACGTAGCACAATACATTGAAAAAGAAATGATAAAATATGTATCTTAATGCTATACATAATAACTGTAAAACACTAAACTTAACAAATACTAAATTACACACTTCCTATTTAGATTAGTGGTCTTTTAAATGTTGCTTGTGATAAAATAGCTGATACCAAATAAACATTATGCATACATGAAGTATACATTTCACAAATATACATTTCAGCCAACATTAACAACAAATGAGATCATCAAGTTCACGGAAGTAAATCAATATTTTCTTTGAAGACTCCACACTACTATATACTGAATTTACATACTTGTGACAAATTTGTGATCTGCTCTTCCATGTTGGATTCAAATCTGTAAAATCTGCTTCATAACTCTTCTTTCGAGCAAAACCAAGGCGACAATAAAGAGAGACAGCATTTTTTACGGCCTGGGCATCAATCTGAAGAACACTGGCCAACTAAAACCAAAAATGTTTGTTCAGTTTCTGAAAGTGTCAGCAGCAGGTGAAAAAATGCTGCCCTACACAAATATATACACACCTCTCCCACAGAAGTATGTTCATCAATAGAAACAAATATTTTGTACAATAAAGTTTCAAAATAATCGCCTAGTACCCTGTTCATAACAAATCCTTCAAGTGGAGGTACAACAATATAATCATCATCTTCAATTGGAACATCCAAGTAAATTAAACCTTTCCTGGAAAAAAGAAAGAAAAAAAGAAGAAAAAGAAAAGAAAAAAAGTTATTTTCAAAATTTTCTATTTATATAAATATTATGCACAATAACTACAGAGGATATCTTACTTATACAAATTATGAACAAGATTATAATCCAAGTCGCCAGCTTTCTGACAACCATGGTCAATGATCCTATCAATTAATTCTTTCTCTGCTTCTGAAACAAGCTGTGAAAAAAGACATTTAAGAATATGAGTATTGACTGTTCGCTATTCTATTTTGACAGCACAGTCAATCAATAATATTGAAGACTTGATCAAAGAATATTGAAAATAAATGTCAAAATGTTCCCGCTGTGGTTGAATTTCATTCAAATTTTGACCTACATAAAAACTTATTTGGGTATTTGGATACAAAAGTATACAGTATAGATCTTAAAAATGTCTCTAGTAGCTTGTTCACCAAACGTTATCAAAAATCATAATTTTTACCCATTTCCCCTTTGTAAAATTTTGGGACAAAAACTTTCTCTTCCCTCAAATGTCCCACCCCCTTCATTTTACTGTTGATCAAATTCAAAGAGTAATACAAATAGAAAATCATTCGCTAACAGTGCATTTTTTCTTGGTAAAACATTTTTTGAGACGTTCTTGTGTCTATACTGTCTTCAAATGACACAAATTTTCTTCAAAGAACACACTTTTTTCAATTACTCTCCTCCCTCCCCATTGAACATTTTCGTAACGAAGTGGCCAACCCTGTCTCTCAAAGAGCATATACTTTCTTGAATGATTCTTATCAGAAACACACACAATTATTACCACTGTACAACACAACAGGAATAAATCTTGAATTCAAATAATTTGCTAATGCAGAACTCATTGCTCTAATTTCAAATCAGTCATACTTCTCTATATTAACAACAAACTTAGTGTTAAATTAAATACATTTCCTACAAACAGCACATATTAATATTGTAATACTGCTGATTACAAATAATATATTGAAGTTAGTTTATACTCTTAATAAAAACAGCTCAGACACTACCTTTGAAACACAAATAATTTTCAGAAACACTTGTAGTAAATTATGTAAAGCTATGGAACATTTTGAATTCCCTCTCTCTTCCCTGTAGAGCACGCTTGAACCTCCTCAAATAATTGCTTGCAACCCTCCACCCCCCAGACCATTTGCAAAAGCAAAAAAAATTATACAATTAAAACAATTTGTATTAACTTTAATGTGCTATATATTAATATTAATGATCATTAATTGGTGATGCTGACTTGGGGGACAACTTTTACCTGAAGGAAGAAAGGAAGGATGCATTGGCAAGAAAATTTCAGACTAGTACACATGTTGTCATGGATGACGCCTGGGCAAGAATTTTCTATATCAATATTATTGTATTCTAGAATATATTAAATTTGGAACACGTTCTTCATAATCTAAGTTTCAATCAATATACCATTGAAAAAAATATATTTTCAATTATTGTCAACATTTATAAATAATAACTTTGAATTTATTTATCTTTTCAATTTTAATATTTTAATGTTTTAGTGCAAGATTATATAAAAGGAATTACTTAAGAAAATATTGAAAAATAAAAACATTGTGTTAAATAATTGTGTTAACACAATTTATAACATTGTGTTAAAAATAAAAACATATCAGTGTAACGTAACACTCAACTAACACACCCCTACCCCCCTATAACGCAGTGTAACACCTCCTCAACCCCCCCCCCTCCTGTTAGCGTTCATTTATGGACGATCTCTAAAGAAAAGGAATGTATGAATTTCATTAATAGTTCCTCCTTTATGAAAAAATTATCAACAAATAAACAAACTTAACTGCCCAAGTTTGCTCAACATCAAGTTCAGTCTTGCTTTCTCACATTCACTTTATACAAGGCTTGAAAAGAAAACATTGAGACCATCAATCATAACTTATTCAATAAGTAGGTCTTTCCAAATTCAATTATTAGTCCGATCACTTTAGGACTCTGCAACCAAAATTGAAACAGAAATACCTAGAGAACATCTTACTGAAAAAACAAGAAATTTGAGGGGAAACATTTTTATTTATTTCAAATTCATAGACAATTTATCCATTTTCATTGGGAAAAACTATCCAGTTGAATTAAAAAAAAAAAGAATGTCTTCCAAACTTTGTATCTATGAACTTTTAGACATCAATTAATTAGATATTAAACAAATTAAATTTATCACACTCTTTGAAATTACTGAAATAAAAAGAATTAATTCTACAAGCAATTTAAGCCATACACACCTTAATATCTTCTTCAATAACACAACCAACTTCAACTGTCCACCAAGGTTCAATATTTATATCAACAGGTTTGGGTGGCAATAAATCTCTCACATTCTTTCTTCTAAATAATTTACGTCCAGAACGACACTGATTCATTAACTCAATATATTCATTGCGCCCGATTCCTAACAAACGAAGGCCTGAAATATAATTACAATTAGTATTTTATAACATTATATATGTTTATTTATTTATTTTCACATTTCAAAAATCAGTAAACTTACAATCTGCAGCTGTAAAGTTAGGGAGAGAATCATAACTCTTCTCTTGTTCCATTATATTTTCCATAACAGATACATAATATTGGAATGGTGTTACACGCAGTCCCTTCACAACAACATCCGAAAGATGATATGGGTATAACATTAAGCTTTCACGACTATAACCTAACAATTCTTCATAGTAATGCCGCTCATCTTTCCGAACAAATCTCACTAGATTTCCTCGATAACGAAGTTGATTTTTTATACTAAAGTTTATTATATATTTTTCATATTCCTTCTGAGAATTGCCTAGGCTCTGCAAAACAAATAGAACTCATCAACAAATGAACATTCATGAATTTTTATATGTCAAACGCTAACTTTAATTAGAACTTCAAAACAGAAATAGCATTTCACTTCAGAGTTTTGAAATTAAATAATAATTAAAAAAACTCAATAGAAATTGGTAGTAGTCAGGTCAAAAATCATTTATCTACAAGTGGAGAATGTTACCGTACCTGCTTAACATTGGCAGGCAATTTAGCCCATGGATAGTTTTGTCGTACATGAAACTCCACTTCGGTATTCATGATTATTGCTGACCATGAACTATAAATGTACAAAATTACGAAAACAACACAACTGACAACTACTGTGTGCCAACCTCACACCAGCCCATTCTGCTCCATTTTTCGCTGGTCGACATGTTTTGTATCGAGATGACTCTAATCGAGGATTTGAGAACCCCCGATCGAAAAAGAATCGATAGAGTTCAACTGCAAAGCGGAGCAGGGAACTCGACTCTAGTAGGGAATTGGAAATTCAATTTTTTTTATTGGTTTTAAAATATGAAATACACTTATACTTCGCGTACTGCTAATGGAATATAGAGAAATTATTTTAATGCTACGTGGGAAAAACATTGGCGATTTTTCGACACAAAAACCCTTATTGCAAAGCCTGGTAATGAAAAAGTGGAAAAATATTATTCCTAATTTCTTCCTCTACTATATCACTTACATAACTTACTAATCTTACGAGGTAACTACAAGAATCTAAAAATAAGATCAGTTTTTGAGAAACTGTTATTTTTACTTTCTCGTACGTATGTATACGGAGTAATTTACGTACTACTAATTTACTTACTGCAAAACTTCTTCGCCTTGCTGAAGAGAACCGAATAGTTCGAAAACGGTTACTGGGTTTTTCATTTTATCCCATTATGCAGTGATCCCGACAGAGAGTATATGGATCCCGATTTAGATTCACAATTCATCCCAAGACCTTGGCAACTCTACCAAAACTCAAACGAAGATTTTGGTAAACTCAATAATAAGTTCGCACAATGGGTTGCGAGAATAGGAAATGTAGAAGCGAAAATCGGTAATAATAAAATAATAATGC
The DNA here is from genome assembly GCA_038098605.1 of Gryllus longicercus. Classification (NCBI taxonomy): domain Eukaryota; kingdom Metazoa; phylum Arthropoda; class Insecta; order Orthoptera; family Gryllidae; genus Gryllus; species Gryllus longicercus. The sequence continues at coordinate 995,606 of JAZDUA010000338.1, read as the reverse complement.
GAGGTAAAATCCGGGAATAAATAAAATTAATTAAAGAATTTGTTAATAATAGAACCCGGATGGAAACTATGGAACTAAGAAAGAAAATAATGGATCTAGAAAATTCGAAAGTTGATAATGTTCCACTAGATTCTAATAGTAGCATGATAATAGTCAATGATGGCACAAAAATATGCATGGAAAGGATAATAGAAAGGACAAATTCTCGCAGGAATAAAATAATTGAAGGAATTCTCTATAAAAGCAGTAATAAATCTGGGAAATCGAAATGTCATAGACTGAAGAAGAAAGAAGGAAGAGAGGAAAACGATAAGTACGAACCGAAGGGAAGAGAGACCGCGAAACTGAGAAACATCAATAAACGACGAGGTAATGCTAGTCGGATAGTTGACGTAGTATAGGAACAAGATAATTGCAGGTACACAGATGACGCAGGGAAAAGCAGAATTCGACGAAATAATACTTACGAGAAGCGAGGGGAAAGCTCGAAGACTAAAATTAAGGAAGATTTAACACCTGTCAGACAAGAAAAACAAGAAAAGAAGAATCAGAAGATAATACGGGCATACAAAGGATGAAGACTTGAGAAGATCCGAAAATAAACGTAACGAGATATCGTACTACAAAACTGAAGGTGAATAGAAAGAAGGAAGAATGAGACCACAAAAATACAGACGAAATAATTATGACAATGGTGATATTTATGATAGAAATGGTGATGAAAGCGAAGTTTCAACATTAGTCCAGAACAAAAAGAAACAAAGTTTATGTGGGAAAGTCGTGCGAGCAAGTTTGATAGGTCGGTTAATTTGGAAGGTATCAAATGTTTGCAAAGGTTGCGAATGATACTGTGGAGATATAGAAGACTATAAAAGTTTACAGTACGCACCTATTGTGTAAGAAGGTGCGGTATGATGTTGAAACATGCTAACAAAGAAGTTGAAGATGTAGATGAAGAGAAAATATTATGGAAAATCCAGATACAGCAGACATGGAAAATCCAACAGACGAAGAAGCAAATAATGATGAAGAAAATTATTATTATGAAGAAATCGAAACTTTACTGGACAAATCAGATAAGAAGAAACGTGACAAGAAGAGAATCAAGATCGAGAAGAAAATAGCATCAAGAGCAGAGTGGAAGAAGCGGCTCAAGAGAGCAGAAGAAGTTAAAACTAAAGTTTTAAGGAGGATCATAAGTCCATTTATAAAACTTAGGATAGAATCACGGTGATAAATCTACCAGATGTGAAATCGTAATGTTTGTTGCAACGTGTATATATCTACGCATTTATTTCATGTTTCTGATTGACGGTATTAATTGTTTACAATAGATATTAAATGTGTCATGTATGTAATAAATAGGCAATGCAAAATAAGCCTAGGGAAAGTTAAATAAGGAAGCACGAGTTGAAAATGGAGATGATAGAATACGAGTATGTATAGATACAAATAATAGGAAATGATAGAATATAAGAGGGAAAATAAAGATAAAACTCTGTCAGTCCGTCTGTGAACAACGCTAGCGGCTAAACCGTTCAGCCGATGTTCTCCAACAATTAAATTCCTCACTCTATCTGGCTGATGTCGCGGCCCCTAGAATTTGAAACCGATATTTTAATTCTGGGGGTACTTTCCATGAAATTGGGACGTTTTCCAAATTTTCAAAAAGAACTCCATCGTTTTTGATAAAAAAAAGGTTAAATAGTGTGAAGGGCATTTAAGGTAATGGTATAAGTCTAATGTTTGTTGAAAATCCTGATTTTTGGTAAATTGCAAAAGTTCAATATTTTTCGGACTCTTCCTACAACTAAAATATTAAAGATACAGATTTTCATCTTAATTAACTATGTTCCTTAAAGATAGATTTTGAAATAAGATCGCGTGCAATTTTTCGAAAATGTGAGTGCTTTTCGTGTAATTTTGCGTGAAAATACTGGGGAGAAAGTATACGCGCTGTTTTATCACCACTAGTTAATTGACAGTTTCGTGAAAAGTTAAAATTAACAGACTGAAATTCTTTTAGTGGGGAATTCTCCCCCCCCCCCCTGTGGATCCGCTACTGATCGCATGGACGAGCTGGTACAGATCTATGACGACAATTGCACGGAAGACCGAGTAAATGAAAAATCTAAATACATTCAAAAGAAATAATAATCTTTTAATTTCCTTGGGCGTTGACACACGACTTACACACCCAGAGAAAACGTCACTGATATCCACCAAAATTAGAAATACAAATAAGTTCTAATTATAGACGAGTTATATGTCATCAAAAAATTCGAGCTGAGTTACGTTGATTAATATATTAATTGATAATTAGAATAAAAGTCATGGCTGTAAGCCTAATTAATGTTTTCTAAGCCAATTTTGCAATTCTTTAAATGTTGAAAAGGAAGAGTCTGGCTGAAGTTTATTTACAGAGGAATCTACGTGGCATACGTATTTCATTTGTTGAAATCTGTTGCCACCCAAACATTTGTAAGTTTTCGTAAGTCATTTTGCTAGCCGTAAGGCGATTGAGATGCAGTACGTCAATGACAATGAATTGGGTGAGATTTGAAGAAATTGTGAAACAATTTTAATTATTTATTTTTTAACAATGTTTTGTACGTGTTTTATGTAAATACCGATGGTCGAGGTCTCCGAGTTACTTTGGAAATTGTTGGACACACTGAAGAATTTGTTTGACGTTGGATAGACTGAATGATACTTGTTACATTTGTTTTTTTATTTCTTAGCGCGCGGGGCCTTGTCTTCACGATGCAAAATTTCACAGTATTTCGCGCCTTTCTCAGTCGTGCCGCCAGTTGTCGCATGATCGCGACCATATCGAGAAGTGCCGGCAATCATGCGACATCCAGCGGCACTACCGAGAAAGACGTGCGCGCAAAGAAATAAAAACCCAAGCATAATTGCGGCTGCAGAGCGAAGCCTCGTCATGAACTTGGACACGCGTACCGAAGCTTCACTGCGCCTTAGAAGTAATTTAAGCAATTAAAGTGTAATTTGTAAATACAACCGTTTATGCTCGGGGGTATTTATTGTATATGGGGACAAAAAGCACCAAGCACATGTTGGCTAAATCAATCCATACTTGACTTTTAAAATGCATTGTTAACAGGGTATAATACAGCAGTATGAAGCAAGTACGGGTAAAAATGACGCCCATTTCCAGTCAGTAAACTATATCTGAAAGTCCCGACAAATCTATTTAGAATTGCGGTTATACGCCTTCGCTCTCACAGATGATTGTAGAAAAATACTACTTTCTCCATTGTCAACTTCACGTAGCGCTCTCTAGAAGATATTTTGTTTTTGAGCGTTTCGGAGCAATTACGAGAGGGGAATTTATAATATAGGTAACATAACGATGAAAGAAACTCAATTTTCACAATTTCTCTTTAACAAATGCAGTAAAATACGTCTAAACCAGATCCTGTACAAGCCGGAAACCTGCCTTAACCGGAAAATTTCTCCGGACCATGAAGTTAAAAGGCATTTTACACTGCATAAAACGGAATCTGTCCACCGCGGAAACGGAACGGTTTTTCATGTACTGCAGGGGAAAACCCTTTATAAAACGGAATATCTGCGAATTTAATGCAGTTGGCAGAAAGACGCGAGATACGAATGCAAGACTGTTTTCATTTCTGTCCCAGTGATGTGAGTTTGTCGTGGCCGTCGCGAAGTGAAGGCGTGAGGCAGAAGCTTTCAGCGTAGAATTCGACCTTGTGGTCGCTCGTCTCTCAAGGCGTGGGCCCTAGGGCAATGCTCTCAGCGTGGGAAGGTGCACAGAATGTAGCTAGTATTCACGCATCTACAGGCTCCGCGTTGACAATTGTAACTCCTCGGCAAGAGTCACATGGGTCAAGGCCATTGAGGGTATCAGGAAAACAGTACTCCGGGTTGTGACTCGTGCGTTGGGTCAACGAGAAGCACGGGTGCAGCCACTAGGCGGTGACGAGGTGTGTTTTATGAGTTTCACAACCACGTAAACAATGGTTGGAAAAAACCATAAATATTACAATTTTTCTACTTCAGAAAATATAATTGAAAAGGTATTAGTAAGAGGGGGAAAACCAAAAATCTATAATGAATGTTGGAAAAAATATTATTTTAGTGCACGTTGTGAAATTTTCCCTTATAATTATCAGAAATATGTTTAATATTCATTTATTGATGATTTCTTCCACAAATGTTGTATGTTAATATATTTATAATTATAACAAGTCATGTAATTTACTAGTTTCAGAACGGAAATACTTGTCATAAAATGAATCCCCCTCCATAAAATGGAAACCTCCTTAAACGGGAATAATTTTTTGTCCCAATTGATTCCGGTTTAGACAGATTTTACTGTATAAATTTTGTAATTTCATTCATTATTAATGCGAAAGTTTAATTTCATCCCATCATTTTTTATGGGTTTTCCCTAGTAACCAATTTGCTAGGCAATGCTATTCAGGATAAAAATGGTGAATTTCTTTTCATGTTTTTCTCAGTGGTTTGCTTCAAAACTTGCAATATTAACTAACTTAACTAACAACGAACACGTTTACTAGCTTTGCAACCAGTTTTGGATTTTTTTCTGCAAGTTTCACTTCTTTAGCCAATGCTCCTTTTCCAGTGAATTTTTTTGTGCAAGGGATAAATATAATTTTCAATCCCATCAATTCTTTAGTGATAAAAACCCCAAAATTCAGCTTGTCTGGAGTGATCAATGGACACGTTTCCGGAGCCCAGTCATTCTATTATACTTTTAAAAAGAAACAGATTATCCCCATTGGTTCCAGCAAAATAATTCTGAAGAAGTTTTTTTATCATATCAATCATTTTCTTATCAGTGACAGAGAACTTGGTAGTTGGCCTGACATTCCTCCATTCTTTTCTTTGCTCTCTGGTTAACAATGATCTATGATCTAATGATAAAGTTTCATAAAATACATCAGTAACTTCAAGAGTCTCACATATTGAAAAAATTTACTTTTGTATTAAAACATCTACATGACAATCATTGGAAAGAAAAGTTCCGATTTTGAAATAAAACATTTGATAACTCCAACAAAACAATTTAAACTCTGTTTATTGTCCGAACTTCTGAGGATCCACATTTTATATGGGTACAATGAACACGATGTTTCAGGTGTTCATAAGGCTGCCATATTCATTAACTAATTTCAACTTTCAAGTATGCAGTCATAGGAAAAACTTGGTGATTGGAAAAAGCAGAAGCTACATACATTCAACAGTCATTTATTTTTCATAAACAATTCAAATTTAAAAAAAAAATCCCACAATAAAACATTAAATATATAATAGTCACAAAATGAATTGATCATTGAACATTCCATGCACATCATGAGCTTTGAGAGCGAAAAACACCTCTATCTGCACAATCAGATGGTGTTAGGTTTTGTATTATCAATATGCTAATATGTGCATCACAACCACAGGCAAATGGAATGATTATACAAATTAGATAGGTACATAATTAAATGATCATAAAATGCTAATGAAATGCAAGGGGATTAAAATTCACATGAAATGCACTGAGAAAAGGAACTCATTAAAACCACACAATTCATGAACTCTTATCATTTTCAATTGTAAATTATTATCACAAAAATATTCATCTCCCTAAGTTTAACATTCCCACCTGAGCAAATAATACTACATATTAAATCACATATATTCCCCATACTTTGTTCCCCAATTTTTGTTAGCTGTAATAACCCAATACAGCATTATTACTCAATGAAGTCAATGTCAACATAGAATGTACTAATTAAGTACATTGGCAGTGGCGAAAAATAATCAATTCTACAGATTTCTTTTCTAACATGTACCTTATATACAAGAACATTGAGGCTGCTTATATGGAAGGAATCTTAAAACCACATTTCTCATGTATACAAAATATCCTTGAACACATTATGGTACAAACTAAGTCTTAATAAAAGTGAACACTTCAAATTATGGCATAGTAAAATTATAACTTTTCATTTAAAAGCACTTTTATAATAAATATGTCCCCATCACCACCCCAAATAAATGTAGCACTGCAGTATTCTCTCATGAATTATAAAGAATGGCATCTGTATTCTTGCCACAGGAAACATATTTTGAGCAATAAGAGATTGCACGTTTGTCGTAACTTTTATAATGGTTAAAATTGTTATAAAATATTATTTTCTCCTTTTTATTGTCAGACCTCTCTTGGAGAATAAGCATCACAATTTTTTAAAATGTTAAAAAAGGAACATTAATATAATTCTCTTTATGGCACTTTCTTTTAACACATAAAATATATTCACATCTTGCTATATGAACTTGCATATTAAACACTTTACTTATGGAGTCTTACAAATAATAATGAACACAACAAAATATTGAATGGTGCTACACCAATATTAGGTAGTCTATAAACATTTTCTGATCAGTTCACAATATTGTCCACAATTTTTAAAATGTGGTAAATAAAGCCAATTAATTATTTAAAAAAAATAAAATAAAATCGTAATTTGTGAAGCTCATTAAAATTTTCAACAAATATTGCAGATAATTAGGCTCAACAGCAGCTTTAACATTCACCTTCAAGAAAAGGGTGCTGCAAAGCTTCCTCTGCAGAGATGCGAGTAACAGGATTCAGATCCAATAACTTCTGCAAAAGATCATAGGCAGCAAGAGGAAACTGACCAGCACGAGAAAGAGCAGCATCAGGCTGTAAGCAAAGACAACCATCGTATTCCACTTCTATACTATTTTCACATTTGGGGCAAATTGGCAGTGTATTAGTAGTATCTGGCAGTCCACTTGATCTCTCTTTTCTGCGTCTTCGCAATCGCTCACAAAGTTTGCGCAAATCCAATGGTGGTTTATCATGGCTGCACTGAACGGTTCGACCTATAAAAAGTGTCAAAAAAATACAGAGAAATTATTGTTGAGCACTAACACTTCAAGCAAGAGACATTACTTTAATAATGTATCCATTTAATAATTAATTAAATAATGAATCCATATTAACACTAACAATATGTATACATACAGTTAGTGTTGTGTCTATTGTGGGCAAATTTGAGCAAAACATCAATACAAGATTTTACAATGTTGACGAAAACATCGACAAAAAAAAAACACAGATGTTTTAAATATAATAAAACATGTCTCAGTAAAATGTCCTGGTTCTAATGTGATACATAACATGTCAATATTAGTTTTAAGTACATTTTACCTTAAATTTCTAATCAATATTCTATTGAATCGAAGTTCAAATTGCAGTTTAACCACATACACAACAAAAAAAGAAAAGGGAATATATATATATATAATATATAAAAATAAAATAACAACACTGGAGAAAGGTTGCGAATAGCAAACTGTTTTGTGTCACTTGGGGATTGACAACAGTGACAGTTTTCAATGACTGTTGACTGCTAGAAATCCACAAATAGAAGAGATACTGAAAATTTTATTTATATCATGAGAATTTTGCTTTTAATACATCAGTGTTTCTGGACAAATATATCAATCTGAAGAAAACATTGATTTTTCTACTTGAGATGTTTTTCCCCAACCCCTAGTTCCGTCATAAAACAGTGAAATTATTGTTGAGCTGAAACACTTTAAGAAAACAACAATACTAATGTTATTAACAATAACAATAGTCGACTCTGGTTATAGTGAACTTGGATACAGTAAACTTAAGTCACTGGTCCCGTTTCACTTACAATACAAATAAGCAAGATTCAGTTCAAGTGAACTCAGAACCACAGCTATACTAAACATAGGAAATACAATGTACTAGAAATGAATTCCCTCCTGGAAAGAAAAGAAAATATATATAGCCTCAGTGCCACAAATTTCAATAGTAGGCAGATAGAAAAAAATATCGTCTAGCAAAGAAGTCTCTCAGGAGGTGACAGAGGTAGCAGAACAGGAATGGTAGAGATATAGAGAGATAGAGCGTGTAATGATGAAATGTTTAATCCATTTAATAAAATTAACAACATAAAATAATTCAAATGATAAAATTCGAATATTTCTAAAAAGAGGGAAAACACTATAAAACATTTTTTTTCAAAACTTACCAAGGCTTTTGGCAACTTCTTTAATACGATTTGAGCCAAAGACTGTCATTATCTCAGCTAACCCAGTAATATCATCTGGCGAACGAAAGAAAGGATAGCATCCACTAAGAATACACAACATTATTACTCCAGCAGCCCACATATCAACAGCTGTAAACAAAACATACAAAACACAATTTTAGTAGGTGTGAAATACAGTCATTCAACATCACAAAGAATCTTATCCTAAAAATGAATTGTGTCTTAATTTATGCAAATTATAAAAAAAAATACCTTTAAGAGACTAACTATTGATACCCAGAATAATGTATGTATGTTACAACCAAAGTCCAAAACATATACAAGAAAAAAAAGAAACGAAAATACAAATACCAAAATCTTGTTTACTTGTATCTTTAAATAGATTTTAAGGGTTTGCAACATACAGTAAATCATTAGCTTGTACTTGCTTTGAAGAGATGGCCAAGAGATAATTGAAGAATGGGAGAATAGATATACTACCTGAGGGAATCTGAGTGTGCCTCCTGACAATGAACATAACTTAACATTAAACATTCATTATTTACATGGGTTTGAAATGCACAGCTGTGTGAACTTGTTGCTCACCTTTCCCAAGCGCTGATCCCACGATATGAATCAGTTTCCTTTACTATTCTTTAACATGTTAAGTTATCTATACTAATATATAAAGACTGAAATGTGTTTATTTACAGCACGATAATCTCAGAATCATCTGAACCAATACTGATACCATCTGAAGCACAGTAGGCTATGAATTATAACCATTAACCTTAATATATTTACCAAATAATTACTTTTCTGAACATTTTTCACCTCGCTGTACATCACAAATTCAAGAGTGCATCAATGTCAAGTTCAGCAAGCTGTGCACCACCAGAGGATTACATTTGAGATCTATTACTGATTTCATCAATGCACAGAACTGCATATTTAGATCACTGATTGCTTATTTTCACTGTCAATTTTCTAATCCGAAAAATTCTGAGTTTTTCTCATCTCTATTTACAAAAGTAATTTTAATTGCAAGTAGGCATTAAGTGCATAAAGTGTACAAGAGATGAAATGCTAGGAAGATCATTTTGCCTTGGATGTAGTAATTATTGTTGTAGTTAAAAAGTATGAATGCACACGTCTAGTTGTAGTAAATGAAGCATAATTATTATGTATTTACAAGTTGGGCGAGTAACAGCGCGAGCGAAAATATATTGTGAACGATTTATATGTTATGCTGAAGCTGACAGGTGGATGCATTTTTGTAAAGAGGTGTTTTAATATAGTAGGGAGTGAAAGTGTATCTTTGGGTGTCAAAGGAATGATTAAATTGATAAAAATTCAGCAAGAATATAATTTTTAGTAAAACAGCAGTATAATTAAAGTAAACCAGTATTAGTAAATGGGTATTTGGAGGAATTTAATGGGTGACAAAGCTGGTTTTCAAGGTTTGTTATTTTAGATAATAGAAAAACTTTTGTCAACCTGGGATTCACTTTGATCTCTGATTTTTAGAGATATAATTGTATAAGTGGTTAATGGCTCCTTTCTGACAGCCACTAATTATCAAGGATCCTAAAACACGTACTCAAATTCAATTAAAATTTTAATTACTTTTAAATGTCAATTGATGTGGCAAAATCAACTTCAAACATTTCCTTATAAATATGTGAGAAGAAAAAAGATATGAAAAAGAGTAAGGGACTTATTAATAGTCGACACTTATTTTTGAAGAACACATAACGTTTACTTATTCGTATTTTCAATTTACAGTCGTCACTTAAGTGTTTGCTTAAGCATTCGGTTACTCTTGTGAGCTTACTGTACCCTTGTTTTTCAATGTGGAATAACGTCAATGATTTTTATGAGTTTTTGGAAATATTGAAATCAATATGGAAGATCGTATACCAAAATGATATTTGATAGACATGGAAAATCCTTTGGAAACGCACAGTCAACAAGAATTTCAGAAGAAATATCGTTTTAACAAGGATACGGTTGTAAACATTAGCATCTGTTGATCACTCACAATGTGGGGTTGAATAATAGAGGAAAACCATTAACAGTCCTAAAAATGCTAATGGCACAAAGATTTTATGCAACATCATTTCAGTAACGTAACTTATTGCTTTCAATTGCAGCCCACTGCGCTTTATTCAGTAGGTTATCCTACAATCATGATCACAATGTATCATATCAAGTGTTTTTATTTTATTTTATTATTTTTTCCCCCCAGTCGTTATGTGCAGATCTCTATAAAATAAGTTAGCCCTCAGTTTGTAGAATCATTACAGAAATATCTGCAGTAGCATCAAGAAATAATTAAAAGTTAATTAAATTCCCTTCATCTGTAGTAAAAATATTGTACACTAAAAATTATACTTACTAATCAAACAAAATCATAAAAATTCTACCAAAAACAATCATCCGCTCACCACTTAAAGCATTGCAGCAACGAAACGAAATTTACTTCTTCTTTGCTAACATATCTGTCGATGAAAAAAGATGCTATTGATACGCTTAAAAGAACCATCAAAATTGTAAACAAGATTGACACAGCCTTCTAAATTCCTATTTGGAAACCAATAAAGCAATGTTTTCAAATATTATGTAGTGAAATATGGCCTGAGTGGGACTCTGAAACAAGTGGGGTCTATGAATACAAAACTGTCATAAGGGCCCACTTATTATATGTAAACTCTTATTACTTAAACATTTACTTATCGTACAAATGTTGACTATGAATGTGGCTCTTAAGTTATATAATGTGGCAATTGATTGAAAGTATTGGTATAAAATATAAAATCCCACAAAAAGAATATATGTGAGTGCATATATTTTATTTTAGATTTGTTTATTATTTTCAGTTATAAAGAGAAAGTAGTTTGGGGAACCCCAATAGGAATAAAAATTAAATATTTTTTAGTGAGAACGTGTTCTAGTGACTATAGAAGATTGGGTATTTCAAGATTGGATGAAGGCAGAGAGAGGTGTGGTAGGACGGAGGAGATATTCCATAAAATAGATAGAAGTAGACTCCGTCATACGTCAGGAATATATAGAATTCCTCTTTTTGTTTAATAAAAAATTATGATAAATACCACAACAACGCAAGACTCTTCAGCTAGTATAACATAATTAGATAAAACTAATATAACTAAAACTGACCCAAACATTTAGACTAAAACAACATCCTGTAATATACAAACTATTCTGGAGGAGTGTACATAAACAAAAAGTGATGTATGATTTCCTTAACTTCCTCTCTGGTGTCCAAGACTTCTAATTCAGAAAATAATGTTTTTCTGTTGAAAATTTGTTTTTCTTTCACATAATTACAATACTTTCTCTTTTTACAACAAAAGGCTAGAAATAAAACTGGCTAGATAGCCCTGCTCAGTATTCCACAACTATAAGAGACGTGTGTGACACACAGCAAGCAGAGTATTATTTATTAACCAATACTTTCTTTTATGAAAGAGAACACTCCTTAGTACCATCACAAATTAATTTCAGTATATAATTTAAATTCAATAGACATAAAATACATTACATTAAATTTTCCATGACGTTCGTGGCTTTTGTCAATGACATACTTTTTCCATTCAGGTTCTTCAGAGGAGTCTTTCCACAGTGTCAGTTTTTAAGGAGGAAGAAGAGTAAAAACTCATGTTCTTCCTTCTTTTGAATGTAATTTCCACATAAAATATTTACTTTCATCTTAAGAATAGAACAAATACTATTTTTTAGTTGAGGAAACAATTTGTGATTTAAACACGACGCATTTTTAAGAGACGTAAAATTGCTCTGGGGAGGAACTACCAACTTTTCTCTCTTGTGTAAATAGGCCATAACTCATACTGCTCTTGTAACCAGAAAAGGAAATGTTTATTACTGGAGCTGTTCAGCTTAAGATCTCCGTTGATATACTGCCTTCTATGGGCTCTTTCAACTACATCAATACTTCAAGGGACTTTGACAATGTCACATGCCATCAATAGCCAGAACACATCTTGTCATGGGTAGAGCAGATGGCACACAACGTAATCTCACAACATGGGCTAGGACTAGTGGAAGCCTCTATGAACAGGTAAACGAAACAGAGATCTCTTTCTTGCTCAATCCATTGAGAGTCAACACATGTAATCTAATTCATTGTAAGTTTCATTTCAAGTAGTTTATGCAATTGACATCTGCCGTTCCTCCTCTTAAAACAAGCCCATATGTAAAAGTCCAAGTCTACATAAAAGAATGCTTTTATATAGAGATCAGTTCTAAGAAGAGACCAGTTTGACAAGACATAAAACAACAGAACATAATTTTGGATGATGGCAATGTAAGAGGTAAGTGTTGAAACAGTTTACAAATGAGCCAACTGCGAACAATCACTTTGACAAATTAAGTGAATGGACATAATCTGAAGTTTTCTGGTCAGAAGTAGCTAAACAGTAGCCATCATCAAAGGAAACCCTTCTTACAGTAATCTATCTGTAGTTGGCATCTGAGTCTTTCCAAAATGTTTGGAGATAAATCTACAATATTTGTCTAATACTTCTGTATCGTGATTTCCAAACCCTGAAATTAAGCTTTGCCTTAAAATATACGATTCTACTTGGATTCACACACATTACTAAAATGGATTGTTATATTTAACTGCCATTGAACTGAAATGTAGATCCAAAACTTAGCTTGGCTGCACTTATCTTGCCCAAGTAGGAGGTCATATACTTTATATGATGTATCTTTTTTTCGTCTGTTAGCCCTTGGCAGAGATGGCACTGCCAAGGTTTACTTCACTTCCCATATGTGTACTACAGGATCTTTTGCAGATACTAGACTTCGTATCTGTACTTTGGATATTTTTCAATACAACATTTTTAATGACATCATCTCTTGATATTGTGCATCATAAATGTGTGGCAGACACACCTAGCTGGTATGATGTTCTATTCCCTTCCATTATTCATTCTGAGTTGGTTGCAACAAGGGAAGTTTACATCATTGGAAAAGCTGCTGCTATTGCATGTGGGGAGGACACCACTGTCAAGTGTCATCATTGTGTCTCACACAAGGAAGTTTGATACAATGTACAAATGTATTAATAATGTACAGCCAGCAACTAATAAAATCTTCACTATAGCTCTACCAAAAAGGTTGTAATTTTTACCTGTGGTTTGCATGGGATACTTGAGCAAAACTTCTGGTGGTCGAAAACCTGGAGTACCAGCTCTAGGTGCAGGTATTGCTCGTTGTTTTAAACATGTATTGCATACTTGTGGCATACCCTTGCAAAAACATTTCAATTCTTTCAGTAACTGTGAATGTCTTTTATTCCTTGTATTTTGTCTGTTAAGCAACAATTTTCTTTGTTGCTCAGACTCAAGGGGACTTAATGGTTTGAGCGTTTGTGACTTCACCTAGGCAAATGCAATTACAAAACATTTAATAAGTGAACATTGAATGAATAAACTCTTAATGCATACATACATAAATATCTAAATGTAAAAAGAATTGAAGTAAAAGACTAAAAAAGTAGTACATGTCAAATAATAACTAGCACCAAAATAACAATTAAAAATAAATTGATCTGATCTGATAAACTATCTATCTTACTTGTGAATTTTGAACACGAACGATAGTAGAACCACTATTACTTCCATCTTTGGAAGGTTTGGGCACAAGAGTCTGAAACTTGTGTCTTGAACATTCACTTTCTTGGGCTGTTCCAACGGAAGTTTCTTGATCTGCGTTGGAACATGTCACAATAGATGGGCTTGAACCGGCTACATTCTGGTGTGCTGCTCTCCGCAATGGTAACGGAGAAGACACGTTGGATTGGATCTGTAATTTTGCTTCTGGACCCGACCCACTAATTTTCGGCAACTCATTTTCATTGTTCATAGGGAATAACTTCTTTCTAATACTCAGGTCTTTCTCAACCTATCAAATAAATATTGATTTGTAGCAAACAGATTTTATTTCCATCAGATGTACAATATAGGATACACACATACCTTTGGTGAACTATACGGCAATTTAAAACTTTGTGCCAGAGATGTGGTCTGCTGATTCTGAAGTTTGGATGTCAGGGGTGCCCGTTTATTTTCAAATGTTGAAGCCTTTTGCAGTTGTAACTGATCAATCATTTTCTGCCCTCTTGCATAAGGATCATTTAATTTAAGGCGCTTGACTGGTTGAGAAATGCTATTACATCCCTGAACTGTATTTTCCTCCCTACTTCGCGGTTGCAAAACCATCCTTCTGGATTTGAGTTCAGTGCTTGAAGGTTTCCCTGAGGTCTGACAGTGTTTCCTTGTATTCTGAAAATATAACATTTAACAATAATAATCACTAACTCAATCACGCTTCTGGACCAGTTTCCATGCAAATCTCTGAACAAATACCGAGTTAAATTAATTTGCTTGTACCACTACAAATGCATTTCTTTTCTCTCAAAAATACTGCTTGATTAGTCCAATAACAATAATTAACATAAAACTTCATCACTCTATTCATATAATTTCAAGAAAGATAATACACTTATATTTTGCAAAATTTGCAAGAACACAAAGATTTATGAAATGACCGGAGTATGTCTGTGGCAATTTTAGAGTTTTGAACTTAAGATTTTTGAAGTTAGCCTAGAATGATAATAAGTTTCCCCTTCTTCAGTCATGGTCCCTCCCTACCTCAGCAGAATGATGCTTACTCACGGGCATGTCTTGGCTATCAAAGACAATTCTGGAGAAGAGTAAGAATGGAAGGGAAACAAGGGCAATATATAATGATGCGTGACGTGACAACTGTTCTACCCAAGAATGTTTTCACGTTATCACTTCAACAATTCGGTTAATATAAACATTTTTAAGATACAAGGACAGGGATGTGTTCAGAATATCACTTATGCAAATTACATGATTTCAAATGATATATTAATCAAAATGGCTGCTCAAATCTCCCAATAACTATCATATTTATCCGAATACAAGTCAACTCTAAATATAAGATGACCACCTAATTTCTTCTGTTCTGCATCGATTCATATTTTATAACAAGAGTGAATTTGAAAACAGCATAGTTTATACTTTTGTATAGAGTTATGATCTGGAAATTTGTGTATCTCTATCCCTCCTTTTGCAGATGTGGGAAATGGCGGCAAGCTTCCAAAATCGAAAAAGTTAATTTAAGTAATTTCATTTTCGTCTCTGGTAAAATGTAGATTTGCTCTTGCAGGGCATCGGACCATGATTCCATGCAGCCTTATCAAACCCGCATTGTGAAACAAAACCTTGACATTCATTTTCATCTTGCATTTCACTTTTATTACACTACCATTTGTTTGAGATTCTCTCTTTACTAGTACATTCAAAATAACTGTCTGATTTGCCTACCAAATTTGCAGTGGGTCCTGAGAATACGATCATGAATTACGTATTGTAGATAAGCGAGATATTTTTATTATCTTTGTAGGTAACCAATATTTAGGAGTTTCGGGACATGGAATGGCAATTTAAAATCTTAAACCCTTACTGACCAGGCTTAATATTCAAATATAAGATGACTTTGCATTTTTCGACAGAAATATTTAGGAAAACGCCTCCTCTTAATTTCAGGTAAATACAGTACATACGATTATTGTTAAACTTCCATACAACTGATTTCAATTTTCTTTTGTTATATTTTACATGACTATATTCAGAGAAGCGAGACATTTTTTCAACACACAGAACTGAAGGGAAATGAACTTGCAGATTTTTTTCCCTAACTACATGTATTTCTAAAAAAGGCATTTTACCTCAATGCAATTATTCTCTTCTTGCCTCTTTCTCTTTTTAACTCTTTCATCTGCAGACCATTTAGCTTGAGGATGCACATTCTGTGATAATCCAAAATCTACAAGTAAGTATCTGGAAAAAATAAAATGAAAATACATTATAAAAACAAAGATAAGTCACATAATAAGAAATTAAAAGGAATATTTCTCTTCTTCTTTATTACCTTCTATTTTCTCTGTTATATAAAAAGTTACTAGGCTTAACATCTCGATGTATTACATTAAATGAATGAACTCTTCTTAAGGCTATCATTAAGTTACGCATATATTCGCGGGTTTCATCAACATCCATATCCAGAACATAATCCTGTGCAGAAGAAGTTCAATAAAAACTCTTTCTAGTACACAATAAAAAATTCATAAATATAAAATCCTTTTGTACTTACGCTAAATCTTTTGTGAGAAAGATAAGGCATAATGAAAACAACGCAGTCACCGTTTCGAATACTTAAATCCACACCGATGACATTATCTTTTCCTCTGAAATAATTTTCAAAGACTTCAGTTATAATCCAACAAACAACAGAATTAACAAATTCCTCGCAGTTAAAAATTGATATTCACCCTATTTGATGCAGATATTTCAATTCCCTTGCAATACGTTTTGGGAGGAGAGTAGGAACTAAATGTTTGATGGCAAATCTTCGATCCTTCAAATCAGGGAATCTATGAATAATGTCCTCTTTCAGACTGCCCAAAAATACAGAACTGAATGTACCAACACCTATTTTCTTGTGAAGGTGGAAGTATTTTGCTAATTCTGGGAGATGTTCCAGCAAATATTGAATATGGTTTTGGGATCCTATTAAAAATAAAAGACACATCAATATACTATAATGCAGAAAAATGTCAGCAAGCTAAGTTCATTTAGATATTGATCAATTAATTGTGAAAAAAATCTAAAAGAAAAAGAAATCACTTCAAACGCAATAATTTAATGAAATTGAGACAAATAAAAAAATACAATAAATCCTTATCCTTAATTGCACAAGAAATGAAAGTCCCTGAAAAGATTTTACTTACTTTCTGCTTCCTGTATTTTTGAAAGATTACTTTTCTTGAGATTATTCCGTTCTTTGTCATCTTCAGATGTAGGTGCACGACGATTGCTACAATTTCTATCATTTTCACTACCATCTGCAGTTTCTTCTACACCCCCATCAACTACAGATACGCACTGTGAAAGATACCCACTCGAGTTTTCCATTCCATCTGCTTTACCTTCACATTTTGGTTGGTATTCATTTCCATTACTAGGAGTATCAATATTTTGCATTACTTTTTCACCGTTACTTAGTGTTTCTTCAATTGCTACAGTTGACTCTTCTTTCAAATCTTCAATATTATCTACATGAGCCTTGCAAACATTATCAAAATGTGAACATACTTCATGTCTCTGCTGATCTTTAACCTCTGTTTTTATATCATTAATAGTACAGTGTGTTTCAGTCATGCTCAAATTAGAGGTGGTCAATGTATTTTCCTGTCCAAGTACACAGTGTGATAATTTACTAGTTCCTTCACCCGATTCTGATAAATGTTTCTCACATTCCATTTCAACAATGCTTTTTTTAAATACACGGAAAGAATAGTCAATTGGAATATTATTTTGCATAAGTGAGGATGGATCATGTTGTTGCATTTCATTTCCATTTTCTCCAACACACATTGTATTTTCTTCACATTCTTGTTTCGTTTCTACAAATATTTTGCTGGTATTTTCACTTTCATTAACTACACGATTTGAATTTTCATTATCCAGATTTTCCTGTAATAACAAAATTACTGAAGTCAAAATCTCTATTGAAAAAACTTACTAGAAAGAAACAATGCACCGGGAAAACTCAGAAGAAGAAAGCAACAACTAAGATCAAGAAATTCCTTAATTATAATGAAATATTATGATATAACATTTTTTAGTCAATGGGTAATTACAAATAGACTTCTATCTAAAATTGTAAACATTACATTTACATATTTTGAGTATAAGATTACATATTAATACTACATAACATGTTTTAAAAGCATGGAAGGAGGCTAGAATAAATCATAAATTCAATAATATTTTTGTAGTAGAGATCAAAATAAAATAATTTAAATTGAAAACAGAGGTCCATATTAATCAGATAAATTTTCATTCTTCCTCTTCAAGCATTTAATACATATGCTCTATTTCAAAAGTCAACAATTCTGTTTCTGCATTAAAGGTAGAAATATTTATTTGCGAGAAATTGAATTTGGATTCACATAAAAAGGTAACTGGGCAAACACTGGAATACATATCAATCAAAATATAAAAACATACTTTAATCCATTATAAACATAGGCAGAAATAAGAAAGAAATAAGCTAGTACCTGGCAATTCTCTGGTCCTTGCAAAAGGCCAGAATCTTGAGATTGAAGTGAACACATCATTAAAGTTTCTTCCATCATAAACAATTACTGCACACCTATTTAATTTAACAATCTAGCAGCCTGAGTTACTTCCTGCACCATTTCAATATACATTACCTCTGGAAATTGAAGGTATATAATTATATAACATTCGAAAGTTCCCAACAAGCAGAAGCACAGTTTGAGAAATTTTTTTGGAAGTTAAGAAAAGTAGTCTTCAATATCACATTTTATCACACACAAAATTGAGTTCAAATCATTTAAACTATAGTTAAAAGTTGTTAAAACCAATAGTTTAACTTACAGTTATAAAATATTCGTCATAAAATTCCTTCCATTTTCACTTTTTTCTACAAATTCGGCAAAACTTGAAATCGAAGTATTTACACCAAGCGCCAACACAGCCTACAATCAAACGGTAGGATTCAAATGCACACGTTCATACCGTTCCGAGCAGCCTGTATTACGTATTCGTGACGCGTTTCAGTTTATTCCAGAATATCACACACGCGTCAAATTCATTGTAATATGAAAATAAACATTACTTTGAACAATACTCAACATACCTTACACTAAATGCAATGCTTCGCGCGTATAGCGTTTCGTTACAAAAGCCGGTTAAACGCCGATTCTCCGCGCCTATCACTGCATTCCTCCCGCCGCCGCGCGCAGCGCCACGCATTCGGGGTAAACATTCTCTTCCTCCTCTTCCTGTTGGCGCGATGTCGAAACCACTGTTTTGTAATCCCATTGTGTTGTGTTGGCAAAATTTTGTCACGCCTCGTGGCGCTTAAGCATCTCAAAGTATCAGTAAAATCTTATTCATTAATGAAGACTAAATATGTTTTGTCGATTACATGTTATATACGACAGTTGGAACAATATACTGCGAAAATACACCGAAATGAACAACAAAATTGTGGGAACAAATCAACTCAAACTAATTGACAACTCCTTGTATTCACGAAGATCATGTAGAAGAAATTTGAAAACATAGTTTTTTGTCAAGAAAATGTGTAGTGGTGTGTAGGTTCTGTCATTTATTATACTCGCACGTTTTCTTGAGCCCTGAGTGACCTTACAGCCACTCCTTTACTAATGTTAGTTGAATTCAGAATAAATTAAGAAAAGGAGAGTTGTTGACATAACCTGATATCCACAAACGCTCGCTTCCGTGTAGAAATAGTCCTGTCGACAGAGGCCGATCCACACACACAAACTGCATAAAGAAAAACGTTTGTTACCTTTTTTATTTGCCAAAGTTAATTTAAATATTTATGTTAGAATTATGTGATTATTAAAAAATATTGTATCATATACACTATGTAAAAATATACAATATGTTAATTATTGAACGAAAATTCTATGATGCCCCCCATCGGCTGGAACCGCCCCTGCCTGTCAACCAATTAATCTGCAAAATTGATTCTAATCAGAATTTTCCCTCCTCCGCGATGAGATACGAACTCATGTCCATGGAGTTAGCTTGCCATGCGTTTTACCGCTACACCTAGCAGTGACTCACAGACCAGCTTGGGTGGCTCAGGGCATCACTGCAGTGCGTCTGGTCTTGAGGTCCTAGGGGATCGAGCCTCGACGGTGGAAGGATTTTCAACAGTACAAGGGTTGCTACAAAAGTTTTGAGATACACTAAAACTAAGAAACTAGAAATAATTTCGATAACTTTATTTTCTCAAAAGTACTCGCCTCGACATTCTTTACATTTTTGCATTCTCTCACACGAATTTTAAAAACAGTTTTTCATCTCATTTTCCTCGAGTGCTAACAGTTCACATTTACATGCATCAACAGCTTCTTCAGGGCTTGAGTACTTCCTTCCTCACATGCGACTTTTGACTGTAGCGAACAGAAAATAATCACATGAGGTCAGGTCAGGACTGTAAGTAGGGTGAGTCATTCGTTCCTCTGATGACACGAGAAATTATTGTGAGCAGTGTTGCCATATCGGCGGGATTCCCGCCGTTTTCAGCGGATTTTTAACTCGTACGGCGGAAAAAAAATTAGTTTCGCGGACAGTGGAATAAACGGCGGAAATTAATAAAGACGGTGGAAAAAAGCGGAATTTCAAATCTTCTGAATTAAGGCCAGGACACATAGCGTGTTCGAGCAGAAACGTTTTAAAATAATAATAAAAGACAGACAATCCAGTCTACATAAGCGCGTCCTTTATTATTATAAATAAATTATTATATTATAAAATATTGGGGCTGGAATACGCCAATAACGGCGGCTATGACCAAGAATAAGCATTTGTCCTTATCTATTTCATGCATTCATAAGCATTTGTCCTTTTCTATCATTATTTTCAATCGTTTGTTTTAATAGAATAAATTAATACGATATTTAAATATGGAAAAATAATTTATTTTACGTTTAGCGGATTTAGGCGGGAAATTTAAAACCAGTTCAGCGGATTTTCGGCGGAAACTGAAACGAACATGGCGGAATCCCTCTAAACACATCTGGTAACACTGATTGTGAGGTTGGTCGTGTGAGCAGTCGCATTGTCATGGTGCAGGACGATTCTCCGAAATCCTGCCTTCGATCGCTGTTTTTGAAACTCGGCGAAAATTTTGGCAGACATATTGTTGTGTACCACAGTGCAGGAACAGTTCTTTGTTCTTCCAGTGGAGCAGTTGAGACATGACCGCTCTGAAGAAGAATGTTGCAACCATTTTCTTTCCCGTGCTTAGACGCCACTTAACTTTTGGGGGTGGAAGTTCGTCGGGAAAAATCCATGCAGTAGACTAGCACTTATTTTCATGATCGAACTAATAAGTCCATGTTTCGTCAGCAGTAACTATGTCAGAAACGCACTTAAGAGTTGCCTCTTTCAAATCTTTTCAACTTTTCTTCACATCATTCCACACGGATGCGCTTCTGTAATTCTGTCAAAGTGTGAAGCACCAATCGAGATCCAACGTTCCTGACTCGAAGACATTAGAAACTGCCGGCGATCCAATCTGTAGGGACCCTTCAGTGTTCTTAAATGTTACACGATTGTTTTCGCGCACCAATTTTTCCACAGCGACGATGTTTTCTTCAGTCACTGCAGTCACCGCCCGCCAGCTCCTCTCCTCCTCGTCTTTCAACAAAGTTCTTCCTCTTCTGAATTCTTGAAGCCACTGAAAAATTGTTGCACAGAAAGGTGCAAGGTCCCCGAAGGCGCGTTGCAAAAGACCAAGGCTTTCAGGTTAGTTTAAAGTCATTAAGAATCATTGCACGAAAGTGCTCTCTTGTCGGCTTCATTCTGACAACTGAATGACGTGTCAACAAAAAGAAAGGCAGGCCTCTTTGCAACAGCGATAAGCCAAGCTAGTTCCGACTTGCACGCATTACTCAGATAGGACACTGCGATCGATTTATTCTTGGAAAAGTAAGAGAGAGACGGAAGGAGACGGAGACAGACGTAGGAAGAAACGGAGAGAGAGAGAGAGAGAGAGAGAGAGAGAAAGAGAGGGAGAGACGGAGGAAGATACGTAAGGAGAGACGGTGACAGAGAGACCAAGGGAGGGAGAGGAGAGAGTGACGGTAAGAAACGGAGAGAAAGACGGAAAGCGGCGGAGAGACGGAGATAGAGAAAGACAGAGAGTGGCGGTGAAAGACGGAGAGACAGAAACGGTGAGTGACAGTGAGAGGCGGGGTGATAAACGGAGAGGAAGGGATGGAGAGAAAAATGGAGAGAGGAGAAAGAGGGAGATGGAAGGGCCGAACAACGTGAGCCGGGTTGCGCTAGTATACAGAAAAGCAAGAATGATTTCATAGAAGTGTGCTTTTATTACTTTGGAGTCACTTTCAATTTTTGACTACCGCAATAAGTGATAAAATGTGTATTTGTTTAGTTCTACGTTAAATTTATTACATTTCTTGAATATATATCTTTTTTTAAGAATATTATCTACAGCATACAAGCATCACGACCAACAACAATTGGATGAATTCGAAGAATTTTGAAACCACTATGCTGCTATTTCGCGAAAAAGCACCGCATCTAAAGAAGTGCGCAAAATTCGAATTTACAATTAAGATTCTTTTTACAGTTTTCGAAAACACAGAGTGCAACGAAAATATGACCATCGCCACTATCTTTACAGTTCTTTTGCTACATACGAGGAAAAAATTCAAAGATAAATTAGGAGCAGTTTCTGAGAAAATAATTGTGTATAATTTAAATCGCCAATGTTTGACGCAAAATTACGCAAAAGAGTACTATGATTTTGAACAAAACCTCTTTTGAAAATCTTTTCTTGATGAACACATTTCAATTAGAAAAAAAAAATTATGACCATTGTCAAGTGTCCTTCACGCCAACCGAGGTAAAAATCTGGTGACATCTTTTGGAAAAATTTTATACGTTTCAAGGGTGCGACATTAGCCAGATCGATTGGGGATAATCAATTTTGGTAAATATTCTGAAAGCGGTTTAGTCAAGAGCGTTGTTCGCAGACGAACAGACGTTTTCCGTCAATCGATTTTTACTTTCCCGTATAGATACGTATATAGGAAGTAATGAACGAAGTATAGGGAAAGTTATGTAATGCTGCGTGAAAAAAAAAAACCGCGGATTTTCTGCTGAAATAAAAATTATTGCCGGGCCCTGATAAAGAAAAAGTGGATAACCAATTGACGACAAAAAGTATGTCCGTCACTCAGTCTGAACACCATTAGCATACTTTCCATTACGGATATTTCCCGGTCGATCTAGCACCATTCGAGACGCCGCGATTTTGAAAAACTTTCTTCAAACTTTGAGGGCACTTTACATGAAGCCCCCCAAATACTTTCAACATTTTCTCAAAAACGGCTCAAAATTTTTTCTTTAAATTTCTTGTAAGAATAAAGTAAAATACACATTAAGGTGGCATAGATAGGATTTCCACGGTTCACTCTGAATTTTCAAAAATTGCACAATTTTGGATTTCTTTCGGCGTCTTCTTACAACTACAAAATTGAAAATAGAGATTTTTCCTTCCAAATAACTTTTTTTCTCCATAGCTAGTTCTTTCATTACATTATTACATTTCATTACATTACGGTCATGAACATTTTTTTGAAAAAATTAGTTTTCGCGCAATATTTGCAATTTAAAAAAATAACAAACAAGGTTTTTCTCAAAACGGCTCCAATTCTACTATTGGGAAACCGACAAATTAAGAAAGTTTTTAAAAAAATGTACTTTGGGCGGAACTAGATGGCAGCTAGCAGGACAATGTGGCAAGCCCAAATAGGTAGCTCAGACGAAAAGAAATAGAAAACGAATACGGGAAAGTCTGTGCCATTCTGTAACACCACTACTTTCTCGCACTTAAGTACAAAGATAAAGTTGTATAATCGTGCGCCGGAAAACAGCGAATTTTCGGTACAAAAACTCTTATTGCCGTGCCCTGGTAGAGAAAAAGTGGATAAATCCAGTTGATAAATAAAGGAAAAAATTCTCTAACACGCAGTGTAGCCAATATTCTTGTTTTGTGGATCCTTGATAACAAAAAATCGATTGACGGCAAAATATCTTTCTGTCCGTCCGTCTGCGGACAACGCTAGCGCATAAAACGTTCAGCCGATTTTTTTCCAAAATTGATATTCCCGAATCGTTTATAGCTGATGTCGCGGACCCTGGAATTTGAAACCGAATTTTTAATTTTAGGCGGTACCTTACATGAAGCCCATGAGACATTTTCAAAAAAATTGTTCCAAATTTTTTGATTAAATTTTATTGTTGAACAGCGCAAAGGATGTTTAAGAGAATGGTTTAGATCTCATTTTCCTTGACATTCCCCGATTTTTCGAAAATTGAAAAACAATTAAAACTTTACAATTGGAGAAAGATATTTTTGTCTCAGACAAAGTCTGTTGTACAAAATTAGCTCTTCAAAGAAGGTCATGTACAATTTTTTTGAAGAAAAAAGAGAAAAACAGTAATTTTTAGTAATTTGCAATTTAAATTTACAAAAAAAATGTCAAAACTGTTCCAAACGTTTTTTTTTTTAATTTTCTTCACTTGTATGATTAGAGACGATAAAAATATGGTCCTAGTCATATTTTTGGGTATCGCTTTTTTGTTTTTTTGAAAACTGAAAAACGTTTTAAAACTATAAAATTATAAGTATGTAGACTTTTGCCTCAGACAGAGTGTTGTACAAAATTAGCTCTTCAAGAAAGGTCATGCACAATTGTTTGAAAAAAAAAGAAAAGAGAAAGTTTTTGGATTATTTCTGATCGAAATGAATGAAATATTTATAGTAGGTTTCACACCAACTACGGACCTCGAGAAAAATTGAAAGAACGATAAGAAAAATAGTTTAATTTTAATTATAATTTCCTATTGAAAATGCTACTATTAATTATACGAGGGTTACCTTTTATATTTCAGGATTAGAGAACAAAAACAAATATTAATCATCGAAAATCACTTTGTTTCTCAAAATATTCTCCATGAAGATCTATAAACTTTTGCATGCGTTTGAACCAATTCTCGAAGCACGTTTGCCATTCTGATTGAGGTATCTACAAAACATGCATTCTGAATTCAGCAAGCGCTTCTTCAGGTGTCGAAAAACGTTGACCTCTCAGTTTGTTTTTTTACGTACGGGAATAAAAAGAAGTCATTCGGTGCCAAGTCAGGACTATACGGCGGATGACTAATCAAATCGATATTTTGAGTGCTAAAAAATGCAGTTTGAGCCTATGTGTGAGAGCTCGCATTACGGTGAAGAGTGATCCGTCTTCGGCGGTTGGTTTTCCTGATTTCTTGGAAGACAGCTGGCAAATAAATCGTTGTGTACCATTCAGAATTGACTGTTCTGCGTTGTTCTTGTGGTACGGTTGCGTCCAGTTTTTCCGAAAAAACAGGCGACAATCTGTTTGGAAGTGCTTCGTTCGCGAACAACTTTTGTTGGATTTTGCTCATCTTGAAACACCCATACAGTCGACTGCTGTTTACTTTCGGGCTCATACGCATAAATCCACAATTCATCACCTGTCACGATGTTATAGACGTGTTTCGAAGCACCGCGATCGTATTTTTTGAGCATTTCTTTCGACCAATCGACACGAGCCTTTTTTTGAGCGATTGACAAATTGTGTAGGATCCAACGCGAACAAATTTTTTTGACAGTCAAATGTTCATGCAATATTGAATGTATGCTGATCCTACTAATGCCTAAGGTTGTATCAATCTCACGATAGGTCACATGACGATCTTGCAATATCAGTTCACGCACAGCATCAATGGTTTTCGGAACAACTGATATTGGACGACCTTCGCGAAATTCGTCTTGGAGTGAACTACGACCACGATTGAATTCACCATATCATCGATAAACACTGGTCCTTGATGGAGCTTCATCGCCAAAAATTGAATTAAGTTCATCCATGCACTGGTGCCGAGTTACTCCACGTCGAAAGTTGTAAAAAATAATCGCACGAAAATGTTCACGATTTAATTCCATTTCTTGGGCCAAGATGAATCTTTTAAGTTACTGTAAACAACACAAATAGCGCTCGTCAAAACGTTCTGAGTACGTATAACCTCAACACACCCAACTACGATAGATTTGTCAGTTGTCAGATAGCAACACCAGGGTTGCCAAATCCCGAAACATAAAAGGCAACTTTCGTATGCTTACTTTCTTACACTTTTACTTTACTTAATTCTACAATTTGTATTCTCAATATATTGATGTATAATGTACGTTATAGCGAGCTTTCTGCTTTAGTGCTCTCCAGGGCATCTATAACTGTTTAATTTCTGACTGAATTATGAAGAGACTAACTATGGTTTGTTTGGTTATAAGCCTTCATTTAAAATTAAATAAAACATTTAAGAAAAAACTTAAAATATAGAAGAATCCGCCTAAGAATGAGAAAAAATGACAGTTCGCTAAACAAGTGAACATTACATGAAATTCAGAGAAGTATTCCTCCACCGCGACAGCTGTTCGACCACGCCACTTCGTTAAACTTGCCCCAGGCCCCCACATAAGTGGAATCCCAACAATTTATACAAAACTTATTTCCTTAACATGTTTTGAAGAAAAAAATTAATAGTTTAAATACGATTCATTCTAAAATATATTAATAATTAATAATAATGATAATAAATAAGGGGAACTTTCGTTGGAAATAAGGGGACCCCATGAATCTCCTGTCCGAAGCCTCAGGGGATTTTCCTTGGGAGTGCCTGCCTAGAGCTGTAATTTCTGCAAGAGGCCCTAGTAGATTCCTTAGCTCCCAATATATGGAACCAAGGAAGTGGGTAGGGCAAAACCAAAAAAGTAAGCATGAGTCACATAACAGGAGAACTAGTACAAGAAGGTTTATGCCATTTTCTAGCACAACTAGTTGTTTATGAAAGTAATCCTGTCAACCCTAAACAAAACATGTGCCACCAAATGTATATGAATGGATTAATTAATGTTTTATGCAATTTCTATTAATGCAGATACAACTGCCACAAATTATATGCTACTACACATGTCATAGAAATCATGTTCACCAAGTGTCAGTATCAACAGCTACCAGAAATCCAGATACAATTATGTTACAACGCATTGCCAGATGATGACGTTACGCAATTGAAGTTGGTACAGAAATTTAAGTTTGAAGTAAAATCTTTTCTGCTGAATAACTGTTTCTATAGTTAGAGGCTATAATGATCATCAAAAAGAAAAATGTTTAACAAAATAGTGATATAATGAATTAGTTTACATTTGTATTGTATAATTTTTTTAAAAAGACTTAATATACTTGTAACAAATAGCGTATTTCAGTTTCTGGGTCAATGATCCCCAATTTGATCAGGTTTTTGTCCAGTTTCCCTGATTCATTGAACAAATGCTGAGATGCCCCCTTGTTTTGCTTCTGGATGTAAATGTAGCTTCACAAACACATTTTGTATAACTCTCCTTTTGCTTCTAGCGGTAGGAGTAGAGGTAAGGGCGAGTTACTATTTTCTTAGTAATGCAGAAAAATCAAATCTGCAGTTTGTTTACCGTTGCCTAGGTTTTCTATAACTCGTTGCAAAGAAGTTTTCTATAGTTTTTCAAATGTTGCTAATCTCGCACATTTTTAAATTTTATTTTTATTTATTTATCATAAACTTTTACTCAATCTTTCAACTATTTATAGTTAAAATGATGGGAAGGGATTCTGGAACTCAAGAAAACTTGCACATATGATCTTCTCCCCCATACGTCACATATAGATTTTACCTTTTTTTTTTTACTAAATAAATCTAAATCTATATACAGTTGTTAAATGTAAAGGATGCCAGAAAATCAAAGGAAGGATACAAAGTCTGCAAATAACTAACAACAAATACAAATTAATATTTATTATTAAAGTGCATTAATGTTCATACCATTTAAAAAATATTTCAAAAATATAAAATAAATTATGAAGACTCGTTAATATCGTATATTATTCCTCACTACATGATGCTCAAACGAAACAGACAATACTGTTTTGTATGAAGACATGCAATGGAATTCTTTTTGAAAGAATGACAATAAAATTATAAATTACACAAGTGTTCCAAAATAAATAACATTGTCAGTGATTTAAGTGAATCTCACACTCAAAATTCAGAGTGTGACCTGTGAAAGTTGTTGAAATGTCTCCGTTCTATTGCAGCAGCAACTTTGTTTGCTATACGTTTACAACCACCATTTGAGAAAATTGGATTTTCTTCTGGACCAAAAGACAAATCTTCAATAATAGCACTATGAAAGAAAAAGAAGAAGGAAAAAAAAATTATTACACAATCTTATGACTAGAATTAAAACTAAAGGTTCTTGTGTACCTACTGAGTGATTCCCATACTGTGTCCCAGTACCAACCTCATGGATTGTAGAAGTGAAGTGTGGATTAATTTAGACAAAAGAACAGGACTAGTATATTTTTGTAAGCACGTATAAGTTCCCCAAAGCAGATTACTGTCTTATTTATAACCTCAAACTAGCAAGGCTATTAGACACTTCTCCAAGCAGGTCCATTTTAATGACGGAGCACCAACCTTGAGTCTACTCAATTAACAAACAACATATTCCAAGTCTGTTCAACACATTTTATTTCAAAGTAGCTACATTTTTGCTAAATACTCAACCCTTCGCTATGTGACACTAAGTTACATTTCACACTTCACTATGTGGGTCAAGAGTTCATGAAGTGACTCCAAAACTACAGGGCACATGATTAATGAAAAACATCCCTGAACCTCAATAAACTTCAGGCTGCATAACTGACACTAAACATTACTAGGCACAAGTCTTTGTTGATGACACCACACAACACATCTCATTTTATTTCCCATAATATTTACTACGTTCTCCCATACGCAGTGTTGTGCTGCATTTCAATGGCCCAGGGTTGGCAAAACAAATTATGCAAACACACAATTGTTACGTTGGCAATGGAAATTATAAAAGTGAGATACAAATGCTGTGCATAGTCAAGGGGGGAAACAACACCTATATAAAATGCTGAGTATAGAATATAATGATGAAACTACAAATCCAGATATCATCAGTTAGTATTATTTTATTTGAACAGAGTTTTTTTAACTGTCATAAAATATGTGTAAAATGACTCACTTTATTAGATTGACATTCGGAGATGCAGATCTTTTCCTAAATTCATCAGCAATGCACTGTCGAACATGTTTTTCTTCTAAAGGTAAGAATGGTACATAATGGTCTATTAGGCTGCTTTCAATTGTCTCACTTTTGTAGAAACCACCTAAGGCACAAAATATTCATGCATCACGAAAAGTGTCATTAAACCATGTAAGAATGATATTAAAAGCCCTACCTATTTCATTGAAAGCTCCAATTCTGATTAAATCTTCAAAATGTGCCAGATGAAGCTCCTCTCTTTTTTTTCCACTTCGCCAATACTTCAAATACTGTTTTGCTATCAAGTCACCGCCAGTATTAGAAATAAAGATGAAGATTGCTTTTCTGAAACACGTGGGCAGTGAGACAATGAATTCAGAGTAGTGAATACTACATTTTCAGGATAAAATATTTAAGGCAAATAAATTATACAACCACAAAGAATGAATCTTTCTCCACAATGCATTATTTTTTTAAAAAAATGTTCTCTTTTAATATAATTAAGTAAAATGAGTTTAATATAATTAATTGATTATGTTTAATAAACCGTTTAATGAATTACTTTTTTTTTCAAAACCTCAAAAATTAAATAAGCTTTGAAAACTTGGAAGACAAGCAAGCATAGCTCTCGTCTTCCACGGCATTTAAAAAGTTAAATTTTTGCTACAATTTAAATAATCAGCATCAATCTGTAAATTCAAAATTTCTTGTTTTAATTTACTACACAGCTTCACTAAGAACAAGAACTGCCCAAAATACTATAAGTCACAGTTAAACCACCATTTTATTAATTTATTCCCCAAACATCCTGGATACAAAAATAACTAATTATTATAACTAGTGTATTAATTAAATATAAGCATTCTATGGAAACCGATAGCACTTTCCCCTGAAAAGTCACAGACAACAATGAAACAATTATGGCAAAATGTGTTATAGTTGAGAATTTTACAGCAATTCATAACTCCAAAAATACAATACCTATAATCTATTCCATCTATTTTGTTATGATAATCAAGAAAAGGAGTTACAGCATCTAACACTCCAGGAGGCATCTTGTCTACTTCATCAAATATGAATAAGGAATATTCACATTTTGAGACATTTCCTTTAATCCACTGGGCTAAATTAACCTGCAAAATATAATTTTATTAAAATACGATATTAAAAATTTTGCTAGCTAAACTAAAAATATTAGAGATTATGCAAAAGTTTGTAGGGATATTATTTTACTTTCTAGCTACTGCTTACGCGGTAGAAAGAAAACATGTAATGCTGCGCGAAAAACGGCGACTTACCGGCAGAAAAACTTATTACAGTGCCCTGACAAGAAAAAAAAAATGGATAAATCCAGATGCTGAATTTAGAAGAAGAAGAAAAATAAATAAAAAAAAAACCTAACATGTGGTGTAGCCACAATCCATGTTTTGTGGGTCCTCGATACCGAAAAATCTATTGATGGCAAAACGTCGTCCGTTCGTGCGGCTGTCTGCACACACAACGCTAGCGGATAAACTGTTCAAAGGATTTTCTCCAAAATTGATATTCTCCCATCAATCTGACTGATTTCGTGACTCCTTGAATTTGAGAAACATTTTAATTTTGGGGAGTACTTTACATGAAGCCCCTGGGACAATAATTAAAAATGTTAGAGCCTTTTTTGAAACTTAGTTATTGGATAGTGTTGAGGACGTTTAAAAGAATGGCGCAGGTGTCGAAAACCCTGATTTTTCGAAAAATGCAAATATTCAATTTTTTTCGGCGTCTTCCTCTACAACTACAACTATGAAGATAATTTTTTTTTCTTAACGAAATGTGTTCACCAAAAATACCTTCAAATAATGTCATGTTAAAGTTTACGAAAATACTAGTATCTTTTTGCAAAATATCAATTTGTCAAACAGGCAATTTTTATTTTCTTCAAAACGTTTTTTCTCAAAAATGTCACATTCTTTTATTGTATCGCTCGGACGCCGATGTTTACAGTATGCGGTTTAAAATGTAGATCACTCGGAAGAAAAGGTTCGGAGTTGCCATCCCGTAAGATAATAATCGTTTCATAGGTTTAGTTTATGTGTAGCATACAGGATAGCGCAAATAGACACGCCATTTTCGAAGAATAATTTAGACTACAAAATTATAACAAATTTAGAATCGATCGGTATGTTGTAAAACAGGAGCTTGCAAATATTCAAATTTTCTTTAATAATCCGCCTTACAATATATTGAATAAATATACCAGGGTTGTCCAACTGCCGGTCCACAGTGCCATTTGTTATGGTCCCCGAAATATTACTACTGCACATGTGAAAGTCCCTTGCATCCATGCCGGGCGAGAACATTGCCCGCCTAGCACACTCCCAGTCGGAGTCAACATTCCCTTAATCAATGCAACTAGCAGTGCTAAAAGAGCACGTACTTTGTCACCATTAGTAATGGGTATGTAATATAATTTTTCTACGACCATTTAATACTTCAGCAGAATATTTAATCGACAAATTACATCGATTACACACCCCGTGGATTCCTAAAAATTTTCGGAATTCGCGGGCAGAATTGCATTCCGTTTGCAATACAGTTTTTAAATAATCTCAGTGCGCGGGAGGACCAAAAGGATAATCGGCCAAAATG
Source organism: Gryllus longicercus (assembly GCA_038098605.1). Classification (NCBI taxonomy): domain Eukaryota; kingdom Metazoa; phylum Arthropoda; class Insecta; order Orthoptera; family Gryllidae; genus Gryllus; species Gryllus longicercus. The sequence continues at coordinate 964,014 of JAZDUA010000338.1, read as the reverse complement.
GGAATATGGGACCAGGAGAGAAAAGAGGCGAGACAAACTGGGACAAGGTAACAAAACGGGACAGGGGGACAAAATGAGACACTTTAACAAGTGGCACAAGATTGACGTCGAGACACGGACAAAATGAACCAAGGGGGCAAACGAAGAAGGGGACAAGTGGGACCAATGGAACATGGGGAAAATGGACGAAATGGGACAAAAGGAACATATTTATCCAAAGATTTATGATCAGTTGTAAAATCTAAACTCAAGAGTCCCCTAACAATTTTTCATGGAACTCGAACATGTTTAGGGCCGTTAAGCTATGGACGCTTAAAGCGTGGTTGGCGAAGGAGCTAAGCGCGTGTTTGCCGACATAAGTAAGAAAAAGCATGTTCAAAATCGATTCTCAAAATTTCGAGGTCGTAGAGAAAGTATAGTCTTCTACTCGCGGATAGTAACTATTATTCACTGGTAGCAGGGCCGGATTTACCTACAAGCAAAACAAGCAGTTGCTTGGGGGCCCCCATTCACCAGGGGCCCCGCGTTTCGGAAAAGTACGCATACCATATTTTTTTGTCTGTGAAATAATTGTTAATCAAGTAGTCTACTGTGTAACAAAATGTACAATTTCAAAACATTTTTTAAAAATATTTATTACGTGTTAAATTAGTCTAATATTAACTATACATTATTTCCTTTACCTATAACTGAATATGTAATTTTTTTGTAATTATGTATGTATTTAATGTAAATAAATGTAACACTAGTAAAAATTTCTATAAAAAATTATCAGTTTTCATTTGTATCTGTACAGAAAGTACTTGTACTATAATACATTTTTTATTTAATAAAGATGGAGCTATTTTTTCGGGGGGGGGGGGGGGCAACACAATTTTGTGCTTGGGGCCCCGCACTACTTAAATCCGGCCCTGACTGGTAGAAATTACGATAGTGGCTCCTACGTAGCTTGTGTCAAACATCAACTCGTGAATAATCAATTTGCGCTCGTTGAAGAATATACTATTATACCACATTGTCACAACTCAGTCAATTTTTTGTAAACCTTATTTGAAATCATAGAACATTTGTTGCTAAAAATAGTTTTAGGTAAAAGGTAATAGTTTTAGGTAAGGTTTATTCAAAACTTTAAATGAAAATATTATATTTCTGGCATTGAATTTGCTTCGTATGCAGTGTAATCCCGAACATGATCGGATGAGTTTTTTTCTCCCTTACAATATTCTTCGAAAGCAGTACTACGAGGAAGTAATATTTAAAAGTTAATAAAATACGAAACTGATAGCGTTGGCAAACATCGAAAAATATATAACAGTAATTATTACACACAATGATATTGTAATATTCTACAAATATATAAAAGTACTGTAACTTCAAATGTAACTTGAAATTAACTTCTTCCCATAGGACGACACACAGTTTTTAACTGTTCTGAGTTAAATTAATAAACAATATTACCGCGATCGTCTTCTGTTATCAGAGCGGCGTTACAACAATGACTGCTCATCTATTCGTTTTCACATTAAACAATTTAATATATTTATATTATGTCATTACAAAATATAAATATAATAAACAATTATAAAATAAAATGATATACAAATTCTAACTTGCGTAGCATTCAACTGAAAATTGGGAGCGGGCGACTGAAGGCTAGCAATCTTTATTTCATATTTATTTTAAATAATTTCTAAAACATTAATTTGTAAATGTATAACAAAAATTCCTATGTAAGAAAAGAACGAATAAATAAATTATATACACTTTCCAACTTGCGTAACATCCAACTACTTTATAACACCTCTAACATTGCGATTATGAAGCACAGGATTTTCAGAGCGGGAAACTAACTTTGACGCCCAATTATTCAAAAAATACTCATGTTTTCGAAAAATTCAACATGACATTGTTTTGATGAACGTTTCATTAGGAAAAAAATGTATCTTCAAAATTTAGAGCTAGCCAAATGTTAGAATTTTTTCAATTTTCGAAAAATCAGTTTTAAACTAATGGACTATTCTCTTAAACGTCCTTCAGACTATCCAGCAACAAAATTAATTGAAAATCGATGGAGCCCCTTTTTTTTTTTTTTTTTTTTTTTTTTTTTTTTTTTTTTTTTTTTTTTTTTTTTTTTTTTTGAAAAAGGACTTCATGTAAAGAACTCCACAAAATTAAAACATCGGTTTCAAATTCAAGGCGCCACGACAGATCGATTTTGGAGAAAATTGGCAAAACTGTTTAGTCGCAAGCGTTGTTCACAGACATTTTGCTGTCAGTAGATTTTTCGGTATCAAGGACTCAAAACATAGATTCTGACTATACCACGTAGTTCTAAATTTACCAACTGGATTTATCCACTTCTTTGTTATGAGACAACATAATTTTGCTATATCGTTCAAAAACTACAAACGTAAGTTTTTGACAACTCTCACATCGTTAATATTTACATTACCTACAATTTGTATACATTATGACATTTGTGAGAATTATTGCTTCAAATAGTATCTCAAAACCTTTCTGTGAAAATGAGATCAAAATTCCTCATTTGCAGAAACTCAAATGCCATTTTCTCGAAGTGATAGTGTTAATGGACTAAATAACATGACATAAATGCCACTTTCATGTATTTTTTGTATGCATGTTTAAAAAACAATGATATTTTGATTTTTTTTAAAAAATCACAGGAATGTATTTGTATTGAAATATCTTTCACAATGTTAATATTTATATTACCAGCGATTTGTATACATTATTGTATTTGTGAGTAAGAGAGCTCCATAACCGGATCCAAATTTCTAGACAAAAAAATTAAATTAGGAAGAGGTTTTACCCTTCTATAACATTCTTAGTCATTTCATTTCTTCCAATAGGTTAAAAAATTGAGAAAATATATTTTGAACGGCGATAGATGGCAGCTGGGAAGAGGTGGCAAAACCCAAAAGCTAATGCAGACCCACGAAATTAGAAAACTAACTAGTAGGAGAAAGCCCATGTCATTCTGTAGCACTAGTTTTTTATTTATTTATTTGTAAGAATAGAGTGAAATACACTTATGATGGCAAGATGGCATACTTATGGCGGTCCGACCTCCATTGTTAACTTTAAATTTTCGATAATTACAAACCTATGATTTTATTCGACGTCATCATATAACTACATTATTAAAGATAACGATTAAAAATTGTTCATATTAATTCTTTTATTAATGCAATATTTTTTGAAAATTTTAGATGTTTTCTAGCCATTTTGTTTGAAATATGGGCAATGTCTCAACTATAAAACTCGCTACTATATATAGTGGGATTACAACAGCACGTACTTTCTCGCACACAGTATAACAGATGGTAATATTATAAAGAGCAATTGCTACCCTTATTACACAACTCAGTCAACACAAACTCATAACAAATCGTAGAACATTAGGTGCGAAAACTAATTTTTTTAAGCTAATATCTAAACACAAATTCGACAATTAAATGCATATTTTATCCTTAAAAAATTAGAAATCAATAACGCGACCAGGTGGTGGCAGATGTAGCTGCCTACAACCCGCTGTTGCGAGCGCGGTGTTGTTAAAGCATCAATCAACCATTCATTTGGCATATACCAACGCCGCCTACATTACGATGTAAGGAGGCATTGCATATACTCATGGCAAATATTTTCAAGAGTATTTTCACAGCACTTAAAGAGTGGCATTTAGTGCGACTATTTCACGAATTAATACATTGCATGAATCAAATAATTATTAAAATCACAGGAATTACGCAACAGACAAATACTAATCAAAATTGCTACCGGAATTGTAAAAGTTTTATTCAGCTCCGAGTTATTACTGCCTCCTGGAATAACTAATAATCAAGTAAAATATGACTAACAGTTTAATGCAGAAAATGATTTCAAATGTTTCGTTTTATGGTAATACAACTTTCAAAAAACAATTATAACAAAAGTACTTACAATAACATTTATTAAAAACATTATTAAAGTTGTAGGAAGTTGAGTTTTCCGTCTATGTATTCCGTGGAAGATGTACAAGCTGAATTAGCAGCGGGATTCGTCAATTTCGAATGGATTGAACAGTGTCCTCAAAGTCTTTTCCTGAATAATGTTGGTGTATCGTTCCACATAGTTTTCATAGTATATTTTTTGTACTCTTCACCATCTAATCTTCGCATATTAATTGCCCACAATATGTGTAATTTGTTCATTTGTAGTTTGTGCTGGCCATTTGTATTTTCTATCTTCACAAAATTCTTGAAATTGTTCCCACACACCTTTTGTGTTTCTTTTGCTGTTTTTCGGCACTGGAACTTTAATAATCCATTCTATTTCAGTTTTAAACATTTCCAAAACGGCACATTTTAATATTGTATTGATGCTCTCAAGCTATTATTGCTATCTTTATCTTAAAAATGAAAACAAAGTAATAATTTTATGGCGATAGATGTCTGGATTGGTGAAATTTGAATGTACTCTTGCATAACAATCGTTACTTACTACACATGAGTGAAACAGTCTTATTAATATTCTCTTCTAATTTTTAAACTGCAATTAATTAATAATTGACAATTAAAGTAACTTATTATTCTAGAAATCTAATTTACACGAATTAGTTAACTACAATTAAATAATTACTGGAACTAAGACTAAATCACTAAACTAAAATATATGAACACAAGAAATTCAAAATTTAAATCTATTTACGTCAAAGATGTCCTTGTTGATGATACCACCTTCTTTCACAAGAAACGCTTATCTAGAAATACCGCCCGACAATATCAGATTATTCTGTGAAAATCAGGCCGTACCGCGACGTTCCTATTGTTAAATTGCAACTTGATAACCAGTGTGGCAAGATAGCTGAAAAGTTAATATCAAATTATCGTACATTAAATAAAAAGTTCGTACATAATTGTCATAGTCAATTTCTTCAGTTTTCTTCCGTATTACATTTAAATCAGTTTTTAAAGAGAGCAAACCTAATTGATAGTCCAATCAAGTGGTAGAAAACAAGAGAAAGTTTTCGGGTAGTTTTCAAATTTGGTTTCTGTATGTTATTTGGGTAGATGAATACGAATATCAGGTATGCCAACAAACATTTTGCCCGGAAACGCCGCTTTTTTAAGCAAAAAAATGTAACTACTGGAGCTACAACACCACATACTTTCTGGCATTATTTGTAACTGCTCACACAATTTCCAGCACATCATACAGGCAAGCACATGTAAATTGAACAACCAGAAGTAAAGGCCATCCAATATAACGCATTATGAATGCATTCGAATCTACAATATCAATACCTTATGCATATCTGTATATACATTCTTCCCGACGTCAATACTTAAACTTGTACAAACCATTTTATTCGTAGGGAACATTGTAACACTAACGTAAATAAAAAACCTCTAATCTTATTTTTCCCATCTCGCCATTTAACAATGAACTTCTCAAATATCCATCGTTATATTGTTGCCAAAGACAGCGTACGGTGGTAATATTAAATTGAAGTTAAATAAAATTTCGTAGAAATGTATGGGATTCAATGTTTCTTTCTTTTTACATTTAAACATTTTTTTGGAGAGTGTTGTATATGCACCCTAAATTTATTCCTCTTTTGCTGTTGGTGATTTGGCGCTCAACAGTTGGTAGCACGCGACGCACTGACGCAGTCTGCCATTCTCTTGCTGCAACGAGCATGCCTCAGTCCAGTGTTGCCATATCGGCGGAATTCCCGCCGTTATCAGCGGATTTAATAAAATTAGTAAAGCATCAGTTTTCGTTAACCTCTATTAATAAGTTGGCTTGCACAGATGTATATTTTGAAAATTTCTAACTCTATGTTACCAGCAAGAATAAAATAATATAATACTTATACAATAAATTACATACTACCTGAAATCAATTATTATTTTGCAAATTTTCACCCAAGTAATGCATTCTATACTATCTAAAAATTGAATTACAGGTTCAATAAAGCCACTATATTTCGCAATCATATTTTTGTTTTAATAGAATAAATTAATACAACATTTAAATATGGAAAATAATTTATTTTACATTTAGTGGATTTAGGCGGGAAATTTAAAACCAATTCAGCGGATTTTCGGCGGAAACTGAAACGCACATGGCGGAATCTCTCTAAACACATCTGGCAACGCTGCCTCAGACTCTCGCCGTCAATCGTAGCGGACGGACGTTCTCCCCGACGTGTTCCCGAGCGACCGTTAATAAGTTGTCGCGCGTTCTTACCTGTTATGTATTGTGAATACAATAAACGTTTTATACTTTAACTTTTCCAAATGAATTATTTATCATCCTCAAGAACATTAGAGTGGTGTCAGAAGTGGGATAGATAAATAATAATCGATCTGTGTGAAAAAGTGAGAAACGTGATCACGTGTCGATCATAACCTCAACTCTACCACGCGTCAATAACAACCTCAACTCGACGTGTTGATCATAACCTGTATGTGACCACGTTCCGTATCAGTTACGACCCGATCGGCACCACGTGGCGTTCATAGCCTCAACTCGAACAAGTTTCGATCAGTACCTCAACGTGCCGTACCATTACGACCCTAACGCGACCACGCGCGCGACTCACGAACACAAGACTAACGTCATGCGGGTAGAGAAGCAGCACACCGCCCATTCTAGATATGGATCAAAACGTATCGCCGGACCTTCTACAGACGCTATCTGAGATAATCGCCAGTACTTTCCGACAGTCTACAGCGTCGACCCAAAACAACGCATCAATGGCAGCGGCACCGGCACAGTCTCGTCCTCCACAGTTTTCCATGTCAGCATATCGCGCCGCCGACGGAACAACCATGGCAGACTATTTTACACGGTTCACCTGGGCTCTGGAGCTGAACAGAGTTCCCGAAAATGAACACGCACAGTACGCACGTGTTTATACTGGGCCTGAACTCAACGACTCTCTCAAGATCCTCGTAAGCCCAGAGAACCCGGAAAATCTATCTTACGGTGAGATCCAGTCGAAATTGACGGAACATTTCGACGCCACGCACAATAAATACGCTGAAAGCATCAAGTTTCGAAGCACAATGCAAAGGAGTGGGAGTCAATAGCCAGCTTCACTATTACATTAAGACAAGCAGCAACTTATTGTGAGAATGGCACATTTTTAGACCGAATGCTAACTGAACAATTAATTAAAGGACTGGAATCGAGGGATATGTGCGATGAAATCATCGCTAAGAAACCAGAGAGCTTCACCGCTGCGTGCGAGATTGCCCACGCACTCGAAGCCACGCGCAACAGCGCTAACGAAGTCAAAGCTGACGACATAACCTTGAAACCCGATTCGATTCGACTCGTCGGACAGGTTATGAGAAGCCACCGTTACGGAGCAACAACCAACGGCCTCCGAGTTGGTCAACAAGCCGGCGACAGAGCGGCAACCAATCACGGCCACAACAAGGGTTTCATCAACCAAATCAGACATCAGGGACCAGCCAACGTGCGCGGGATGTAGTGGAGATCACTTTCGCAATCAATGCCGGTTTTTTGATGCTGAATGTCGGAAATGTAGTAAGGAGGGCCACATTGCCAAAGTTTGCCGATACAAACCGAGACAACAGAGGACTAATCAGGTAACTGAAGAGGCCGCAGAAGAATTACCAGCCGACCGCAGCGACACCGTATATCTCGGTACGATTGAAATTATTGGAAAAGTCCAGTCCCCAGGACGGCAATTGATCAACGTCAGTATAGAGGGAACCACCGTTAAGATGGAACTTGACACCTGCGCCCCCTGTTCGTTCATGAGCAAATCGAAATTAAGTATAATTAAACCAAGCTTTATGCTGCAAAAAACTGATCGCCTCTTCACCAGTTACACCGGCCACTGTGTCAACTGCATCGGTAAGACGTTAGTCACCGCCACCATCGGGACCATATCCAGGAACCTTAACCTCTATGTCGTCGACGCTGAATTTGAAACGCTACTTGGTAGAGAATGGATTTCTGAGTTTGAGCGGGAGATAAATTTTGAACGCATCTTAGCCAAACCAGAATCAATCTAGGACCTCTCCACCGAGCCATTCTAATCTCAGGACCAGAAAAAGGAACTCGACGCCACCATCGATCGTTTCCAGGATGTTTTCAGCGATCTTCCCGGAAAGTTATCAGGCATCATTGTATAGGCAGTACAAAAGTTCTTCAAATATCTGTGCGCCCGCCACTTCACGCTGATCACCGGCCATAAACCGCTGACACAGATCCTTCATCCAGAAAGTCTATCAGTGCTGTGCATCAGTCGCATGGCCAATTATGCGGACTATTTAGCACACTTTGACTATGACGTTCTCTTCAAGAAGTCAAAAGCCAATGCAAATGCTGACTACTGCTCTCGAGCTCAGCTTCCATCCACCATCCATGCCATTAGGAACTCAAGTCCACTTGAGGGAAGAGTCGGGGGATTTCGAGGATTTTGATTTTTTTGCAGTTCATCTGATGCGGCAACTACCTGTTAGGTCAGAAGCAATTGCACGTGAGACCAAACGAGACCTTCATTTCGACACGATCATCAAACTCTTGGAAACAGGTCAAGATCTCGCCCGCCACGACTTCAAGGCTCCAAAAGTGAAATACACGCTCGCCGCTAATTGCTTGATGCTCGAGCACAGAGTCGTGGTCCCACCAACTCTACGAAATGCTATTCTCAAAGATCAACACACAGCTCACTTGGGTATTGTAAAAATGAAAGGAATGGCGCGTTGTTTCGTGTTTTGGCCAGGCATCGACTCGAACATTGAAAACCTCGCAAAATCTTGCACATGTGCATCTCACGCACACGCACCACCGAAGTTTCGTGACCACCATTGGGAGTATCCAAAGGCACCGTATGAACGAATACACATCGACTACGCCGGTCCCGTGGCTGGCAACATACTACTAATTGTTGATGCCTACAGCAAGTGGCTCGAAGTTAAGCCTACAACTTCAACAACTGTGGCTGCAACAATTGCCCTGATGGACGATCTATTCACAGCCCATGGCAGCCCCGTAACTGTCGTCTCAGACAACGGGAGACAGTTCATTGCCGAAGACTTCAAAGAATTTCTGAAGAGCAGTGGTGTGAAGTATCACAAGCTAACAGCACCGTATCACCCATCAACTCATGGCCAAGCAGAACGTTATGTTCAAACTGTCAAGGACGCACTTAATGCAACGAAGACTACCAAGAGATCCCTGCGAACTAACATGAACTAGTTCCTTCGCTAATTCCGAAAAGCTCCACACTCCACCACTGATCAGACTCCACCTCAACTGTTCTTGAGATGAGAACTTCGCACATGGCTCAATCTGGTGAGGCAGGTCGATGTTCACACCAGGGTCAGCGAAAAACAACGGACCGAAATGGACTCTACTTTCCGTACACTGGAAATAGGACAAGTTTACTTCTTGTCCGGCAATCCTAGCCTGGATAAATGGGTTCCAGGCACTGTCGTCGACGGCCTTTGAGATCTTCATTACTCGATACAGTTTGGAGACAAAATGGATAAAAAACATATTGACCAGATCAGATCCTTTCTAGATAATAAACCGCAAAACGAACCTGTACAAGTTGATAATGGGCCAACGTTAAGACGACTTCGTTAAACGTTCCGTTACTACAGGGCAACAAAAAAGCGACAATTCCCATGTAATTATTTTTTTATTTATCTTTGTAATTTCTTAGTTTTCTGGTACTTACTGGCGCTGCTAACTATATGTCCAGTTTGCCAACAAGCAGCAACAAACAAGCGACAAATTTTGAGTTTAATTCCAATTTTTTTAAAACTTTGTTACGCTAATTTTACGGACCTCGTGAGGAGGAGGTCCGGGAATTCCAGATCCGACGTTGCAATGGAACTGTGGTTCGCAAATAGACAACATTGCGAATGCGCTTACCAAGTTCACTAATACTGATTGGCTCGCTTGCTCGCTGCCCTTTTTCGCTTTACACTTCCCGTTCCGTCTCCGCTACCGCTACTACTGATCATTCTTTGGCCATAAGCGTGATCATTCTCTGCCAAAAGTTTAAAGACAAAATTTGGAGCCGTTTTGTGAAAATCTTCTTTTTCTAATTTTTTAAACTTGCACATAATCCTCGAAATCTTAAGTTTTCAATATGTGCATGTCCTTAACGAAAGAACTCACTATGGAGAACAAATTTTATTTGAAGGACAAATCTCTATCTTCAATTTTGTAGTTGTAGGAAGGGAAACTTTTTGAAATTTTTGAAAATTCAGAGTTAAACCTGAAAATCAGATTTAACAAAGCCACCTTTATAAGTGTATTTTACTCTATTTTTACAAGAAATTTTAAGAAAAAATTAGGGCCGTTTTGAGAAAATTTCCGGGGGGCTTTATGTAACGTATCCCCCAAATTTTAAAGATTATTTTTAAAATATCAAAGATTCGACTAGAGCCAGATGAACAGGGGTTTCTTCCATTTGTAATAAAAAACAGAATAAGTTGTATGGTTTAGGCGCTAGTGATGTTCACAGACAGACGGATCGACGGAGGTTTTGGAAGAAAAAAAAAAAAAACTTTTCCGGAATCGGGGGACCCCAAAACGTGCATTTCCGTTGAAATCTCGAAGTCGATTTTCCGCAGCATTACATATCTTTCCCTACCTATAATACACCGTACAACGTAAGTATACGGGAAAGTAAAAAATGAACATGATCTTATTTCATGCGTTGTTCACAGACGGACAGAAGTTTTGCCGTCGATCGATTTTTCGGTATCAAGGATCCATAAAACATTAATTCTGAGGATACAACGTGTTCGTTGAAGTAATTTACTATATATATATATATATATCAAGATTTATCTACTTTTTTGTTACCACGGCCCCGCAATAGTTTCTCTGTTGAAAATTTGCCATTTTCCCTCGCACCACTTCAACAGCATTGCGTAAGCGGTAGCGAGAAAGTAAAAAGGCTCTAAATATTTAGTAGGGGTAGTGATAAATGCTGGCTGATGTGGTCTCTTGAATTTGAAATCGACATGTTCTTTTAGGGAGGTACTTTACATGAAGCCCCAGGGACATATTAAAAAAAGTGACGCCATCAACTATGATTAAATTTTGTTGTTAGAAAGAGTGAAATACACATAAGAGAATGGCGCTTGTCCTAAGTTGGTTGAAAACTAATTTTTCGAAAATTGAAAAATTCAAGAATTTTCGGCGTCTTCGTACCACTAAGATCGAGATTTTTTCCCTGAACAAAATGTTCCTTAAAGATAGATAAAGATATTTTTAAATAGTCATGCACAATTTTCCGAAAAATTGAAAATTTTTCGTGTAATTTTGCGATGCATATCTTTAAAACATGAAATGTATTCATCAAAAACCGATTTTCAAATAGTGTCATGTTGACAATTTTGGAAATACGAGTATATTTGGAGTAATTGGGCGTCAAATTTAATCACCCGCTCTGAAAATCCGGCGCTTCATGATCGTCATTTTAGAAGTGTTTTCAGGCAGTTGGATGATACGAAAGTTAGAATATGTATATTATTTCATATTTAATATTTCTTTGATCATTTTTTCCATTATAGCTTTTAGAAATTATTTAAAATCTATTTGAAATAAATATAAAATAAAGATGGCTAGCCTTCAGTCGCCCGCCCCTAATTTGGATACTACGTAAGTTAGAATTTGTAGATAACATTTTATTAATGTTTATGTTATTTCATTTTAAATTGCATTATTTAATCGTAGTAAAGGTGAAAATAAATATGAGCGGTCATTGTTGCAACGCGGCACACATAACAGAAGGCGATAATTACTGCAGCTCTTCGTTCGCGGTAATAAAAACGAATACTTTTATATAATTGTAGAATATTACAATAACACAGTGTTGCATAATTACCATTATATATCTTTAGATCTATTTGCACTTGTTTGCCAACGCTATCGGTATCGTATTATTTATTAACTTTTAAACATTTTACTTTCTCGCATTCTGCTTATTTTTTCGCACCAAATATTCCACGATTTCAAATGAGTTTTACAAAAAATAATTCGGAGAGAAATTGTGCTATAAATAGTATTACATAACCATTACTAATTGCGAAAAGCACTAGTAGTTTTGCTGTTTTACTATCACTAGTGTCTGTGAACTTCATGAATTTTTAGTATTTTTAAGGTATTGCCAAACTTGGCAAAGGTCTACATTTTTGACACTGTTAGGTGATGATCTTGTAAGTATTCAGGGACTTTCCCAGAAGATAATCATGAATCCCAAGATTTGCACTTTTTGCTGCAGATCCCGCACGCACTATCTGTCATGCCGTGGCCGTCTTGTAAACAACTCCCTTCCCTCCCACCTAACCTATTCCGCTCTATACGTTCCTCTCACCTTTAACGCTACGACCCCCCTCACATTTCGGAGGTGCGTCAAGCTGGAACAGTCACGTCAGCAACTCTGAATGAAAAATGTAAAATGATTCATATCTAAATAATTGCTAAATTTGAAATTAACGGCCACGTATTTTCCAGGCGAAAACTTGTATGAGCTGGCTTTACGCCACGCCAGCACACACATGTTAAATTCGGGGCTTAGCCCGACGGAAACCCTCACATAATTTATTGCCAATAAAGTTAGAGTGAGATAAGTGTTATGTTTAACATGCCTTTTTTTTATTGTATTAATCGAAAGACGACAGGTTCATCTATGTTCTGGTAGAATTTGGATCGATTTCACCGTCCAGTTTTTGCGTAACGAGACTAAAGTTTGCTGTTTTAACATGGGCTCTTATGGGGACCTGAGAGATCTGACCTGAAATTTTAAAATTGTGAGAAAATTAACTGTTGAACATGCCTTTAAAAACTTTTCTGTTGGTAGCTAGCATCTCGATGAATCAACTTGCTCAATTTGAAGGAAATCTACCGTTTCAAATGGGAGAATTTTGCAAAATTATAAGCCTAGATCAGTCCAAAGGGAGACGTTCGCGCGCTTTCTAGAGGTCGGGACATTGATGTGCATCTCGGCAACACCGCGCGCTCAACGCGCTTTATTAAAATCGAGTGACAAGACCTTGCAAGAGTTCGTACATTCCTCTGGAACTTCTGGGATCAATTATATCATCACTCCTGGAGAACATTCGTTTGATAGTAACCAGATATTCATAAAATTGAATTTTATCGATATAACGTTTAGTGCGCTCTGAATGAAATTTTAATTCAATTAATATTCCCAATGACTCACTTTGATACTACTCCCTGAGAAAATGGGTGATCTTGAGAGTTTATAGAATTTTTTAAACATTCAGTACAGTATTATTGTTTTGTATTGTGCCGTACATCAGTTTCTTGCTCCTGAACAATGATTATTTATTCAATTATTCGAAAACTATTCATATTCTCTTTTTTATTATGGAGATACACAGTGGATTGTCATTGTCTTTGGACCACAGTAGCTTACATAGAACTCAAAGCAACAATCTTTAGCATAGATCAGCACCTCAAATGGTATTGCTACTGAGTGGGCATTTAATTCAGAAAGAAATAGACGTTGCAGTGGCTTCAAATGTGTTGCAATGATAAAATACTATCTTGCTGGTGCTAATAAAATTCTGGGGTTAAATAAAAACATTTTATAAAATTTTATGGTAACCATTCAATGTATAGGTGAATGCAGGATTTCCTCCTAGCAAAATTAGGCTTGGGACTCCCATCCTCGTGTTCTTTTTTTTTTTTTTTAAATAAATATTAAAAACTTCAAAAATGTTTTAATTTTTTGTTTAAATGTTTGTTAAAATGTTTTTATTTAAATAAGCATTAATCAAATAGTTTACTGAACAACAATGTTTGATTTTAAAAATAAATTGAATGGAACAATAAGAAACCAAACATGTATTTGTAAATGATAAATTTAAAAAGCAATTTCTACTTTGAAATCAATTTGTTAATTTACATCCGTATTGGAACAATGATTTATTCTATCATAATTACTGTTTTTTAGATTTATTCATAATTAGTTTTAAAGATTTTTTTAAATGAGAGCCCAGTATAGTTTTTGTGCTTGAAGGCCTATAGTATTTAAATCCACTTGGGCAAATTTAATAATTACATTTATAATTAATAATTACATTTTATTGAAATTGTAAGAGTAATGATATATCCAGCCTTTGGTAGTTTGAGTATTTTCACAGAAACTCCTTTTCTCTTCAGCACTATATTTTATCTAATTGTTTGCATTTCCTGAACAATAATAATGCATTTTGAATGGTTCTCATTTTATTTTCAAAACATTTAAACCTTTTTTTTCATTTCGAGTGAAACATCAAGACAAACAATTACAAAAGACTATGCCACTTAGAAATCTCTTTTGAAGATTTTATCTCCAACAATGGTATAATTTTATTATTGAAGGTCTTATTTATTATACAGCTCTCAGAATTATCTGATGCAGTATTTCCATTTTATCAGCTTTAACCTGATGTGTACTTTACACAATAATTTGCATCTACATGATATAAAATATCATAACATGATACAAAATTATGCTGAAAACCAGCAAATAGTTTCTATGAATTATATAACCGCACCGCTGGAAATAATGCGGCACATTGCAATTGCTAAAATAGTCCTAAAATTTCAATAAAAACTATTAAAACCTTAAAAATTGATGATGAAGTTTAATTAACTAAGCAAAAATAAAATAGGAGAATAACAGAAAAAAACAAAACAAAATATATTATGATAAGAAGTCAATGATTACAATGTCTGAAGTTAAATATAAAGCTTTATACAATGTTGGAGAGAACCAAACTTTTGATCTTGTTAAGCAATCGAATAACCTAAGGTTTGCCCTACCATTGGTTCAGGTAATTCAAGAAATAAAAATTAGAGAGAAACAAAACATTGATAAAATATTTGAAAACTTTTTATTACGTAATTTTTCTCGTAGTAATGGGGAAATTATTTTGTTTTCTCTCAACTTCCGCCTTTGAAATAAATTTTCCGCCAATTCGCTTAGGCAAGTGATCTAATAGTTTGAGAGAACGTAGTAATCCATTGAGAATAAAAGGAAAACATTCCCATTATTATATTGATAGGACATACTCTTCATTTGATGCAATGAAACTATATTACTTGGAACTAGAATATTCAATAATTGTTTCGGGTATTCTGGATCACGTTTTATTGTATAATCTTCAATTGTAAAATCTAAAAGATTTATTGACCATTCGGCAATAGTATATTTTGTTTCATTAAGAGCAAGTTTTTTTATTTTCTAGTTGCCTCAAATAATTTGAGAATTATCTACACATTTGCTTTTTGTGATTATTATTATTATTATTATTATTATTATTATTATTATTATTATTATTATTACTACTACTACTACTATAATAATATTTTAGAACTTAAAACTAACTCCCGCCAAGAAGGCTTCCTTCAATCACACCTTGAGAAAGAAAGATCAGAATTTCTTTCTTATTATATATTTTATTTTATTTGGAAAATCTAGATTTTATCACTATATGTTTAATATTGGATATTAAATTAGTATGTAATGAAACAGGAAGTATAGTAGTTGTAGTTAAACAACAAATTGTACATGAAGATTGTGATCCACCAAACTGAAGTTTTACACCGGAATATCTGACAGACACCACAATCTAGTACTCCATCCAGAACACAAAGCTGAGGAATAACTACAAACAAACTCATATTTATGGTTTAGCTCTTCCAGATATGCATTCGAACACTGAGTGACTTGTGAGGTACAAGCCATAGAAACTTTTACACTAAAGAAGGTAATTTGAATTTTGTGCTTCTTCTCGAACACATTCCTGATAAATCTTGAAGTCTGTGCCTTGTGTCCATTGATTCAGATGCCAACAGTTGCTTTCAAGGCAGAAACAGAAAATCTGCAGAGATGGTATTTTAAACAAAATTTATTAGATTCAATTGAAATATTTGACACAATTTCCATGTCTTAATTTTCCAGAAGATTTGTAATTAACATTACTGGCTGGCCATTTGTAGCAAGGATGAATATCAAGGCCACAATAGTAGCATGTAGATGTTTTTGCGGATTTACTTGAGGTTTCAGTGGTAATTATATTATTTTCAAAAGATTGTTTATCAATGACATTAAGAGAAAGCTCAGAATTTTATATGCTTTTTGCTTGAACTTGTGTAAGTTCAAGAGATCAGGCTTGATTATAAACATTCTGTAAAGTTAATGAGGAATTCTTGAATAATTTCTGACGAATTTGGAAGCCCATTAATAAATGCAACATGAATCTAATCATCTCTCTTTCTGTCAGCACTAATGCTCTTGAAGTTGTAATCTTTATAAAGTTGCTTTAATACCAACACATACTCATTTAAAAACTTGCCTGTGAGGTGATGGCATGTTGCCAAGTATGTCTTGCAAAAATTTTGACTATTTTACATTCAACAAAATTTCTATTGAAATATTATGCAGTGGTTTGCAGCAAAAGATGTGTACCTCGACAGGCAATACTTAAATGCTGAAGTAACCAACAAATGCCCTCTATAACAATTTAATCATGTTCCCAATTTTCAGTACTGCATACGAGATCTGAATGGTTGCCTCATCAGGCTGAGCAATTTTCTCCTACATTTAGCACTGAAATGGTTATACAACATTTCTATAGCTCCTTTATATGTTTTAACTCCACTCAAACACATAGATTGAGGAACAATAGGCTTCATAAGCAAAGACAATTTTTCATCTTAGATTACTTCTTTTAGTGAAATTAAAAACTATTCAAATGTTCTAAACCATTCTTCAAGTCAATGAAGTCTTATTTTTACATAGCAAGGCCAGCAGTCAGCCATTCTTCAACATTAGTGAGAGAATTGACTTCCACATTCAGTTTATCTGGTCTTGGTTATCTTTCCATTGTTTTTGTGTTGAATATATTATAATAAACCTTGAAACTAGGCTTTATTCAACACAAAATACTACATGCAATAGGGGCAAACAATTGTATTTACCTAATTAACAATAATAAAATGCTTCACTATAGATATATATCCATCGTTCTTCTTACACCATTAACAACAAACAAGACTGTGCCTATTTGAATCATGGAAACCCAAATTTTAAAAAATCTGAAGTATAATAAAAGTACACTTGAGCACAGAGACGTAAGTATACTGAAATGCTCAAACAAGAAAATCAAGTCTCCCCCAGCAGTTGCAATGTTCATAATTTCCTTATGGAAAATTAACCGAGGTTTCTTCTATCCTAGACCACAGGGTGCTGATGCCCCATTGCAATGTGTTCCTCCTCCTTTGAAAACAAACTTAGAATATAAGATAGTAGGTACAATCCTGTAGAAAAAATACACGCCAAATTCTATTAATATTTTTCTGGTAGTTTTCACCAATAAGAAAGAAGATGGTCTATACATTCTGCCATGCTACACCAAAGAAAACAATTCTAAACCTCAGAAACATTTTTTCTGCTGCCAACTTAGCTTTTTAACGTCATTAGGGGAGTCTTCAGCCTAGATTAATTTGGGGGGGTCCTATTCTTACTTTCACTGATCCTGAATCCTTCAATGTCAACTTGGGCATTTAAAGATTCAGTTCCTACTTCAGCATATAATGCATAAAGATACAAAGTTATGTTTCCAATTCAACATCTACTTACCCTATAAGAAGGTACATGCTGTGCCAATGGGAAATGAATCCTACCAGTGAAAAAATGAACGCTGTGGTGGCGGGATTCCTTAGAAAATAAAATATCTTGAATAAATGTAGTAACATAATTTTTCCCTATCCCAGGCCTTCCATGAAAACTTATAGCTAAAGCTTTTCCTCTTGGAGTATTAGGCATAAGATGTCCTTGCAATGCTGGGACAACAATTTCAGTCATAATATTCTGACCATAAACCTTTGTGACTAGAGCACTGTGAAGATCTAAAAACAAAAGAAAAACTTATAATTTTCAAAAACTCTGATTTGAAAAACTATAATTCAATATTCATGCCAACTTACCCAAGAAGTGATTTCTCTTCCATTCTCGATCACAGCACCTCATATAATAACAATAGTTTTCCTTTACAGAATCACCCATTTTTTTAACACTATCTGTCAACCATTCTGTGCCGAAAAGACATGATGCACCAGTCAACAGTTTGAAGACTATAGAACATGCCAATAATAGCTTAAATGCTTGCATATCTTCACACTACTGAAAATAACAAAAGTATGCTAATTCTTTTTTCGTTTACCCAGGAATATCAACTTAGATAAGTCGATTAGATTTGATTATATAATTCCAAATAAAAATTCATTAAATATTTTTAAAAACAATAAAACATTTACTTCGAAATTATTCTATATGAATTCTACTGCGAGTTAAAATACTTCCTTATAGTAAGTTCAGACAAATTGTAGTTTTAATACGCACGTTATGGCATTTTAGCCTTGCAAATACTCATGAATTTAGCCGCACATGTTCTTCTATTCCAGGAATTAACATATTATCGCGTATGCGTTTACAAGGCACCTACCTAATAACTTGAATGTCATGAAGGTAACCTTCGAAAGATGGCATCTACGGTACCTATATCAATATTTGATCTCAGTTACAATTTAACGTGCATGCGATCACTTGACCTAATCTTCAGACGTCACTTCGTATCTGTAACTTATGCCGGCATACACGTTGCGTTCTCACGTACTTTAACGATCAAGGCTGGTCGAGGCACACCGGCTACCGCTGCCGTCTGAGCTGTGCTGCGCTGCGTCACTCCTGACCACGACCACCTTTTCAGCATCCCGCGTTCTCAGGGAACCCCGCCACCGGCTTATGTTCACACCCACGTGTTCTGTGGGATCGCACAGTGGGTCATGTCCCATTTGCAGCTAATCACATGGTAGAATGAGTTCGGGCATTGATGAATATATAATGTTGAATGAAATGTGTTGTTCCATAATCCGTGAATGGATTGATTTTGCCTAGATGAATGGGCATAGTCATAGATTCATAGGCATGGTGTTGTTCTATGGCCCAGGCTCTGATAGTTGTTTTATATATATATCGATGTTTTTGGGGAAACGGAGTTTTCTCTTGCCCAATTTTAATTTAGTTAGTTGTGACATCATCAGCTGGACGCGGTTCCAATCAGGAGCTTCTAATGACTTTAACTTTAGATATCGATTCTCCCAATTGGATAACTGTTCACAGCTTTTATCATAAATCATTATGTTTAAATCGGACATTAAATGTAATATTTATTTTATTAAAATATATAGGTAATTTGATATTTATATACGACACTATTACAAACTACAGAAGAACAACGTGTTCCCGGCTTTCGGTATCTGATTGAGAGCAGTACTGTAAGTGCGAAATAAACAAAATACTAAATTTAATATTACAATCCAATTTAAACAGAGTGACACAATGATGGAAGTAAAGGGAACATTGCCATCCAATCAGGAGCTCTAATACCAAAAATTCAAGCCGTAACAGAGCCCCCAATTGGATGACCAATCTATTCATCCATGGTGATTACGGTTTCGAACTGTGATCATGGAAGTAACTGTTGAAGCATCAAGGTAGCATCTCTTTGCCTCCACCAAGGAATACGCTATGGCGTGATCACATGTGCGCAATGGCAATGACAGCTTGGTCCGACAAGTCGATCACGTAGGTAAAATATTTCATACAGCGTGGTTCGCATTGACAATTTGAATACGCATGCCAATGTGAAATATGGAAACATAAGAAACGTAATCAGTGAAAAATTGCGATAATGATCCTATTATGACAATTAAGATCTATATATAAAGTTGAGGTACTGTATATTATCATAGTACCATAACTTATTGTGAAAATGGAAAAGAAACAATATATTGTGATTGGAGAAGCTCCGGAATCTGACAGTGAAGAGGAAGTGAATGTCCCTGCAGTAAGTACATTTTCTGTTTTAATCAGGAAAGGCCTTTCTTGACAATTTTTTTGGGGTGGGAAGTGCGAAGAATTACTCTGCAAAAAGTGTTATTCAATTCTTTCCCATTGTATTTTCAGACTAACTCTTCACATGGAAAGCGTACAAGTGACCCTGCAAATCCTCAAGGTATTGTAATAGCTGGAGAAGCACCAGAATCCGATGATGAAGGTAAGAACTATTGAAAGAATGACTTGTATTACTCATTACTCATTTTATTACTGAAAACCCTTCTAATTTGCCATTATTTTCAGACAAGGTTAGTGTGAGTAGCATTAGTAGTGCTACTAGTATCTCCTCCATTGCTTCTTTTTCTTCAAATATAAAAAGAAGTACCATTCCTGACAAGGCCAAGAAACAAGAAAATGTGAAGTACAGTTCCTTACTGCACAGGAAATTACGTGAGTGTTTTGCATTTGAATTAATTGAGTTCATAATGATTGTCAAACATGGTCATCTTTGAATCAATAATGAGAGGAAATTTTGAAAAGAGATTTGGTTGTTTAATAGATATGGCATATTATTGTAATTGTTGCAGGTGAACGCAATGTGTCTCTTCACAGGAATGTTGTTGAATTCATTCATCATAATGTTGGTTTGGCTTCTCGGGATCTGGGTGCAGCTAATCAGCAGCTTCTGAAATCACAGCTTCAGCTACAAGAAGTAGCATTATCACTACATACATTGCATACAAACCTTAGTCAGCTGCAAAACAAATTGGCTTCTGCTACTTCTACCACTTTTCTCTCTCGCATTAATACCAGACAATAAGCAAAGTGATTTAGTTATTGAAAAAGTTTTTATATAGATGAAAAATGTAATGTCTCATTTCATTAACACTGGAAAATAGTTATATCAATGAGTGGTAGTTAACACCATAATTATGGTACACTAATATCAGTGGTGACAAAGAAATAACTGGTCCTCAGGATAGGTTCTGCTAACATGTCTACAATTGCCTACAATGAATCCGTTACCCTACATTGCATGTGATATGCGATATGTTTGGCCCAAGAAAAATGAATTGTGTGAGAGTGTATGCATGCATGAATTCATATATTGGTATGTGTGAATTCATAGCCGGGAGCACATGGGCCTGAGTTAGGGAAACAAAAAAAATCTTCAAATGGTGAATTCTTTAAATAATATAACAATTGTTATACACACTTTAATATTCGTTGCAAAATATTTTCTTTGTCATCATTTATGTCCTTAGGTTTCCTGTACGTACTAGTGATTTCTTGGACCTGAATTTTGATAACCCAAAAATACTAAAATTAGGACATCTAAAAAGTACAAAATTCTGGTAAACTGACTTAAAAATTTCAACAAAAATGTTAATTTTTCCTGTTGAAGACAACTGTAAGCCCATTTTAATATCAAATAAAGAAAAACTTGGAAATGTAATACCTCTGAATGAAATGGAAAATTACGACAAAAACTGCGACCATCAGCACAATCTGGTGTACCGTATTGTCTTATGTAGATATATTTACTCCCTATTTACCCCCCCTTTTTTAGGTCTCCAGTAGTATACAAGCGTTGCGTCGACGCGCCGTTAAGAAATGCAGGTATTACTCGCACAACTTTCTTGAACGATGACCTTGCTTCCCTCCGACACAAAGAAACAAATGAAGGCAAAAGCTCGCAGCGAGCACTGATGACAACATTCCAAACACCTTTACTGGCGCGAAATAGAAACAATTTTCTTTTGAAGACAACTTCTATCGGTTATTTTCTCCAAAAATCTAAAGAAATGTCCGAAGCAGGTACGGATCTATCACAGGAGATACCTGGAACTCCTGATAAAGTTAGAACGCAAATTATTAAGAACGTTACAAAGGCGTGACTGATTCTCCAGAGATTGGCATTACTTCATAAAATCTAGTGGTCGATTTCGTAACTAATACCCCCACTATCCGATTTCTTCAATCCATCGTTCAAGAAAAGATGCGCGAGTAATATTATTCGCGCACTTTTTCTTGAGCCCTCGCATCGCTAGTTGCGAGGGGAGTGGGGAGTTTGATTATTTTCACAAAGGGAATTTTATATCAAAGTGATTCGCTTTTCGAAGCAAAATTGTTTCTAATACATGGGAGAGAACGTTCCTGGTAATCAGATTTTGTCTACAACGTTCGTTGATGAATTCTTAAATTGTCCAATGTCAAAGGAGTGGGGGAAGATATTCCGGGGCTCAAGAAAACTTGCGCGTATAATAGAATAACGGTTTACAAAACCGCACGATCGCTTTGGCCGTTCCGCATAAAGTCCCATTCACAATGCAAACGTAAATATAAGCATAGCACATTGACATAAACATTAACGTAAGTGATAGACAAGTATTCACACTGTCTAACGTACACGTAATCAAAATAAGTTTTTCTATTGGGTGAGAGATTCTGTTTTACAATTCATTGGTTGTGAGAATCGATTTGAATGTGTCGACTGTGTCCATGGCCCACATGGCGTTCTATCGACTTCTCTCCAATTTAGATATATTCTATTCTATTAATCAATTTTCGATTTTGAGTTACCGTTCTGTGATTAGTTTATTTCTTATGTCTAACTTAAGCATAAGCACAGAAGCTTGCAAGCTTTCAAGTTAACGTTTGAAGTGTTATGTTTATGCGAACGCATTGTCAATGAGTCCGCTTGTGGACGTAGTCCTAATTTTTATGTTAACGCCATCATTATGTTTGTTTGCATTGTGGATGGGCCTTAAGGCCTTTGACATACGAGCGTTGCGTTGACGCGCGCCACGTAACGCTGACGATACCTGTGCACACGAGTCAGGATTAATACATCGTAGATTAATACAGTGAAATTATTTTAGCGTGGCCGCTGAATGTCGGCTGCTGGAAGAGTCCATTCCTCAAACTTATGTAATGCTTTGGTAAGTTGCTGCTTGCTAGGCCCCGCTTGCACCCACAATGATATAGGCAGGCAGGGCGTCGCAGTTAAAGCAACAAACGCGTATTACAAATTATTTAGATTTTATGGGTCCTTGGGAGCTAAGTCCCTTCAGAAGACTGCAGGATGGTGGATCAGCACAAGTGAAAATGAAAGACAGAATATGTTTTAGCAAATGTCGAAACAAGAGTCCTTTACTTATACAGAAATGAAGTTACACAGAAATCAAAGCTACATCAAAGTGACGTGGAGACCTCCGTCCAAGTAGACGGTAGCTCGGAGAGTCCCCCGGGCGGGGCCCGTGGGCGTATTTTATAGTACTCAGGGCTTTGTGTATCATACGCTTCCACTTGGGTTGCACGTGGCCTCCCTTCCCCAAACATGACGTGGCCATAAGGCGTTGAATCGCCTCTCTGTGCTCGTGCCTCTGCTTCGGTCATATCGTCCGTCACTTTAAGGGCTTACTCCTGACGCTGATGGCTGCCAGCGGGTGGTCACATGTCACAAGAACCCACGTGCCTAAGTATTCATATTAATGGATACTTCCCAGTTGAATGCGTTATGATCAAAGCTCCTATAGAATTTTATAAAGTATGATTATAATAATTACAGTTACAATCATTACAATTACAATCATTACAGTTACAATCATTACAATTACAATCATTACAGTTACAATCATTACACTTACCGGTTCAGGGGGGAGCGCGTCCCTTCCCAGACCTACTCCAGTTGTGTAAGCATTGGCCCTCACTATTCGTCACCGCGAGGTGCAAGTTTTCATTTACGTTTCTTCAGTTCAGTACAGTTACGCAGTTCTTCAGGGAACAGTTTCTGCTTCGCGTGTTTCGAAAAGATGCACTCGCAGAATTAAAAAGGGAATTGATTCTATTCAATCGGGAGAAAGGTGTTTATATTCAACTCCTAAAAAAGAGAGGAAGAGAAAAGACGTGGAATCTGCTCTCGACGGTTTTAATGCGAGTGTGATTTGCTGCAGAATGATTTAATCCACCATGTCAAGAAATCGTTATTTTACCGAAAACGATAGTAAGGACAGTGATAGTGATACTAGCTATTATAGTGAGGAAACGGGTAGCAGTGTCAGCGGAAAAGATATGTATGAGAGCAGAGCTGAACCATCATCCATATCTTATGGAAGCAGAGTCGTGAATTTGGTGTTACTCCACCACCGAGAGAAGACACTTCAGCAAATTAATTTCCAAGAAAGTTTGCTAGCACGTGCGGTGCAGTAGGCTAATGTTTTTGGTATGGGCAGACGAGCCAGACGTGAGCGAGCATCGTTTCTCCATCACTTTGAGCTTCCCCCGCTACTCGCGAATCCCAGCGGCCACCCTAGAAAAATTTAGCCGTTCTGCGTCTTAAGCGAAACTGTACACAACTGCTCGTGGCGACGTGCGTTGTGCCCACATCTCAAGCAACAACGTAAGTAAAGATAGCGCGCTTTTGGCGACAACATAGCCCTGTAAATTTACGATCAAATTTAACTTTAAATTACAACTTGCTCACATGGCAATCGTGAATGTACGTATCATTCTTAACAAATGCTTAAGCACATAATAGTATAAATTTCCAATTAAATTTAACTTCAAATTAACAAGTTTAGAAATATTTTTATACCTGCGTATGTGGCCATCATGGACGCATTATTCTAAACAAATATGTAGGTCCACTTAACACTATATTTCCAATCAAATTTAACTTGCCCACATAGCAAACAAGGTGTTATTCTAAGCGAATGTTTAAGATCACACTAAATTTTCAAATTTAACTTCGAATTAAGGTGTTGAAATAAAAATAATGCTGTTTATATCTGCTTCAATGACTTGTAACAAAGTAATAATTTTGTTATCTGACTACATTTAAAATTTCAAATATCAAGACGCAAACTGGTGCATGAGGTTCATTGGCTGAAGCCGGATAGGTTAAGCCATAGCTCACCCTTTTCTCAGTCAGCTGGCACCTCGCGGTGTTGCCTGCGTGGCAAGTACTTTACCCGCCGTGATCTACCACTCCACACAATGTCTTGTTCTACCAGGAGGATTGCTTCCCGGGGTGGGTACCTAATTTATGTGGCCTTAATCCGCATCCCCCGTCCAGTCCAAGAACACCTTCAGGCTGGAATCTCTATCCCGTCGGAGCGTAGATACCAATCTCGGGAGCCTCCCCATTTGAGCGTGGGTCAGGCCCCCTGCCAGCTCAGAGCTTCTAACTGTTCTGGCTAGCATCGGATTCGAATTGAGCGCCACTCAAAACGCGACGGGACAAGTCCCTTCTCTTTATCCAGTGGCGGACCACTGCCACGTCGAAGCCAAGTTCATCGGGGAGGGGGGAATCCGGGTTACGGCTCGTCCCTACAGCCTCTACCTTGAAGCTATCGACATGAGAGGCACCGGCACCTGGGGGTTCATGCTCCCCGTCTGGACGTTTATTGATGGGTTTGAGATCCGCAGCCAGCTTCACAGAGGATGCTGGCTAACGAACCCCACACCCAATCCCGGCCAAAGGTCGGCGGCGAGCTTCCTCACTGCCTCCAACTTGAAGCTAACGACTTGAGTGTCGCCGAGAGACACAGGAGCGGGTGGACGTCTCCGCCTCCACATAGAGCCTCAGGTGTTTGTCTTCCGAGTGTAGAATGCGGCCAGCGTCTCGGTACACGGTCCCCCTTCGAAGGACCCGGTGTCGACTCTGCGCACGCGACACGTACTGCCCGCCATAAATGCTTCACCCTCACACTAAGGCTGCCTTCAGAGGAAGCCACTTCAGTGGTGTCATTGAGAAGTGGCATAGCCACCACCGAATGCCACTGACTGGGAGAGAGGAAGGATTCATGAGTCACACCGCTGTGGGCTCCGGCGACCGAAAAGTGACCAGCAGGAAAGTAGGTTCAGTGGCTCATCCGAGTGGTCTTGTATGAAGGCTGCCATTAAGAACCGCGTTCTGCTGGCGGTGGCACGGACGAGCTTCTGCGCTGCTGGTGGCAGAAGTTTGCCGCCAAGCACCACAGCAGCGCGACTACGCCGCTCGTGTGAATACCTTCATTTAAACCAATGCTTTGCCAACAGACACGCCACTCGGCAGCGCTGCTGAGTGGCACCGTATGAAGGGGCCCTTATAGTTTGCTCGTCACATAGGCGATGCCGCAGTCCCTTTGGAGCCAGCGGAAACTTGCCAGCACGTGCGGGTCCTCACGAGTCGTCGCTATTACCCGCTTACCTGCTAATTACCTGCTGTTATTGAGAGAGAATACTAGCAATTTATATTTTAACTCGGAAATACAGATCAGCATATTTATTCAGAAACAAAAAATAGTGCAAAGAATCAATGAGAAACTGGTGCTCATATTCTACTGCAATGAGTCGTAAAGACCCATCGCATCCTTGCGTCACGCTCTATTAACATATTTCGAGGCGAAGAGCGCCGTTGACACAATTCGACACGCGCAGCTGCGTGTGCGCCGCTAACCCAGTATTCCCCAGCGAGCGTCCGCCCCCAAAACGCACCTTTCCATCTTTGATTGTGACTGTAGGTGACTGACTACCGGAACTGTCACATTAAGAGACGAGAGTAGCCCACCAGAAATTCCTACGTGACAATAAATCACGAAGCTCCGTAGACGACTAGCCTATGGAAAGCTTCGCGCTAAGCACGTGATAGGACGGGCATTTTGCGAGAGGAGTGGGGACGGGAATCGGGTGAGCGAACGGCGCTAGAAAAATTGGGAGATTTGGAGAAAGACTGTTGGAGCGAGCGTTCGACTATTAAAGAGAGTTCTTCGTATTCAACGGCGACTACAGCCACACGATACGTATCTTTGCGAAGATCCGATTTCTCGCTGCGTACGTCGGAAGGCTGGAAGTTCATCTTCCAAATTTGAAGACTCCAGTGGTGCAATGAAGGTATCTTCATTAACCAGGTACATCGAATTTCTGCAAGCCGTGTACGCTCCTAATTCTTCGAAACTTCTTCTGCAATTGATGGTCGCCGCAAATCCCACCGAGTACGGATTGTGTTGTGACCAAAACAACAAAGAATAACACAGTTTCTTAAAATTGTGTTTTATTCCGCAATCCAAAAGCAAATCCAAACAACAAAAGCCAAGTCAAACCAAAATTCCTGAAGATAGTCCGTGTACGTCGCGTTGTTCACCAGTTCACCGTGGGGCAGTCCAAAATCCGTATGCACTTCGACGTATCACTGTATCACTCACTATCAACACGCTGGCGCTCGCTTATCAACTGCCGGCTCCTAGCCCGAGCGGCGCTTTTATACCCCGCTCGGGGCGAAGGTCCGCCGGCCAACCCCTCGATACGGGTGAGTTCTTCCGCGTCGATGTTTGCCCGAGCGTGACGGAGCTGCCGAGTTGTCGATCAGCGCTCTCTCTTGAGCGGTGTTGGTACTGCGTTCTGGCGGCGACTTCAAAGGTGCCTGTTCGGCCATGGCACCCTCCGCGCCCAAATGCGTCGTGTACGGCGCAAAACGCACCGAACGGGTAGTCCTCTTGGGCCGTAGCTCCGACCTGGTCGAACAGGCGCGCTCGCCGCTGCTGCTGGCGGCTGTTTCCGCCTGCGTGTCTGTCGCAGCTGCTGATGCTCCTCCGATCGTGGGCTCCTGTGGGGGATAAATCATTTCTTTCATTACTTTCTTGCGAAACTCCTCTGATGAGATCCACGGCCGGGTGTCTACTTCACTCTCGTTAGCTCTAGGCCTAACTTGCCCCTGGTGGCGCGTGACCAGCCTCTCCAGGGTTCGCACTGCATATACCCTGCTACCCCGAACCTCCTGTACCACCCCTGGCACCCACGCTGGCTCTTTTTTTAGGGACTGTATATAGACTTTGTCACCTACCTTAAATTTTGAGCCAATACCTCCTGCTCTATGTGAGTCGTTAGGGCTCAGGAGTGATAGCAGGGTTCGGGGCTGCCTGCCGTGAAGAACTTCCGCTGGGCTTCTGCCCGTCGAGCCTGGCAGGACCCTGTATGTTGCCAGGACCCTCAGGAGTGCTCGGGACTTGGGTGTTCCCGCTGCACGCGCTTTCCCCATAGCTGTCTTAAAAGTTCTGACGAACCTCTCCGCCTCTCCGTTTGACTGCGGATGAAACGGAGGTGCACAAATATGCTGAATGCCGTTGCTCCCACAAAATCTCGCAAACTCCTGGGATGTAAACTGAGGACCATTATCTGAAACTAAGACAGCAGGTAAACCTTCAGTGACGAAAATTCTCTCTAACATTTCTATAGTCTGCGTCGACGTGGTGTTTCCCATCTCTACTACGTAGGGGTAGTTGGACTTTGCGTCCACTACTACTAACCACATGGACCCCCAAAAGGGGCCGGCGAAGTCTATATGTACTCTCTCCCACGGCTCCGCTGGTTCTGGCCAAGGTGTCAAATCTCTGGGGGGGGGGGGCACTCTGATTAAGTTGGCAAGCTTCACATTTTTTTAACATCTGTTCGATGTCGGCATTCATTCCTGTCCACGTGCAATGCCGCCGCGCCAATTGCTTAGTGCGTACTACCCCCCAGTGCCCCTGATGCAGAAGTTTGAGCACCGTTTGCCTTAGACTTCTAGGTATGACTACCTTCGTAAATTCGTCTCCCGTTAACAATAGTACCCCCGCTTTGCACGAAAGCCTGTCTTTTTTGTTGAACCACCCCGCGTTGCTTCTTAGTATCCTTGGTGGCCAACCTCCCCTGACGAAACGCCGAACCTGATTTAGCTCCGGGTCTTTGTCTGTCTCCCTCGCTATGGTTCGTGCTTCCAGTGGAAAGTCCACTAGACTTTCCAGATCTTCCAGGTCCAACTGGAAGCATTCCTCTTCGGATGTGTCAAACTCTAGGTCTGGGCCGGCGGGGAGTCTTGACAACGCATCCGCGTTTGCGTGCTGCGACGTGCTCCTAAAATGTATCTGGTAGTCGTAGTCTGATAAAAACAAGGCCCATCTCTGCAGCTTCTTGGCCGTACATTCCGGGATTTTCTTCCCCGGGTGAAACAGTTGAACCAACGGTTTGTGGTCGGTGATGATATGAAACTTGGTACCATAAAGGAAGTCGTTAAATTTCCTTACTGCAAAGATAATCGCCAATGCTTCTTTCTCGATTTGCGAGTAGTTTCTCTGATGTTTGTTGAGGGTCTTTGATATGAAGGCGATCGGTCTCTCGACCCCTTTTTCATCCTTCTGAGATAGTACTGCTCCCAAACCGTAATCTGAAGCATCTGCTGCCACTGTTGTAATTCTTCCTGGGATGAAATGGTTCAGTTTCACTGTGCGCAGTAACTCTTCCTTTAACCTGTCTAATGCTTTGCTGCACTCCTCTGACCAGACGAATTTGACCCCCTTTTTTCTGAGTTGATTTAAAGGAGCTGCTATCGCTGAGAAATTCTTAATGAATTTGTTATAGTAATTCATCTTGCCTAAAAGCGCTTGTAGTTGTTTCAAATCTGTTGGCGGGGGCATCTGTATAATTGCTTGCACGTGCTGCTGGGTCGGGGCTATCCCGGTGCGGTCTAAGACGTGCCCTAGAAAAACCACTCGTTCTTTGAAGAACTCACATTTGTCCTGGTTAACTTTAAAACCGTTGTCCCGCAAAACCGCGAACAGCTTCCTCAGGTTTTGCTTGTGTTCTTCCAAACTGCGGCCCGTGACGATGATGTCATCCAGGTAGTTGCAGCAACCATCCAGGGACGCGGTGATTTGTTCCAGACAGCGCTGGAAGATTGCTGCTGCTGAGTTCACCCCAAAAGGCAACCTATTATAACTAAACAAGCCAAGCGGTGTGTTAATTACCAACACTTCTTTGGCCGCGGGATCCAGAGGTATTTGGAGATAAGCATCTCTGAGATCAATTTTGGAGAACCGTTGTCCACCCGACAGCTTGAAGAAAAGGTCCTCTGGTTTAGGTATCGGGTATTGTTCTACTTCTACCTGTTGATTCACAGTGCTCTTAAAATCTCCGCACAATCTAATCTTCCCATTAGATTTTTTAACCAAAACTAAAGGTGTGGCCCACTGACTCGCAGCCACCGGTGTTATCACACCTTCTTCCTGTAGCCTTGTCAGTTCCTCCTTAACCTTGTCCCTCAGCGCCCACGGCACCGGTCTCGCTTTGTAAAAACGCGGTTTATGGCCCTCCTTTAGCTGAATCCTTGCTTGAAAGTTTTTACACTTTCCCAGCCCGGGCGAAAACACTTCCGCGAACTCAGACCCCAAATCCCTAATGATCTGAAGTTCCTCCTGGTCTGATATTTGGTTTATCTCATCGACGACTCCAAATCCCAATTTATCGAATGAGTCCAGCCCCAGAATATTCGTGACATCATAACGGTCAACTACCAACACCTCTATTACTGCCTGTTTACTCTTGTACGATGCCTGCACACACACGCTTCCTAGCACCTTAATGGGCGTTTTCCCAAAACTGGTCAGTCTCTTTTGCACCTTTGAATAACTGGGAGCTCCTAATCGGTGGTACGTGTCTAAATTGATTAGCGTAACCGCCGCTCCCGTATCTAATAAGAACTCTACTGGTTGATTGCTTAACTTAACTCGCACCGTTAATCTTTTTTGCCCTTCTCCACTAATGACTTCACTTATCATGGCTACCTCCATCTCTTCTTCCTGTCTTCCGCTCCGTGCCGACTGCCGTTTTTTCTCACACACTTCTTGGATGTGACCCACTTTCTTACACCAAAAACACTGTGCTTCCCTGAACCTGCACATGGCTCTATTGTGATATTTTCCACAGCCCCTACAAGACTTCTTTCTCTCGAAACTGATCACACTTGCTCTTTCCCTTAAGTCGCTGCCCCGCTTTGCCGACCTTGCCCCGATCTGGGTATTCTGACTATCTTTTCTCACTCTGTCTCTTCTCTCTCGTACAGTTCTCATGCTGAAACTACTCCCTAAGCTGTTAACACTGTCTGAGCTACTATCTTTCACTGAATCCTTAGTGCTAACACTACACACACACGATCCGGCCGTGATTTGGCGGGCCGTCTCGCACGTGGTCTCGTACGTCTTGCACAAATTTTTTACTTCTAACGAAGAATCTCCGCTCTGCAATGCCAAAAACCTGACTTTATCTTCCGGCGTGTGCAAAACTACCATGTCCCTAATCAGTGTTTCGGCGTACGATGTCTCTCCTTCCGATGGCGGGCATTTGAATTGACAATGCCGCGCCAGGCCTGCTAACTCTGTAATCCACTCACTATGTGTTTGTCCTTCACTTTTCCTACACTGGAAGAACTTATATCTGGCCGCGACTACATGTGGCACTTTGTTAAAATATGCGTCCAATTTTTGTTTTATCTCTTCCCAGCTCCACTCTGCTGAGTCTTTTTCCGGGAGTAACTTTCCTAACAAACTAGTCACTTTGCTTCCTACGCAGCTCAGGAAAAACGCTTTCTTTGTTCTTGCGTCTCCTACCTGATGACATAGTAAATGCTGCTCGAACCTCTCCAAGTACTCCGACCAATCCTCCGAGTCGGGCTGGAAACAGTGGAATTGGGGCGGGGGGCGTCTATTGATTGCCTCTAATAGAACCGCCAACTGCTGTGCATGCGCCTCCGCTTGTTGCCGTTGCTGCTGCGCATGCGCCTCCGCCTGTTGCCGCTGGGCCTCTGCTTGTTGGCGCTGAGCCTCTGCTTGTTGCCGTTGCTGCTGCGCAAACGCCTCCTGTTGCAGTTGCATCTGCTGCTGCATGAGTGCCAACATCTGCACTATTGGGTCGCCGGCCTCCATCTTACTTTTCCTCGTCGCCAGTTTTGTTGTGACCAAAACAACAAAGAATAACACAGTTTCTTAAAATTGTGTTTTATTCCGCAATCCAAAAGCAAATCCAAACAACAAAAGCCAAGTCAAACCAAAATTCCTGAAGATAGTCCGTGTACGTCGCGTTGTTCACCAGTTCACCGTGGGGCAGTCCAAAATCCGTATGCACTTCGACGTATCACTGTATCACTCACTATCAACACGCTGGCGCTCGCTTATCAACTGCCGGCTCCTTGCCCGAGCGGCGCTTTTATACCCCGCTCGGGGCGAAGGTCCGCCGGCCAACCCCGCGATACGGGTGAGTTCTTCCGCGTCGATGTTTGCCCGAGCGTGACGGAGCTGCCGAGTTGTCGATCAGCGCTCTCTCTTGAGCGGTGTTGGTACTGCGTTCTGGCGGCGACTTCAAAGGTGCCTGTTCGGCCATGGCAGATTGAGCCTCCGAGAATTAAATCAGCCGGTGTCCAGCTCAATGCAGCGTGCGGCGACGCACGGAAGGCGAAGAGGAAACGTTGAACGTTTGCCGGCCAATTTTCAGGACCAAATGCTATGACGCCCTTTTTGATCGAGAGGACTCTACCTAGCCATTGGTTACAGAGTGATATGGCGCAATCAAACGTCGGGCAATGCAGCAATGCTCGAGCGGACCGGATTCAATGGACAGAGCAGCGGGTGAATCAGTTGGAGCGGGCTGGCAGAGTGAGAGGAGCTGGGAGAGCAGATGGAATGGACAAAGTGGATGAATTAGATGGAGTAGTATGGCAAAGTGAAAGGAGCTGGAAGAGCGGATGCAATGGACAAATTGAGTGAATGAGATGGAGCGGGCTGGCAGATTGAGAGGAGCTGGAAGAGCGGATAGAATGGACAAAGTGAGTGACTTAGATGGAGCGGGCTGGCAGAGTGAGAGGAGCTGGAAGAGCGGATGGAATGGATGAAGTGGGTGAATTAGATGGAGCGGGCTGGCAGAGTGAATGGAGCTGGAAGAGCGGATGGAATGGACAAAGTGGGTGAAGGAGATGGAGCGGGCTGGCAGAGTGAGAGGAGCTGGAAGAGCGGATGGAATGGATGAAGTGGGTGAATTAGATGGAGTGGGCTGGCAGAGTGAATGGAGCTGGAAGAGCGGATGGAATGGACAAAGTGGGTGAAGGAGATGGAGTGGGCTGGCAGAGTGAATGGAGCTGGAAGAGCGGATGGAATGAACAAAGTGGGTGAAGGAGATGGAGCGGGATGGCAGAGTGAGAGGAGCTGGAAGAGCGGATGGAATGGATGAAGTGGGTGAATTAGATGGAGCGGGCTGGCAGAGTGAAAGGAGCTGGAAGAGCGGATGCAATGGACAAATTGAGTGAATTAGATGGAGCGGGCTGGCAGAGTGAGAGGAGCTGGAAGAGCGGATGGAATGGACAAAGTGGGTGAATTAGATGGAGTGGGCTGGCAGAGTGAATGGAGCTGGAAGAGCGGATGGAATGGACAAAGTGGGTGAAGGAGATGGAGTGGGCTGGCAGAGTGAATGGAGCTGGAAGAGCGGATGGAATGGACAAAGTGGGTGAAGATGGAGCGGGCTGGCAGAGTGAGAGGAGCTGGAAGAGCGGATGGAATGGATGAAGTGGGTGAATTAGATGGAGCGGGCTGGCAGAGTGAATGGAGCTGGAAGAGCGGATGGAATGGACAAAGTGGGTGAAGGAGATGGAGTGGGCTGGCAGAGTGAATGGAGCTGGAAGAGCGGATGGAATGGACAAAGTGGGTGAAGGAGATTGAGCGGGCTGGCAGAGTGAGAGGAGCTGGAAGAGCGGATAGAATGGACAAAGTGAGTGAATTAGATGGAGCAGGCTGGCAGAGTGAGAGGAGCTGGAAGAGCGGATGGAATGGATGAAGTGGGTGAATTAGATGGAGCGGGCTGGCAGAGTGAATGGAGCTGGAAGAGCGGATGGAATGGACAAAGTGGGTGAAGGAGATGGAGCGGGCTGGCAGAGTGAGAGGAGCTGGAAGAGCGGATGGAATGGATGAAGTGGGTGAATTAGATGGAGTGGGCTGGCAGAGTGAATGGAGCTGGAAGAGCGGATGGAATGGACAAAGTGGGTGAAGGAGATGGAGTGGGCTGGCAGAGTGAATGGAGCTGGAAGAGCGGATGGAATGAACAAAGTGGGTGAAGGAGATGGAGCGGGATGGCAGAGTGAGAGGAGCTGGAAGAGCGGATGGAATGGATGAAGTGGGTGAATTAGATGGAGCGGGCTGGCAGAGTGAAAGGAGCTGGAAGAGCGGATGCAAAGGACAAATTGAGTGAATTAGATGGAGCGGGCTGGCAGAGTGAGAGGTGCTGGAAAAGCGGATGGAATGGACAAAGTGGGTGAATTAGATGGAGTGGGCTGGCAGAGTGAATGGAGCTGGAAGAGCGGATGGAATGGACAAAGTGGGTGAAGGAGATGGAGTGGGCTGGCAGAGTGAATGGAGCTGGAAGAGCGGATGGAATGGACAAAGTGGGTGAAGATGGAGCGGGCTGGCAGAGTGAGAGGAGCTGGAAGAGCGGATGGAATGGATGAAGTGGGTGAATTAGATGGAGCGGGCTGGCAGAGTGAATGGAGCTGGAAGAGCGGATGGAATGGACAAAGTGGGTGAAGGAGATGGAGTGGGCTGGCAGAGTGAATGGAGCTGGAAGAGCGGATGGAATGGACAAAGTGGGTGAAGGAGATGGAGCGGGCTGGCAGAGTGAGAGGAGCTGGAAGAGCGGATAGAATGGACAAAGTGAGTGAATTAGATGGAGCAGGCTGGCAGAGTGAGAGGAGCTGGAAGAGCGGATGGAAAGGATGAAGTGGGTGAATTAGATGGAGCGGGCTGGCAGAGTGAAAGGAGCTGGAAGAGCGGATGCAATGGACAAATTGAATGAATTAGATGGAGCGGGCTGGCAGAGTGAGAGGAGCTGGAAGAGCGGATGTAATGGACAAAGTGGGTGAATTAGATGGAGTGGGCTGGCAGAGTGAATGGAGCTGGAAGAGCGGATGGAATGGACAAAGTGGGTGAAGGAGATGGAGTGGGCTGGCAGAGTGAATGGAGCTGGAAGAGCGGATGGAATGGACAAAGTGGGTGAAGGAGATGGAGCGGGCTGGCAGAGTGAGAGGAGCCGGAAGAGCGGATAGAATGGACAAAGTGAGTGAATTTGATGGAGCGGGCTGGCAGAGTGAGAGGAGCTGGAAGAGCGGATGGAATGGATGAAGTGGGTGAATTAGATGGAGCGGGCTGGCAGAGTGAAAGGAGCTGGAAGAGCGGATGCAATGGACAAATTGAGTGAATTAGATGGAGCGGGCTGGCAGAGTGAGAGGAGCTGGAAGAGTGGATGGAATGGACAAAGTGGGTGAATTAGATGGAGTGGGCTGGCAGAGTGAATGGAGCTGGAAGAGCGGATGGAATGGATAAAGTGGGTGAATTAGATGGAGTGGGCTGGCAGAGTGAATGGAGCTGGAAGAGCGGATGCAATGGACAAATTGAGTGAATTAGATGGAGCGGGCTGGCAGAGTGAGAGGAGCTGGAAGAGCGGATGGAATGGACAAAGTGGGTGAATTAGATGGAGTGGGCTGGCAGAGTGAATGGAGCTGGAAGAGCGGATGGAATGGACAAAGTGGGTGAAGGAGATGGAGTGGGCTGGCAGAGTGAATGGAGCTGGAAGAGCGGATGGAATGGACAAAGTGGGTGAAGGAGATGGAGCGGGCTGGCAGAGTGAGAGGAGCTGGAAGAGCGGATGGAATGGATGAAGGGTGAATTAGATGGAGCGGGCTGGCAGAGTGAAAGGAGCTGGAAGAGCGGATGCAATGGACAAATTGAGTGAATTAGATGGAGCGGGCTGGCAGAGTGAGAGAAGCTGGAAGAGCGGATGGAATGGACAAAGTGGGTGAATTAGATGGAGTGGGCTGGCAGAGTGAATGGAGCTGGAAGAGCGGATGGAATGGACAAAGTGGGTGAAGGAGATGGAGCGGGCTGGCAGAGTGAGAGGAGCTGGAAGAGCGGATGGAATGGATAAAGTGGGTGAATTAGATGGAGCGGGCTGGCAGAGTGAAAGGAGCTGGAAGAGCGGATGCAATGGACAAATTGAGTGAATTAGATGGAGCGGGCTGGCAGAGTGAGAGGAGCTGGAAGAGCGGATGGAATGGACAAAGTGGGTGAAGGAGATGGAGTGGGCTGGCAGAGTGAATGGAGCTGGAAGAGCGGATGGAATGGACAAAGTGGGTGAAGGAGATGGAGCGGGCTGGCAGAGTGAGAGGAGCTGGAAGAGCGGATAGAATGGACAAAGTGAGTGAATTAGATGGAGCAGGCTGGCAGAGTGAGAGGAGCTGGAAGAGCGGATGGAATGGATGAAGTGGGTGAATTAGATGGAGCGGGCTGGCAGAGTGAAAGGAGCTGGAAGAGCGGATGCAATGGACAAATTGAGTGAATTAGATGGAGCGGGCTGGCAGAGTGAGAGGAGCTGGAAGAGTGGATGTAATGGACAAAGTGGGTGAATTAGATGGAGTGGGCTGGCAGAGTGAATGGAGCTGGAAGAGCGGATGGAATGGACAAAGTGGGTGAAGGAGATGGAGTGGGCTGGCAGAGTGAATGGAGCTGGAAGAGCGGATGGAATGGACAAAGTGGGTGAAGATGGAGCGGGCTGGCAGAGTGAGAGGAGCTGGAAGAGCGGATGGAATGGATGAAGTGGGTGAATTAGATGGAGCGGGCTGGCAGAGTGAAAGGAGCTGGAAGAGCGGATGGAATGGATGAAGTGGGTGAATTAGATGGAGTGGGCTGGCAGAGTGAATGGAGCTGGAAGAGCGGATGGAATGGACAAAGTGGGTGAAGGAGATGGAGTGGGCTGGCAGAGTGAATGGAGCTGGTAGAGCGGATGGAATGGACAAAGTGGGTGAAGATGGAGCGGGCTGGCAGAGTGAGAGGAGCTGGAAGAGCGGATGGAATGGATGAAGTGGGTGAATTAGATGGAGCGGGCTGGCAGAGTGAAAGGAGCTTGAAGAGCGGATGCAATGGACAAATTGAGTGAATTAGATGGAGCGGGCTGGCAGAGTGAGAGGAGCTGGAAGAGCGGATGGAATGGACAAAGTGGGTGAATTAGATGGAGTGGGCTGGCAGAGTGAATGGAGCTGGAAGAGCGGATGGAATGGACAAAGTGGGTGAATTAGAATGGGCTGGCAGAGTGAATGGAGCTGGAAGAGCGGATGGAATGGACAAAGTGGGTGAAGGAGATGGAGCGGGCTGGCAGAGTGAGAGGAGCTGGAAGAGCGGATGGAATGGACAAAGTGGGTGAATTAGATGGAGTGGGCTGGCAGAGTGAATGGAGCTGGAAGAGCGG
The DNA here is from genome assembly GCA_038098605.1 of Gryllus longicercus. NCBI lineage: Eukaryota > Metazoa > Arthropoda > Insecta > Orthoptera > Gryllidae > Gryllus > Gryllus longicercus. The sequence continues at coordinate 927,023 of JAZDUA010000338.1, read as the reverse complement.
ATGGAATGGACAAAGTGGGTGAATTAGAATGGGCTGGCAGAGTGAATGGAGCTGGAAGAGCGGATGGAATGGACAAAGTGGGTGAAGGAGATGGAGCGGGCTGGCAGAGTGAGAGGAGCTGGAAGAGCGGATGGAATGGACAAAGTGGGTGAATTAGATGGAGTGGGCTGGCAGAGTGAATGGAGCTGGAAGAGCGGATGGAATGGACAAAGTGGGTGAAGGAGATGGAGTGGGCTGGCAGAGTGAATGGAGCTGGTAGAGCGGATGGAATGGACAAAGTGGGTGAAGATGGAGCGGGCTGGCAGAGTGAGAGGAGCTGGAAGAGCGGATGGAATGGATGAAGTGGGTGAATTAGATGGAGCGGGCTGGCAGAGTGAAAGGAGCTGGAAGAGCGGATGCAATGGACAAATTGAGTGAATTAGATGGAGCGGGCTGGCAGAGTGAGAGGAGCTGGAAGAGTGGATGTAATGGACAAAGTGGGTGAATTAGATGGAGTGGGCTGGCAGAGTGAATGGAGCTGGAAGAGCGGATGGAATGGACAAAGTGGGTGAAGGAGATGGAGTGGGCTGGCAGAGTGAATGGAGCTGGAAGAGCGGATGGAATGGACAAAGTGGGTGAAGATGGAGCGGGCTGGCAGAGTGAGAGGAGCTGGAAGAGCGGATGGAATGGATGAAGTGGGTGAATTAGATGGAGCGGGCTGGCAGAGTGAAAGGAGCTGGAAGAGCGGATGGAATGGATGAAGTGGGTGAATTAGATGGAGTGGGCTGGCAGAGTGAATGGAGCTGGAAGAGCGGATGGAATGGACAAAGTGGGTGAAGGAGATGGAGTGGGCTGGCAGAGTGAATGGAGCTGGTAGAGCGGATGGAATGGACAAAGTGGGTGAAGATGGAGCGGGCTGGCAGAGTGAGAGGAGCTGGAAGAGCGGATGGAATGGATGAAGTGGGTGAATTAGATGGAGCGGGCTGGCAGAGTGAAAGGAGCTGGAAGAGCGGATGCAATGGACAAATTGAGTGAATTAGATGGAGCGGGCTGGCAGAGTGAGAGGAGCTGGAAGAGCGGATGGAATGGACAAAGTGGGTGAATTAGATGGAGTGGGCTGGCAGAGTGAATGGAGCTGGAAGAGCGGATGGAATGGACAAAGTGGGTGAATTAGAATGGGCTGGCAGAGTGAATGGAGCTGGAAGAGCGGATGGAATGGACAAAGTGGGTGAAGGAGATGGAGCGGGCTGGCAGAGTGAGAGGAGCTGGAAGAGCGGATGGAATGGACAAAGTGGGTGAATTAGATGGAGTGGGCTGGCAGAGTGAATGGAGCTGGAAGAGCGGATGGAATGGATAAAGTGGGTGAATTAGATGGAGTGGGCTGGCAGAGTGAATGGAGCTGGAAGAGCGGATGCAATGGACAAATTGAGTGAATTAGATGGAGCGGGCTGGCAGAGTGAGAGGAGCTGGAAGAGCGGATGGAATGGACAAAGTGGGTGAATTAGATGGAGTGGGCTGGCAGAGTGAATGGAGCTGGAAGAGCGGATGGAATGGACAAAGTGGGTGAAGGAGATGGAGTGGGCTGGCAGAGTGAATGGAGCTGGAAGAGCGGATGGAATGGACAAAGTGGGTGAAGGAGATGGAGCGGGCTGGCAGAGTGAGAGGAGCTGGAAGAGCGGATGGAATGGATGAAGGGTGAATTAGATGGAGCGGGCTGGCAGAGTGAAAGGAGCTGGAAGAGCGGATGCAATGGACAAATTGAGTGAATTAGATGGAGCGGGCTGGCAGAGTGAGAGAAGCTGGAAGAGCGGATGGAATGGACAAAGTGGGTGAATTAGATGGAGTGGGCTGGCAGAGTGAATGGAGCTGGAAGAGCGGATGGAATGGACAAAGTGGGTGAAGGAGATGGAGCGGGCTGGCAGAGTGAGAGGAGCTGGAAGAGCGGATGGAATGGATAAAGTGGGTGAATTAGATGGAGCGGGCTGGCAGAGTGAAAGGAGCTGGAAGAGCGGATGCAATGGACAAATTGAGTGAATTAGATGGAGCGGGCTGGCAGAGTGAGAGGAGCTGGAAGAGCGGATGGAATGGACAAAGTGGGTGAAGGAGATGGAGTGGGCTGGCAGAGTGAATGGAGCTGGAAGAGCGGATGGAATGGACAAAGTGGGTGAAGGAGATGGAGCGGGCTGGCAGAGTGAGAGGAGCTGGAAGAGCGGATAGAATGGACAAAGTGAGTGAATTAGATGGAGCAGGCTGGCAGAGTGAGAGGAGCTGGAAGAGCGGATGGAATGGATGAAGTGGGTGAATTAGATGGAGCGGGCTGGCAGAGTGAAAGGAGCTGGAAGAGCGGATGCAATGGACAAATTGAGTGAATTAGATGGAGCGGGCTGGCAGAGTGAGAGGAGCTGGAAGAGTGGATGTAATGGACAAAGTGGGTGAATTAGATGGAGTGGGCTGGCAGAGTGAATGGAGCTGGAAGAGCGGATGGAATGGACAAAGTGGGTGAAGGAGATGGAGTGGGCTGGCAGAGTGAATGGAGCTGGAAGAGCGGATGGAATGGACAAAGTGGGTGAAGATGGAGCGGGCTGGCAGAGTGAGAGGAGCTGGAAGAGCGGATGGAATGGATGAAGTGGGTGAATTAGATGGAGCGGGCTGGCAGAGTGAAAGGAGCTGGAAGAGCGGATGGAATGGATGAAGTGGGTGAATTAGATGGAGTGGGCTGGCAGAGTGAATGGAGCTGGAAGAGCGGATGGAATGGACAAAGTGGGTGAAGGAGATGGAGTGGGCTGGCAGAGTGAATGGAGCTGGTAGAGCGGATGGAATGGACAAAGTGGGTGAAGATGGAGCGGGCTGGCAGAGTGAGAGGAGCTGGAAGAGCGGATGGAATGGATGAAGTGGGTGAATTAGATGGAGCGGGCTGGCAGAGTGAAAGGAGCTTGAAGAGCGGATGCAATGGACAAATTGAGTGAATTAGATGGAGCGGGCTGGCAGAGTGAGAGGAGCTGGAAGAGCGGATGGAATGGACAAAGTGGGTGAATTAGATGGAGTGGGCTGGCAGAGTGAATGGAGCTGGAAGAGCGGATGGAATGGACAAAGTGGGTGAATTAGAATGGGCTGGCAGAGTGAATGGAGCTGGAAGAGCGGATGGAATGGACAAAGTGGGTGAAGGAGATGGAGCGGGCTGGCAGAGTGAGAGGAGCTGGAAGAGCGGATGGAATGGACAAAGTGGGTGAATTAGATGGAGTGGGCTGGCAGAGTGAATGGAGCTGGAAGAGCGGATGGAATGGACAAAGTGGGTGAATTAGAATGGGCTGGCAGAGTGAATGGAGCTGGAAGAGCGGATGGAATGGACAAAGTGGGTGAAGGAGATGGAGCGGGCTGGCAGAGTGAGAGGAGCTGGAAGAGCGGATGGAATGGACAAAGTGGGTGAATTAGATGGAGTGGGCTGGCAGAGTGAATGGAGCTGGAAGAGCGGATGGAATGGACAAAGTGGGTGAAGGAGATGGAGTGGGCTGGCAGAGTGAATGGAGCTGGTAGAGCGGATGGAATGGACAAAGTGGGTGAAGATGGAGCGGGCTGGCAGAGTGAGAGGAGCTGGAAGAGCGGATGGAATGGATGAAGTGGGTGAATTAGATGGAGCGGGCTGGCAGAGTGAAAGGAGCTGGAAGAGCGGATGCAATGGACAAATTGAGTGAATTAGATGGAGCGGGCTGGCAGAGTGAGAGGAGCTGGAAGAGTGGATGTAATGGACAAAGTGGGTGAATTAGATGGAGTGGGCTGGCAGAGTGAATGGAGCTGGAAGAGCGGATGGAATGGACAAAGTGGGTGAAGGAGATGGAGTGGGCTGGCAGAGTGAATGGAGCTGGAAGAGCGGATGGAATGGACAAAGTGGGTGAAGATGGAGCGGGCTGGCAGAGTGAGAGGAGCTGGAAGAGCGGATGGAATGGATGAAGTGGGTGAATTAGATGGAGCGGGCTGGCAGAGTGAAAGGAGCTGGAAGAGCGGATGGAATGGATGAAGTGGGTGAATTAGATGGAGTGGGCTGGCAGAGTGAATGGAGCTGGAAGAGCGGATGGAATGGACAAAGTGGGTGAAGGAGATGGAGTGGGCTGGCAGAGTGAATGGAGCTGGTAGAGCGGATGGAATGGACAAAGTGGGTGAAGATGGAGCGGGCTGGCAGAGTGAGAGGAGCTGGAAGAGCGGATGGAATGGATGAAGTGGGTGAATTAGATGGAGCGGGCTGGCAGAGTGAAAGGAGCTGGAAGAGCGGATGCAATGGACAAATTGAGTGAATTAGATGGAGCGGGCTGGCAGAGTGAGAGGAGCTGGAAGAGCGGATGGAATGGACAAAGTGGGTGAATTAGATGGAGTGGGCTGGCAGAGTGAATGGAGCTGGAAGAGCGGATGGAATGGACAAAGTGGGTGAATTAGAATGGGCTGGCAGAGTGAATGGAGCTGGAAGAGCGGATGGAATGGACAAAGTGGGTGAAGGAGATGGAGCGGGCTGGCAGAGTGAGAGGAGCTGGAAGAGCGGATGGAATGGACAAAGTGGGTGAATTAGATGGAGTGGGCTGGCAGAGTGAATGGAGCTGGAAGAGCGGATGGAATGGACAAAGTGGGTGAATTAGAATGGGCTGGCAGAGTGAATGGAGCTGGAAGAGCGGATGGAATGGACAAAGTGGGTGAAGGAGATGGAGTGGGCTGGCAGAGTGAAAGGTGCTAGAAGTATGGATGGAATGGACAAAGACGGGGTATTAGATGGAGTGGGTGGAATGGACAAAGCGTGTGAGTCAGTTTGAGAATCCCTATGTAGTCAATGTCCATTAATTTCCAAAATGTAGTTGCAGGTCATTTAAATTAATTAAATTGGTATGATTTTACAAAATTATACCAATAAATAAAATAGTATATTTTTTATTAATCTTCAGGGGAAGCTTCAAGCCACAGAAATATTTAAATAAGAAATAAAATAAAACCCCAAACAACCTTGAATGAGATAATTGAAATGAAAAATCTAAAATGGTATTGATATTTGAGATAGTTGAATTCTGAAGGATATCCACAAAAAGTTTGGAAATGGATATTGAATCAAAGAAGATACAGAGGAAGACAGGGAACATGGCAGTAACTGAAGTCATAGAAAAAAGAGAAATGGAGGAAAAAGACTGTTGGGATAAAGAGGTATGAAAATTGGGAAGAGGAAAGCACCCAAGGCTGTGAAACAATTGCTAATTTGACAGATAGACTCAAGAGAAGAAGAAAAATCATTACTCTATTTTCTTTTACGGTATTTATGCATTTATGAATTTTTGTTACAGGTGCCTTAAATTGTCAACATGCTGCAAAGCCAATGCTGTGTAATAATGCATAATTATATAACAATGAAGATGCTGGATATGTTTTCAAACCAGAAGTTATTCAAATGATCCAGATGCAACTGAAAATGACATGAAAACATATCATTAAAATTTGCATGTATAAGTTTTATGTATTCGAGTGATCATAATGCTTGTGTCTAAGAATTCATTGATGTTATTTAATTGGGCAACCTTCTTGTCCATGGACTTTTCACTCATACTTTTCTTTGCCTTTGCCAGTATTAGTTTGGCCATTGTCACGTAAACCCAATTATATTTTCATGTCCTGCTGTCCACAGGGCCTTCAAATTCTTCATTGAAAGATATTGCATTTACATACTGTTGGATATCCATTATGTTCCTATAATATTATGTCTCTCTTGATAATTGTAATGGTGCTCGGTAATTGTGGATGGTTTTAGTTTTGAAGTTTGTTAATAGTTCTAATAATCAATATTTTCAGGAAAAGCCATTAAAACTTATATGTCCACTACTACATTGTCTATTCCATCTCTATATATCACAGCTGGAGGTTCATTTGGTGCTTCTTTTGCCCTCTGATTAATTGCACATCATCCTGTGCAGCAATTGCTATTGGATCTTTCTCATGAGTTTGTTTTATTTTTGAAGAATCTAACAGGAAGATTATTTGACATTTGTTATACCCCTCCATTACATATTTTATGTTTAATGCACTGCCATAAGTATTGGCCTTGTTTTTCCCATGATAGTAGTGTTGATAACCATTATACCATAACATATTTGGAATATTGTACTTCAGCTTCTGAGTCAATGACCCCTTCTCAATCAGGTTTTTGTCCAATTTCCCTGATTCTTGAGCAAATGCTGAGACAACCCCTTGTTTTGTTTCTGTACATAAATGTAACTTCAAATTAACTTCTCCCCATAGCACGTCATACACAGTTTTTAACTGTTTTTGACATAAATAAATTAAAAAAAAATATATTCATGACTTGTAGTTTAAGTAAATGTGGCTTCCTTAACAGAAAATGTTGAAACTATAGTAAACACAGTCATTGATACACATGAAATAAATACCAAACAAATGATTCATAGTCAACAATTCTTTGTGGTTGAAATATTCCCTGACTCTAAATGCTTTATGCAAAAAAATATGGTGGGTTAAAATTTAATAGGTGTTAAAGCATAGGTGAAAAGTTTGTAGGTGAAAATTATGGAGGCAAAATATCTAATGGATGAAATTTCTTGGGTAAAAAGACCTGAAACAATGTGTTTATTTTTGAAATGAAGATTTTTTTGATGAACTTTCCTATATCTGATGAGATAAGTGCAGAGTATATTGTAAAACAGAGTGTTCTATAAAACACTGACATTCAACACAGCTAACTGTAATTATTGGTCAATATTTTCCGAACGTAAATAATGATGCTGCTCATCAAAAGAACAATCAGAAATTTAAGACTGAGGCTGTAAGAATTAATGGTGAGAATATTATTTAAAATTGAATTAAATTAAAGCTTAGATGAAAGTAAATAATGTAGTGACTTCAGTAAATAATTATATGCTTATATTTTGAAATTAATTCCTCCTTTTTTGGGGATTCAATCCAAGATGGGACCATGAAATGATATTCAATATAAAAATGTCTCAGTTTGCCATTATTCACTATATTGTCAGAGACTGGAGTAATACTAGAAAAAATATCACATTAGGAACATTGCTATACTATTCAACACCCTAGCCTGTAATAGCTTGTCTTTAAAAGAAATGTACTTGGAATACATTACACTGAATGCATTTGGTAATAAAGTATATGTGATTTTCTGTCAGATTTCAGTCAAGTGTACTTGCAAAATTATGAACGAAGTTTTGGCTCGACAGCTTCAATGTTCATTCCTTCTGTTGTCGTTTGAAAATTACTTGAAAGAGAGTGGAATTAATTAATATATTTTATATACTTAGATCTGCTATATTTTATGTAATTTGAATAAAGGAAAACTGAGATGAAATGTTTGTCAGTGAAGTGTATATGAAATATGGTTTTTGAATTTCACCTTTTTGTAGTACTGGAAATTGTTTTATAAGAGCAATGTGAAGTTCTTTTTTATTCCTTCCTTTAGATACTATGTACTTATATACCTTCACTGAGTTTTAGCACTTAACCTCAGTTTCTAAATAAAATGATGAGTATATAATCTTTTTAATGTAATCAAGAAATTAACAAATTCATTGCAATATGAAGTTAATGTCAAAACAATTAGCAACAGTATGACAATAGCACCATTGTTGAAATTTAGGACATCTTTTCAAGAAGTATATGATTATGGTTCAAGATGAATGAATTATGTGTCATCTATAAAGTAGAAGAATATGTGTAGCTTTCTTGTAAGCAAACCAAAATTTATCTGCTCTGTTTTATTGAATATATTTCACTATTAAATACGCTTTTAAAGAATAAAAAACTTTTATTAGTTCATACTTGTTTTAAATCAAGAAGGATGCCCTAATTAATATTAATATCCTCTCCAATCTCTGGTTAAATCTCTTTTTAATTTCATTATTTACTTTTGGTATTTACTTCTTTTTTTCTTCTGATCAGAAGATGATAGGAACAAATTACTTTCATGTTACCTTATTTAATTTTTGAGAAAATTCTGATAATTTCTTTATAACCTGCAGTTGTTGTTAAGATGTTATTGCACTGCAGTAATACATTTATTTTTTCCCTTCAATTTTATATTCTCTAGTTTTAAAGTAGGTTATTTTTAGCTTGTCAAGAAAGATATTCTTAATATTGGTTGCTTGAAATATTATTTTCTGGAGCTGTATAGTCATCTCATTACTTCTTCAGACCAATGGGTAACTTGACTTTTTTCAATTTTTCCAAATTTTATTTTCATAAAATCAGTAATTTTGAAGGAAACTATGGTTAGGGGTCGTCTATAAAGTACATACAGCATATTTGGAGTATTTTGAATACCACCTCTCCACCCTGTAACGCACCAGCAACACGCGCTTGACTTCTTCTAATAATTACGTAACGCGTGGGACAAGACCCCCTCAGTGACAATAAGTAAAAATCAGTTATAAAGCAGAAACGAGTTGTATTAGTTGTACTTGTGCTACATATTAAAATTTATGATAGTTAAAGTTAGAAATAGTTGGCGATGCGGATTGCACACAATACAATAAGATTGAGGACAGTTTTTGAATCAAGGACGCCTAGGCGAAAAATGTCTGTTAAGATATGCACACGCCGTCGTGGACGACGCATGGGCACCGTGCCCACTGCGCTAATTTAATAGGATTCGAGAATATACTATAGATTAGTTTTGAATATTTTCTTCGTAATCTAACAGATTCAATTTATATATCATTGTTGAAAAAATATGTATCTTCATTGTAACAATTTATATATCATAACTTTTAATTTTTTTTAAATTTTTAAATTTAAAATTTTAAAAAGAAATATCAGCATTACGTAACACTAAACTACGACCCCCTACCCCTAAGTAACGTTGCTTCAAACCCCCTCTCCCATCAGCGTTTCGTAAATTATGGACCACACTTTAGAGCCGACAGTTTTTCTGCGGAGAGAAGGGAAGAAAAGTCTTCGTCACATATTTTCTTCTTCTGGATAAAATAACCAATTAATATATTTTTTGTATTGTTTGAGGGAAAATCTATACTTTTTGTTGGCAACAATAGGAAAATTGTTTTGATTGAGTTTTAAACTACACGCGCATTTAAGCGAAGCTCTGAGGAAGAACTTGGTCTTGCCTCTGCTGTGCAAATTGCCTATATCTCACAGCCAGAAGTGAAAATGAAGTTTTTTAATTAAGCAATAAAACAAGCGGGGAGGATATCCTCCTTTGAAATGCCATCCATTTAAAGCTTTCTTTGTCGGCTAGATGAACAAGTTGTGTGCGATGAACCATGTCACTCTCCGGCTCTGCGACAAGGGCGAAGGCAGCAGACGTGGGCGGAGCAGCTGGCGTACGGCGTACTCTTGCTTATTCTAGCAATGTGAACTGGTGGAAGCTAGGGACAAAACCGAACTGATATTTTTTTCTCCTATCTCATTGCAAGTTTATGTATATAATGTAATTTATTGTGCGTTTCATTTGAAGTAGTTTATGAGAGGAAGGACTATGTTCAAGTAGGTTAGGTCATTAAATATTTGCCTGCCCGCAACCCAGAGCGTCCACGAGAGTGCCAGTCATATTGACTAGGAGGATCGAGTGTGCCAAAATGACACATTTGCAATAAATACCACAACATAGTGATCGAGTTTTAGGAGTTAGAAGACTGGTTCCTTGTTGCATATGCTTCACGTGCAACTTCATGTGTTATAAAGCCTAATCCTGTGATTTTCATAAAATTGGGAAAAATCTTTGATATACCTTCCTTAGAGGACCGCCATTTATCGTATTGACACAGTACTATTCCAAGTCTTGCTATTGCAGTTTTGTCTCATACTTTCGTTTTCCGTAGATCTCTGGTTTTCAGATTGATAAGACCATAGTTGCTTTCTTGAAATTCGATGCATGACAGCAATCCGTTAGAAATCGCTAAATACATTCTGTTCTTTTTGAGTCAATAGTTGTCACAGAGAAGTTTTCGTATGCAGATCATAATTACAAGCCGTGAGTGTGAGCGAAACCTTGCATAATGAGTAAAGAAAAAAATACTGAGCGCACAAGAAATACTTCGTGAACTTCAAAATCTTATTGAAGAATACAATTAAGGCGGCAGTGACAGTAATAAAGACATTTCTGCAGAAAAAAATGGTAAGGATGTTGAGATCAAAGATTCTGATTGTGATATACTCGTAGATTCTAATGGAGATGAGGAAGAAGAAGGAGATGAAGAAGAAGAAATGTCCAGTATTATTCACGATCAAAGAAAAGAAACTGACGGAAATCAGTGGGTGAGTTAACTTGATCCTCTAGTTCATGGCAAACACATATCACTATTCTCCGTATTACACCGGGGCCTACTAACTACACCCAGAGAAATATAACTGAAAATTCTCTGGGACGGATTAAGCACTGAGCAGCCTTTCGCCCCCACGCCCTCCCCCCAATTCCATAAAAAACGCAAAGAAAGCTCCTTAAAAAACGAGACGGAAATAAAGAGAAAGGAAGGGAAAAGAAGCAGAAAAGGCGACAAAATGCCGTGTATTCTCTTTGTCGTACACCAGGGAACGCCCCACGAAAATTCATTGCATCGGGAACGGCCTTGAGAAAGAAGCAGCTCGATATTCTCGTAGCCAAACCCTTACTGCCTGGAGCTGTCCTAATAGAAATTTTCCTTCTTATGAGCGCTATAGTTCGGGGTACTGTCTTTCCAAATATCAGCCATCGTGATTATACTGCGTTTGTCTATCTTCGCTGAATTCAACCCGAGCCTGCTCTCGCGAGTTACATTTCACGGTTCGTCAAGGCATAAGGATAGTGCTAATTACGCTCTTGTTGTATTTGTGCGTTATTTTTTGCGAAATTTTGTGTCAAACACAAGCAGTTTTTATTTTTTTAAACCATTTTTTCTTGTAAAACTCACAACTTTTGTGATTGAATTGGGACCGTAGATATCGTAAAGGAACTTAAGAGAATGCTGCAGGACTCAGTTTCGTTGAAATGTCTCATTTTGCGAAAATTAAAAAAAAAAATACGATATCTTTCTACAACTACAATTGATAATACTGTTGCAATTGATAATACTGTTGCAATTGATACATTTGATACAATTGAAAATACATTTTTAAATGAAGTGTGTTCATAAAAAAAAAAAAAAAAACAGATGGGTATTTTTGTGTAATATCGTTGACCGCGCTTCTGACAAAGTAATTAGAGTTAATTACAGCAAGATGTTGCGTAAGTAAGAATTTGTTTATTATTTCATATTTCTTTGTTCATTTCTTACATTCAAGCTTTTGTTATACGTTTACACATTGATCTTTTATAATGTATTTAATATCCATTTTAAATTGCGCTCTTGAATTGAGTTAAATGTGAAAACGAATAGATAACTTCGCTTTGCATAATACGGTGTAGAAATGAAGAGTAATGGATGTAAAAACGGTGTAATTTTGATGAATATCAAATATATTTAAAATATTTTTATATCTATTTTCATTTTCTTGCTAGCGGTATTCACAATGCTAATTGACAAAATGTATATTTCATGTGAATTAGTGGTCACTGTTGTTAGTTGAAACCCGTTTGTAACGCCGCACTGATATCAGAAGGCGATAACGACGGAGGCCTTTCGTTCGCATTAATATAAACTAATAATTTCATTTACGGCTTAAATATGCATCGTACATTGTTGGTACATTTATGTAGAACGTGAACACACTGAATTCAATGGCAGCTGTTTTCGTTTAAGCATTTGAAAAAATACATGTATTTTTCACGCTTCACTTGTTTGATAAATTTTCAAATGGTAGTTGAAGTGTAAGACAGAAATGGTCATATTATAATAAAACATACTCATTAACAATATCGCGAGAAAGTACGTGCTGGTGTAGCACCACTAGCTTAAAGTTATTTATACCGAAATGTAAAAACGTACTTTCCCGAATTTCCCGAAACGTGAATATTCCTTGTTCGAATGTGCGGTCCGAAATCTCTCACCCAAAACATCAAACATAAGGAGCTCTGCAAATCAATACAACGAGGATGTTTCTCGCTCGTCTCCGATCAGCACGCACTTCTTACACAATTGCACCCATCCCCGGTGCAGGTGCGCAGCTGACAGGTTGAGAATGAAAAGTGTGAAAGAATGAATGATAAAAAAATAATCGAAAGTGAATAAAATAGTATGGTTTTAGTCACTCTTATAAATGTAAAAATACTGGATTTTCACGAAGATTAAAAAGTGCCCAATGTAATCCTTTTGTGATTAGTTTTAGATGCCAGAAACAAAACTTTTCATGTCTAATGTTTTTTAAATGCCTGGTTGAATGATTTTGTAATCTATTTTAAGTGTGGAAAACGTCACTTCTCATGCTTAATAGTACATAATTTCAGAATTTTAGTAATGTGTCTAAATAATGTTTTGTGCCAAAAAATTTCGAGGTCTGATCATACAGCACAAACAGACTGAATTCTCATGTTCAACACGTCACTGCTTGCGACACAGCTGACGTCATGCTGTGCTAAGTTTCCAAGGAAGAGGCCGCGCGTCATTAAATTTTAGTTATTCCATTGTTGCGTTGTGGAACGGCAAACATTTTTATATTCTTGAAATTGAAATGGTAATTTGTTGCGTCGTCGTTGACGTAACGCGTCTCTTGAACCCTTGTTGGGCGTTCAGCGCTTGCACGGAGTAATCCTCCTTTACTATCTTTGTCAAGTCTCGTCACGTTGCAGTCGGTCAGTGCTTTTTATCTCTTCGGCCAGGGGCTCGACGCCATTAAATCCCGGGGTTCCTATCCGGTCACCCAACTAAGAACCCGCGAGTCTCGAATTTGCATAATCCCTGTGACTTCACGGAACGAATTCGACTAGCGACGCCGAAATTTAAAAGGTGCTGGAGGCAATCATTCGAATCTTGAAAGGAAAGATTACGTTAAAAATTATTATAAATTAAATTATTTTTAATTGCGTCATTTGAGTTAAATGTCAAAATGAAGGGATCATTTCGCTCTTATGGTAAGGTGCGGGTATAACAAAGCAACATTCTGGTTTTTTAATTCTTCGAATTCATCCCATTGTTGTTGGTGAGTGATGTAGATGTACGTATGTGTGAATATTTGCCGTAAACGTTGTTTTTCATACCGAATGTTCTAATATGTATTGAATAGAGACAGATTTCCATGCACGTTTTTATTTAACCCTTAACTGGAGCACCTTTTTTATTACGTAAGTGGAGTCAGATTTGAAATTAAGTTTTAACCTGGTGAAATATATAACAGTATGCCTTTTTTGTACTTCATTTTAGTGAAATATCTTAGCGGAAGTATTTAGAGACTTGAGATTATTTAGAAATTAGTATGTAAAGTTCTTAATATATAATGCTCTTAGTATGTAAAGAACTGATGTACGTATTATAGATGTACCACCGAATTTGGCCACAGCGAATATCTTCGAAAGGGTTTGAGGTATCGGGATGCCGTTTGCGCCTAGATGTTGATGACGGGGGAAGTAACATACCTACTTTTTTTTGTAGGTTATAACTTTTCAATTTTTGAGATGTTGACACAACTACGATTTTTTAGATGGATGTATTTTTCTGCCACCATTTTAAAGTACTCAGAAAAAAAATACAATCATAAAAGCATTGTAAATATTCCGAAAGAAACTATAGAAAAAATATCCTCATATGCATGTTTTCTGCGCCTTTCTGCAAAGTCTTTTTTTTTTTTTTTGAAGGCGTATAAAGTTCGTCCTCCGCTGATGCTATACTCTCTCAATACAAATCGAATTGGAAACGTCTTATCTTTAATGTAGGCCTGCGTTCTTTTTTGTATTGCTTGCATTGATTTCCAACGTATTATTCAAAACCTCGAAAGGCCTAACAAGTCAAACAATAATTTTTTTTAAATAATGCATGAATTTCCTACATACACGCTCCTTTCTTTATTGGCTTGTAGGAAATCAAACTAATTGTTCGGGAAGCAAGAGAACAAAATTTGTGTTCGTAATCCACAATGGAATGCATTTATTCAGAAAAAAATCATATTTGACTTCGATTTTCTAGTATGTATTAGAAAGTAATGATTATTTTTAATTAATTTTTATTATTTAACGCATTAATTACGCTTTGATTAATTACATTATTATTTAACGCATTGTTAGTTATCTAGAATGTTTAGTTATTGGTAAAAGTTCTTTTGGTCTGCGTTTTAAAAACGTTCAACAAAACTAAAACCTACGCCATTTTTAAGCATCATTAACTGTATTCGAAAAAAAATGGAGCCGTTTACAATAAAATAATTTTTTGAAAATTCCATTTACTTCAATCAGAAATTACACGAAAACGACTAGTTTTTTGAAAAAAAGTTGTACATAAGCCTTTTTAAAGATCAGTTTTTTAAAAGAAATTGAATTTAAGAATGAAATCTCTATCATCAATTTTGTAATTTTTCAATGTTAAGTTTTTGTATTTTTCAAAAATACCGAGATATTCTTCAAAATGGGACCACATCCAGATTATTTACCGATATTGCTGTATATAAAATAAAGAAAAAGTTGGGAGAGGTTTTGGAGAAAATAATCGAATTTCACACAAATTTACGCGAAAATTGCTCATATTTTAGAAAAATTGAAGACGACTTTTTTAAAGATTTTTTTGATGAACAGATTTTATTAAGAAAAATATCTTTAATATTGTAGTAATGAAGACGCCGAAAAAATTAAGTAACTTTGCAGTTTTGATAATTCAGAGATTTCAACAAAAATGTGATGTGAGCTATTGTTTTAAGCATCATTGCGCTACACGGAAAGAGATATTCAAAAAAGTTGAAGCCATTTTTGATAAAATTTTGAAAGTGTTGTTAAGGTTTCATGCATCGTACAGTATCCCCCAAAATATAACTATCCATTTCAAACAGCCTCCTGTTCGGCTAGATCGATCGAGGAATATTAATTATGGGGAAAATAGGCTAAATGGTTTTGGCGCTACGATGGACGGATGGACAGACGGACAGTCCGACAAACGGACGAACCAACCGACGGACAGACTGATTTATGCCGAAACTAAGACCTTCGCAGTTTTTAACGTCATTAACTTTATCCAAAAAAGTGGAGCCGTTTTCAATAAAAGTATTATTTTTGAATTGCATTAACCAGAAATTACACAAAAACTACTCGCTTTTTGAATAAAGTTGTGCATGGACTTCTTTAAAGATAAATTTTTTTAGAGCAGATTGAAATTAAGAATAAAATCTCTATCTTCAATTTTGTAATTTTACGATGCTAATTTTTTGTAATTTTCCGACAGACAGACCGACGTTTTGGTATTAATGAAGTTTTCAATATCAAATACCCACAAACTGTTGATTATGACTACAAACGTGTTAGGGGAAGTAATTTACTACACATGATTTACTATATACTAGCGTGTCCGTGCGCGAACTCTAACATATTAAATCCCGCCCTCTTCCCTATCCTTCCATTTCCATATTAAGGGGGGAAGTTGTTAACTAAACCTCTTTATTAGTTTAAACACTCATATACACACAGCTTGAGTACCCCCATGAGCCTGAGAGCTATGTCGGCGGTAGACTAGCTACTGGTAAGGCCACCCTTGCTGAATAGGTTGAAGGTGAGGGTCGGACGAAGTACACCAGAGAAGAGTGGGGAGTTTCCTCTCTAGGGAAGTGTTCTGAAGCTTTGGAATACTGTTATCGGCCCATAGAGGGTACAGAAAAGAAACTGGGTGTGCACTCCAGGCCACTGATTAGCAGTAGACATCTACATGAAGATTGGTCTTCACAAGTGTGCAAAATCAAATTAAAGAGAGTCAAAATAACAACGTCAGAGAACATTGAAGTTGATATGCAACCTGTGATTCAAGATATTGATCCAGGGAAAACTTGAAAATATCTGGGCATTGATGCATCTCGAACGACTCAATGTACGAGAGAATTTGTAGAATCATAGAAGATTGAGATTTGTCCTGCAGTCTGTTCTGAACTCCAGGAATAAAATATCTACAATAGGTAGTTTGGCGGTGCCTGTAGCCGAATACAGTTTCGCACATATGGACTAGACTGAACAAAAAATTCTAATCGTGGATCGAAAAACCAGAAAACTGCTTACAATACATCATGTCGCCCACCCTCGAGCTGATCTACATGGACTTGACATGTCACGTAAGGAAGGAGGAAGAGACAGACTAATCGAAGCCTCTTGGCACAACGCAATAATATGATGGTTAATATGTAGTCAGGCATCAAAATGACCCACTAATGAGACTGGTCATGAAATCTGACCAAAGAATGGGAAAAAGTCATTGCGTGTATCAAGTGTGCTGTGTATCAAGAAGCATTGCGAACAAGATTATGCAAGACACGCAGAATTACAGAGACACTGAACTTTACTGATTACTAATCAATCCCTTGAGTGTCGTGTTCCGTCAGCCATTCGCCCTTGTGCGTGGAGACACCGTGTCAGACCCAGTGGAAGCGCTTTATAATGGCAACACACAGTTGCAACGTTTATGGGCAGGTCGGACTTAAGAGAACATTGTAGTTTCCATGAACCAATTGCATATGGCGACGTTTTCGAATTGTTTTGTAAACATCCGATAAGCGTTGAAATAGAAACTGTCCTGCCCTGTACCTGGCTCGGCAGCGCGATACGGGCGTTGGCCGACCAGTGGTGGCCCGACTTCTCGGCCATGGGTTAAGGGGCTCTTGTGGTGATCCCTCCTCCGTATATACTGGTCTTCTTAACCTTATGGTGGACTTTCTCATCGTTACACAGCAATAGATTCTGGGACATTTGTAAGGAAAGCGCCAGTTATAATTTGACTCGGCCGGGAATCGAATCCGGGGTTGCGCCATAAAAAGCGCGCACGCTAACCCAGCCACCCCAGAGGGTGAAAGAGAAACTATTACTTATAATTAAGAAAGGTTCTGATAATAACAGTTCTAAAAGATGAAACGGTAACTTTACCTAATCAAATATAGAGAAAACAAACTGTGTTGAGCTCCATGGTTGACCTTTTTTCGTGTGCAAGAGTTAAAGGGCCGATACACACAGTTAATAAAACCAACGAGTGTGTTTTCTAACATTTGCATCCATAACTCGCTATAACTGGGCCATTATTCATTAAAGGTCAGACGATCCTTCCTTCTCCTTGATACTGCGTCGCAGATTGTGGCAGTCCAGATTTGGCTCCTCTTAATGAACCGAATTTGGTTTCTGCGCATCCGTTCTACGCATGGGGTTCGGTCGCATACCTTTCAGATTTTCAGTTGAAATCTCGATTAAGTGCATTCCAATAAATATATCAAACGAAAGTTAAATATTTTAGTATAAGTCTTATATCATTATCAAGATACTGTGTTTTGGTCTTAATGTAAATGTGTAAACTAGATTCGTAGGCAATTAGTAAAATTCTCCTTTCCACAATCTACATATAGACGTAATAGGATACAATTAACTATTGAAAGATGGAACTAATAGAACCTTTCACTTCAACCAATTTTAATAAAATGAACCCAGATTCTACTGAAGCAATATGTATAACTATATATTCCGCATTTGAAATTTAATGTTCTGAAGGAAAATTCCAAACCGATGACCACGCTTTTAGAGTGGCAAGGACCCCATTAATTCGTACAAATCCTCTGGAATATGTACCGAAATGTTTCAAAAGATTCGTATTTAATGTTTTTCCTTCATGGCGTACATTTTCAATATTATTTATTTAGAGTATTAAACAAACATATTTTGTTAATTATTTGGACAGAATTTCAATTAATAATGCGGCCTTCGTTTGCTTCGACGCCGAAGTCATCAGCTTTAACATCGATTCTTCGCTGTCAAAAGGGATCAATATTTTATCGTTTCTAACTCTCATAAACCCGCTAATTTTCTGTGATGGATTGCAGACTCGGGTTTCCCATTCTTTCTCGGCACTAAATAACAATTTACGATGTTAAAGGTTAAGAAGCGGCGGCAGCAGCAGCGATCGTAATTGAGCGGTTGAAGACGCGGCTTCTCAGGAAAGCAAGATGGCGGCAAGCCGGCGCAGAGCCGGCCAGTGCGCCAATGCGCAGAAAGTTGCGCGCGGGGCCGCGGCGGGACGGTGGCGCGGGCGGCAGCGAGCGGCGCCCGGCCGCGGCTCCGCCTCAGTGTTGGGAGGGTCATGAGAGCAGACAGGCGACTTCACAAAACCGTAGGCGCCAGTGAGAAATGTATCAGCATGACCGCCACACACATGGTAAGTGTGTTACATTCTTTTCCAACTTGCTTCTTTATTAGCTTTTATTAATACATTCACAGCAATGTTAATTTATCGCAATATCGTTGAACATTTGTAACGAAAGCCATGCCGCTATCGAAATGTTCTACATGCCGGCACGGGGAATGTTAATAAAATAAATGCATGTTTCTGTGTTTCAGTGTATCGCAGTGCACGAAAAGTGTTGTCCATGAACGTTAGTAAAACAAAATGTGCTGATGATTAAATATATCATGATGAAATGCAGTTTCATACCATGTGATGTAACGTTCTTTAAAAAGTACTGAGCCATATTTCCTTTAAGGGTTTTTGAATACTATTCAGTAAGTCGGAGTTGATTTCAGTTTACATGAAATGAAAAAAAGAACTAATTTCTTCTACGTATGCTCATTTGTGTTAACTTTTTATTTCAATATTATAACATAGATAACGAACTTCATCCCTTTAAGTGCATCTTAGTAATTGCAATCGTTCTTAAAACTGTACATGTAGGTGAATAGTTTTAAAAGTTTCGGGTGTTTTGTGTTATTTAGACATAACCTCATGAAAAACAGGATAGAGGGTTAGTAATTGAATCTTATTTATTCTAGCCATTAAACATATATAATTCTTTTGAGTTGAAACGAAACTTTGAAAATAGCTTGTTAGAAGTGCGTATTTATTAACGATTCTTTGCAATATAATTCGTTCCGTGTATATACAAACTCGTGTTGGACTGAACGCATGGGCGCGATACGCAATCGTATTATCGACCGGTGTGTTTTCCTCTGGCGGCTACTATCTTTAAGCAGCCAGCGCCGCCCCGCGCCGTCCTCGCGCGCATTTGAGCGTCATTTGTTTTTACTCAGACTTTGTTATTGCTCGCGTCTTTCAAATGCGCTAGCCGTACATCGCGTCAGTAAGACTACGGCGGGTGCAGCTTTCCAATTGGTGTGTCCATTCCGTAACATATGTTGTCCTTTCTACAAGCTTTTATAATCACGTTTAAATATTGCTGAATATATTGTTACACGTTGCAGTTTGTAAAACATTAAGATGCATTTATAAAAAATTAAAGGCAAATTTAATCGTATTTATTACATATAAGGTGACAAACAGTTTGACACATTTATTTTTATTAAAAAAATATTTTTTGGGGCTGTTATGTATAAAATGAGTAAACATGTGCCTGAAGAATGAAAAAATGGGCATAATAAGTGGAGTTAAGGCGTAGTTGTCCGCTCTATTCCTTGTGATGTTCTAAATCAATGGTAATTTTGTTTTCTGTTGGGTTGCAAAGGTGCTTGAAGTTCGCGAAACTGACCAATATGTGTCTAATTCGGATGTTTCAATGTATGGGGAAACACTCTCTTTACCTAAATATAAGATTAATAAATTGTTTTGTGCAAGGGTCTATGTAGTTCCATAATTGCAATAGTACCAAAATGCATGAGTTTATTTGAGAATTTTCGAAAATGTAATAGTTTGGGTAAGACGTACAAGAATAATAAACTCAAGGGCTGAGTTTTAAGTAACATTTTTAAGTAAAAAAATAAAAAAAATGAAGATAATATTGGATAGATTAAAAAAAATAATTTCCTAGCATTTGAGAGCAAAAACTGAATAATTATTTTGTCAAAATCATTTCAAAATAATTTAAATACAGCCCGTTTCATTCGATACACCAGCGTACAACCCCTTATTTTCACAACTGTCTAAATCCACACCTGTAATTGTAAAATCATGTGTTTACTATCAAAACAAAATATTATTAGTCAAGATGTTTGTTTCAATCCCTATCATGAAAGTTGACGAACTAATCAACATGACTCACATCGGCAAATAATTCCGAATTCGGATAAAAAGTAATTATTAGTAAGTTACGTTTCCAGACCAATTCCATTTCCTTATGGCCGAAACACATTAAGTCCGTTAGTTTTAGGACCCACTTACTGTAACCACATATTTGGTAGCTAACTTAGGTAAAAATGAAACAAAAATATCCCTATTGCGCACTTTCCATGTTATTTTCATAATTTCGCTACTCAACTAAATTTTAGTAATTTTTTAAAAAAATTGAAAACTGAACTTTAATTGCACTTTCTCGAGTTACAAAAAGTGTACTTAGCCAAGTTTGAAAACTAGTTTTTCATTTGATGAATTTTTAAGGAAAAACTTCTAATTTTCACGATTCAAAACCTGAGATTGTTTGCTTGAAGTTCAGCGTTTTATTGCGCAGTATTTAAAATTACTATGATTCAAAATATTACTAAAGAAAGAAAGTAAGAAATTCGTAAGAACGTTTTTCATTAACATAATAAAGTTTCCTCTAATGTAAAGCGAATTAATGCTTTTCCATTCGTTCCTACTAATGTATCTTTTAAAAACTGGCAGTTGTATTGTTGAGAACTTGTGTGTATACACCACATCTGTGTTTTGATACAACAAAAATGCTACAGAAAGAAAACTGAATCATAGGCATAGATTTCTCAATAGAACATGCATTTTTTTATTTCCACTTCTCTAGGCAACCCGTTAAACACACGTGTATCACGTGACACATAATCGGGCGACACTGTCGAAACTTTGATAGCTCAGGTTTACGTATTTAAGTAAATATGACAAAAGATCCCAAACATTAACAATATGTTAAATATTTGAAATAAATTAGTAATTTAAAATATTTTTCTACTTCCGTTGTATCTCTTATTAAATCTCTCTAAATATAAATTAAACTTATTAAATTGCTACAGCTGGTTTTATTAAGAAATTGATTATAATGGAACTTATGTAGTACATTTTTGACGAATCCCCGCGAAGTTTGCAAATCAAGCTTTGATACGTAATTAATCGTTAGTCACCGTTCTATTAAAGGAGTAGATACAGCTAGGTTTTACTGAGTTCAAAAACTGCATTTAAAAATTAAAAACTTCTTTATACATTTATCTCTTCCATTTATTGTCTTTTACATGAAAGTTCCACGTCGATAATTGGATTTTGAATTATGAAGGAATAATTTTACTTCTCCACCGGAGGTCCATTACAATCTCATGCACCCTTCGAACCCCATTTTCTTGAAATATACATTTATGAATAGTTTCAATGATAACTTTTGAAGTAATGCATATTTTTAAGAAAATATGGGTCAATATCGTTAGTATAAATAAAATAAAATAGTTTAACTACATTGGTTTCTTGTTTATGGTTTTTATTATTGAAAAAATTAATGATATTCAATTAATTATATAGGATGAAAACTGCGAAGAATTGATTGGTTATGTCATTTCCTGGTTCATTTTGGGTCCATAGCATTACTCAACTGCTTTCAATTAATAAGATAAAAAATCAGGTTATTTTATTAGTTAA
Source organism: Gryllus longicercus (assembly GCA_038098605.1). Classification (NCBI taxonomy): domain Eukaryota; kingdom Metazoa; phylum Arthropoda; class Insecta; order Orthoptera; family Gryllidae; genus Gryllus; species Gryllus longicercus. The sequence continues at coordinate 905,442 of JAZDUA010000338.1, read as the reverse complement.
ATAATAAATCCCAGTTACTAGCTATATATTTTCATTGCATCATTAACAAATAGCCTAAGATGATTTGAGGAAATTAAAAAAAGTGTCAATTAGTATTAAGAAGCGTGTGGTATTACTATTTTAAATTTACTGTTTTGATTGAACCCTACAAATATAAATCGAGGAATCCAGACAATTATTTTCAGAAATTTGAGATGTGACAATCTTTTAAATATATTAATTATTAAATTATAGTTCATGCTAAATGATTTTTCTTCTAAAACGAAAATAAATTGTAATTAGGCTTCAAAGCGATTGAAATACGGTCGACTGATCGTAGTAACAAACTTCCCAACAATAACAATGCTTTGATCCCCAACTAAATGTGCACAGGGGACAAGAAAGCTTTGGAGGAAATCCAACCAGAGAAGTCACGATTACATGGTATTGAAATGGCGTCAGAACAAACTCCTCCTTGCAGGTTGCGCCACGAAAACTCTTCAGACGTCTTTCAGCGGTTGCTAATTCTTGGAAAACAAACCAAGGTGGAAGCCAATCGACAGTTGCCAACGAACCTCTCTTTTCCTTGCAACATTAAATTGCGCGTAGCCAACGCGGGCGCTGACTCACGCAAGGTGCGCTGGGCCGAAAAGCAAGAAGACCGTGTCTAGCCTCGAAATACATACTCTGAGATGAAACTTTTGATCTTTTAGCAATGAGGTAGTGTTGTCATCTGCTGTCTTATGCAGTTCATGGAATGACAATAAAAAACATCGTTTTTTATAAATGTTAAAGAACGATATTAATACAAGAGACATTGGAACATCTATCATAAAAATAAACAAAAATCAAATGATTGATTTGATTAAAACGATAAAATCAAATACAATATTTATTTTATTATAATTTTTGTACTCTTCGCATATCTTTTTTATTTGAAATGTGTGTTTTGGCATTTCCAAAAGTCTGCAGTCAGAAAGTGGGACGTTTTCCACATATGCTTGCAATGATCTTAAAAATAACTAAAAACTGTAATTGGTTCGAAACATTTGAATTACACAAGAAAATATAACATTTGAGGTGTAAACGTTACTATGCTTTTGTGCTTATTTGTTGATATAATTTTCTGGTATCTGTCGTATTCACCAATTTCCTAGTAAAGCGGCTTATCGTAAAACACTTAGAAAAGTCTGACAGTATTCCTTCATGTTTTTAGATTAAAATTATTAGTTGTATCGCGTTTCCACCAAATGGAAGGGAATGGTGAAAGAGTACTTCTCTATAGACGACGTTTAGCGTAGTCGATGGGAAGTGCAACTATTAATAGTAACGCTGAGATGCATGTGCCATGATACAAATGGTAGGTAACAGTAGATGAGTGTTAAGAAAGCACGAGGAGAAGGCGACGCGAAGGCGTCCACCACACACTTCAAGGTCGCGAGCAAGGCAACTGGCTTAGTAGATTTCGCGGGCACTGCGACTAGAGCACCAGGCGCGAGATTTGAAAGCAAGGGTTGTACAAACTGCTCCTGAGGGTTCGTACATCTTGGACATCTAAACCATAACCCTCTTTTGGAGAAGTCATTTGACAATTATTGCCCTCAGTCTAGCTACATGAGTTCCATTTCCTCTTGCAAAAGAAATAATCTATTAAAATGTGTGTCAATTGGGAGTAAAATTAAACTTTTCAGTAAAAAACCTTATTTTGTAATCGTGTTTAGAGTTCATTAACTTCCTACGTTCAAGTTAGGTTTAACAAAGATCCTTGTCTGCTAAAAGAACTCTCCGTCCATAAGAGAGAATTGAAAACTTGAAGAGACTTGTTAATTTATCGAAGGATGTATAGCATAAATATACCGTAAGAATGGAACTTCAATACGAGAAGTACAGAGCAAGTCACAAGAAGAAAAAAAAGAATATGTCAAATGGCTAAAACGACGCTGATAAAGCATAAGGGAAAGAAGACAAAGTTAATTTATTTCACATGATTGCTGATGTAACATATGACAAATAACTGAATTATTTCATAAAACAACACAAAATTGAAAAAAGAAAACAATTAGACTTTCAGACATCTTCTTGACACTTGTCAAATGTTTATATAAAACAAAATTAAACGAAAAATGAACATGAAATAATACTACTGTTCTGTTCTTGGCTCGACAGCCTTAACAGGCCTTGTACGACAAGGGGCGATCCAGCCTTTCCGGGAACAATTCTACTACTATTTTTTAATAATAAATAGTCTTCTTCTTCTTCTTTTTCTTCTTCAACATTAAGTATTAGGCCTGAAGGTCTGTTCCGTTCTCTTTGATGTTAATGTCATCCATCCATAGAGTCTTTGGTATTCCAACTCTTCTTCTGCCATCCGGTACATATTTTGTTATTTGTTTAGGGTGTGTGACGTCGTTCATTCTACCAATATGGATGTACCAATTTTATTTCTGCTTTTCGACTCTTCTAGGAGTTTAAAAGTAATTAGTTCTTGTATATCAACATTTTTCTCATGATCTAGTAAAGTATAGTTAGTAACACTTTGCAGGTACTTTATTTAGCTAGTTTCAATTTTTCTTTTTGATGATCTATTTAACGTCCAATTTTTGCATCCATTGGTTAGTATTGGGACGGCAAGCGTTTTATATAATGTTAACTGTCTCTTCGGGTTTTATTTGTTAATGTTTTTCTTATTGTTCCACACATTCTCTGGAATAATAAATTGTAAAGAACATTATTAAAATCTTGGTTGTTTGATAAAACAAATATGGCCACATGTAGCCACCATTCCATGTAGCAGTATGTAGCCACCATTCCATGCCTGGGGCCGCTTCAGCTTGCGCGTGTGTACCCCTTTCTGGATTTGGAGGGGAAATGGGAACGGAGTGATGGGAAGTTTCCGCGGTCGCCGGAACAACAGGCTCACCAAACGGGCAACTAGTTGGAACGGGCACGGTTTGACCTGGCTGGCGTAAACCGTCAGCCGAGGATGGCTCGTTTTGCTCAGACACAACCGAGCTATGAGCGCCAGCGCGTAGACGGCTGGGCGCGGAGAGAGCAGGGGACTCGAGTCTCGCTGAGCGTGACAAAGTGATGGAGAGCAGACGGAAGCGTTTCTAATGCTTGCTGCCGGCTGAGATGGCTCAAGGCAACAACATTTGCCACTGCAGGGTCTCTGAACTTGGGTTCGTGTTCCGACGGCAGCGAATTTTCGACGCACCTAGGTCAAGTTCAGTCACTGGAGAAGAATTCTAGCAGGCTCTCTGATCGGTAGTTTATGCGATCAATATTGGGTGAATGCCGGAATAGCAAACAGATAATAAAACACGCTCGGTCTTCCCTTCGCGACCCCTTTCACATGCACATGCACATACACACACAAAGACACATTCAGTTCTATTAATGAAACTACCACACACATCGGTACGCCAATCGGGAGCTTTTGGCGCGGGCGAGGGCGGTGTGCCGGAGAAACCTGGAAGAGTAAATCCCTCAATCCGACGAGTTGGCCGGTTCTGGAACTCACATTCCAGCAGGGCAGGAATTCATCTGGGATGTAGCATAAACTCTACTCAGAAGACTAATGACCACAGCAGTTGATGCGCTGGGAAACAAAATAATCAATCAATCCAAGGTTTGCCTGAGGGAGACGCGAGACAGATTGATTCGGTTCGTCAACGGCTAGGGGCATTAGTCCCGTAAGGATAGTGCATGTTTTTTATCACGGGAGGTGGCCGTGCTATCCACTGACGGGTCAGTTTCCACTACCAGGTATTTTCCACCAGAGAGGTACAGAGGCACCGACCCAGCCGGGACAAGCTCTAAGTCGGATTGAGCTCTCGCGTAGTTCATGTAAGTGCAAGAGTACGTAAGTGGGAAAATAGAACGAGGAAGTAAGCAGTAGAGATCGCGCGTGGTTCGTGGCTCGTTTTTTAGGGCGTTTACCTGCTGTGGTTCGGAGAACATCAGGAAAAACTGCCGTTTAGAGTAGGCGTCCGCTAGAATTCTCCTCCAGAGAGCGGCTGAATTCTTTCGACCTAGCTGACAAGCCAGGGTCGAAAACCCTGCCACCGTCGCGACTCGGTGACCTTCGAGGATCTTCCGGTGACACCCCTTGATGGCTAGAGCAGCTAAGTGTAGCGTCGTGCCACGCTCAAACCGCAGGATGTTAAACAAAGGGCGGAGTGAGGACGCACTGGGACTTTCCGTGGACGTAGCGGGCCCAGAGCGGTTTTGGGAAGGAGGCAATGGGGGCGGCGGGTAGAGCCAAAAGGGCCTATATAAGGACAGGAGAACAATGCCCCAGTCTTCTTGTGCTAGCGGCGTCGGCGACAGGTGATGCGCGTGTCTGTGCGTGTAGGTGCACTAGAGCCGGCAAATTCATTGTCGTGACTTGCGAGACGCGTAGATGGTCTCAAAGTAGAGCGGCTTCATACAGGGAACATCGGTGGTATGTTGCGGTGTGGTAGCCTTTCTTAAATTATCTCTCCTTGCAGTGGGTCTATTTATTTAGTTTATTGTGAGCAGGGTAGTTGTTAAATTGAGACTACGGTCTAGATTGTTATTAAATCTACTGTTTTACAAACCACTCTCGTCTGTGTTCGATTACACCCGTATGACGCCACATAAGCCGATGGACGCGAGACGGGGCGGGGCCCGCGGACCGGAGAGGGGAAGGTGGACGCGACGCCGGCGCGGGCGGGAAGGGGCAGGGCCGGCGCGACGGCGTGGCTGAGGCCCGGGGAAGAGGGCTGGCGGGCGACGGGACAGCGGGCGACGGACGCCGGCCACTTGCGCTCGTTGGCGCGAGTCTGGGCGGGCGGCGCTGCCGGCGGCGGCGGCGGCGACGGCGGCGAGGTTCCGTCCTTGGCGCAGACGTGGCCCGGCGCCGCCCCCGCCCGCCCTGCAACGGCCTCTGATTCGCGCGCTGCGGCTGAGTGCGGCCGCACCCACGGCCAGTCTCGACTCTTCCGGGATTCATTTTTGATTTATATCTATTAGTGATTCTGCAACGCGTAAGTTATTAGTTCCATAAGTGTAGTACATGTTCTAACCGCGGACGTGGCGGCAATCTACCACTGGATGGTGAGATCCGGCACCGACCTTCACTCCGGCTAACGAGGTTTTCCCCAAACAGATTCCTTCTTCTTCTTCTTCTTCTTCTTCTTCTTCTTCTTCTTCTTCTTCTTCTTCTTCTTCAACATCAAGGATTAGGCCTGAGGGTCGGTTCCGTCCGCTTTGATGTTAATATCATCAATACACTTACTTCGTACCTTAAAATAGTGAAGCAATGAAAAATCGCGATTGAATTATTTGATTTAAACATATCGCAAACAGAAAGCATTGATATCTCCATTACTATCTCATCTAATTTATCATTAGAAATTAAGTGACCTTTCTGGTGTCTCAATCGGTTGAGTAACGTAAAGGCAATCTAATATTGTTGAACGGAATGTTCTAGGTCTCTATTTCCGACCGAGAGGGTTTTTCACACTAGCTTTATAGGATCAATTTCAACTACTGTCTGGACGAAAATTCCAGGAGCCAACTGCTCTGATCGGTTGTTTTCCGATCAATACCAAGCGAATAGGGGATCAGAAACTTACAAACCGATCACAAAGCGCTCTCGATCTTCTTTTCTCGTTCCTATTCGTTCTCTTCCATTAAACACACAAACACACATGAACACGCACTACACTGCCAGAGAGTGCCTATGTCGGATAACCAGCCGGGATCTTTAAACTTGTCTCGGCTCGGGAGGTTCCCCCCTACAGGAGATAACAGGAGGGGGGGAAAGTGCGAGAGCTGACTTGTGGGATTTTACGTTTCGTTGGAAGAGAAACACCCCCACCTTTTGTAATATAACATGAACTACATTTACGAATCAAAAGACCTGAGACGTTGAAACGTCCAGAAACGTCCTCCTCTCACTCGCTGTGTCTCGAATTGAGATACTCGTTACATCAAGAATTGTACATCGAATGCTTTTCAATTGTGAAAACCACGAAATCTTTAAAAATTGTTGAACTAAAATTGACTATAATGGTTAATTTTTATTTCGCGACGTAGCCACAAAAATTCATATTGCATATGCATAGTTTGGAAATTTATGTACCTTTTCTTTCATATCGCTCCGTAGTCACGTAGACGTTACACACCAAACAAAGGAGGAGTTGAACTTTTCAGACCGCCATAGTTTATTTTAAAGCGTAGTTCACTATGATCAAAACAGTGGCCAGTCTAAAGCTTATTGATAGGTCAGGAGGTAATGGATTGGAGTGATATTGGTCGCAGAAAGGCAACCGAATATATCAGACGAATGTTATCCTGAATAGAAGAAGCACGGTTATTTGCTATTGAACAAATATTAGCAATTAACATAACGGCCGTGTTCATAGACGGTTCTTAAACTGAATGTCCCAGGATTGACTGATTCTAATTCAGAAAGAGTTCTGTTCTGAATTGATGCGGAGAGTAACTCATCCCTTTCGAGGCTGTCACCTTCTCTCGTAAGTGTTCCTTACTCAGTCTCCATTTATCCTGTTGTTTATTCAATTTCCAGCATGCTTATCGATGCATCGCTTTTAACAACTAATTTTATTATTTCTGTACCTCCAGTCCTCTCCCTACGTACACCTATTCCAGACCGGTGTTCATTGTCGTCTCTACCTCTGTCAAGTTTGTATTCTTAATGTGCTCTACCATCTATTCATTGTACTAATGAATTCTTGCAACACAGAAAGATTCCAAATGCTTGTTTTGTTACGCCTTTGCCACATTTGCCAAAGGAACGTCTATCACATGCTGCACGAGTCATCTCGAATATGACTTCGCATCCAAAGCCAACCGTTACTTCCTTTTCTTCCATCTACACCTATGGAGTGATTACTTTTCAGTATCTATTGATTCTTATTCCTAAAATTATCTTTATTTTCTGATGTTCAGTACAAATGTTATTAATTGTATGCCGCTGTGTGTGATGATAATGGTTGACGAATGAGATGTACAAAAGTCATTGTGAAAATCTCACACATTCATTTTTCGCCATCCAGAAATCTTACGTACATCGACCAGGAATCAAATTACCTTTTCTAAACCTCCTTTTCTAAACGACGATTAACCTCACGAGTGCGACGTTTTAACTTGCTCATCTTTATTACGATCCTACTCTTTTCCTCCTAGCCTCTTCAATTACACATGAGAGGTATGGTACTGGTGAATGGATGATCATGATAAGATTTGAATGACACAGACGGGCAGGGAAACTGGAAGAAACGAGAGAAAAGTTTCAGCGAACACGCTTTGTGCTTCACTCATTCCAACGGGATAAACCGACAGGTTTAGGTGTGTGAGGGCATCACTTGATGTCACTACAGTGCATCTGACCGAAAGGTCCTAGGGTTCAAGTCCCGACGGTGGCACGATTTTCGACACTGGCTAGAGGCTAGGTCGCATTCAGCCGCTGTCTTCAGGGAAACCCCAGCGTCCTGCTGCTCTGATCGTTAGTTTTCCGTGGTTTCTCCGATCAACACCAAGCGAATGCCGAAGCAGTACCCTAAAAATCGGGCCATGGACCGCGCGCTATCTTTCCTTCCTCTTCCTTCCCCTAACCCCACTTACAAACACACATGCACTACACTACCACACCTGTCGGGAGACCAGTCGGGAGCCTGGAGCATGACCCGGTCTGGGCGGTGCCCCGCTAGTGGGGGATACCTGGATGGGGAAAACATCACAAGCCGATGTCGGTGCGTGCCGGATCTCGCCATCCAGCCAACACCTTCCGCGACCACACCACCATCCTCGCCATCAACACCAACACCTCCCGCGATAAAATATGTACTAAACTTACGGGACTAGTGAGCTTAACGGTCGTCCCGCCCGGAACAACTCGTCAATTCGTCGCACGGAGGCGAGCGCGGCGCAGGGGAGCGACAGGGGCGAGCGCGTGTCTCCGTGGGCGGCACTCGCCGCCTCGCCGGCGCCGCCCGCGTGGAGTGCTGCGGCCCCGAAGGGAAGCGCCGCGAGGCGTGCGCGGTGGCGGCGCCGTCGGTTAGCGCACTTCGCGCGCGCGCGATAACGCTAAAATACAACGCGCCACGCCCCCGCGCCACGCCTCGCAAGCCCGCTCCGCGGATGACGCACGTGGCTTCTGCTGGCGTGGCGGTGGCAGTGGCGGTGGCGGGGGCGGTGGCGATGGTGGTGGTGGCGATGGTGGTGGCAATGGCGGCGGTGGCGGCGGAGGCGGCGGAGGCGCCGGTGGTGGCGGTGGTGGCGGTGGCGGAGGCGGTGGCGGTGGCGGTTGCGGCGGCGGAAGCTCCAGACCTAGACATTCGCGGCGTTGCGGTCGCTGCCAATAGGCCGCCTATCTCGGCAACCCACGTGCATGCGGTGCACCGCAAGGTTCGGAAAGGTTGCTGATGACGTACAGAACGTTTGATGTTGCGTATGATTCAGTTTGAACTCAGGAATATGCTAGGTTAAGTTTAATCGCGAAGACTAGTAGCAAGAAAGTGCGTTTAAGTCTTTTAGCTGGTTCCGTGTATGTCATAAGATAGTTGTTTGATCGTTCGAATGAAGTGCTGAATGTTAGATATTAATACTCAAAACCTTTCTGAGCAGGAATTGCGTGAACACAAGATCCTACAATATGTGACAAAAATATTTGTATTTAGTTCAGTTCGACACTCATTAAAAGGAATTAACAAATACCTTGTGACATTATCTACCCACAAAAAACTCTGTCAATAGAATGTTCTCTCATATTTCAGGTTTTTGAGAGTATCAAATTTGGTTCTCGGATATTTCTCATGTAAAATAACACCATCATTGTATCAGCAACCTCATTCCACAAACGATTCATCATGATATTTTTGTAGGTTTATTAGGCATATTATCAACTTTTGTTCTGTAATGTTTTGCAACGTCGCTATTTTATTTACGTGTCAAGAGTTTCTTTCTGTGGTAAATAAATTTAAATGTTTACATTAATACTTTCCGCCTTTGTGACATTTCCATAACATTAATAATACATATTTCTGATCGAAATATACTCCGATATTGTAATTTGGTAATGAGACAAAAGTTAAGTTAAACATCATGTAGAAGAAACTGGAGAATAACTACTTTTTCCTCTTTTATGCAAATGACATATTGATTTTCGCATGTGAGAAATGTGTTATTCGCAAAAGCTAGCTAATGAAGCAAGTTCTACACGTTATTATATGAAGGTGAAAGAACATATATCTGAAAATCCAACGTATATAACCGATATTGTGAATGAAATAACTTAAAACCCAGGCCTGTCAAAAGTTCGAAATGTGGCCTATGATCTATTTTATGAATCCTCGCGTTTATTTCATTCTCGTGTTGACATTTCCGACGGTCGTCTGTTTACCATGTCACGTAATGAATGGGATCAGATTATTTAACCTGCGTGATGAGCGTCGGGCGCTTGCGTCAGGCCAGAGGCTCGCTCAGAGCGCTTCGCGAGGGCGGAGGGGAAGTGGAGCCGAGAGAAGGAAAGCGGGAGGAATCATGGCCACGCGGACCGGTTGGAGCCGCTTCGGTGCGGCTTCTTTGTTGAGCGAATTGGAGCAATCATGTGTAACGAATACATACTGCGTACTCTCGCTCGGAATGGCGGTATGCTAACGCTCTCGAAGTGAAGTGTCACATTTTTCATCATTTTGGCGTCAGCATTCACTACGATGGTACTCTCTTGCTGACATAATACAAACAGAGCAGAAACGCCATTGAATTAAATCGTATACTTTCGCGTAAAACCAATTCAATAATTGTTCAATTCTACAGGTTTGCAAGACAGTTTTAGTCCGTTTAAATAAATTATTGTCCTAAAATATCTTAATTACGGTTTTGTGTTCCTCCTCTTTTAATTAAAAAACGAAATATAATATTAGTCTAACAGAGTTAATGTGTTTCACATAGAAATACAATTATTGAAGATATTAAACATTATTTAGTGAGAGTTCAATAACGTTCTGCCAATCGAACACACGTGTCACGTAATTTTTCGAGAATTGCTACTTCGTTTATGAGTCGATCAATATTACTTTCTCTGGAAATAAATTGTGGAAACGCTGATGTGGTGTTGTTGACATTATTCGGGGATGCAATAATCGAAGTCATGTTTGTTGACTCAGATAACTTCCGTTATTTCATCGAAAAATAAAAAAATAAAATAAGAAACAGCCTGTCCGTGAAACACGTTAGATAAAGTATTTGAGAGACCGTTTGTTTGTTATATTTCACTGGCGAAGACCATTAAAAATAAACATCATTTCGAATTCTGTAAAATTATCGAACTCTACTCGTTCGCGTTGACATTTCCACGAATGTAGAAAGTATTGTTGTAAATCTGATTTTCATTTATTTACCTCAGAAAATGACCGTTGACCCGTAATATCATTGCTCTACTCTTTCCTATATTTCGTGATGATGAACAAACCAAACTAAGACACTCAGTTGATTTGATATTTCGTGTTTGCGGTTGCGTCAACTGCTATGGCTATTATTCTCGTAAACGTAGTGCATGTTTTATAACGGATGTGGCGGCGTTTCTCCGCCACTGGATAGTAAGATCAGGCGTTTACCTAAAATTCACGGGGGTTAGATATGATTACATTTATTCAGTCAAAAAAAAAAGTAAAAACTGTGTGTGACGTAGGGGGGAATATTATCTGCGCACTTTTCGTGAGTTCCAGAATCCCTTCCCGTCATTTTAACTATAAATAGTTGAAAGATGAGTAAAAGTTTAACATAAATAAATAAAAATAAATTTTAAAAATCGCAAGATTAGCAATATTTGAAAAATAGTAATTTTCGCTTCTGAGTTACAGAAAACTTATTTGCATCTGTACATAAATTGCAAGTATGATTTTTCTGCATTGCTAACAAAATAGCAACTCGCTCTTACCTCTATTCTTACCATTACAAGCAAAAGGAGAGTTCAACAAAACGTGCGCATAATGAAGCTACATTTACGTCCAGAAGCAAAACAACGGTTTTCCTAATAGAGGTGTGGTAGTGTACTCCATGTATGTGTAGGTATGAGTACGTAAGAGAAGAAGGCAGGACAAGAAAGCCGAAGGAGAGATCGTGCGCGGTCCATGACCTGTATGGTAGCGCTCAGCTTTCGCCTAGTGTTCACTTAAGAAACCACGGAAACCAATGACCAGTGCAGCCGGGAGCTAGCATTTTCCTTCAAGCAGCGATTGAATACGTCGCACCATCCAGTGTTGAAAATCATTCCAGAGGGGGGACTCAAACTCTATGATACTCCGGTCAACGCCAGAGCACAGAGCTCTCGGAAAAGGACGCAGAAGTTGCGAGAACGCGTAATCAACTCTTGACCTGCCCTAGAGACCCGAATGAGGCTCTAGTCATAGGAGTGGGAGAGCGCGTTCAGTGACGCATCTATTCCGATGTACTTATTTACACTGCTTTTATGAGCAAAACATCGGTTCGTTCTTTGCACATTTCTACGAAGACCTTACAGGAAGACGTTTCTAAATACGGTGCGACTCAGTAGGGTCCCGTAGGAACCGTAAGGCTCTTAGCTCTTTGTACTATACTGATAAACTATTACGAATTATTTTACTTGCTAGACATTACTGTCATCATGGCGCCGCGCATTTTATAATACTTTTTAGTTACTTATTAGTATATTTGTGATCCATGACTGCAATTAATGCAGAACTAAATGAAGATTCTTTTAATTGCCGGGAGGGGGTTCATTGTAAAGAAATATAATTAATTTTTAGTATACTGAACATTAACGTAGTCGCTGTGTTTTACTTCGTCATGTGATGCCGTATTGTGAATCTATTTTAATTGTATATTCCACAAAAAAAATTCAAATGATCAAAAGTTTAAAAAGTAGTATTGTTGCTGTCAGATATAAACATAGCAGTAGCTAAATAAATATAGCAGAAGACATTAAATTTTATACGTAACGTACTAGTGAAACACCTGATAATTCACACGTCTGTTGGTTTTTATGTTACTTCCGTAAAAGTGAACTTCGTGTTACAAGTTGCCCGAAACTAACAGTTTCTTTCGGTTATAATTCTAGCTACATATTAAATGAATAAAATACGGTTGAGCTTTTGTATTATTTCTGGAAAAGTAAACTGACAGTAATAAGTTGCCCGAAAATACATTTAAACCCTCATTCGTTTGCAATCACAGCAACATATTAAACGAATAAAATACGTTTCGATATCGGTGTCACTGCTGAAACAGTTTTATCCTGTTTCGCTTTCGTGTGGAGCTGGATCCAATCTCCGTGCAGCCGTCTGAGGGTGAGAACGGAAGGATGTGCGGGCGCGTGTGTGCGCGCGTGTGTGTGTGAGTGGGTGAATGGGTGCGAGCGCCATCAGGCGGCGCCGCGCGGCAAGCGCTCCGGGGCAACTGCTTCGGGCGTTCCACGGCGGGCGTAAATAGTCCTAGCAGCGGACACTCAGTGGGTTGAAATAGACGCGCGCTCTACTCGGCGTCAATTCTGCTATTTCAGAGTGATCATTGCTGTGAATTAGAGTTCAATAAGATGTTTGTCAAGGAAAAATAATCGAATACATCATTATAAAACAAACGTACACCCAATTAATTATTACTTATGTTGAACGTAGTTTTACTTTCAATGACATTTAGGTTCTATTTTATATACGTTTTAATTTTTGTTTTAAGTCAAAGCCGTCTCAATTACATTAACATAAATTAACATAGTAGAATCAAGTATATTAATCTAAAATTTCACTCCCATCATGAAGGTTATTATTTTCCCGTGGCAAACGTTGGTAACATTTCATTAAGTATTTCGTTCTATAAAATTAAGAGTAAAAAATGTATGTCTTTATTTCCTTAACAAGTAGACACGTTTATTTATTCTATATACTTATAAAGGAGATTAAAATGTAGATTTGGTTCAAATTATATTTGACCCGATATCTATTTAATATACATTTAATTAAGAGGAAGGCTCAAAAAGTTTCATATTTAAGTGAGAAAAGTGAGAAACGAAGATAAACAGTAACATTGAAAATTAAATGATAAATTTTTTAAAAAAAACTCTCGTTTAATGCTCAGACTGAAAACAAGTCCATTATACCTCCTCTCGGCATGAGTTGTATTGCGCATTGAGCATTTTTTAACTTGACACCACATGAGTGACGCTACTTAATATTTTTTCACTGTCATATTCGCCGTCCAGGAGCAACTCAACAATAGTCCCAATCGCCTTATCCGTTATTTGTGCCTCTCCCTGACCGAATGCATATGGTATCTGATTATCGGAATTGCCGAAGAATTAATTTTCCTAGGCTCTTGGCCTCAGTTTTCTTAAGTGTCAAAAGCGCAACCCTGAAAATTATAAGACCTTCGAAAACCCACTGTACTTGTACACAGCAGAGTTGGAAATGGCGATATTGAGGTTTGGGTAAAATGTAGTAAAATATCTTTTATGTTTTTTCGCTCCCATATACCGGTCAGAATGCGTGTGATGATGTAAAGTCAGAATACCTACATAATAATAGGGGGGGGGGTGCTACGCTTGGAATTATAACTTACGTTTTGGAAAATAATTTTAATTTTGAGAAATGTAGGAAAATGCGTGACAGGTAGCCAACATTTTATGAAAATATGTTAGCGTATTACCAATGTATCACTATTAAATCGCTACTACATAAACACTTATCTGAGTTCACTATCATATAAATAAGTTGTTTTGGCTCATTGGCAAAATTTCCGTTACCTCTGTAGCGTTGCTGATAGATTGATTGTAGAGTTTGAGTCCCGATTGTGGTGGGTTTTCGGCTAAGTAACTTCATAGCTAGGTCGAATTCGAAGTTTGGCCAGAGGGGAATTCTAGTAGCCAAATGCTCTGATAGGTAGTTTTCCGTATTTTCTCGTATCAATGCAAAGCGAATGCCGGAGAACCTTAACGAACGGGCCAAGAATGCGCGAGAACGTTCCTTATCCTCGCTTCTCCCCTTACATACATCACTTACACTTTCGTGCACTACTCTACGCACACGTTAGGAGACCAATAATAAGCGGGGGATTAGAACGTGTCCCCGCTGGGGCGGCACTCCGCTGGGGAGATACTTGAAGAAGGAAAACCCCGCAGGCTGATGGCGAATCTTACATTCCGGTAACGGAACACCGCCGTCTCCTGGGATAAAAAAAGTTGCAATTACGAGTATAATGGTCATTGTATACTTCTGTTTGTGAAAATCGCAACAAAATTGCCAGAAGGAATTGAATTGAATTGAATTAATGCCTTTACGTGGCGAGACTCGGGCCATCAGGCCCGCTCTTCAGTCTGACCACGCAAAATTCGCCACGCTCCTTTCACAAACTAGCAGAGAAAGGAGGTATTTCTTGGGTGAGAAACAGGCGATTTTTGAATTTAGTTCAGAGGCGTCATTTAGGTTTGAGGATTTTTTACATGCAAGTAAATCTACTAACATGGGACAGCCGGCTTTACTTCCCCTCCGAAGGAAGGCGTATGAAGGATTTTTTCGCCCTTAAAAATCCACGGCTTCGATTGGTTGAACCCGCCAACTTGGAAACAACAGCCCGATACGCTAATCATCGACGCGCGGAATGGTTGGAATCACTTTAAAATCGGTGGATGCATCCAGAAGAAGTGATTAAATTTGCATAGAGAAGGTGAGCACGTTGACCTAGCAGCGCCGTGACAGGTTAGGTCAGTGTTACGCCACACCTAGCCGGTGTAGAGCTGTCAACGTGGAAACGTGCAAGCAGATGCCAGCATGCAACGCCAAAGGGCGCAATATCAGCATCTGAGAGAGTTCGAACGAAGCACAATGATTGGTCTCCGTGAAGCGGGTTTGACATACGCTGACACTGCGGCTCGAGTGGGGCGCGCAGCTGGCAGTGATGCGTGTTGGGAACCAGCGGCTTGAGGACGGTCGGCGAGCGGTTACTGGATCACACAATCTGACCACAGCGCGAGATAACCGCCATCTTGCCTACATGGCCATAACCGGGAGAACAGCGTCGTCCACAGCGTTGGCTCGACTTTGGAGCACTGCAACGCGTGTAGTCATGTCTGCGTGCACGGTTCGACGCCATCTGCTGAGGGCTGGGCTGGTGACATGAAAACCATTGCGTCGGCGGCAAATCTCACATTCCAGCGGGGGAAAAGCACCGACACCTCCCGTGCACAAACATTAATTGCATTTGAAAGCCTTAAAACCACAATGGTGTAAGTGACATTTTATAAATTCTGAGAAAAACTGTTTACTTCAGGCTATATTTATTTATTTAATCAAAAAACAGTAAAAAACAGTTAACCTTAGTGACGTATGGGGGAGAAGAACATATGCGCACGTGACAATGTAATTCTTCATATAATAATTCTAATAATTCCTCTAATTCTTCATTCATTCATCAGTCTTCATTCTAATAATTCAATGTGGCAATTTCTTGGTTTTAATGAACAATTGAAATGTCATATCTTCAATGACGAAACAAAGTACTACAACTTTACAATGATATTGAATTAAATAAACTGTTTTATCTGAATTTATAAAGTGTCAGTTATACCGTTCTGATTTTCACCCATTTATTTATGAGTCTAATAGCTATTACACTATAGTCATTGTAGTTGACGTGTATGGAAACACGACAAAGTCAGTCAATTTTAAAAAGTACATTAATGAAGATATTGTTCCATTTGTCGAAAATCTCGTGAAAGTGTTAAATCATAGAGTATAGAATCATTAAATATTAAAGATATACCGTAATACGTGAAGAGAAATCTTGGTACCCCTTTAAACGTACTGCGCGCAGGGAGGAGTATGAGATGTTAAAGTGTATGTGGAGAAGTAGTGCTGAGTAAAATGTATGTAATGATTGTACAGGCATCCTCGTTGACAAGAGAATCTCAATAATGTTGAAAATTAATTACGACCGAATTTTGACCCTTGAGTGACCACTAGTCACTATTAATAGAAGTTTTGAAAGAATTTGAAGGTATAGGCTAATTAAACATGTGTTCATCTTATATTCGTTCATTTTTTTACTGCTACGTTATTGTTTGTTATTGCCTTTGATATGGAGCTCGATATACACTGCATAACTTACATGGATCAAGAGGATTGTGGTTACGAAGGAAATATGATAACAGTTGATTGATGCTACATGTTCTCTTAAGAACGGAATTATGAACGGGAATTACGAGAGGGATGCACGGAAAGACAAACCGAGTCAAGATAACATTAGTAAATAAGTGAATACGAATCAATAAAAAAAAAGTTTCGGGCAAAAGCCCTCGGACACTTTATCGCCCTC
Organism: Gryllus longicercus; assembly: GCA_038098605.1. Lineage (NCBI taxonomy): Eukaryota > Metazoa > Arthropoda > Insecta > Orthoptera > Gryllidae > Gryllus > Gryllus longicercus. The sequence goes on along the minus strand of JAZDUA010000338.1, from coordinate 889,131 downwards.
GATCATTAGAACCCTTATAACGCCCTTGCCGATCCGGTGGCAGAGATCGTTAAGGCAGTAGTGCCGTAGCGATCTCGTACAGAAAGATCGCGGGTTCGAGTCCCGCCTCGGGCATGGTTGTATTGTGTTCGTCCTTTCACCCCCTATCACCATCATCATCATCATCGTCACCATATCAGGGAAGGCAACGGGAAACCACCTTGAATAATTTATCCCAAGAAAACCCGTTATGGGTCACCTAACTTCCGTATATGGAAGATAGGACCAAAGAAGAAGATAACGCCCTTGGTGCGTAAATAACAATTAGTGCACGGAGATTTGTTTACGGCACGGTGATCTGGTTCGGCGTCTTTTGCGTCGCGCGCGCCTTTGGCCCCGTTCGGGCCGTGCGCGGGAGGTCGCTGGAGCGGCGCGGCGGCGGCGGCGCAGGTGTAATTGTGTTGCGGGCTAATTGGAGCGCCGCAGTCGCCGCGGGCGATTGACTCCGTCGTTTCGCAACGGCCGCCGCCTCCGCCGCCTTTGCCGACGGCGTCGCGTCGCGTCGCCTTGCGTCGCTTTCGCTTGCGGAGCCAGCGAGCGGCTGCGGGCGGTTTCGGGCGCGGGCGACTAGATATTTCGGGAAAATAGAGCGAAATTGCCAATCTCGGGTTTTATTACGACGTCAACATCATTATCTGCTACGTGGAACTAAGGGAAGTTGCTAATACGTGATAAATTTCGATTTCGATTCGATGGATGTAATTCATGAATCCATTAAATCAAAAGATGTTTCTCATTCATGTTCGTGAGACTGCAATGTGATTTTTTTAAGAATGTAGATACGGGTATAACTGTGCATGCAAACAAAATAAAATTGGCAATTTTGTGACGTGGGCATCAACGGCTCTCAGTACAAGAGACTCTTGGCCGAATGCCTTTGACTTACTGGTTCTAACAGGTTGGCACCAGAACATGCCGCCGACTCTATTGTAACCCTACACTTCATGATGATAAATGGACTTTAAAATATTTATGTAGTTTTCATTTAATTAAAATAACAGTTGATTGCTAATAGTTTATTGTGTTTTTCAACAATCCAGCAAAACAAGTTAATAAATTAACTAAGTGTGATTGCGGCAGATATAATTCTCTGAATATAGATTGGTAACGAGATGATGGACGCCAAATTTCAAAATGGAGCTTGCAAGAAAATGTTAATGAACTACGATCGAACTTGATTGAATTAAACACGATTAACACTCAAATGTTTTCTTATATATTCTGAAAAAAATTAGGGATTAAAGTATTACAAGAGATACGGATAAAAGTCTTATTTATACAAAGACAATATTTTCAAATAAAAAAAAAGAATTTATATTTTGTGAAAAAAAGGGGAGCTTTAGAATCATTTGAGAGAACCTAACATATATTCAAGTCTCGTCAATGTCACCGCGGTTGACATGGGCGGAACCGGATTCAGGGAATGGCAATGATCGCTACCCTATGCACTACTGCAGCAAAAAATTACCTCCGCCTCCTCTCAATCACTACATTGCCTCGAGTTAAATGAACACTAATTGCCATAGAATTTTACGAAACTTCGCATCCGGAGATCCGAGATAACAGACCTATCCCTAGCTTCGTCTAATTTTGTTGCGAAACTCTTTTTCGGGCACATTCTGATTTTGACGTTCGCGCACCTCTATTTCAGCACTATTTTCCATTTTTAAACAATAATAATGACTGCCTATTTTCCGTTAGCGCCAGTTTGCGTTATGTTTATATGGATGTGGTATTTGTGGTATATGTGGTATTATGTGAAAGTGGTTAAAAGTCGATTGTCAGACAATACGCTCCGAAGGCATTGTGTGTTGTTCACATAACTGCGAAAGCAGTTCTGATCATATTGAACAATTTGTGGGAAAGATGGTTCAGAGTGAATAGAAAATATTTAAATGATATTTATTAGTACTTGAACAGAGAGGTAATGAATTTCCGTTTCTGAACATTTGTGTGTCTCTTTTTAGATAATTTCCCCAAGATATATTTATTTATTTGCCGCAAAAGCATCAAAACTGTATGTACGAAGGGAAAGTACAATCTACGCACGTTTTCTTGACCTCCATAACTCCTATCTCACATATCCTCACTTCATCATATAATTAGTTATGAAAACTCTCATTCAAAAAACAAATTGAACATTTTATTGACATAAAATTAATGCCTTTCACATTAAAAAAAACGATACAATATTCACGATTTCTCCCGCTAGAGACCTGCAAGGCATCCCATTCGCTCGCTCGAGCATTTCAGCCTCGAGTTCCATGTGCTCCAGCATCCCGTGCTCCTCTCACGACGGGCTGCTTCGCGGGCTCCAGCAGTGGCCACGGCAAACTTCGCTTTAAGAATGCTACATCGAGAAAAAAACGTCGGTGTTTCGACGCATGGATGTTTAAAATTAAAACACTGATGTATTTGTTAACTTGTTGGTTTCTTCGATTAACATGTTATGTTTGTAAATATCGATGTTTTAAAGAGTGGTTTAGGAACCTCTAGCATTTACGTTCGCTTGAGGGAGAAATTATCTTGACATGAGGCCGTTTTTCTTAAATTTTAATTTAGGTTTATCCGACAGAACAAACCAGTTTTTTCACAGCTGATTATGAAAGCCTGAGCGCGCAGAGTCGTCTCAATGGATGAGAGCTTCTTCAGTTCGCCATAGAAGGATGCCGGGAGAAGGGGGGACTCTACGGCAACTGCGCAGGCGTTGACCGCTTCTCCTCTAGTGAAATACGAAGAAATGATGTACCAGGACGTTGGGGTCATCTCTCCAGAAAAAAATATGTCTGCTCGACGAATTAGCATAAGTAGTACAATAACGTTAGTTTATTGGAACAGATAGTGGTATCATCAATTATTATTTCATTCGCTTCTATTAAATTTTACAAAATTGTGATTATGGAAGTTTTTCATTCAAAAACAAAAAAATGACATCGATGTTAAAAATATCTGCTTTAATCATTGCTATAGTTCGTCTTGTTGATGAAGTACTGTCATACTTATAATTTAATAAATAATTCATTAACTAAATAACTCATTGAACACTCTTAATCCAAAAACAGAGTACGTTGTACGTACTGCATTGTTTCTCGGAGAATCCCATTTTTTTCTTTTTCGCCTAAGGGAGGTTCTTCATTTAGATGCAAATTATTGAAGTTAAACATTTACAAGTTTGTATTTACTTTATTACTGTTTTGAATTTCATTATTACATTAAAACACGTTACATAAAATACGTAGTTTTGAGAGCTAAATACCGTTTAAGTGTGAATCTTTAACGTTTAAAACTGCCTGGTGATTTCTTTGCCGAAAATTAAAGAGGCCGAAATGATTGGTGTTCACCAAAGGTACGAGTATTATCGTGGGAGACTCTCGCAGTCACATGCAATTTTCCGAGAAACAATGAAAAGAATACTCTGTCGAAGAGAGTGTAATCATGTGTTTATGGGAATTTAATTTAAGTAATTATTTTCAGAAAAAAAGGAATATATTGAGGTACGTAGCCTTTGACTATCTCTTGAACATTGAAAATAAGCAGAAACATTGAAAATGAAAAGAAGAGGGGGACTCAACCAGTAGTTTCATATTGAAATATATCCAGTATTTGTATTTGTGTCTAAAACTTGGTACTGAAGGCCGAAATGGTTACAAGATATTGGTTACATCATTGTATTATTGTCAACGATTGACAGATGGGTTCCCTAGGCAAAGATTTTGAAATAAATATCTGTAGCCCATATTTCGTGTGAATAGTGTATTGAATATTCTCGCATTTTCGCATGACTCTTATACAGGATGTGCCCGGAAATACGCGTGTTCAAGATCCTTCATACCCAATCGAGAGGTAAAGGGCAAACAATATTCGCCGTAGAAAACTCAATAAAAATAAACGCGTAAACACATCGACCGATCAAACGAGGGTATAAATGCCGTATAGAAAGGGAAAAAATGCGTGTGCCGAGTATGCAATTTCTCGCATAAGGAGTGTTGGGAAAGAGGCGCACTACCTGGGCCCGCGAAGCCTCACCGCGCGTCGTGTCGCGCCGCCGCGTCCGCTGAGCGCCAGTGACGCCTTGCACGGCCGCGCACCGCCGCGCGGCGTCTGCCCGCTCGGCAGCGGCGGCAGCGGCGGCGGTGGCGGCGGTGGTGGCGGCGGCGGCGGCGGCGGCGGCGGCGGCGGCGGCGGCGGTGGCGGTGGTGGCGGCGGCGGTGGCGGCGGTGGCGGCGGAGGTGGTGATCGTGGTTGGGGCGGCAGGCGGTGACGGTGGCAGGTGAAGCAGTAGCAGTTAGGGTGGTGGTGGGGAAGCGGGGGGAGGCGGTGGCGGTGACGGGGGCGGAGGCAGTGTGGGGCGGTAAAGGTGGCGGCGGTGGGGGCGGGACCGGCGGCAAGAGCGTGGGTGGGGACTTTGGCGAGGGGCGGGGGCGTGGACGGGGCGGCGGCGGGGGCGACGGCGGCGACGGCGGCGGGGGTAGCGGTAGCGGTGGCGGCGCCAGGCCGACCGCCAGGGCGCGCAGGCTGAGTGGGGAGGGAGAAGGGCGACTGACGCATGCGCACGCGCGCGCGCGAACGGCGGGGAGCGTGCCGCTACGGCGCGGCCGTGCGCGCGCTCGGTCCGCGGCCGTAAACAATCGAGTCACGCGGTGCGCACGCCCGTCTGCCCGTCTGTTCGCCGCCGCCGGCGGGGGCGGTGGCGGTGACCAGGGCGCGCGCGGGGTGCCTGCCTCGTCACCCCCTCCCCTCCCCTTCCTCCTCCTCCTCCCGCCCTATTCGGCCGCGGCGGCGATAGCCCGTGCTGCTGCCGCTTTAGTCATCGCTGCTCCCGCTTTGCTCTCCGCCGGCCGAGGACTGGGGATGCACAAAGCGCTAACCGCTTCAGATTCCAGGAAGCGCAGTCCCCTCATTTGCAATTTTCTGCGCGTTTTCGTCATTACATCAAATGTTCTATGCTGTGCATACCCTTTGTCTCGTATATTTCACTCTGCAGTACCACGTGTTTGCGAAGTGAATTGTGCCGATACCCGTTGATTCCACATTTGCATGGTCTGTAACATCTACACAGGAACTTACTCGTATGATGTCGATGCCTTGGCATTTTTTTCTCGGTATTTGCACCTACATTTATTCTTCTCGTCGAGTTATTTTTGATGATGACGCTGCAGCAACTGACTTAATATCATAGCTCTTTTTCTTTAATTCTTTTGAGACCACGTTTATTTCCCACGTTGCCATATACTCTTAGAACAAAAATGTGTAATTTCACTTGATTTAGTTCTTGATCTCGCTTTCCAAAACTGTTTATAAATGTGAAGAACCATAACATCAATAATTCTACTTAATACACTTATACATTATGTGGAACGTATAAGTCAATACTCTTATTAATAATAAGTTGTTATTATTACGTATCAAAGTGGAGAAGCAAATATTTTTAAGAGAAGTAATTCACTAGTCGAGAGAAAATGTAGGGTGGGGGTGGGGGTCGAGGGTTTAAAAACACGAGTCTAAAAATCAGCGAAGGTGCTTCTTTTTTGTATGCTCTCATTTAAATCAAGATAGTTGTTGATAAAAATCTTCATGTGTTGATTATTCCAGAAATTATAATCATGCAAATTAATTATACGTGGTGTCCAGGGAAGAAACAACAAAACTTCTAAAAAAAATTACTTAAGTCAATTTTAAGCACATTTTGTGTAATAAACGTTTTCCAGGTTTACAATAGCTGAGCCGCAAGAAGCACTCAAAATTTGATTTGAAAAAAGACTTTCAACGCAAAAAATTGCATTTCAGAAACAAGTAAACACTCCAGAAACATGTAAATTGTTTATTATTTAGAAAAGAAATGAATACATTTTTGTCACGAAGAAACATTAATCCAGAAATTATAAAGCACCCAATTTACTCAATTCAATTACCTTTTTTACCGCCTCGCAAATCGACACAAGTCGGCGCCGAATCTCGCAATCCCGCGGGGGGAAGGTCACTGCTACATCTCGCGATGAAAACATATCATACAATTACGGGACTAAAAACTTTAGCGGTTGACGCGCCCGGAAACACTAATAAATCAATCGACTCTTTTTTTCTCAACGCGATCAACGCCACGTTTATCTCCCAGTCGATTCCCCTCGCTGTCGCTGAGACGGTCGCATCGTGTTGCCCGCCGCGCTCCCGGCGCGGTGCGGCGCGGCGCGGCGGCGGGCGCTGCCGCCCTAAAGATAGCGCCAGGTTCGCGCGCGGAATAGCTCTGGCCGCACGACGCCCCCGCGCCCGCCGCAGCCCCGCCCCGCCCCTCCTCCTCGTCCTCGCGTTGCTACTCCACTCCACTGCCATTCAGTCGTCGCTGATAAGCCGTTTTATGTTTGCGTATTCGTGATTTGTTATTATCAAATGTGGATGGGAATAATGTGCTTATTATGTTTCATCATTTACATTTCTTTAAAGATTTAATTAAACCGTTGTTTCAATTGCTTTATTATTATTATTATTATTATTATTATTATTATTATTATTATTATTATTATTATTATTATTTTTCAAATATTCGTCGAAAACCTTCAGGTAATGCTTATACCTCATTAGAACTTCGTTTTATATGAATTAAGTTACGAAACAATTTTGATTGATTAGAGTTTCTGGATGCGTCAACTGCTATGGTCATAGTGCCATAAGTGCTATTCATGATAAACTCCAAGAGGTGGCGGTGTTCCCCCCCGCTGGGTCGTGAGATCCGGGAGCGACCTACACGTCGACAAGCATGGATTCCCTCCACAGATATCTCACCTGATGCGCCCCACAACACGCTCTACGTGTGTGTGTGTGTGTGTGTTTGTGTGCTGGTAAAAGAGGAGAGGTAGGGATAGAAGTGAGGAAGGAAAGTTTGCGCGAGGCCCGTGACCCATTTGTGAGGGTACTGCTCCGGTATTCGGCGGAGAAATCGCCAAAAACTGCCGATAAGAGCACCCACTAAAAACAATTATCTAACGCAGCAGTAAGTAAATATTTTTTTAGAATAATAATTTCATGTCACATTCTACTATAGTCACTAATTTAATCGGTTACCGCGTACTGACTCTAGTAATCGCGTACTGAAACAGACTCTTCGCCAGTCTAACAGTAGTGGTGCGCCTAATTCTGCAGTTATCAGGGCGTGTGCGCAGGACTTCAGCTCCTGAAGAGCAGCGGCCTTGCACCGCTGGCAGCCCTCAGCCCGCCCCACCGACCACCGCTCGCCAGCCCCGCCCGCCGGCCCACCCCGTCCCGCATGCCCGCCGCTCCCCATTCCGCCCCCCCTGTCCGCCCCTCTGCCCGCCGTCCACATAATTCGACAGTTATCAGGGCGTGTGCGGAGGACTTCAACTCTTGAAGAGCAGCGACTTTGCACCGCTGGCAGCCCTCCGCCCGCCCGCCTGCCTGTCGCCCCGCCTGCCCGCCGCCCCGCCTGCCCGCCGCCCCGCAGCTCCGCCCGATCGCTCCGCCCGCTGTCCGCCGCCCCGCCGCCCCACCAGCCGCCCGCCGCACCCAATTCTGCCCCCGTCCACCCCTCTTCCCGCCGTCCACATAATTCGACAGTTATCAGGGCGTGTGTGGAGGACTTCAGCTCTTGAAGAGCAGCGGCCTTGCACCGCTGGCAGCCGCCAGCCCGCCGCCCCGCTGCCCCGTTCCCCGCTACCCCGCTGCCTCGCTAGCCCGCTCCCGCTGCCCGCCGCCCGCTGCCCGTCCGCCCGCTGCCCGTCCGCCATTCTGGCCGCGACCCGCCCCTCCGCCCGCAGCCCGCCGCCCCGCCGTCCCGCCATCCCGCTGCCCCGCTGCCACGCTCGCCAGCCCCGCCCGCCACCCCATCCCACCCCGCCCCGCCTGCCCGCCACCCCGCTCGCTGCCCACTGCCCCGCTCCCCGCCCGCCACCCGTCCCTCCGCCCGCCCCCGCCCCTCCGTCCGCCGCCCACCCCTCCGCCCGCCGTCCGCCGCCCGCCGTCCATCGTCCACGTGGAGCGATTTATGGCCCAGGCGCCTGACGGGCGCGCGGATTCGCCAGGCGGCAGCGCTGCGCTTCCCTCCGCCGGCCGCGCGCAATTGTGGGCACCGCAGCCCCCCCCTCCCACGAGCGCGCTCCGGCCAACGAGGCATTGCCGCGCCAAGAAAAGGAGTTCGTTTAAGAATGCTCGCGTTGGGTAACCGACCTTTTGTTGTTTGTTGCTGATTTGAATACGCTCGTAAAACCTATACAAACCACGCGGAAATGACTTTCTGCCGGAATAGTGGAAGAGTTAAATTGTGATATACTTTTTTTACTCCTTGGAGCAAGGAAACACTATTGTCGAAATGGAATCCTTATAATACTTTACTTTACGCTGAAATTACATTAATACTCCTCCCACTCTCTTTAGATTCGTATAAAATGAATTATATTTATTCCATACCATCTGTTATTTCATGGCACTACTTAAATTCGAAAGTTAACGTGTGTTGTTGCTCCAGGTACGATGTTTAGTTTTAAAGTTATTAAATTAAGAATATGTAAATATCAAGGTCTATTTTAAGAAGACGAAATTATCTACAAATACAACGGCTTTTACGGAAATGTGATTCGTTTCATTAATTTAAAATACACTGACTTCAAATTACCTTCGTTAATTACAGAGCTTTGCAAATGAACAATAATATAATCTGGACTTTCATTTTCATGTAAATTCTGTCTTGAGTAACACATCTCTTTAAATGCGGATATAATTATTCAAAATCATTACATACTTTTATAATCTCTGAGCGTATTTTACTACAAAATGAAGTAAAGTGAAACTTTCCGGACACGTTCTGTGGGAGAAGCACATTAGCTGATTTCCCAAACTGCTCTTGCAGCTAATAATCTGAAAGCACTTGCAGACGGAAAGTAGAGAAGAGCAAAATTTTAGGGAAATTAAAACTACTACGTTCTTCATTTGGAGAACAATATTTCATACATTCGTTTGTCAAAAGAACCACGGGGCATGGAATGGTCCCAATATTTGTCGTAAACATGTTCGTAAATATTTCCTAAGCAAGCCAGAGCCTATAGGTATTTCAAGTGAGAAACCTTCTCGTGTTCGTTTTCGAAGATTTTACTTTCGGTTTTATTCACGCGTAATATGTAATTTAGAGAATGATATTCGAACGGAAAAATCTGTAATTAGATTTAACATCAAATGACACTTAATTGCGTTATAGACATGGCTAGAATGGCAGCATTTTATTCATTCCAATAATCAAGAAGGTACCGAAAGCTCCCCTAGTCCCGGAATGCAATTACCAAAATCTTGACGGAAAGCAAACTGATTTCAAATGTTTGAAGACAGTAATTGAATTTCATTGGAAATACCTATAATACCAGATACCAACCTATACCAGAGATTTAATACCAGAGTAAATTAATAAAGGCGTAAATTACAACATACAGAAAATATGTTTTCACTCTCGTTACTTCATTTGATAAGTGTTAAAGACAGCTGTATCAATATTCTAAACGATGAAAGGGTTATTTTTTTACTTATCGATTCAACATTGTCTGAGTTATAGCTACAAAGTAAATCATGGGGGACGATGAGTTATCGCTTAAATAAGTTTAGAAGCCATGAATGTTTATAGTTACAATATAGGCTTCTCGTGAGTCATAGGCTGTGATCTTCCCAACATCATCTGGTTAGTAGCCAAGGTCACCAAGTTACACTCGTAGACGCAGTAAGGGATCCTATTAAAATATGTAACTTCTTATTTGAATACGACGTGTAGAAGAATAAAAACCGATGCAGAATGACGGAAAAATAAGTGCAATTTCATCACAGACCATATAAACCATCCTCAATTACCCCACATACGTATTTCTATGTAGTTGGATCAACCCACGTATACATTTCAAAAACATACTTTACATTTCAAAAAGATGCTTTGTCGGAATTGTCTTTAATAGTAGCACATCGCATTAGAAATCTCTAGTGGCGCTCTTTATCTCAACATCGCTATCTGTTTTTCGAAATGCAGATACACTTTGATGTCGCATTTATCATGTCAACACACGAGTACGTTTACTGGTAGAACGTTAATTTTGCTTGGAAATATGGTAAACATACAATGACGAGGATTGTGCTGTTTATGCTTACAATATTGCGTTACGGGCATAAATACCACACAACTTCGTAATCGTCTAATTATAAATGTAAATGCATGTATGTTTTCTGTGTGTTGGTCTTCACAACATCATTTACGACTGATGGAAATAATTGTTGAGCCTGACTTTTCAAAGATTCAGTGGAATAAATTAGTAGCGTTTTGCTCTGGACCAAGTTGGGCGTGAGATAAGGGCGAGGGCATTTTGTATACGTTTGCAGCGTCTGTACAGAGGGTGTTCCTATTTGTATATCAGAAATCCACAGGCTAGCGATAATGAAAATTCGTGCCAAGGAAGCAGGCCCCGAACATCCCGCCCGAAGTATAACGGGTTGCATCATTTTAGGACACAGTGCATTTTCTACTACTTTTTTGTGCAGCCAAATATTTCGGAGCATCCTAAGTCTGAAGATAATTTGCTTCCAAATTTGTTTGTTCTTTTAATTTACAAATAGTAAATAATTTGTTTTTTCTGTTATTAACTGTTCTTATGTTTCCAAATTAAAGTTTTTGCAAAGGTAATAATTTTTTTCGGTTTTGAAACTTAATTTCTGAATGCTAATTACGATTCCAACATTAATTTTCCGGCTCGTGATCAGTAGTAAGTTCAATATTGTATGTAACGCATTTTATCAAAGCTTTAGCGAGAATACATTGATTAATAAAAGTAAGTAAGGGTTGAATAGATATATCTAGGACTACGAAAAAGCAGGTGCTCTATTTAAATATTAAATCTATATGTTTCTCAAGTATTCAAATTCATTCTTTGAGCATGTAGAGTAACTTCAGTTGCCGGTATCTTATAACAAAATTAATTAAAATTTAACTGTTAATAATTTTTTATCAATTGCTATCAGAGAAAACTATATACTTTGCAGACTGAATCATCAACGTAAGTGTACAAATAATTTACTGTGACTATTCCACTCATGGAATTAGAACCAAGTGTGTTTAACAATACATACAATATACCCTAATCACGACAGTGTATCTCAAAAAGTTTATCGCTTTTTTCTATCCGAATTTTCTTACCGCTTCTCCCTATTGGTCAATCACAAATTGTGACTTATCTTATGAGGTGGTATACATCGAACGCTATGTCGATGTTCAATAAACCGCGTATGTACTATAACATAAACTCTTTGATTTTAACATACCTTTTATTTATTTTCAATATTAGGCGCATTTTGGAACTCTGACATAATTTCATTCTTGGATTATTCCTATTAAATTACACTCGTGCTTTGGAAATTATCAGGTAAATATTCTCCTCGCTTCGCGAGTCGGGGTTTTTTCGACAATTTTCAAAGCACTCGTGGTATTACCTACTACAAATTGGCAGATCATGGGAGGCTTCTACAGGTCAGAAAGTGGCTTTGAAGTTGTCAGCGAGCAGGCAATGCTCGTCAGCCTCTGACCGTCAGGACATTTTTCACGTTACGTAACGATTGACTACTATTTTGTTTGCGAGTCATTTGAGCACGTGCTCCACGAGGTCTTCAGAGATCTACACTGTAGCTGCAATGCTTCCGCGTCGCGTCGTAATTGTGTTCCGAGTGGAGACGAAGTAGATGCATTTGCCGCACGTCTGACCGGGGACAACCTTTATGTTTACATATGACACGCAATGAGTTGCCATTAGCCCTGGCTTGGCCCAGGGCCACGCAGAATGTCCAGCGGGCTCTGCTCCACCAAAATGCAGCGGGCAGGTGTGTGTGTGTGTGTGTGTGTGTGTGTGTGTGTATGCGTGCGCGCGAACGTTCTTCGCCGCTGACGGCGAGGTGTTGGAGAGCGTGTTTGTTGACGGAAATGAGTGGAGGATGCTATCTTGCTGACAAGGCGGATGGGAATGTTCGGCATCGGCGTGAGAGAATTGAAATGACGGCGAGGGAGAGCACTCTTTCGCACCTTGTAAATGCTATCCACGTGACACATTTGGCGCGGAAGGACAAAAGACTGTGAATGAAAGACGGTGTGTCTGCCAAGCGATATTAAGAGATCACGTAATCTAAGATATATCTGTCTGTAACTATTCACATATGCTAGAAATTAACCGTAGAAAATTATTGAACTCGTTAAGTTGATGATGTAAATGAAATTTATGAATCCTCTGAGGGATGAACATTTTCAATTGTCAGAACACCGTGATTTGATCATGTAGTTTTTAGTTTTGTATCCCATCAAGATGTTTTAGAATGTGATATGAGTCAGCAATAGAGAATATCTTTCCGAAACACTTACGAACTAACATTAATTAACGTGCAATAGTTTGAATTAATTAGTACGTACTGTATGTTGATGATACCGTAACCAGCTCTGTTTAATTCATTGATTAATCAGATTTACAAAACTAATGTAACAAGCACTTTTAAAATAATTTACGAAAATATACTCATTGCAAAATTGAATTGCCAACAATTCCGTTTAATCACTGATTTACTGGCGCACCCGCATTGCACGAACTGTTTCATAAATACCTTACCACCGACATATTTTTAATTTCCTTAACCATTAAATAAAAAACTAATGTAATTAATATACTATTATTTATAATTTATCAGAGTTTGAAGAAAAAAGATTCATGTTGTCAAGAATCCACCTTTTCAGATTTCTTCACGTTTGGGATCGTAACACAGATATTTTTAAAATCTTCAAATAGAGAATTTCTGAGTTACTAATATACCCATGATTTCTAACCTTGCTATTTCTAACACAATTCGTTACAGCAATATTAATCAGTAGCTATTATGTATAATCTCATAATTCATATTTAATTCTGTAATTATAATGCTAAAATGTCTGTGAAAGTATCTAAATTGAAGTCCGAAATAATTTTTGTTATTTCGAACAAGAAGACAATTCTTATACAGGGCCGTTTGCGGTTAGAAGTTACGCCGACCTCGCAAAAATGCTATTGACCTTGCATTCCGATGTTGTTACGTAATTGCTACCCAAGCTTGAAGAAACGTTTAAGGAAGTCGATTCAAGCCAATTTCGAAGTTTCGGATGAGTGAGCATTTCACGTTGACTTTGTTGAAGTTCTTTCGGAATTTTCTTGGTGAAAACCGCGATATATCTGTTGCGCCAATGAATATATTGACTTTGGTAATGTTCGGTAGCTTTTTAAATTTTTCATTGCTTTAAATTAACAACCGTACTGCAGCGTTCTAAAATTTGAGATCATGTACATTTGTATGATAACGCTTTGTTTAATTTCAAATACATTATTGAATTTCGTGTTCAGATTTAGGGAAATATTGATTTTAATATTCCACTTCTGTACCATCAACACTATAATTAATATTATTCTTCCGTAGCAGGAATTATCAATTTATTACCTCCTCGAATTTTAATGAAATACTACCAAAACATCTGTACCTCAACCAAAACCTTGTACTGAAATAAACGACAAAATCCAAGCGTAGCAAATGTAAAAATAATAAATCGTTGAAATAGAGGAAACAATTTGTGGAAACTTACAATGTCTTTGAACAAATAATCAGCACCGATAGACAATTTAAAAAGAATTTATAAAATAAATAATTCCGTATTGTAACAGAGAATAATAATAAAGAGTAATAATTAATAATATTATGCTAATTTAAAATGCCAAAAGTTTAATTTAATTACATCAATGAAAACGAGCTTGTTTTGGAAAACGAACGACCCATTTACATGACTACGATAATTCATGACTGCCCTCATCGTTTAAAAAATGTCTTCTCCATTTACAGCGCCCCATTATTGAAACAAACGAAGAAAGGGCGAAACAGAGAAAAGAAAAAGCTGGGTCTCCCGCTTTAAGAGCCGTGAAGCGCGGGCCATGGGCCATTCATCAGCCGCGAGAGACTGCGCGTGGAGTGGCGTGCGTGGCGGGGCGGACGCGGGGGCGGGGGCGGAGGCTGAGGCGCGGTGCGTGTGGCGGCTCGAGGTCGCGTTAGGCCCATCGACCGCCGCCGCCGGGCGCAGGGCGTGGCCCGAATGCGGCGCGGGCGGCGCGGGTGGTGCTGGCGGCGAGGGATACCGCGTGGACCGGGGGTGGGACCGGCGGCGCTAGCGTGGCTGATGGGGGCGGGAGCTCGATTTTGTCGACGATGGTACAGGTGGCGCGTGTTTTTCATAGATTGTTTAGTAATTCCGGGCACGTCAACTACCAGGGTATTTAGTCCCGTAGGTATAATGCATGTTTTTTGCTCGGGAGGTGGCGGTGTCCTTTCCTCCCGCTGTATTGCGTGATTGGGCGCCGACCTACCGTCGGCGTCGGTAGGTCGGTAGGTGCCGGCCGTCGGCTAGCGGGGTTTTCCAGATATCTCCCAATAGCGGGGCATCACCACACCCGGTAAAAGCTCTCAGCTCCTCACGGATCTCCCGGCACGAGTTGAATTGAATTGAATTAATACCTTATTTTACGTGGCGAGACTCAGGCCATGAGGCCTGCTCTTCCGTCCGACCACGCAATTTTCGCTACGCTCCTTTCAGCGGAGAAGGGAAGTATTGCTTGGTCGAGAAATAGGGAATTTGAATTTAGCTAAGAGGCGTCATTTAGGCTTGAGGATCTTTTATATGCAATTAAATCTACTAATATGGGACAGCCGGCTTTACTTCCCCTCCCAAGGAAGGCGTACGAAGGATTCTTTCGCCCTTAAAGCTCCACAGCTTCGATCGGGTTTGAACCCGCCTACTTGAGTATAACAGTCCTATACGCTAACCGTTACACCATCGCCGCGCGCATGAGTGGTAGTGAAGTGCGTGTTAGCATAAGTGTCTGGTTGTAAGGGGAGAGGATAGGACTAGGAAGATGAATGAGATTGCGCGCGGCCCGTGGCCCGTTTGTTGCGGTACGGCCATTCGTCTAGTGTTGATTGTAGAAACCATGGAACACTTCCGATCAGAGCAGCCGGCTGCTGGAATTCTCCTCCAGACAGAGGCTGAACTCAACCTAGTGATGTAGCTAGTGTTGACAACCTGCCACCGTCGGGGTTCGAACCTTCGGAGGCAGTGCAGTGACATGAACGGTAGCCGTTGGGAGCGGGTGTCAGCACGGGTGCCGTCGTCGAGGTTGCTGTTGGCGTTGTGGCAGAGAGGGGGGGCAGCGGCCGGTTGCGGTTGGGGCTGCTTGCGGCAGCAAGCACGGCGTGGGCGCGAGTAGGGAACTTAAAGGCCCATTCACATTGCAAACATAAACAAAAATATAACACATAGACGTAACATTATCATATGTGATGGATTGAAGTATATTACTTATGTTAAGTCTATCACAATGATTAACATAAACGCAAACAAAATAAGAGTTTCTATTGGCTGTGAGACATTCTAGTTTCCTATTGCTTGGATGTGAGAATCTATTTCGAGGTATCGACTGTGTCCATGGCCCATATGGCATTAGTTCGCCTATAGACTTCGATAGTCAATTTTGAGTTAACGTACTGTGATTCGGTTCATTTCTTATGTCTTACATAAGCATACGCACAGAAGCTTGCAAGCTTTTAAATTAACGTCTTGCGTGTTATGCTTATGCGAACGCATTGTGAACGAGTCCGCTTATGGACGTAGTCCTAACTTTTATGTTCACGCCATGCTTATGCTTATGATTGCATTGTGAATGGGCCTCAAGCGGGGGCGTGACGCTGATGTGGGCGGGGCGGGGGGGGCGCGTCGAGGGGCTGCTGCGCGGAGCGGTGTGGTCGTGTGTCTGTGTGTGTCTGTGTGGGGGGAGGGGTGGAAGCGCTAGGGGACCGCCGGGGTGGGTGGGGTAGGTTGCGGCGTCGGAGGAGGTGGAGGGGGAGTAGGGGTGGGCGCCCCGACGCTAACTGCGGGAAGCTCCTGATTGCTACGCGGCGCTGCCTTTGTGCCGAGGCATCGCTCGGCTCTCTCGCTCTGTCGAGGGCGCCGCCATATTCCCTTCCGCTCACCCCGCAGGCGTCTGCGCTGGTGAGGAGAGGAAACGACTTGTTCTTATTGACGTCATTTGGCCGATAAACAGCGAATGACAGACGCGGTTGAAGTTTGAAAACTGAAGGTTATAATTAATGAAGTCTATTATTTGTGTTAGAGGTCTAGAGCAATTTTTTAGCTACAATTCATTCGTTTTCATTATTTAGCGGTCGACGGCCGTTAAAATTCTCATGAGTTGTTTACAATACAACGTTTGATTGAATTACGTTGTTGCAACGACATCAAGTATAATACCTCGTATTACAAAAACATCTTTAAATTGTATACATTCTCAATAGCCAGATGTCAATGACACGGTTATTATTAGAAACCATATTGCAAATTTACATCAATTATACAATACACACATACATATTTGACTTTACTTACACACTAAGGTAGAGGTAGTAAAAATATTAAGAGGCCTCAGAATTTAACAGTGTAATGTATCAAAAAATAGGAAGCTTGGAGTACCAAATATAACAATTTTTTTGAGCTTTTTGTTTTACTAAATGACAATCTAAATCGTACAATAAACAAAGTAGGGGTAGACCAACTAGAAAATACCTAGTCCGTAGCCGTTCTCATTTTCATCATAGTACAAATTCTGAGCCTGGTCGCTAGTAACGGTATGAGTAACATCAACTAATATAGCGCACTCGCTCACAGTCCAAATCTAATCTACATTTTCGGACGCCAGGCCGCCCGTTATACGTCGCTGCTGTTGGCCCTGACTTCCTCCGAGGGCTTGCAGTTTCGTAGAGCGAATATTGCATCGCTGAGCTGTGGCTTTCAATATAGAGCGCTCGCCGTCTTGCGCGCGAGTGGTAACTTAAAAGCTATCTGCGCACACACCACATTGCGCCTCCGGTCATTCAACTGATAAATCCGCAACTGTTTATTGCAAAAGTTAACCTAGCATTTTTACAATGCTCGCCACATCAATAAAACAAACGAAAGTCTTGATTGTCGAAACAAACACATTCGGCGTCAAGCTGTCAATAAAGATATGAAATGAAATAAAACATGACTTTGCGGTCGTCGTGGATAAAATATTAAACGATACACGTTTGATGTAATATTAAAGAGAATATTTTATCGCTTTAACCGCAAAAGCAATATGCGATCATTTCATTATGATGTTCACAGCAACCTAGTTTCAAAAACACGTACTACTGGAAACCCGCCAAAATATGACAGTAACAGAGAAAATTACCACAGAAGTCACTGATTTGGAAACTAAAGAATTTTAAATAGTCCAACCCGTATGTCCCAATTGTCCCAAACACGTTTAACTGGTCTTTCAGAATGAATGAAAACACATTTGGTTTCAATACATTGATTTAAATTAAAGTAATCGTGGTGTTCTTTACATTTCTTGAAGCAATGTTTCGCAAGAAAAATCCTTCAGAAAAATACACTTGGGGCAAATGAACCAGTAACCGGATTGTTCAGGCACATTGTAGGCGAGCTTTTTGTTCCAAAGCTCCACATACTTGATACTTAAATATAGATAAGTAATCGTGAATAATATATCCTTTTTATGTAGTAATGTTTATGTTTACGCAGTCATGGCCTTTGTAAACATAAGCATTACCTCACACCCCCAGACTTGTTTGCGCAAACTACGAACGATGCAAAGTAGGAACTACGGCACAAACTAAGTTCTGCAATCTACTGGCCAAACTACGTACTACGCAGAACAATAAAATAGTCAGATAACAAAAGATTAGCGTTTTTTGTCTCTTAATATTATGGTATTGTCAAAATTTAGTTTATGTTATCAAAGCGGTAACAAATATAAGGCTATCTGTGGCCAACTACCCTTCATTTAAAACAAACATCACGAAATTTGTTGTAGTAGAAAGCTCAAACTGCTTTCTCAACGAAAACATTTATAGTTTTAAACATAAAGATAACACAGTTAAATGTCAAAGTTTGGAATAAGTAAAACGATTAACAACTGAATAAACGCAATAAACGCAAGCTGGACATACAATAATAAATATTTGTTCTCCTAGTAAGGTCTAATTACGTGATAGATAACAACGGAGTTAGGTTTTTTGTGATAGTTTTTTCATTATTTTAGAATTGCATTTTTTAATTATGTTATGGGTGTTTTTAATTATTTTATTAATGTATTTTTTAAATTTTTATAGCTGATTTAAATTATTTTTTGATATATTTGTTAATTATTTTATTGACATGTTTTTTAATTATTTTATAATTGTATTTTAAAAATTATTTTATAGAATTATTTTATTGTATTTTTAATTATTTAATTTTTGTTTTTCAAAATTTTTATTGTTGTATTTTTAACTATTTTATTGGTGTATTTTTTAAATTATATTATAGCTGTTTTTTTTAAATTATTTTGTTTCATTTTTAAATTATATTATAGCTGTAATTTTTAAATGATTTTGTTTCATTTTTTAAATTATGTTATAATTGTATTTTGAAAAATCATTTTATCTTGGCGCGGCGCGGCGCGTGCGCTGCGCGAGGGCCGAGAGGCGCGCGTGCATCGCGGGCGGCGGCGAGGCGCATCGGCGCGCGTGAGGGCGCTTCGTTGATACACTGGGGCGCCACGCCGCTGCTCATGAATGGGGCACTGTGCCGCGAGATGGGGGGGGAAGAGGGGTCATCGTAGAAGCGCAGTGCCGTGGTATTTTGGCAGAACGTAGAGTAGTTGGACGATGGGGAACGCGTTGTAGATGAGGTGGTTAGCGGAGTAGGTAATAAATTTCCGTACCGTGGCGTTCTTAGATTGTGAAAGTAAGGAGCATTACAGACATACTACCGTGTTATGAATGAAACAAGGTCCGCCAGTCAATCAGGGAGACCTCTCCGCCAATCACAGCGCACCTGCCCCTCCCGAGAGCCCAGGCATGATAGTATAAATCACCGGGCGCGTAGCGCCGCAGTGTCACTGCCCTGAGGAAGCCTGCGACATGTCAGGCGAAACGTCGGCACCACAGCCAACGACGCGGCGTCTCCCGGATAGCCGAGAATTTAAGGTCCAAAGCTTTTACAAGGCTTTAATGTACACGACTCATTAACAGAAATACGTTTACAAGAAATTGAAGGGCCAAAAGCGATATTCTGCCTCAGTAGATTATTGTTCTCTTCAAACTTTATCATTCATCATTTTATTTAGGAAAAAGTGTGACATGATTACAGCACACAAAATTACTTCTCTGAAATGCGAAGATATTTGAATTTTATTGAGACGTGTGGTTTTTCACATGGCTGATTATGAGTCCAAAGGTTTAGCAGTTGTCACTTCTCGTTTAATCTGATATAAAAAGACAACAAAAAAGGTCCTGCGATTTCTTCTTTTCCTCGATCCTTGTTTTACGGATCATAAATTTGTGTGGAGACATAACTCCCCTTTGTTATTTGTGGTGGACATTTCTTCCCGACAAAACATCCTTATCTTCCAAGATAATTAAGCAATGCTGTTTGAATAGGAGAGTGTATTTCAATTTCTCCAGAAATCAGAACTTCTTATGAAATGTAATAACTTTAAATATGTTTTCTTGTCTCCAACGCTTCTGGCTAGATATTCTAACGCCAGTCAGCCACCGCCCGGACACTTCACCCGAGACTTCACCACTGAGGATGCCCACCGCAGTCGTGGGCGAAACGTTTAGCAGTTCAAAGCCAATTGGACCACGGCCCATCAGCCCGGAAGACATGAAGAATATTGACTCCGACCGTGAAAGCCTTCAATGCTTGTGGATAGGTTTTTAACACGCATCGAAAATCAGTCCTAAACTGCCAACTTTTTTGGTATCCCTCTGCGCTAGCACAGAAATAGTGCCGTGATCGGACTATGCGGCGGCGAAGGTACTGAATCAAGAAAAATGGGGGAGGGGGTCATCGTAGAAGCGCAGTGCCGTTGTATTTTGGCAAAAGGTAGAGTAGTTGGACGATGGGGAACGCGTTGTAGATGAGGTGATTAGCGGAGTAGGTAATACATTTCCGCTGAGGCAGTGCCTATTAGGAATACATTTTCTTTACGAGTGGACGAGGCGGGGCTGACCCATTGTGTGCGCGCGTGTGGCCTTCGCAAAGAGCCGTCGTGCTGGCGGACGGGCTCTATTCCGCGGAGCGCGGGGGCGTGGGGGCGGGGCCGAGGGCGCTCGTGCCTGAAGTGCGCTACCGCATGGCGACGCGACGCGACGCGACGCGACGTGGCGGGCACTGGACCGGGGAACTTCCCGGTTTCGTAAAGTGCAGAATTAGCGAGACAACCCTTTTACGCCCAGCCGCCAAATAGCAACTAGATTCTTTGATTGATTGATTGATTGATTGATTAGTGATTCCGGGCGCGTCAATTGATAAGGTTGTTAGTCCCGTAAATGTAGTGCAAGTGTTATAGCAAACGGTGGCTGTGATTTTCCTCTCGTTGGATGGCGAGATCCGACAAATCTACTTGGCGGAGTTTTCTACAAATTGAATTTCCTCAACCAGGTATCTCCCACCAGCACCGCCTCAGAGGGGGCATTCTCTATGCTTCCGACTGATCTCCCGACACGTGTGGATTTGCAATACACGTGTGTGTGTGTATGTGTAAGGGTAAGGATAGAACAAGGAAGATGTAGGAAAGATCGTGCACGGGCCGTGGCCCGTTTGTTAGGGCACTGCTCCGGCATTCGTCCGGTGTTGATCGAAGAAACCACGGAAAACTACTGATCAGAGCAGCCGGCCGCTTCAAGCTTTGCAGCTAGTGTCGAAAATCCTGCCACCGTCGAAACTCAAATCCTAAGACTTCCCAGACAGAGGCACTGCACTGGCGCAAACGAACGCAAACGAAATTGTCAACCGACGCTTTATCTTTTTCGTCATTCACAACTAAAACGTCAATCACAACTAAAACCCTACCCCACTTAGACCAGTAAACGTTTTAGTTGTGAATGACGAAAAAGATAAAGCGTCAGTTGACAATTTCGTTTGCGTTCGCTTCCGTGCCCGACGCGCGGCTTAATGGGTGGGCTCCATTGAGCGCGCGGGCAGGCGCGGCGCTGCACCGGGCTGACCTTGCACTGGGCGCGGCGAGACGCGCTTTTTGCGGGGCCAGCGGGCGGTATTTGGGCGAGCAGGTTGCGGGGGCGGCGGCATTGTCGGCGTCGCGCAGGAATTTGGGTCGAAGCCCCGGCCGGCGGCGAGCGGGAGTTGTTTTCCCACTTGTTGAGTGCGCAGGACCGCCCACCGGCGAAAATAACCGGCAGATAAGTTAGTTGGAGCGTGATAGAAACATATTGTGGCTAAGGTTGAGTGAGTTGGATTCGTCATGAATATCGTGTTTTTGAATTTTTTTCAATACAATATGGATTGTTACAAACAGCAGAAACCAAATTTTAACGCCGCAGAAGATTGAAGAGAATACTATATCGATCTTGATCTCGCAAGTCTCTTCTACGAGTATATTTAATACTCCTGTATGAAACAATTGTCTTTCTTAAAGATGAAACGTTAGAAAGTGTCTACTAAAAACTTATATAGTTGCTTATGAATTCATGCAATGTATTTTTACAACAATGTTATTTTAAAAATTTTGGAAGTGTAGGTATTTTAGATGTTTAAGATAGAGAAAAATTAAAATTAATGAAAATTATGAATCTACTTTATTTTTTTGAGGAAAATATTTGAAATGTTATCGTGAGTGTCTGAAGGATGAAAAGGGACGCTGATTAATGCGCGATATTATGCAACAAGTGAGGTATTCTGCGTGTGGAATCTGTTAAAGAGCGTGCTCTAGTTTTGAAACTAGTTTGAGGAGAGATTCAAGGTGATGAAGAACTTTGTGAAACCAAGTTTCTTACAAGTATCTTAGCAAACTTCCATTCGATATTTTTTTCAGTGAGTCATATAATATATGTTGCTTAGATTTACGAGCGTCCCTATTTGGATACCGTTGTTTGTGATTTACAATGCCATTCATCTTCTTTCCCGTTGATTATTTAATTCGCATTTTCTAACATTGCGATTCAAAATGTTACTGCAGCGTTACTACATTTTTAGTGATCAATATGCCGGAGACACTTGTGATTTATGGTGAATTTAATCGCCCTATTGACTTGTTCTGAATATTAACGTAGAAGAGCAAAGTAAATATTTTTTCCCTAATTTTTTTGAGCTATGTATTCAATTCATCAGTATTATAAAATGCTGAAGTGCGCGATCAGATATAAAAGAAAAGAGAAAAAAAACATGTTTCACTCTGCCATTCACCTCCTGTAGAATTTGATGTATATAGGTTCGATGAAGTGTGCTCACCAAATTTTCAATAAACACGCCATGCGTACGCCAAATTCAAAGGACTCCATACCAAGAAGAATACCATCTGTAGAAGTAGATAAAAAAAAATACATCTACGCAGTTGAATGCGGATCTTGCACGCGCGCCTAATTCGCTAACCTTGCCCCCCAAACGTCCTGTGGGGCTGTCGTCTGCTCTGCGTCGCACTGCTCCTGCGCAGTAAGTGCAGAAAGCGCCTTCCGTGCCGAGGTCGCGGCGCCTGAGGTCGCGCGGACTATTCGCAGTCCTGCCGCCCCTCTCTCCGCCCCCCGCCCCCGCCCTCAGCGCCGGCGAATCCCGGGCCGCGACCGGCCCCCCAAACATGAGTAATCCGTCCATGTGGACGGCGGCCAAGCGGCTGTGAAAGGGGCGGGCGGCGGCTGCCGCACCGGCGGTCGCACTGGTCGTGACATTAACACAATTCTTCTCGGGCGACACGCCCCTTCCCCCCTTCCTCACCTCCGCGCCGCTCACTCCGCCCGCCTCGAGGGCACCGGTGACGGCCAAGAGCTCCATCATGGCGCCGATCCCTTGGAGAATAAACACACCCAATTGTTTTTGGTTGCAGACGCGTCCTCAGAAAGAAGGATATTACGGTCTCCGAATAGAAGTTGAAAATCTCTAACACACAATTATTTTTTTAAAGACCTGTACCAAAAAACACATTAATTTGCTATTTGCGAGATTGAGTGTTCACTTCACATTGTTACCTCTGAAAATTACGTATCAGATTCAGGTCTGTAAAAGTCCATATAAAGAGCGTATCTTCATCTTGAAAGCGATTAAGAATATTAATATTTGAATTATTAGCTTTATAAGCTTCAATATTAGGATTCAATATGAAATAAAGTATTTTTTGAGTATTCTATTACACGATTTATATTTTACAACATTAAAGTTACGAAAAACAGTTCTGTTGAAATTTGCAATTCAGCAACCTACCTAAAGCATGTTGCCTATTTTGGCTGCCCAGAAATAAAGACTCTCATTATCAACAACATCTAGTTTCTCTCTTTTAACAACAACCAAGCAAAATGAATCATATCTTTGACTAACATTTCTATAGAACTAAACATGTACAAAATATAAACTCTTTTCAATTTTTTGGGCTTGTCGGTCTTTAAACCCCGGTTTCTGGCCCCGAGGGCTCTCGAGAAACTTTTCTCAGATGGCAACCTGCAAATGAGACCTACAACTACATGATATTATATTACAATTCCGAGCTTTAGCTTCACTAGGTACCTACTTCTACTTGATAGTACGGATGCTTACTTTTAGGGTCACAAAATTTAATTTTCACTCTTTCATAGGCGTACACTGTCTAGAGAAAGAGAGGGGCTACCTTTTCCTCTGGCCTCCTTTTATTTTGAACTTTTTCATTTACACATAACATACTTTACTAATAAATAAATAAAAACAAGGGGATTGAAATTATAACTTTTAGAATACAATAAATACAAATGATTTTATGTTGAGCGATTAGCAGGTTTGCTTGGGGGGCCTCTTCATCAAATGCCACCAAACAATTTACCAAATTGTCATGTTAAAAAAGAAAATCAAGGATAAAAGATAGTAACAAAAAATACTTTTGGCATAAAGTTAAAGGACTAATAGCCCTCTCCTGAAGGGGGTACGCCTGTAAAAATTTTATATCCTGTACAATTTAATTCCACGTAACTAACAGTCAGTGTTTCTGTTGTTTCAAAGGTTTGAAATGTCCCACGCAAAGTGCAGGGTCTATATTGTAGCGATACCGATTTCCTCATACAAAATTTCATAAGGCTGAGGGCAGTTGGGAGAATAAACATACGGCGTTGCACGTGCAACCTCGCTTATCGGACAGCCATTTGCGCCCCCGGCCCATTAAGAAGGTCGTTAAAAAGGGTCAGTTGTCGAAAGATTCACTGAGAGGCACGTGTTCGCATGACCAGCTGCGAAATTTCTAGAACGCCCGCTTACATCTAGGGAATCCCAGAGCGATAAATTCTTTCACGGACAACGCCTGCCTTGTGCAAGCATGGCCGGTGTTCTAGAAGGAATAAGAAAATTCTGTACGCTCACAGTGGCACAAAGATTTGCAACTTCCTTTACTACTCCCGTCACGACTGGTTGAAATAGCGTAATGCGCCATTTCCTTTGGCCAATAGCGACGCGACTATCATAAGGAGCTTGAGCACACGAGAAAACGAGTGGGGGGTAAAAGTTGACCTAATACGATTCGACTTATAAAATTGGCATTCAAGGCAGGGCAGTCGGGAGAGAAACTTCTCTGGGGGGGTAACTATTCGTCGGGGAGAGACCAGTGTGTCTCTGAAAGACTTGTAATTTTTGTCGGAAGGAGCCTGAGTTCTAGGCCGAGGGCAGTTGGGAGAGAAACTTATCTGGGGTGGGAATTATTCGGGCGAATGTGCCTATGTGGGACTTATATTATTTTGCTGCGAGTTTTGAGCATTGAGCCGGCTGCAGTAGACAGAGAAAATTCTCTGGGGTGGGAATTCGCCGTGAAGAGAGGCGAACGTTTCTCCGAAGGATTGCTAAACTGTCCGAAGTTGTGTTCGACAATTATTATAATGAGAATCAGAGTTACGCATAGTTAATTACTACGTTCCTGAGATTGAGATCGCCCGGCTACTACCAGTTACTACCAGTTACTACCAGTTACTACCAGTTGCTACCAGTTACTACCAGTTACTACCAGACGCCGTCAACGCAGCCACGCGCCGCCGCCCCTTTGGTGACGTCACGACCCGACCGCCAGCTGTTGGCCCCGGAGGCCGTCGACCTCCGCTGAATTTTTTTTGAAGGACGCCCGCCGCCTCCTCGACCGCGCCCTCCCCGGGCGCGCAAAGACCATTTTCCAGGCAATATAATTCAGGGCATTCGCCACTGTGTAAATTTTGTAATGCGGCGCCGCGCTATGGCGCATCGATTTGTAACTTTTGTATTTTACCATTGTAACGTTAATCATAATTCTTCCTAATTTTTAAGCTTTACTCTGAATACTAACTTTTCATCTTCTTTTCTTTCCACCTAATTTTCACATTTCTTTATTCAATTTGCTAATGTAACTTCCCTGGGGCATTTTAATTTTATTGCCCAGGAATAAAAGTAATTTTTACCAGTGATCAAAGTGTTTGTTTCATGTTACCAGTATCTGTTTAACGATTCCTTCCATCACCGACTGAGCTATTTCCGGGCCGCTTACCGGGCGTTCTCTCACGAGGCGACCGGGGGGTGTTACAATATGATGAAATGCACCGCCCAGAAACCGATTGTTCTACGTTCGGTTTCAGTATGAGACTTTTTTCACTTTCAGAGTAATGAATTACGAGGTGCAGAATTTTTGGCGCGGATCACACGTGTCGGAATTACATTCGTCATGCGGGTTGCATATACGAAGTATTTGAATGTATGAAATAGTACTACCTGAACTCGTGAGAAAATTACGCACATTTGTGCACTAAAAACTGAAATACTATAATTTTTAAATCATAAATATTCAATTCTTGAATGATAATTTAAAGTTTGAAATAAAGTATTTTGAGCAGGATCAGCTTTTACACAATAACTATTTTTTTTTTTAATTTTCAATTATTCTCTTTTAAAACCTAGGCGTGGAATGAAACTAAAATTATAATTTTGTACTTTATGTGATAGAAAAACAATACCTGTCATTATGGAATACGAAAGCCAGTTTTAAGGATTTGAAAAGCATCATATTCGAGTTATGAATGTCAGAAGTGTGCTGCCGCGTGTTGCTCTATTTGTATATGTTATTTAATTTTATATATTTATAAGTCACATTATTTATAAATTTTAGCATTCAGAACTTCTTCTCCATATAAACTTTAACTACGCAAAATATAACATTTCTCCCTACGCGCAGTATGATTTAAAAGGGTACAAAATATTCTCTTCAGTTAATATACAGGTACTAATAGAACCGAGTAAATTGGAATTCTATTCGTCACGCGAGTTGCATATACGAAGTATTTGGCTGTATTTAATATTATCATTGATCACATAACACCATTTGGGAAGACAGGAATGTATTTTTATTACTTAATTTAAATATTTATATTTATTAGGTATGTGATGTTTAAAACATATACAAGCTTGTTAACTGGACAAGAAAGATACTTCGAGAAAGGGTCTTGGGTTACAGATGAGCGGTAGTAGTATCAACGTTTTCTAGTAAAATTTCTTTCGTATCAACGTCTCTGCTGATTCGCGACATCCACTGTTATGCAGGCAAACAATATTTTTATGTTACTGTGTCAACATCTAACCCTAAACCAGAATTTTACTTTAAGAATAATTTAAAAACAATAACAAGAATCTTTAAACATTTACTTCTTTCACCACCTGATAAACGTACTCAATGAACGAAGTAAAACTTTATAACACTTAATGCCGACTTAACGGCGGCAAAAGAAATGGATGTATAAAAAATAACAGATTTGGCACAGTTTCTTTCTAAAGTACAACAGAAATAAATAAATGCTGAAGGAAAAAAAAGAAAAAAGAAAAAAGGAAAAAAGAAAGAAAGAAAAATGGAGTAACTTAATACTTACGAACGTATTTACAAGAAAACTATCCTAACAATTAATATAGTCCAAAGAATAATTCAACGTTCTCTAGAAATATTTACAAACAAAACGCCAGCAATTTTCAACAAAAATAGTGGACAGCAACACCCAAATCAATGATATTATGTTTGTGGAACACGACAGTTGCGCTAACGACGTTCCTATCCCAATCAGCGCCCAGTTGGCTCTTCCTCGTCTGCCCCCCTCCCCCACCCTCCCTCGCCCATTCGGGCCAGAGGCGCTGTCATAACTGGGGCGCGCGCCAACGCCCCCTGCCACCCCACCTCTCCCCTTCGCCCTCTGGCCCCGCCCCCGGCGCCGACGCCGTCTCCTCCGCGCCGCACAGTGCGCCGCTTCCACACTGTTGCATCTATCCTGTGATTTCGCTCTTCATTTCAACTTGCAAAATAATTATAAATGATGTAATCCCTAGAAATACGAATGAAACAGCATACAATAAATATTTAGGTTTCGTTTTAATAAACTTTGTTCAAAGTTTTATATTTTTAAATATTTTGTATATTCCTCAGTGATTTTAGTAGTTTCAGCACAAGCAGTAATTTATTTCTCAGTTTATAGACAGTAATCTTCAGATAATTCTGGAAGCTGGGGTCAAAACTTACTCAGTTTATCGAATCATTAACAGCTCCTTCTCGCGAAGCCTTGATTATCTCACTCTCGAACACTAGTTTGACGAACGCGATTTCAGCCGCATATTTTGTGTGTGTGTGTGTGTGTGTGTGTGTAAATTGTGGAGCGGCGCCCGTCGCTGCCTCGGTGCTGCTCTTGCCCTCCTGATCCCACGTGCCAGCGCGCATCTGAAGCGCTACGACACACTAGTGAGCCTTCCAACAAGTCGGTCGCGCCATTTCGTCATTGGGAAAAGTGCTACATTGAGCCATCCTGCGACGGTAATGAATGCATTAAGACAGAAGAGCAAACAGTGAAACACGATATAATCGATCAATCCAAATGACGACGATACTGCTGTAGTTGCAGTCGCTATGTAGCCTCGGCCAAGACTCCGGGGTTTCCACACGCACGTCAATTCAATTCAATTCAATGATGCATTACTTTCCGTGGCGATGAGGTCTGCTCTTCCGCCTGATCACGCAAATTCCGCCACGCCCTTTTCACCGTCTGGCAGATAAAGGAGGTATCCCTCGGGCGACGAAACAGGCCATCTGAATTTTGCTTAGAGGCTTCAGTAGGATTGAGAATTTTTCACATGCCGTAAATCTACGACACGGGACATCCGGCTTTACATCTGATATGTACAGTGCGGCGCCTTTCAACTCGGCGCGCACGCGACAGTGTGGCTCGCGTCTCGGGGCTCGCCGCTTCAAGGTGTGCAACCTCCGGCGAGGGGCGAAGGGCGAGTTACCGGCGTGACGTTGTCCCAGCTACAAAAGGCAGCGGCATGGGTAATCAAACTCCAGCCATTCCAGTACAGGCCTTCCACGCCTGTCAGGAGAAATTCGAGCAGTCTCAGCCCGCAGAGTCGACACGGGAGTCGACTACGCGGCAGTCGTGAGGGTCACCGCGCGATTTGGACGAGCCAGCCAATCCGGGCCGGATGTCGCATTGGAGCCGCCACGAGATAGGACTCCGTGGGTGTGAGAGTCCGGTTGCTTGCTCTACAACAGGCCCAGCAGCGGAGGCCGTGGTCCGTGTTGGTGTAGCACGTACGCAGGCGGATGGTCCAACCTCTCTACAAGCACTCTCCGTAGTGAGATTTGGACATTGTTAACTCAGAAGATTTCTAATTGTAAATATTGTTTTGGGTGAATAAATATTATTTAAGTTGACGTACCGGCTTATTCTAAGTTCCCCGGGTTCGATTCCCGGTCGAGCCAAGACTATAGTGTGCGTTCTCCTTACTATGTCCCAGTGTATGTTGCTGTGTGACAGATGATGACAAAATGATATGATGATAAAATTCTAAAGTTGAGAAGACCGGAATACGGCGTGGGGATGTCTACGTGCTAACCAATCGCACCCCTTTAACCTACGGCTGCGAGGCAGGGACGCCGCCGATAGGTCTGAGCCCGTTTACGGGCTGTCGCGCCAAGTAGATTCATATACATAGATACCGCCCTCATCCGGCCGACATTACTCAATGTTTGTCCCATCTGGACCAATGCTGCTAATTACAACCTAAACAAAATAGCAAAAGTTATCCAAAATAAATGTTTAAGATTAATTACAAAAGCACCATGGTTCATCAGTAACTATCAATTACACAATAATTTAAATATAAACACAATAAAAAACCAAATAGCCTACCTCGCACTCAATTTTTACAATTCAAGCATCATCCTTTTATAAACAAGGCAACCCCCCCCATTATCAAACAAGAATTAACAACAGATGCCCCCTCCATTCATTTTATTAAATGTTCGCAAACTTGGAATAATACTAATCTGAGCTGCTTCCTCTCGGAGTATATTTTTTTTATATAATTGTAATGTATAATTTTAAGTTAGTGTAAGTTAGTATAAGATAAATTAAGACCATCAAACATTTTGCACAGTTAATATGTAAACTGAACAGTGTAATGTCTACCAAAAATTAAATTACCAAAAAAAAAGAAAGAAAGAAAGAAAGAAAGAAAGAAAATTACAAAAAAAAATTACAAAAAAATAAAATAAAATTACAAAAAAATTACAACAAAAAACATACCGCCTTTATTCACTGAACATATCAACTTCTCCTCCGAAGGAAGGTGCGTGAAGGATTTTTTTTAAATTTGCGCCTGTGAATGGGAGCGCGGAGCAAACGCCGCGTGCAGCGCGGGTCACAAGCGCCGTCGCGGCGCGGCGCTTCGCGAGGTTCGCCGCCGCCGCCGGTGGCACGGCGGGCGCGTGCGAGGGCGAAGTGGGGCGCCCGACCGCGCCGGGGGGTCGCAGGCAGGAGCGCTGGCCGCACGAGTCAGGAATAACCCGAGTGGGAAGCGAGACCGCTCCTCGGAGGGTCTGCGGGTCGCGCGCGCGTCCGCGCCCACCGCCTCGCGGCCGGCGCGCCTCGTCCAAGG
Organism: Gryllus longicercus; assembly: GCA_038098605.1. Classification (NCBI taxonomy): domain Eukaryota; kingdom Metazoa; phylum Arthropoda; class Insecta; order Orthoptera; family Gryllidae; genus Gryllus; species Gryllus longicercus. Next base: position 859,094 of record JAZDUA010000338.1, on the reverse strand, counting down.
GCCCGAGGGAGGTTGTCGCCCGCTTTACCCCACGATCTTACAGAGGGATTGCGAATTACGTAGCAGGATTTGAACATGATTTGCAGGAGAACGTCACAATATCAGCGCATTTTGCAAGAGAATATCAGGGCTTGAAAACTACTCGTCATATTTGCGGTAACATCCCAGGGATGCCGAAAGCTACTCGTAGCTTCAGGCATGTGCTCCTAACGTTCCGTATATATACTTTTTCACTGCTCTTTGAAGGGTATGAGAGCGTTGATGAGTTGATGGATATCTGAGCAATACAAATACCTACGTTATTTTCTTTGTATAGTTCTTGAAATTGTCTGGTTGGAGTACGACATTATGAAAATCCACGGCAATTAAAATTATGTAAATGACAATTTACTTTAATATTAAACAATATGGTAAAACTACAAGATAAAGCACTCTTTTGATATATTTAGTCGTTGACTGGCCAAACGTAGGTTAATTTCCAAAATGGAATGGCATTTTCATTAATAGCTAACGAGCTGGCACTGTATACGTATTCGGAGTTCAAAACGCCCATAATTATAAATAGAATTCCCTGTCGTTATCTCATTGCGAGGATATTGCAGCATTTCACTATGAATTTCAGATGTTACCCAAATGATCTTGTTGGTGTCATGTGGGTTGCATTAGCCCCCGAACACAAGGACGTTTTATTGGTTCTGTATTAAAAAATTAATTGGAGACGCTGAAATACAAATTTTTCATGAAAAAGATTGAACAATAAATAGTTCAAAAATATTGTTCATGAATTCTTTCCTAAGGAATGTTATATTTTTATAGAATAAGGCGAAGTTATGAATTTTTCTCTGGTGTTACAACATTTAAACAACCTACACATCAGTTCTTGAAAACAATATTGTTAGGTGTAACCCAATTTAATTTCAATTGTGCAGGAGTTTATACAAAACGTTTATTAATCTGTAAAATTAACCACAAATAATAATTGTTTCCTGGACTGCTAATATATTTCGGTATTAATCAAAGTCAAGTCCTATTTTTTTACCAGCTGCTGATTTCCCACAAAAAATAGTGCAGACCGTTTCTGATAAATTATTTAGTTTAAATAGCACATGAGTATAGTATTCGAGTAACACTGATGTTTTAGGTAAGGCACATGAATGACATTCAACCAAAATTATGAAAACAAAACCCAAAAATGAACCCGAGGCACAAATATAAGTGATCAATGGGATGTCTCTCACTTGCCAGTTGTTCTGGACGACTGCCGAGTTCATCTTTGTACAAATGTCGCCATTGACGTCATTGCCATTGAAAAATATAAAAAAATGACATATGGCATCGGCCATATGATGTTTTCGTTTCATTTCTTGAAAAATTAAGTGACTCTGACATTCGTGTTCAATGTTAATTGTGTTATATTGCACAAATAGTTAAATAATGTGAATCATTAACTTTTTTACTACCTCCCATTGTCTTATAAGAAAACGTTTATATAAATAGATTTTCAGTAATTCAATGTAAGAAAAATGATAAAAGATTTTATCTGTGACAAAATAGCAGAAAAGGATTTTCAATATTATATATAGATTGCAGGAAATCTAAATTTTGTAATTCACAAGATATTAGAAATTTCATCCAACTAATTAAAAACTACATTTCAAACATTATTTGTAACGAAATACAGTAATTTTTTTCTTCCGTGTAATTTTAAATATTATGAATCTTTTATGTCTATGTCCATACTTCGTAGAAAAATGAATCAGAATTCTTGTCTTCTCGGGGAGTTTCCTCATATATTTAGTCCGTGCACCTCACTTCCTTTACGATCGAGGTCTCTGGGGGAAATTGCTCGGTCAGCTTTACTTATCAAAATTAAACTGGAAAACACACATTTACACTACACGAACAAAACACAAGCAAAACTTTCCCAACTTTACGCACTAATTAACAAAAAATCCTCCCTTAAAATAGAGACCGGAATGATAATTTACAAGTCAATAATTCGACCAACTATGACTTATGCATGCCCAATATGGGGAAATGCAGCGAAAACTAATATAAACCTGTTGCAAACTATACAAAATAAAGCGCTAAGAACTATAATTAAAGCGCCATGGTTTATTTCGAACAAGCAAATCCACCACGAACTGCAAATTCCGACAATAAAAGAACACATTACCAAATTGTCCGAAGACTTTTTCACATCACTCCCCTCATCTCCCAGCACCTCCATTTTCAACCTTGGACGCACAGCAGAACCGAACTTACGAATCAACTCACGCTTCCCTAAAGACAGATTCAGACTACCATAAAATAGCAGAAAATGGGCCTCAAATAATATAACCTTCATCGAATAATCTTATCAACGATCATTCTCTGTACTCTCAATCTACTGCCGTAATAATTTAAATTAATAATAATAATAATAATAATAATAACAACAAAAAACATTTAACGCATCCGTCTAGGGCACCCGCAGTTAGGAAATAAACCAAAAGTTATATATGATTGTATTCACAACCCTGAAAAACATGTATGTTGAACAGGTAGACAATAAATTAAAAAAAAGCTTTACTTCTCTGTGACACTGAGGGCTTCTGTTCGGAAGGTCCGAGGGTTCGAGTATCGATATTAGCAGGAGTTTTGTTACTAACTAAATATTCAGTCGCTGGAGGATATTTCCATCTGCATTTCATTTAGGCCAACTGAACAGTAAATCTTTTAGTCTGCTCGATATTAGTCATTAATTTTTCATCATTCTTGTAACCGTTCTTCGGAGTATTACGAATTTCAGAAAGTTAGTAACAAAAGACAAAGAAACCGCGCCTAAAACACTTTAAAATTTAGTTTTTTTAAAACATATTTTATTTAAAACACAGTTCTGATCAATATTTTTCGAATTTTCTCAAAAATATACTTTAAAAAATTAAAGTCTGAAAGCCGGAAGACGCAGGAGAAAAATGTAACTTCCGATTAAACCACGGCACTAATTTATCAGGGTCATGCTTTTCGTTGTGGGTCTTGAAGTGTCTCTCCGGCGTCACAACGTGTGAACCTAAAGGTGAGAATTGATGGTCAAAGATACGAGAGTAATGAAGTCACCAAAAAAATAAAGGTAATAGTTATCGTTAATCCAACTTAAATCTAAATTTCGCATTCCGAATAAACATCTTTTAGAGCAGCGAAGTGTTTTGTTTCATCACTGAACCTTGTAACTTCTTTAACAGCTTTCAAATATCGAAATATTTGCAAATAATGGTATTCTGTTTCACAATTGAACCTTGGAACTTCTTTAACAACATACAAATATCCGTCTGTTTGCAAGTAATGTTAAACGAGACATGTTTTGTCGAAGATGTGGCTCGCGCAGAGGAGTGGAGGAGGGTAGGTAGGCGCGGGGCGCCGCTGCGGGCGCTGCTGGAGCGGCTGCTGGCGTCACGGGCGGGAGGGCGTGGGCGGACGCGCGGGCGCCACGTTGATCGCCGCCAGCTGCCTCCCCCTCCCCCTACCCATCCCCTTCCCCTTCTCCTCCACCCCCTCCATGGCCTCCCCCGCCTCCGCCGCCGCCGCGCGCAATGACTCACGGCCGCCTGCAACACGCGTCTCGTGATCGCTCGCTGCTGTCGACGTCACCGCCGCTCAGCCACGCGCACCTCGCTTCCTTTACGATCCGCCTCTCTGCAGGAAGACTTCTCTGGGCTTCTGTCCGGGAGGTCCTAGGGTTCGAGTCCCGACGCTGGCAGGAGTTTTGTCACGAACTAGATAGATGGGTCGAATGCAGTTGCTGGAGGAGATTTATAACGGCTGGTTGCTCTGATCGGTAGTTTTCTGTGCAGTCTCCGATCATCACCAGGCGAATGCCGGAGCAGTACCTTATCAAACGGACCACGGACTACGCGCGATCTTTCCTTCCTCTTCCTTGTCCTTCCCTCACCCCTTACTTACACACACACACACACACACTCACACGCACTAAATCACCACACTTGACAAGATACCAATCGGGAGCTTAGTGCTTATTTCGGCCAGCCGCGGCATTGCCCCGCTTGTGGGAGATACTTGGTTTGGGGAAAATCAGCATACCGACGTGTACATCGGAACCGAATCGTGCCATTCAGTAGAGGAAGATCACAGCAATCTCCCACGATAAAATCATTAGATTGTGTAGATCATGTTCATATGCATAATGTTTCAACGTTATCAACGTATTCAACAAATTTAATTTATAAATGATATCGTAGAGGTTTCTCTTATTATAGTCGTATGAAAAGGTAAATACATCGTTACCCTGGCTCGTAGGCGCGTTGCGTGAACAGAGATATACGGATGCAGTTGCTTCACGGACATCAATATAATTCTGTCAAAATGTAATATCATTACAATATATGCTGCTTATTCACTCTTGAGATGTTGAGAATATTTTTCTGACAGTGCATATCTGATAAGATTACCAGAAATTCATTATTTGACTTCAAATTTAGATATTTGTGGAACCATAACTTTTGGTAAGATACGGCAAATCGCGAAATAATAATTTATTACGCGATCCTTTTTACAAATTTTGGCTCCAGTTATTTATACTATTCAAAAACAATGTTTAAAAATAATTTAAATCTACTCTGAATAACCTAAAAATGTCGTGTTCTACGAAAACTGGAACACTTTCTTGCCGAAAACATTTAATGGGTCACGTGACATCTTACACAAAACAAAAATAAATGAATTGTAAAACGAGTTTACCTCGTGTGTCTAATATTTCTTTATAGGAAACTATCAAAATTGGCTCAAAATATCATTAAAACCTAAATGTATTTGTGACTTTGAGCATTCACCGAAACGTTAAATACGCGCACAATAATTCGAGCTGTTAAGCAACAGGAACTAAATGCGAACTCGTATATCTGTCACTAAATTAAAACGAATTAACATTATCATGTTCGAAACGTAATGTAGTGCTTACCCGAATTGATAGCTATACTTCAGATTCATTAGAAGGCAATCACTCGGCGGGCGACTCCCACGTCTGTTGCATCACCCCTTCCTGCGCGGTGCGACGCGAGGTGATCTGGACGGGCCAAAGTGACCGTTCCGGACAATAGGAAAACAAAAGCACTCAGGGCCGCGCCGGCTATTTGGCCGCCTCCAGGCGTGCGCCGCGTCGCAAAGGCGGGCGCAGAAGAATGCTCGCGGGAAAATGCGGTGCCTTGCGACACGTCGCGCCGACCGCCGCCACGCGACGAGACGAAACGAGACGAGACAACATGAGAGGAGAAGAGAGGGCAGCGGGCCCGGCCGGCGCTTGCGGCCACCTGCCGTGCCCGCTCCCGCTCCTGCTTCTGCTCCCGCTCCTGCTCCCGCTTCAGCTCCCGTTCCCGCTCTCGCTCCCTCTCCCGCTCCCGCTCTCACTTCCGCTCCCCTTCCTGTTCCCGCTCCCGTTCCCGCTCTCACTCCCGCTTCCGCTCCCACTCCCACTCCCGATCCCGCACCTGCTCGCTCGCGCTCCCGCTCCTGCTTCCGCTCCCGTTCCCACTCCCACTCTCGCTCCCGCTCCTGCTCTCGCTTCCGCTCCCGCTCTCGGTCCCACTCCCGGTCCCACTCCCGGTCCCACTCCCGCTCCCTCTCCCACTTCCACTCCAGATCCCGCTCCTGCTCCCGCTCCCGCTCCCGCACTCACTCACACTCACACTCCCGCTTTCGCTCCCGCTCCCACTCCCGCACTCGCTTCCGTTCCCGCTCCCGCACCCGCTCTCGATCGCGCTCGCGCACCCGTACCCACTCCCGGTGAAGTGGCTCAATTGATGTCCCTGCGGAGTCTCTGAGCGAGAGGATCTAGGGTTCCGCTCCTGACGGTGGCAGGATTTTCGACATAAGCTACCTATCCAGGTCGAACTCAGACGCTGCCTGGAGGAGAATTCTAGCGGCCGGCTGCTATGGTCGGGAGTTTTCTGTCATTTCCCGTCAACGCTAAGCGAATGCCGAAGCAGGACCCTAGCCAACGCGTCACAGACCGCGCGCGATCTTTCCTTCCTCTTTTTTGTCCCATTCTCGCCTCTTACACACGCTTACACTTACGTGCTCTACAGAATCAAACGTGTCGGAAGACCAGTTGGGAGATGTCCCATCTGGGAGGGTGGGAGATACCCCCCACCCGGTGGGAGATACCTGGATGAGGGTAAACCCCACAAGGCGTTGGGGAGGTCGACGCCGGAACTCGCCATCCAGTGGGGAAAGATCACCGCCACCTTACGCGATACAATCATGCTCTGTACTTAGTGTACTAATGACCTTTGGAGTTGACATGCCCGCAATCACTATTCAATATACGAGTATCTTCGTCTGCTACCGTTGCTAGAAGTAGCTATTACAAGTAATCCTGCGTCCACTTCTGGTAGCTACGCAGATATCTACAGGCATTGCTGTCGTATGACGATGTAAACCCATCCTTTCATCTTACCACATTTGATCATCATTCCTTTTATTCTGACACAGTCATCGTAGTCTACTATCGAGAGTATTTCAGTATTTATCACCGCTGTTCATTACTCTTAAAACATAAATCTGAGAAGTCGCCACCGCATTATCCATCACAAGAAACATCAGCATTTTTCCTTATGTACTGTTCCCCCTTCCCTCCGCCTTCCTGCGGCCAGCGCAGGTACTTTCCTCGCGGGTCTACGTGACTGGCTACGGCGGCGGCGACGCCGTCGCCTAAATATACTCTCCCGCCGTTTTTCGCGGGGCTTGCTTCTCGGCGTACCCCAAGGCGACCGAGAGAATAGGGCCGGCGGCGGCGGCGGCGGCGGGGAGGGCAGGAGCCAGCTGGCGCGGGCTGTCTCGCGTCCATTTGGAGCGGGCGGCGGGCGCGGCGTGCACCGATCGCCCGCACACGCGCAGCGGCGTGACTGGGCCGCGGAGGGGGCCGCGCCAATCGCAGCGCCCCTGGGAATGGCCCTCGGAGGCGCGCCCTGCCGGCGACGCGGGTCACTCGCCTCCAGAGGACCCGGGTTCGTTGGCGGGCACGCCTTCTATTTCGAGGCAGCGCCAGAGCGTGGGGGATGGAATCGGCCTGGACGGTTGCACCACAAAAATGAGCGCGAAAGTGGAATGTGATATAGTGCAGTTCTACACCCATCCTTTTTTTAAATGTCCCTAAATGACTATATTGTATGTTTTAATCAATTAAGTGATACAATTAAGTTGTGACAGATAAAAAAGCATACAATATAATACGGAATCAATAAGTGATATAATTAAGAAATATGACACAGACAATATTTACATTCGATATTAATTCATTGTACTAAATTTGAGAAAATGCTTAGCCTAACGTATTCTTCGATTTTTCTATAGTGGTCGATAACATTAGGACATTGTTACACCTCCTGCCTTATAAAATTAATATTTTTTACAGTTGTAAGTACATTTCTGAGGTCTCGAGCCCCGTTGAGAAGGATCTTCGCGAATTACTTACAAATATTCATTTTATGAGGCAGGAGAGGTATACAATGACCTAAAGTCATCGGCCACTATCGAAAAATCGAAGTATAGAGTAAAGCACTTCCCAATCTTCATTAGTCGAGGGAACTGTGCAGAAGGCATTGCGCAAGCCGAAGACAAATACGACCTCGTCACAACAGTTCTGCGCCTGCGCAGAAGGAACGCGGAACCGCTGGCAAAACTTAACGCTCACAAGAGCGACATCTACGCATCTTGCTTCATACGTATATTAAATCGTGTCATTTTCACTTTCATGCTTTCACATTTACTACCTCCCTTAACTCAAGTTGATTCTGGGTTGCGATTTCTTTTCATCTTGGAGATGCAATATTCGTTGATTAGGTATATTTTCAGAAGAAATATGTTATATGAGACTTAGAAAGATCTCAAAAATTATTTGCCACGAAATATGTTTCCGACGTAAAACAGTGCAGAGACCTAATAACGAATAGAACATCTGCATCCTCAATAAAAGTACATACTGGAAAATGAAAAGAACCAAAGATTTAGTGAATACGAATAAAAATGACACTTTGTTAACCGATAACTTATTTTCGGAGAGTATTAGTGCTAAGTCACGAAACGTGGATGCCATAGTGTGAAACCATTCCTTTGAGACACTCATTTGGCAATCAGGTAAAAACTACATTCAAATAATTAATCATTCTTACACAATCATTATTAAATTATTTGTTAGATTGAAAGTACGGCTGATTCTTTACATGTGTTAATTTAATCTTAATTTGTTCTGTTCTAAAATAGAACCCTATCTGAGAATGTAAAAAATACAGAAACGATCAGTTCGGAAGAAATTTCAATATAAAGACGTATTTCATGTAAGGTTCACCGTCTGTCTGTGCGCTAAATAAATTACGTATGAACGTCATTGTCGATGAATAATATTTCTAAGCCAGTAATATTTGAATGAATAATAGTTTAAAGTCAAAATTGTATCAAACGTTCGAAATATTAGCACCATTAACCTAAATACGTTGTGGCAAAATAACATCAATGCTATGAAATCCCTATCAATTTGTAATCAAACTCGTTACTTCGTTATCCTGACAAATTGACGAAGATTCCAAATCCTCGAGAGAGAGAGAGAGAGAGACAGAGAGGTTCGCCGCCATCTTCTTTCGTCACGGGCACACCATTCTTTCTCTGGTGGAACGGCGCGGCGCGGAGTAGCATTTCCGCGAATCGCTCGGTCGGTGGCGCACGGCGCCGCGCTCAAAGGCGTATTTTCGCGAGGCGGCGCAGCGGGGGCGGCCGCAACCGGGGCGGGGCGGGGGGTGTGGTGGGGGAAGGTGCGGGTAGAGCGGGGGGGCGAGCGAAGCGCGGGGGCCAGCTGGCGGGCGCGCCCTATTCTCGCCTAGTCCTATTCTCGTCGCCGCGGCCGCTCGCGCGAGCACACCGGGAGTAGCCGGCGCGGGCGACGGTCATGAGAGGCAAGCTCAGCGAGCTGTTCCGGTGCTCAGCCCGCGGCCTCCACAGAGGTGAGCGCTCACCGCGCGCGCGCAACTTCACTGCGCGTCACTGCGCTCCACTGCGCTTCACTGCGCTGAGCGAGGTGCTCTCTACGGAACTTCACGTGCACGTACGGCAGTCGGCGGGTTGAGAGGTCTCTTGGAAACTACGCGACGTGGAATAAAAGTGAGGGAGATCCAATTTCATCTGTTGAAAACTAGCGTTCCAATTCCCTGGTTCACTTCGAAGACTTCTGGGATACTAACTGAATTTGAGTTTACGACAAAGGAAATAAATGAATGTGTCAAACTACTGGAGTGGCGGCAAATTTTGAATCCCAATCCTACATGGATATTCCTTTTACGATACTACTTTCCAAAGAATATAGTTTTGAAAATTTATATTGTACATCCAAAAAAGACATTCTTAAAGATATCCTAATACTATTTCCAGAAGACCAGAAACCCGCGAGGTTAAATCAGAAGGAGGGATGGCAGAGGTGTCTTTCGATCTCTTGGAGAGCTTGTTCGAACTCCTTTCGATTTCTCGAGAGATGTTCGTCGTTTGAGAATCGACTAAAACATAATACGCTGCGAGTTTAATGACACGTTGCTGTTAGTACGTGCATGTGCAGTTAATACAAGTTGGAGGGAATGCGATCTGTTTTAAAATGCGTAATGAATGCTAGACAATATTTTGTTTGTGCTACATTGTTCTTAAAACATTTCAAAGTCATTAATGATTAATTCAAAATTTGCCTACATTTTGAGGTAAAATAATATAAATTTTAAAATAGAGAAATTAAATCGTGTGAATGAAATGTCATATGAATTCAATGTAAACATTGAGTGAAGTAACGGGACGTATATAAACGCAACATTGGAGATAAAACGTTACAACTGATTTGAATTATTGAATTCCTGAGACAAAACTATAAAAAAGTTTTTAATTTGGATCTCAAATTCGAAAGAGTTCTATTAGAAAGCTGCCTGAGTCAGCTTAATTCTATGCGTTTTTAAAGCAATTGTTTTGTAAGAATTTTTGACACCACTCTCGTGTCATTTTTTGGTGTTCTAACCGAAGTTAATTTGTTCTAACCTTGTATTACAAACTAGTGTGTACATTGTAAATATTATTTGCACAAACCAGAGTTATTCTCGCGTTAACCATCTGTGAAAGTATTGTTTTTAACGGACACAAATTGTTGAGTGTTATATATTATGTTTTATTTGCCAATTAAATGTATTCTAGTCCATTGTAACACCCAGAAATCTTTGAAGACTACTAACATACTTGTCACTTGTTTATATTCTGATCATTATGGTGTACTAATCGGATCTAAGTTTGTGTTAACCTTCTAGTGCAATGTGTTGTTTCCAATTGTAGAAACTTGATGTAGTATTTTATTTTCACGTGCCAATTGAATGTATTCTAACGAAATGTAACCTCCAGGAGTTTTGGACACTATATACTAACATACATGTCAGTTACTCTATTAATGATTGTTTACCAATTGTTAACAATATTTGATGACAATTAGGCTGGAAACTACTATGGATCATGAAATATTTATTGTAACTATATTTGCAAGAACAATATTTTAGTTATAGAATGCTTCATTTCATACAAAATACTCTATTTAAGAAAAAATTTGTAAACTAATAGAAATAATAATTAGACAAAACAAGAATACTAAATTTATGAACATGTTATATTACAAGATATTCAGAAAACAGTAAATATTGATACAAGTGTGTAATATATGTGGACAATAGATAAGACATGTGCAACCTAATGACTAAATTGCGTATTTTAATAATCATTGAGTTGACCGAGACTTAGGTAAGGTGATAAAATTAGTTCATGTTAGCATTTTGTTAAACATTTCAGAAGGCATTCGCTATTTTACAAATATTTAGCTTCATTTAATGTTAATCCTCATTTAATTTTTTTTAAATGTAAAAAAGAACAAAAGTTCTAAACGGGTTGCACTATTTGGTATTATTTAAAAAACAAAACAAAAGCGTCCTCAGACTAACCATTTAAAAGTAAATGATAGTGAGTTTGAAGTTTTTGTTTACTATGTAAGTAAAAAGGAACTGTGGCACGTTTATTTTTTTTCTTTTTTGCCAGTCTGGCATTATTGTGTTGCATCCTACGTACCTCAAAGACAAACCTTATCTGCGTAGGTACGAGAATGACTAACCGTTACTGCATAAAAGAGTTATATGAATGTTGAATGCGTTGTAAAATCATTGTATGACAAACGTAAAACGAAAAAAAGTAACTTTTCTGAATCATAAACATCACCATTAATGCAGCGAAATCATACTATTTTCGATAATTTTTAATGACAATGGCTTTTCAAATTTACCGAATGTACGTCGTTGGTTGTATAAAAATATAATACACGGATTTAGACGGAAAACGAGAAACTCGCGTGTGACGTTCCACGAAGACTCACACTATGTGGTCGAAAGTAACGTTCATATATCTGAAAAAAATTATTTGTGGACGAAATAGTATTTAACTGAAAAACTTTAACCCGATATTACTAAAATATAATACTCGAAAAATAAAATATGAATATAGTAATTTCTGAGATAATACAATAAAAAAAAACTCTTAAAGTTTATGAAATAATTGGATCATAACTTCATATTTTCACAATCTATCCACAATTTATATTTTAAAGCAATATAAGTAACAATAAAGAAATACTTAGTAGGTGTGCAAGAAATATCACTTGATTCGATTTTACATTATGCTGCTGACTTCAATTCGTTAATTATTTTTACATTCCTCATATGTTATTGATGCATGAAAAAGAATTATTTTCCCACTATTACATCGAAAACTAATTGAGAGACCCAAAATTACTTCGCAGATACATTTAATTACAATTCGTTGTGTAAAACATACAATTCTGCATCTCGAATTTCCCTGATAAGAGAGATACTTTCATTTTTGTGCAAAATGTATTCCGGCGAACCTTTTTCTAAAAGTTAATCTAGTTTCTGAGTAAAAAGAAAATACCAAAAAGTATATTAATATGCAGTTATGGTTTCATTTGTACCTGAATAATCTTCATCGACTGTCATTAATGTAAGCCGGCGTCTTTAGCCGAATTGCTTAACTACGCCCGGTGTAGTAACTGAAGTTAAACAACTCGCGACACCACGGATTCTTGGGTGGGTAGTCGTTTCTACGATGGATTACGAAGGATTTAACGAAGGATTACTCCATATATGTACGTACGCTTAATGCTAAATATGGGACTGAATGAAGGGCTGGACCCCACGATCCATTAAAAAAAAAACAACTACAATCTGTTGCGCCTTTTTTCGAAACAAGGGCCCTTATGCATTGAGGCTTTGTTTCGAAAGGTTAGCTAAGGGTCATTGTTGCGAAAAAAGGCGCAACAGAATGTTTTTTAATGGATCGTGGAGTCCAGCCCTTCATTCAGTCCCATATTTGGCGCGCGGGCGCATGAACGTGTCAGCGAGTAAACACCTGCTACTAAGCGACGCGGCCGGCAAGAGCGCTGGGCAGACGGAGGGCACGGAGGAGGTGTGTCCTCAGCCCGTGGAAATAGCGCCTCTTTTCTCTTCTCTTGTCACGAGGGGCGCGCGTGCGGGCCGGCGTGGGCACGGTGCCGGCGCCGAGCCGAGCAAAAAGCGCCAAAGAATTTTTATCGGTCGAAATAGAATAGTGCACCCGTTTGTAGCAACTATTGCCACGGGCCTGGGGACGATAGTGAACGCGGTTTGCATGTTGGCCTTGCACACTGACACGTATTTGGCGTCGAGTTGCTAACTTGCTCCGGCGTTTGAGTAATCGGCTGTCTGTCTAGTAATGGCAGATTCCTCTGAGTGTACGTCGTCTGCGAGGAAGATAATTGCGATAATGAGAGGGAGCTTGCAGAAGTATGAATGAGTCCACTTAGCGCTTCCTGCGGAAGGCATGTAGTGTGAATCCAAAAGGATCAATTGGAATATAGTGTTAATCTGAACACAAAGCATCCTTAAAAGCCAAACGCTATAATAATGTTATGTTGCGCCGTGTTTTTCATTCGTTAGCGAATTAGTAGTTACAAAAAAATATTTTTAGTGACAGAAAACGCGTGATTATCAATATTATTGACAGGTATGAGGTTAAGTTTTGTTAAAACATACAAGAGCAATTGTGAAAGTTTAATACAGACATAAAACATTCTATATTTCTTACGATTTGGTGTAAAATATAGCAAGAACTGACGACACAATTATTATGGGGTGCTACTGTTTTTCATCATGTGTTTACCTAGTTTTGGCTGTAAATATTTGCTTTAAATTTGTCTCTTAGTCTTTTTCTTTCTAATAGATACATAGTTGGTAAGGATCATTTCAATTTTCGAAACTTAGCCGGTCAGTTGAATTGTCGAAATATTTCTCAGATTATATTACGCCTCTTATGTGATAATGAATTCCATTAAATGAACTAAAGTTTGAACATCACTTTAAATCAGTTAAAATTACCATGTAAGAGTGTGAAACAAACGTAAAGATCTTAAGAACCATTAAGCATTAACTTCCTCAAGCAAAGTTACTTCTGGTGAAAAATAAAGGAACTGGAGTAGCAATATGAGCAGACGGTAGAGACATGTCTCATACTTATTCGTAGTTTCTTGAAAGGAGAACATTCATCTCTATGCATCTCACAGTTCGTAATATTATCTACATTAAGTTCTTGCAGTACGGAGTTCTCTCCCTCCGAAATCAGCATACGGGGGAGGTAGAGTGGGGGGTTCGAGTAAGTAGAGAATGGATAGCGTAAGCGACATCTGCTACGCGATGCCCTCCATAAAGTAGGGCGGCGAGCGACCCTCAAACAATTCAGCCGCTGCATGGAGGAGAGTTCTAGCGAACGACTACTCTGATCGGTAGTTTTCCGTAGTTTCACCGATCAATACCTCGCGAATGCCGGTATTAATACCCTAACAAACGGCCCACGCACCCCGCGAGGCATTTCCTTCCTTTCCCTTGTCCTATCCTCACCCATTACTTACACACGTTTATACTGACATAGACTACAATACCACACTTGACGGGAGACCAGTCGGGAGCCCAGAGCTCGCCCTGGCTGGGGCGGTCCCACCCGGGCGATGCCCCGTTGATGGGAAAGACATCGCTAGCCGATGGTAGGCAGTCATGAAGCGGGGAAAGATCACCGCCACCTCCAGCGGTATAAAACATGCACTACACTTACGGGACTAACGACCTTGGCAGATGATACTCTCTGAATCACTAATCAGTCAATCTATCTATCAACAATTTTTAGTATTCTGTGCATTAGGTTTTCGCAGAACCAAGATTCCTCCTTTCGAAGTACGCGCACGTGAGGGCGGGGAATCACCACCACCACCACCTCCAGCTGTATAAAACATGCACTACACTTACGGGACTGACGACCTTATCAGATGACGCACTCCGAATCACTAATCAGTCATTCTATCTATCAACAATTTTTAGTATTCTGTGCATTAGGTTTTCTCAGAGCGAATATTCCTCCTTTCGAAGTACGCGCACGTGAGGGGTCGTCGAGTAAGTGCGGGATGGATAGCGCCCTCCGTCAAGTTGTCCTGCGAGCGGCCCTCTAACGGCGGCGCGCCGTCCCTCTTCTGTTGCAGAAAGTTCTACTGCTTCAGCGGCGGCGGCGGCCGAGTTCGGGGCGGCGGGCTTGGGCAACGGCAGCAGCAACGGCACAGTCGGCGGCGGCGGTGGGGGCAGCGGCGGCGGCGGCGGCGGCGGCAAGCATGAGGGCGCGGAGTGGCGCGGGCGGCGCGGGCGGGCCGGCTCAGGGGCCAGCTCCGGCAGCGGCAGCGGCAGCGGGGGGCGGGAGCGGGTGCGTCGGCGGGGCCGGGGGCTGCCTGGGGGCCGCGCGGGGCGGGGCGGCGCTGGCGGCCGGGGCGCCTGGGGGCGATGCAGGCGACGACCCATCAGACCAGCTGGAGGGGCCCGGCGCAGCTGAGAACGACCCTCTTCACCTCAAGAGACGGGTGGGACTCTTCAGTGGGGTGGCTCTAATCGTTGGCACCATGATAGGTGAGTACCGGCCTCCTGGGGATGCCCTGCCAATCACGTTTTGTCTTAAATTTCTCCTAGTCCTATTCTTAGTGTACAAATGGGCCAAAAGAATGGAGTCAAAAGTGTGACTTTTTGCACGCCAGTATATTTGTCTTAAATTTGGCACAGTACTTTTATTATATATATTTAATTACCAGAAATTAAAAATAAACCAGACATATTGTCATTCAAATAAGGAAATTGTCAAAGTTACATCTTACTATCAATTACAGAATATATAGTTTAATAATTTTCGTAAGTCTAACGAACGCCTTCCAGATATTTTGTAATTTTTAAGAGAAAAAAATATTCCAAGCAAGATAATGATGTCTAACGTAAGTTGAATATAATTTCATAAGCTCCTGCAGTATTCAACCCCCAGAACAAAACAATGAAGTTAAAAAGTCATAAATAATTACACACAGAAACCTTCTCAATGGGCTTACGAGATACACTATATTATGTCTCCGATTAACAACTAAAGCAGAAAAAGACATTACTTTCATTCATCACATCACGAAAAAAGTACGAGATATTGAATGGAGGAACTCAAAATATGAAAATGTGTGAGTAAAATTAAATGCCCTAATTAAACGAAAAAAAGCCTGTGGATAATAAAACCTGCCTATTATTCGTCATAATTGAACATCATCAATACATTTAAGTGAATATAGTTGAATAAAAAACACCACAATTAATATTTAAATGTACACACTTTTCTGAAATAAATTACCTATGTAAAAGGTGAAAATGAGCATTAAAATGCAAAATCGTTTTTCATTACGTTTCTTAAATTCTTCGTGATTATTTCCAAAATAAAGAAGACGTAAACAAGACTCCTAGTTATACGAATCCACTTAAAATTTCTTAGTTTTCTTGCAATTGCGTTTCTCACTTTAGCATATATTTCATTTTTAACGCCAAAGCATCCATATACTTTAATTAGTAAGTTACTCAGACTTACGAGTTAGGAAACCAAACAGCAACATTCACGCACACAAGCAAAATGAAAAATAGCATACAAATATCAAATGAAATAACTCTACAAAAGAATAGTCCTTGACCGTCCGATCATTAATTAAGTTCATCAATTTAAAGTGTCGCTACATCACGAATGCATCACTTTAAAACGCTATAAAGATGTGGAATCAAATTTATTTGAACGCGTAATTCGATTCTCAGACGAAGTTATCCGATTTACTGCTCACAACGCGACTCGCAATCAGAGCATTCTCAGCTTCCGACGCCGATAAGATTTACGAGGGGAGGGAGATTGAATTTCATGATACCAAACACTTCATATTCAATAGCAGATCGTTCTACTCATCGACGCCGAAATGAAAAGACGTCAATCTCTCTTCTCCAAGGCTTTCATCTCAATAAAGCAGAGCGTTGTTTTTTCAAAACCTAATGTCATCGACTATTATCTATTTCTTGCTTGATACTTTACTGAGAATTACATTTCAATTTCACTCTGTTTATGGTTGGGTAGCATTTAAAAGCATGAATCAATCCACAAGATGTAGGTCTACTTTACCAGAAATTATGGGGAAAATAAGGTACGAATGCAAGTAAATTTGAAACTTTGTAACATTGAAAGCTGAGAAGCAGTAATTTTCAATGTTTAAATTTCATATAATTTTCCAAAACGCTCTGAACTCGTGCACGGGAAGAGCAAAAGACATCTTTTGTGATATTTATTTAAAATGACTGTTCGTGTTTACTATAAGCTATGAAACAGAATACAATTCAACTAATGCATTTTCTATTAATTTGATGTTAATGCTAGAGAACCGTTATAATACAAACTTTGTGCGTGTTAGCTATTACGATAATGGGTACATAAGAAACTACAGATATATTTACATCTGTTCCATTTAATCAACTTCAAAACGTGATACTAGTTTTGTAGAGTTATTGAATATCTGCAATGCCATGAAGTCGAACTCTCGGATCAACTTATTGAATGTTCTTTCCATGTCTTGATAAAAATAACTAAAGAACCAAGTAATAACCGAAACGGCGATGACATTTCACAAAAGCACCAGAATTATGCAGATCTGGGATTTTTCAGTTGCACTGTTTTTAAATCATAACTAGATACTCTTTATGTTTCTCGTGGATTTTGCAAATCTTTACTAATTTTACATCGCTAAAGTAAATTATCATCCCCGTGTTTCTTTATTAAAGATACATAGATATTATTTCTGCAGGCAGTTTATGAAATCTGGTGGAAAACAGCGTAACAATTTACAAATATTACAATTAGGAATATTAATACTATTTAACATTAAATTATTTTAAAATAATAACAATAATATCAATAATGATAATAGTAAAATCCATATTAATAACAATAATAGCATTAACTACATAGTCATCCTATACAGATATTTTAAACAAAAAAATACATGACGTTTTAATTACTCTGCACTCCACTTCACACACTTGCACTTCACTTCTCTTTTTTCTTCTCTATTGCACTACCATTGACAACACGGCACCACACTTCAACACAGACACCGCATTGAATATATAATTGTATTTAATAAAACAATGCATTTAACAGTAATAACAACTGTTTAAATATGCTCAAATTTACTAATTAATAAAGTTTACAAACATTATTAATTAATTTACTTTTAAATCTTTGAACACAACCTGACGAAAGGGTACAAAAGCTGTCGCAAGCAACTTATTCTATATAACTCGAGTAGAAGTCAATAGTATATCGTTATTATTAATCGTTGACGCGAGTGCTTTGCCGTGGACGACAGCCCGTTGGAACGCGTCAGCCCAAAGCGCTGACTGCGCACGTGGAACGGTTGCATGTGTGCAGCTACGCCGGCGCCGACGCGGGCGCGAGCGGGGGCGGTGGTGAGGGCGAGGGCGGGGGCGGTGGCGCGGGTGTTGTCCAAACATTTGACGCGGGCGATGTGAGTGACGCTCGGCCGTGCGAGCTCTTTGGCGGCGGGCGGCGCGCGCCCTTGTGACGCTCGCGGGGGCGGAGGGCGGGGGGAGGCGAGACTTGGCGCGCTGCTCGCGGCGGAGTGGACATGACGTCGGCCGTTGGGATGTTTCTCGCACTTTGCACCACGTACTCATTTGTGTATATCCGTGTCTATCGTTAAATTGAACTCATTTCATTGGGAAGTAGCAGTTTTGCTACTAAAAGCGTATTTTTGTATAAGGATTTTGTCCTCTTAAAATTAGTTAGCATCTATACTCCAATAGGGGCTAACCGTAAATAATTCGCTATCGTACAATAATAATAATAATAATTCATCGAATTGAATAATTAATTATTGTACACCAGACACCAACACTCATGTGAGCACCACGCATTTGGAGTCTTTAGTTTGCACCACATACTCTTTACGTATATCCGTGACTATCGTTAAATTGATCATATTTCAGAGGGAAGTACCAGTTTTACTACTAAAAGCGGATTTTTGTTTACGGATTCAGTCCTCTTAAAATCAATTAGCACCTACACTCCAAAAGGATCTGCCTTAAATAATTCGCTATCATGTAATAATAATAATAATAATAATAATAATAATAATAATAACAACAATTCTACATCGACTTGAATAATTAAATATTGTACACCGGACACCAACACTCACGTGGGCACCACGCATCTGGAGTCACTGGAACGCGTATCCATTCACGGTACAACTCATCGAAAAGAATCGACTCTAAAGGCAACTGAGAACGGAACAAGCAAACTGGAAAACCTTTTCCTATATGTTTGCAACGAAGATCACTTTTGACAATCACGAGAAAGTAATAACGCAAAAATAACGTTTACACATCTCACTAATTACCATTCCATTTGATTTAATGTCACTGACTTCCAAGTCACGTTTTCATTTTGCTGTGCACATAAAATGCTGCACATTTTACTGAATTATTTACTATTACAATCTCACTTTTTCGTTTCAATCCTACAGGGAAGCATTTTGTAGTAAATGAAGTAATAATTGCCGATGTTCAACTTATTCACCTGACAAAATACGAAATATAAAACTGTTTAGCATTAAACCGCCAAGGTGTTAACATGCGATGTGTACGTTTCGTTCGCAGGCTCTGGAATCTTCGTTTCGCCGTCAGGCTTGATTGTGCGCACGGGCTCCGTCGGAGCAAGCCTTGTTATATGGGTTTCGTGCGGAGTACTATCCTTGTTGGGTAAGTGAATCAAGACTCTTTGCATTCCTCTTTATTTAACATAATTGCTCTAAATAAGGGCGAGGAAATTGTTTGAACCGACATTCCTCCGATTACTAAAAGGTTTTATTCATTGAAGTAAAATATCTTTTTTAATATGGTTTATCCTAGAAGTTTCTTTTACAAAATAATTTTATAATTGAATGGGTAAAAACCAGAACGGCATAAGTGTCATTTTTTAAATTCTGAGAAATCTGTTTATTTAAGTCAATATCACTGTAAAGTTGTTGTGCTTTGTTTCATCGTTAAAACCACGACATTTCAATTGTTCATTAAAATCACGAAAATACATTGCCTCTGAAATATAACCCAAAATGATTTTTTTCAGAATTTATAAAATGTCACTTATTCCGTTTTGGTTTTCACCCCCATGATTTATAACACGAAATCTCTCTATGATCTTCAGCAAATGACACCGATGCATTACTTGTTTGTGTTATTAGTTAAGCCATTTAATTCATTAAATGATTCAAAATATAGATCATTCTCGAACTCACTGAAATATGAATAAAGAAAGTTTAGGGCGTGTTAAAAATAGTTTGGTTTGTTTAATTTCTGTCCTTTAAACATTATGATTTTCAAAATCGAAACTCTCGAGTAGCGATGCAAAATGTGCATTAACCGCTGCAAATAGGCGAAATTTAAAAAAAAATGCATTACAAGAAATAATTATTATCATCGAAAAGTCAATGAAAACAAGTAAAAATTCTTTTATTATTTCAACAAATGCGGGGGAGAAATGAAATTGCCGATGATAAAGCTGGCACTGTGTGTGTGCTCCGTGCTTGGGTGTTTGGAGCCACCGTGCTCCGTCGCAGTTTTGCTGGCTGCATGGCCGCCCCTACCCCCCCCCCGCCTGGGGCTTACGTAAGGCTTACGTCTGGCACGCGCCGGCGCAGCGGCGCTGGTGGCGCTGGCGGCGGCGGCGGCGCCGGCCGGCATTTGACCTCGCTCCGGGTCAATTGCAGCGCGCACGTGGGCGAGGCGTGAGCGGCGCCGGTTATCGAATCCCGGTCCGTTGGACGCGCGGCTCGTCACGCGCGGCTCGTCACGCGCCTCGGCCAGTCGTCAAAGGGGAGGTCGCTGGCGCGAACACTGCCGTTGCACAGCACCAGCTCTCGGGAGCCGTGGGCGGAGGTACTCGCGCTTTGATCTGGCGGCCGCTACAAGTCGATCCGATTCGGAACTGAGCTGCACAGTGACTTTGTAAGAACTCTAAAACAGTTCGTACAAGAGCGACTGATAGAGATATTGACAAAGCGAAAAAGATATGTTGTTTGTGGTTATGAGTAGGTTTGAAAGCGATCGTGTGAATAGATCAACAAACATTTTTTCTTTGAAGTGTTTATTTCGAATATGTCTTTTTAGATTTTTTGTGTGTGACGTTTCCAAGATGTCTGTTTCCCAATGGATGCGAATTACATAATTTAAAGTAATACTTTTCGTATTTTTTCTCCTTTTTAAATATTCTAATTCCTCAAATTTCAATAATTCAATATTCTTCATATTTTTTTTTGTGAAAAATAGTCTTTTGGTATTCTGGTTCCAGAAAAGTTCGTTGTCTTTCCTTTCTCATTTACATTAAACATTGAGAGGAATTTCTCTCTCGCAATGAATTGTAGTGCTCTGTAGTTTATCTAATCATCAAGAGAATTTGTTAAGTGGTCCAGATAAATTGATAGTACTTCCTTTCTTTCGTTTTATCTTTCATTGTTTCTTCAATTACTCGTAATTTTTATTTCAGAATTTGCATCAAGTAAAATTTCTACCTAAATATTTCGTACGAAAAGTTCAGAAAGACGTCTAAAAACCAAGGGACATCGCTGTTCCTTCCTATTTTCGACACCACTTTTCTTTTGTTCTGGAATAAAAAAAGTTCGGAATGAGAGTTATATTGACCTTGGCTCCAAGCCGAGTCCTGCTCTGACCATCCATTTCATCGCAACCCCAAGAAACCTCCATTCCTATGCATCTCCCACAATCATTGACCGAGGTCGTAAGCACTGCGTGCTGGCAACAGTCCGTTCCTACCGCCCGTTGTTCAAAATAAATTTGTTTTCTGGAAGGCTGGATGGATCCTGTACTGTCTGTCGGGTAAAAAATGTTGCGGACTATGTGGGTTTCATTTGCTGTCAGTACTATCGAAGAAAAAAAAGACGAAACGAAAATTGAATGTAGTATCGCGTTTCTTGATATTTTATCTGTATATCGTTGACAATGAAGCTGAACTCAATTTACACCTTATTTCAATTAAAATAACACCGCACCTGTTTCAATGTTTTTTTCTAGAGAAATTGATTCCACACATGCCAGAAAATTCAATATTACAGTCTGGAACCAACGAAATGTGTTATTGTTTAATTCCCAGAGGGTGATTGGGTTCCTTTCACGAGCGCAGCGCCAGATAGAGTCGTTGCGTCATCTTCTGGTGTGAAAACAAAACAAGGTTTCGATAAAATTCCATTGTACAGGAGGTAACAGAGTCGCCTCTCATCAAGGATTTACGCTCGCCGCCAACGCCTGAACCTCGTCCAATTCGAAGGGAACATTTCCATTTACCTTCGCGATACTGGACTTGGAACGTTGAGATTGACTATTACATTTTTAGATTTGTATAGCTTTTTAGAAGAAACGCGATTTTTGTTTAATGGCTATAGCGTGACGCTTTTGTGAACAGTTATCCGAGAGGATGATTATTTGTGGCGCTTTGTGTATTAAAGTGGTGCGAATTTTCAATTAATTTTTATTTTTTAATGTTAGAAAATGAAACCTTATATTAATAATAATATCTATAGTGTTAATAATCATATGAAGGCGCACCTAAGGTGGAAAATGGGAAAAATAAAACACACATACGTTATAGTTTTCAAAAAATCTAAAAAGTTTCTAAAATTAAAAAGTTCAATAGACGGTGTTCATTAACTGTTTTGTAATAAATATAATCATCAAAATTAAATTGCTTGAAAATTGAGTTAAATAGTTATTAGAATACTATTAGAATTTTAATTTTCTTAATAATTCCCTTTCTACGAAGAACAGTTCTTAGTATTCATCCCTTAACATACACGTACTCTTTTAACAATTTCATGAGCTTACGCAACATTCACATAGGTTTCGAGAGACACGTAGTTGGGCGTAGTATGCATCCAAGTTGGCATTGGAACTCTTCTCTTGGCGTCTCTCACCTGTATTAGCGGCGTTTTACTCGTTCATTAATGTCAACGTGGAAGTCATTAATGTTTCAGCCTGATGGTAGAATTTTTGTAGCACTTGGTAATAAGCAACGCATGGACGGTAGATTGACAACAAAACATCTAAAATAACCACATGATTTCTAGCAATCAAGTCGAATAGCTACGCTTCAATAAATAAACATGACTGCGTACAACGCTGCAATTAATAAACGTGAGGAAAAGTATCAAAACATGTTTATGTACACAAAGTGGTTGCATTAATGTAACGACTAGATAAGAGGGATGTACGAGCTATCTTTTATAAGACTATCTGTTCTTCATTTACTGTAGGAATGGAGAAATGTAGTTAAAAGAAACAATATGTACAACATTGAGGGAAGACAATAAAATTTAAAATTCACCAATGGAGGCAGTATTAAATCAAAAATAAACACATCTTCTTTACTTGAGACGTTGGGGAAGAATAGAAAAATATTCGTTCTGAGAGAAGTACGCATTCAAAACAGGACACTCACTCCAGCACAGAATGTTTATACAATTAAAGTTGGAACACGTTGCAGGTCAAAGCCTTATCGATGAATGTTTTCATTCTATCAATCAATTTTAAGTAATTGAAAAACTGTTGGTGAAGTGATCATCTATCTAAATAGCGTATCACCGTGCATTTGTCGAACATCGGCTAAACATCTTGCTTAAAACGTAGGCCACCTGCAAAGCATTTTTCTCTCTTTTCTCCATATTAATATGATTTTCAAACTTCAGAGTGGATAAAACCTAGCCTACAACACTCCCGACACAATATGATGTAATTGTGACATCTGATCATAAACGGTTAAATATCTTGAGAGTTAAATGAAGTACCAATACACATACATGATCCACAGCCCAAACCATTATTTTTTTCATTCGTGTTGTCTAGTGAAAAATGTTTGTATATTTAGAAGAATGTAGCATAAGTATTAGTAGTATAAACTATATTTATCAATTTTTAAATTTTGCTACAAGTTTTAAATTTAAATGAATTTGGTTTACATTAATATGATATAAAACCTTCTCAATCCTTTACATCCTTGTGGAGAGATCATTCACTATATGAATTAATTTTGGCACCAGTCTCTCCCTTCTCGTTGCTAATAATATTGCCATTTCGTTTTCATTACAATCTTGAATCGACTTTCCTTTTGGCGTTAGGTGGTAAGAATATGCACAAAAAGGATTACTAGAAAATACGTTCAATTTTATAATGTGTTGCGGTTATATATTTACTACATCACAAGTTTAATTACAAGAGCATATTTTGAACCCATCGAATCTTCAGTCGCAGCTTCCTCCTGTGAGTCACTCCATTGCTTATAAGAGGTTCAAATGGACGGTGTACTGCGATTTCTCAAATCAGCATATCTGAGTAGCGTTTATTTGAAACGCGCGTTCCGCCGGTCCCGCATCTCCACGAGGCTGCGCGCGGGGTCGCCACCCTCCGCGACGGGAGGTGGAATTTGCCGGGGGAGGGGGCGCTCGTGGGCGTGCAGCATTCGGCCTCGCAGTGACGGCCCTCACCGAAAATACTTGGTCGGCGTTGCGTTTCCTCCTCCGCCGCCTCCGGAACTGCCACCGCCGCCGCCACACTGCCACCACCGCCACCACCCCCCACCACCTCTGCCACCTCTGCCACCACCGTCACCCCACCGCCACTGCCGCTTCCACCACCGCCACCACCATCGCCTCCTCCACTGCGTCCGTCGTCTCCGCCGTCGCCGCCACCTCCGCCACCTCCGCCGCCTCCGCTGCCGCCGCCGCCGACTTCGCCGCCTCTGCCACCTCCGCCGCCTCTGTCACCACCACGACCGTTGCCGCCTCCGCCACCGCCACCACCGCCTCTGCCGCCGCCGCCATCGCCTCCACCGCCGCCACCTCCGCCGCCTCCGCCTCCGCTGCCGCCGACGCCGTCTTTGCCACCTCTGCCATCACTGTCGCCTTTGCCGCCTTAGTCTCCGCCCCCGCCACCACCATCGCCGCCTCCGTCGCCTCCGCCGTCTTCGTCGCCTCCGCCGCCACCGCCATCACCACCACCGCCGCCGCCAGCGGCAACGCTACCGCCATCGCCGCCGCCACCGCCTCCGCGTCCGCCGCTTCCGACGCGACGCGACGCGATGGACGCGGCTGTTTACAGCGCCTGATATACTGCCTCACGGCCGCCCGTCACCGTTTCCGCCCGTGCACGCGCTCGGACATCCGGCGCTGACGGCGATCGCAATTCGCATCCATCGCCAACCCCCGCGCTCACGCTCGCCAACGACCTTCCACACTCACCGTTTCCCACTTTACGCGTATTTAACACGATGGACATGTTGATAACATTTGAGACATCCAGTGAGAGAGCTCGTCATCAGCAACATGGGTTAGGCTGATCTAGCCTGTTCCGGCAAAGTTGTCTAGAGTAGACCATCTTTTATTTGGTCTTCCTACTACTTTGTTTTTTCTTTTGGGAGATAGTAATAGGAATGTTTGAACAATCTCTCATTGATCATTCTTTGTAAATGGTCTACCCATTTTTTTTCTATATGTATTTATTTTTCTTGTAAGCTGGTAATTCCCAATTTTCTCTTATATTCTCATTTCTGACATGACGTATTCATCCTTTCACATACCTCAGAAATCGCATTTCTTGTGTGTAAATTCTCCTGTTTTCTTAAGATGTTGTTATCATGTACCCAACCTAAAAAATTTTAAACATCAATTTACTGACATATTCAATGTGCTCATCAATCGATGTTTTGAATTTTGTGGGTTAGCTCCCTCTCTCACTGGACGTCTCATTTAATGAAAAATATTTTTTTTAAAGAAAAGGCATGATATATCTTCTCTACAAAGTGCTAAGGAGTGATGATTTTGTACTATTTATAACCCGCCATCGATATGAAACCCCAACATTTGCACCGGCTAAGATCGCTCAAGGCACGAATTCATGTCACCTTTGACTCGCAGGTTCTCGTGTTCGAGTCCCGACGATGGCAGGATTTTCGACTCTAGCTACATAGCTAGGTCGCATTCGCCCGCTGTCTGGAGGAGAATTCTAGAGCCGACTGCTTTGATCAATAATTTTTCGTATTTTTTTTCGATCAACACTCAGCGAATGCCGGAGAAGTTCCCTAACAAACAGGCCACAGACCGCGCGTGATCTTTCCTTTCTTTCATTGCCCTACCCTTACCTCTTACTTACACTTACACACACATACACACTTCAATGCATTACACTATCATACATGTCGAGAGATCAGTCTAGAACTTGCCCCGGCTGGGGTGGTGCGAAGCTGCTGGGAGATACCTGGTTGGGGAAATCCCCGCAATCCAATTTGTAGGTCGGCGCCGGATCTCGAGGTCCAGCGGGGGAAGGTCACCGCCACACTCCGGAATACGAGCAGATAGAACAAGACAGAGAAAGGAAAGATCACGTGACCCGTTTGGTAGGGTACTGCTGCGGCATTCGCCTGGTGCTGATCGTAAATGCTGCGATCAGGATACGGATAGCTACTGATCAGAGCAGCCGGTCGCTAGAATTCTCCTCTACATAGCACCTGAATTCGACCTAGTTATGTAGCTAGTGTTGAAAATCCTGCAATCGTTGGGACTCGAACCATAGGGCCCTCTCGATCAGAGTTACTGCAGTGACATCAATTGATGCCCTGGACCACCTAAGTTCCCGTACTTGTATAAAAGGTTCTGCTGATGAGATCTCATTGGATTCAATTGAATATATTATATTTTCTCAGTTTGGTATTTTTTACCTAACAGGAGAAAATATTTTACTTTAAAAATGATCGTGATTGTCTCAAATATGGCAAACGACTCAGTAATCCTATCTGACTGACTGCAAGAAACTCTGGCGATTTCTCAACCTCACCTGTAACACCTGTAAAATATTAGGTGAACTTTTTTGTAGCATAACATTGGCGCACACCAATTTTGCAACCATATATAATTGAATACTTGAATGGTAATATGACCCGCAATCCAGCCCTGAAGAAGACCACGACAAGATGGTCGAAACGTCGGCAACACAGCCTTTGACGCGGCGTCATCCGGATAGCCAAGATCATTCGCATGACTCCGGCCGAGGAAGCTTACGACGTCAGCATACATTGTATGTTTTGAATAGTTTCGATGATTTAAGAAGTGTTACGCATGGTCGTTATTATATCATATCTAAACGCAGGTACTTCGTGGAAATCAACTTCTTTTAAATGATATTTGCAAAATACTTTCAAAAGATGTGAAAGTGAATTGTCAGGTAGCACTCATTCATCAAATGCCGGTAGCGAGGAATGTTAATATTCCTCTCACTCGTAAATATTAAGATTAGTGTGATGATGAAAGTCAATTAAATATTATTTGTCAATCACCAGTGGCAGACCTACACCACAGAAATATGAGAAAAATGTAGATAATTTCTAAAATTCTGTATGTTTTCTACAGTCGAACACGGAGACATTTGCAAGGAAATAATGGCGACCTCTATTCGTCTTTTCCGTCTTTACTTTTCTCATTGCCGATGTGAAAATAACCTTCCAAGAGACGTAATCGTGATTGTAAGCCACTGAGAGCTATAGCAAAGAGGAAAATTAAAGTACAAGGAACACTTCTGAAAAGAACATTTATGTGATGTAATATTTTATGTGTGACTCACATGGGTTACACTGACGGGCTTTTATGTGTGTTTTATTCCTCACAAGGGTTACACTGACGCCCATTTGTAATCATTATGATGAATAGATGAGAAGCGTCGCGAGAGACATGGCAATTACTCTTTCGTATTAACACAGACAGGAAATTTTAAAACACATAATTGGACGACAAAACATATTCTCAATTTAATGTATAAAATACTATGATCACTATGGTGATCTGTATCTGAATAGAGGAATGTATTAATGGTCGTGAAAAATAACTGTATTCTTCCAATATTAACACATCATCGCTTTTTTGTAAACTGTTGTTACTGAAAGAAATTGACGTTTGAGATTTTAAAGAAAATCGGCAAAGAAATAATTTTTATTGTGGAATAAATGTTTATCTCTGATATTATTCCAATTGCAGCTTGGTAGCATATGCATAGTTGTTTTACGGTCGGAATTCGCTATGTATTTTTATGAAAAAATGTTGGCCAAATTTCAGTTTTATAAAAAATCCATTTTCATAAATTAAAAATGAAGAGTCATAAACACTTTTGTCATGACTTGAATACCGTCGATAATTGGGAAGCAAGTGATGTCAGGAGGAAATAAATCGCACACTTTGGTACAAACCAAATTTTTTTGTTACATCCGTATTCCAGAGGACATGAAAAAACGATATACAAATTGGCACGGGATCTATACATGAAAAAACATTTCCAGAGAAATAAGCTGTGCGATCAGAGGTTTTTCATATACCTGATTCAAATCTCAATGGTCTTCTAAATTAATGTATTGTATTAAATGTAGGCAAATAACGTGACCTTTCAATTGTGTGTTAGAAATGTATTCCCTAACCTACATTATGACAAAAAAAGTTGTTTTTTGTAGTGACCTCCCTCATATCGTCGTAAATTTATGGAAAGTGTTATTGAGTATATATTCTCTTGAATAAAATATCAATGAATTGAGATGCAAAATAATAATAATAATAATAATAATAATAATAATAATAATAATAATAATAATAATAATTAATACAAATTCCGAGAAAAGATAATATTGAAAATTTCTCTACTTTCACTTTGCAATCAGTGGTATCTAGCATCACTGTGTCAACCAATGCAAGTCTTCAATTTTTAAAATGTATAACTCGATTTATTCAATTTATTCTTATTACCTACCGGTAGAAATTTTAATTGAGAAGATTTTAACAGGAGGGGTAGAAAAAAGTTTTGTTAATTTATGTTCTATAACTTGGATGACTTGCTTCAGGATCTTCAAAACATGCTTCGACTTTAAATATACAGTTGTACGGACTGTCTAATCTTAGTTCACCCATATAATTGTTGTCAGGTTTGTCTGTTGTGCAAACTTTAGCTCGTGGCATTATTGAGGGTACACTAACAAGGGATTCGTCGTAACTCGCAAGATTTGTATGGCACGCGACCAAGGCTCCAAAGAGTAAAACTATTCACTTACTTTATTTGTACATATCCTTTCTTAACACATACTTCAACACTCTTGTGTAGTGTATGTGACATCTACGATGTAGATATGTTGAATTGTTTTGTCTAGTTTTTCTGGGAGAAGATTCTAATTGCAATTTCAGAATCTTACGTTTTTGAAATAAGGAATCCCAGAAATTGATTCCATATTGTATTCAAATGTTAAAGTACTTCTAATCCGTAAGATTACCGCCATTATCGTCTTTGGCAAATAAAAGAAATTGTTCTGATGCACGGTAATTGAGAATCAAATTAATTTGCTAAACTCTTACTACTATGAATATTTTGAAAAAAAACACCACTTATTTTTAATAACATCAAAATGTTGGAATTTTGTTAATTGAACAAAAATTCTCATGGTTTGTTCCTTATGTATGATTCTTACATTGTGGATATAGTGTGTATTTGAAAACACTTAAATTCATTTTTAAATAAAGCAACACAATGGAGATCTACCATATCGGACTATCAATAATATTTATAATATTGTCGCTTAAGTTACACTTTTTTTCTTCTAAATTTAGGCTTCATCAATCACACGAATGCTCTAGAAAGAGAAGCTGCACGCGTTGAGATCTTTAGACCGACTTCACTACCTCCATTTCCTTTTCGTCACACGCGAAGTTTCTCAAAGAAGAGCCTCCGTGTACGCAGAGGCCATGCATGACCACTCGACCATCCGCAACCAGAGCGACTCATCAACGGCAACGTCTGCCAAAGGAGTGATCCAGTTCGGATTGCGGATACATGACCGCAGTCAACATCGCGTCTCGTCATTTGGTTACAACTCCGTACAAAATAATCAAATTATATCAACTAGAAACAATAGAGTGAATTCGGTTTCATTGTTAAATGTGACAATATCCAGACTGCACTGTCCGAAATATCGACAAAGAAAATGATTCTCATAAATTAAAAACGTCTTAGAGAATTCTTACTAAACAGAAATATCTGAATAGATCTTGGATTAACTTCATCTGTGGTAGAGGAGTGGTCTTCATATAAATACGAAATTCATTCGCATGTGAAATTTTAGGGTGGTTTCTATTTATAAAAATATATTTTCGCATCATTTCACAGCTTTCCAGATTTACAAATTAGAGGAAGCACGTTTCAAAATATATCTCTATAAATCAGAAGACCAACGTCAGAGTGAAAAAAAAAAATAAAAAATCTGTGAGGGAGACGGGTATAGAGAGGGAAGCATGGAGGCAAAATAGTGTGAGTAAAATCTTTGGAAAACTTCTATGAAGTCACGTGGGAGAGACGTCGGAAATTAAGAGTCCCAGTGAATACAAAAAGAAGACGTTTGATGGAATTGAAAAAGCTTCTTTTCGGTTAGAAGAGCACAAACGTGCGCGTTGCGAAAATGAGCGGAACAGGGGACAAAGAGCTGTGATTCGTCCCTCCCCCCCCCCCTCTCTCTCTCTCTGGCAGTCTTTTGTCGCAAGATGGGTTGCCAAGCTCAATATACTGACATGGTTTGTGGAACCGAGTGCTAAAGCTCCTTTAACTTAGTTGTACAGAAAACTCAGAAATGTGAAATGTTTTAACAGATTGTTTTCATGAAATTCATCTACATCATGAAGAAAATAAAAAATTCCATTAATAATGAATAGTTGACTGATCAGGCGTAGCGGTCTCGGACCAGAAGATCGCTGGTTCGAGTCCCATCCCTAGTATGGGTGTGTTTGTGTATGACTGTATGTGTGCATCGTCCTTTCCAACTCACTACTATCGTCATTCCATCTTCCATTACCGCAGGGCTACCAATTCTGGGGGATAAAAATCGGACCGAGATAAATGTTGATCCTGTGATAAAATACATAACTTGCCATCGAGGTATTGTTACTGAGGCCCGAGCAGGATGCGTGTACGCCGATGCATGCACGCCCCGTGCATGCACGATGCATGCACGCGTGGTCCAAGTCGGCCTATTTACGTACAAAAAACAACCATTGATACGATAAGACTTGTAGACAAATTCGATCAATTTCTTACGTATTTCGCTTACGTTAATCATTCAACAATGTTGTCCTTAAACGTAATAACTATGTTATGGCTATTTAAGTATTATGCATATTTTGATTCATGTTCCTAGGATCACACGTTCTACTGCAAAATCTTGCAAATATAATTTCTTTCAGCAGCAAATGATGAAATGATCAGTTAGATATTTATGTATTCGGTTGACTATCTTACTAAGAATTCAACTTGTGACTGCAATTTCATAGATAAAATTGATGAAGATAAAAAAATCTCCCAAGTCAATTATAAGCTATTCACTGCGCATAACTTTGCAGTCTGACCTAGAGCGTCTTCATTAAAATGGAAGTTACAGCGGCGGAGAGCGCTTTTTCATTCACTCTCCGTCGCACTAAAAGGCGAAAGAGGCAAGTTCCATTTGCCGCCGCCGCCGCAGCCGCAGCGCGCGGTGTTCGCGTGGGTCCCCAACCTGTGGCTCGACGGTGGGCGGTGTCTGTGGGTGGGGAACGAGGAGGGGAGGGAAGGGGAGGGGAAGGGAGGGGGGAGGAGACTGCTTCGGAGCAAGAAGAGTTGAGAGTGGGCGGAGGGGCGGTAACTGCGCTCTTCGGAGCCGCGCTGCTCCCGAGGCAATCTGACGCAAAGTGAAACTGCGTCTCCCCCGAGCGCTCGTCGGCCCTCGCCCTGCCAACTTTCCGCTCGCGGCCACGCCCCCTTCGCGTCCTGCCTCCCTTCCGGACGCCGGAGGTTTCCGCTGGCTCGCTAGGCTTCGCGGCAGGCACTCTGCCTTGCTCGTTCAGGTCTGCATCACCTGAACGCTTTGGATGACATTCCCCAAAACTTTTTTTAACCTCCTTGTTTTTACCGTCCTCTCATTTTGATTCTCTCTGCCGTCCACTGCCATCCGACCCGTGTACGTATGCTCGTTTCTGCTTGATCCATTTTACTGCACCTTTCCTGATATTTATTACATTCATCTCATTAATGAAATAATAATCCTATTACTTTTTTGGTCATTCTTCTGAGCACTGTACTTCACTTTGTTTCTCGGAGCTTTGTTTCCGTTCATTCTTCTGTGCTAGATTTCTAAACAAGTGATCGCATTATCTCCATTCCCTCTCCCTTTTCTTCACAGTCTGGCTTGCGGCCTGTCCTTAATGCTCCTGTCTTTTGTGATTGTCTCTACCCTACTAACCTAATTGTAACAACCTTTTTTCTACCTTTTATTCAGCGGGTTCTAAAAGAACTTTAGACCAATTACCTACTAATTCACACATTGTGTTGTCTTACCAGTATGTTACACCTTGCTCTCTCGTATCTCGCCCCCCTCCATTGTTCCGGTTGTCTCGACTTCCTCTCCGCCTTTTGTCTCGCGACCGCCGTCCGCGCGCGCCCCGCCCCCCTTCTCGGCGCGTGTGGGTCGCGTGGGGCGTGCTGACGCGTCAATTCGGTTGCGCGTCGCCGCTCGCCGCTGGTCTGGGCTCCGCGACCACCAGCGGCTCGTTTGCATTCCGCCGCCTTCCGATGCGCGGCGCTGGCGCTGGAGCGAGGAGTGGGGGGTAGAAGGGGAAGTTGGGGAGGGGTGGGGAGGGGCGGGGCGGCGCCAAACAAGGCGAAGTGGTTGCCAACGCGCTGCATTAGCGCTGCCCTCCGGCGGTCGGGACGCGAGGGAGGGAGGGGGAGAGAGGCTGCGCTCAGAGACCTCTTCGCGGAAAATTCGCTAAACAAATGAATGCGCTTGTTTTCGTGAGACCGCGATCACACGGAACTCTCGCGGGTGTTTAACGCTGGGATGCATGGACACGGGAAGCTACATGAGCGCATTTGCAGGGCCTCTGCGGCTGCAGAAATATTTTTTTAATATCTTAATAACTGCATTCCTTAATAATCTAAATAAATGTCTATTCTTAATGTTAAAAAATGATTGTTTATTTAAATAAAAATTAATAGGCCCATAAAAGATCTTCATATACATTGACGTAATAGAATCAAATTTTAATTCTATACAATTTCTGACAAATGTTCCTTTCCCAACGACGAAAATTAAAGTAGAAAGATAGGAGACAGACTACATAGAGAGTAATCTCTCACACACGTGGCTGTGCAGAGCAAAAAGCGAAATAGAAAACGTTAGAGCGTCGTGGGGTCGGCATATGCATCCTAGAGTTAATCGATTTCGCTAGAAAAGAGAAACTGCTTTTATGTACGAATGAAGCAAAGAGAATTTCTACGTATGTACCATTTACGATGTGGTACTGTTAGTGGAAGACTCCCGGGATCATGTTTCAACTCCTTTTTTGTGTATTAAGCCGCGTAATTGAGATGTTTTCAAGTATTAAGTTGACATTGCAGATGTTTTCTCAAGAGAGAAACCAGAGTTCATTACTGCACACATTTTAGGCTCTGCAAAAAATTCAGTTCAATTTTTTTCACATTACAGTTTGAATGAATACATGTGAAACATTTCTTTAACAATATTAGATTCAAAATTAAATCACTTTATTTTGTAAAATAATTGTGTACGATAATTTCTCTCTAAAGGATCTTTCACAGTATTACATTATTATCGGATATTCACGAGATACCCTTTCAATTACTGGGTTTTCTTAAATGTAATATGTTATCTATGTATATGTTATCTAATATCTATGTATATAGATAACATCCATTCCTTAAAATGAATATTATTTTTTTATTATGCAAATAATTTGTGTCGATTTTTAGTTGATTGTATTTTCATATCTTCACAAACATCCTAAATATTTATTGAATGAGGGTTTAATTCGGTTCTACTATTGTGGACCCTGATGACAATACGCACCTGCCTCGACCCTCACGATGATCCCCCCCTCAGCTTCATTTACGTAATTTATAATACGATATCTTCAATACTAAAGAAAATACGTCACAAATGTAAAGTTTCACAATACACTCAGAACTATTCCACTCTTCTTTCTCATTTTCATTAAAAATATTAACAAAAAGTTAAGTGTTCAATAATAATAGGATAGTCTAGAGCAAGTACTGAAGTCTCTGAGATACTGATGTAATTGAGAGCAGAAAAAGAAGTAATATATTTCTTCGAAAATCGAAGACAATTTGCTCATGTCTTGATTACTTTTGTGTAACTAACATGAGACCAGAAACTGCTGAAATAATTTGACTTTATGAATGAACAGTTTTACATTTCAGGGAATAACAAAAGTAGTTTTCTACCTTCTCTCACGAGAAAACACTATCGTCACAGTTCCGCAAACGCCATTGTATGCACATAATCACGACGATATTTACACGACCGTCATTTACTGAGAATAAAACCTGCCACAGAATAATAAAGGGGAGTTAATAACATCTCAGAATAGCGACAAAGATACTGTTGTCAAGTAAAAAAAGTAGTGACGCAATTCCCAGCAGCGTTTCCACGCCACGGCGCGGCTCGGCTCGGCCCGGCAGAAAGGCCAGCTCAGACACCGCGGTGCGGGTCGTCTTGTGAGGGCCCTCCTGCCGTGAATAGGGCGATAATAGCCCATCTGCGTCGCTTGTCGCGAAGCTCCGCGCATAAGAAGCTTACAAAAAGCGCCGCTCTCCAGACGCCGGTGGAATAAAGAGGGTGCTGTTGAGGCAGGCGCCGGCTTCGAACGCTCTGGAGCGTATGCGACGCGGGGAGGCCGTTTGCGGAACCATATGGACGGGGGTTGCCACCCACGGGACGTTATTACTACGGTGGTAAGTCGTATAACAGAGGAAACGAGAATGACGCATTATTTGCACCATGGAGCAAATAGCGTAGGAAAGGCGACGACTATGATGATGTAGTTGATAGTTAATAAAATTGTGAGTAACAAAAGAGTGAAAAACATCAACTAAAATGTTGTTAGAAGTCCAACAGTAATGTTTTTGTTGGCACCAATATTGTGAACGTCTTTATTATATTACATACGAGGCCCAACCAAAAAGTAAGTTTCCCTTTGCCATCAACAAAATAAAACGCAGTATTATAGAAAATAATTATTGGGGAGTAAAAGATACAGCACGAGTCGCACTATTTTTACACATAAATACCACCAGAACTGAGACATTGTCATACCAGGGGTCATTACATATGTATTGCTGTCACGTGAAAGTCTGTCGTCTGAAATAGGTAGCAGTGTTTGACAGACACCTGCTACTCTGCGCCACTGTAATACGCGTAATTCTTACCGGACAGGAATTTCTTGAGAATAAGAAAAGATGGAAACTGCTGGAGAGAGATACGAATTACAGAGTGAATGGTCAAATACATTACAGCGACACAACTGCATAAGATCTGTAATGCGCCGGGCTGACATAACTCCACCGCCTGGAGCTTGTCCCCAGTGGTTTCCATTTTTTCTTATCCCCAAGAAATTCCAATCCAGTGCGTGACACGCGTTTCAAGGTGATGCAGAATTAAAGCTGGCAGTCGAACCCTGGTTACGATTTCATGCTCCTCGTATATAATATTTTATACGTTGCTGAGGTTGGTTAATAAAATGTGAAATACGTTTTTACGATATAATTTTCTGTATATAAGTATTGTTAAGACAAATAGTATTTGTATAAAGAAAATGTCCGAATAACAATTGAATAAATTATTCAATGTGTTCACTCTTTTGAGATAAAAAACCATTTGAATTTTAAAAATTATTAAATTTCCAGTTACATATTTATTTTAATGGTACATCGGTGAGAGAGACGCTGCTTTTCAAGAAAATGAAGGTATACCCATTAATCTTCACTGCGTCCCCAGCACATGATAGGTAGTTGTGTGGTATTGATCGACTTTCCCGAAGGATTATTCCATCGTGGTCACATGAGACGAGTAATCTATAGGAAGCCTGTCAAATTAAACTGACGTATCGGACACCGGGTGAAAGGAGAAATGATGAGGCTTTATAGTCTCTCTATGAAGGCATGCTACAACAGTTTCAATGACTATTCTGATACTTTCGACAGGAAGTTTTACGTGACAGTTAACACAACCATATTTCTTGATATAAAACAAAATATGAAGGAATAATCAATTATAAAAATAAGAGGATCGTGTAAAACATAGTTAAGTTATATGTAAATTAAGTGTTAATTCTCTTAATTCGTAGGTTGAATTTCTAAGTTTATACTTACTCTACTCTTCTTAAACAACTTTTTGACGTCGCTCATCACTTTTCTCTTTTCTCGACGCCCCAGCGTTTTCCCGTTATATTCAACTCTTGTTCTTTTGGGTGGAATGATCCATGAATACGCCAAATGATGTCAAAAGAAGCTTCTTTGACGATTTCATCGTGCTCAGTCAGACTTATATTTTATTTTTTCGAGAGGCAACCTTCTTTTTTAGTAAAACCAACAAAGGCTTCTCCTTAAAGAAGTTAAAAATTCTCTCATCATTGAACACGACACTCGATATATTTGCGCGATACGTGCTGGTTTTGTACAGTTAGCGACCCACATAACTTGCCTCATCCGGCAAGTCGAACACAATTTAGATCATTTCATAGGCAAGGCTGTAAATACTTTTGGCAGCCTAAAAACATAAGTATGATGAATCTGATGATTACCTGGTGTCACAATGTCGTTTAGAGTCTCAAGAAAAATGGTTAACACCTGTTCAGAAAATGTATATTAGAGAAGTGTGTCTCCTACTTTCCCGCGGAAGCAAAAGACGAGCAATCAGCAGCAGCCCAAAATGTGCTGTGACGGCACGCCCTACATCCATCCTTAACCCGCGCGGTTGGCAACCCCTGTTCCCCCCAGTCCGAGAAGGGCAGTGCAAGGACGGCGCTGGCAGGGAGGACGTTGTTAGCAGCGGCGGCGGCGCCCATCCTTCCGTTCGGCCGCTGACAAAAGGCGCGGCCGGAGGCGCAGCCCCGCGGCGCCGTCGCACTGGGAGTTGGCGCCCAACGCCCGCGCACTTGCCAAGCGCCGCCGCAGCCGCCGCCGCCGCTGCCATCTCGACCGTGGCCGCCGCCGCCGCCGCCGCCGCCGCCGCCGCCGCCACCGCCACCGCCACCGCCACCGCCACCGCCATCGCCGCAGCCGCCGCCGCCGCTGCCATCTCGACCGTGGCCGCCGCCGCCGCCGCCCCCGCCGCCTCCGCCGCCGCCGCCACCGCCAGCGCCACCGCCACCGCCACCGCCACCGCCATCGCCGCAGCCGCCGCCGCCGCTGCCATCTCGACCGTGGCCGCCGCCGCCGCCGCCGCCGCCGCCGCCGCCGCCACCGCCACCGCCACCGCCACCGCCACCGCCACCGCCACCGCCACCGCCACCGCCACCGCCACCGCCACCGCCACCGCCACTGCCACCGCCACCGCCATCGCCGCAGCCGCCGCCGCCGCCGCCACTACCGCTGCCACCGCCGCCACCGCTGCCGCCGCAACCGCCTCTGCCACCACCCCCGCCGCCGCCACCGCCACTGCCACCACCGCCGCCGCCGTGGCATCCGCCACCGCCACCGCCGCCACTGCCACTTCCACCACCACCGGCCGCTGCCGCCTCCACGGCCATCTCCGCCGTAGTCGCCTCCACCGTCGCAGCTACCGCCACGCCCCCACCACCGCCACAGCCGCCGCCGTCACAACCACTGCCGCCGCCAACGCCGTTTCCACCACCTCCCTC
This sequence comes from Gryllus longicercus, assembly GCA_038098605.1. NCBI lineage: Eukaryota > Metazoa > Arthropoda > Insecta > Orthoptera > Gryllidae > Gryllus > Gryllus longicercus. The sequence goes on along the minus strand of JAZDUA010000338.1, from coordinate 821,812 downwards.
GCGGCCGCAACCACCTTCGCCGCTTCTGCCACCGCCACCGTCACTCCCACTGACACCGCCGCCGCCCTCACACCCTTCACCGCTGCCGTCGCCACTGCCGCCACCGCCATCACCACCACCGCCTTTACCGCCTTCGCCACCACCGCCGCCGCCACAGGCGCGGCGCCGCGCGGTCGCGCCACAGCCGCAGGTATTCTGAGCGCCTGGGCCGCCCGTTCCGACCCATATCGAAGGCAGAATCCCGTGTGCCCTCCGCGCCACCGCCACTCAGCGCCTCGCGCTCCGCGGGCATTGACAGCCCGGCTTGCCACCGCGCCTTCTCCTCGCCACGTCGCCTTTACGCAGGAGATACATTTCAAATAGAATAGCGTTTGTACTTTATTACGCCAGGGTATTAGATAACTAAACTGGTGAAATGATTTTTCCACCGAATTATTTCTTACTCCTTTAACTAAAAATATGTTCACCACGTTTTGTTAGAATATTGCGTGTTTATGGATTGTTTTTTAAATATTCGGCGGAGAAATAATATTTTATAATATATGTAGTTGATGATTCATTGGATTCCATGATCTGACTTTCCCTTCCATTGTAATTTTCGTTCTTTTATTGATGATTTTGATTACAATTTTGTAATATTGTTTATATATTTGAAGATATTGAAAGTCAGGATCAATTAAAAAAATATATGGAGTATATACAGCAATCCTATGTTTAAATGAATTTAGTTTCCTGGCTTACATTTTGAAGAACGAATTAAATATATTTAAGGCAGTAATATTCTTCATGTCTTCCGGGCTGATGGGCCGTGGTCCAATTGGCTTTAAGATGCCAAACGTTTCGCCCACGACGTGGGCGAAACGTTTGGCATCTTAAAGCCAATTGGACCACGGCCCATCAGCCCGGAAGACATGAAGAATATTGACTCCGGCCGTGAAAGCCTACAATGCTGTATTAAGGCAGTAACTTTAAACAAATAGGCTTCGAAATAGATGAGTCAGTGCATCCACAAGAAAATTAAAAGCTCAAAATATGCTTTATTAATGTAATTAATTAATAATTAAAAACAATAAAATTAATCAAAATTTCAAAGAGCAGAAGAATGATTGTACGTAAATAAATTCCACATCTATACTATTTGGAGTGGTTGCCCTACTGAACAAACATGTTTGTGAACTCTGTGAAAGGTGTAACACTTTTTGTTATATTTATTGTCAAGTTCTGGCACTTTTCCATCTTCATTATTCAGCACAGGTGTGGCAAGAGCGTTATACATAAGTGACCCGCTGTACAGTTGCCAAATGATTCGTAATTCTCCCCTGGAAAGGAATGGGAAGGAAATACTTTCTAACCACGTTCATTCACAAGAGAGGAATGATACTAATGAAAACTGACAGTATTTGCTGTCTACCTTTAGGTTATTCTCAAGTGAAAGTTATCTTACAGGTTGCACGCACTTTATTTCGAGAAACATGTGTATCATTTTTGATTTGGTAGTTGAAATGTAATTTGTTTCTTCCAAAATGCTCCTGTTTCATCTTTCTACGGAGTTAATGTTAATAAAACATTTATTTATTAATTAAAGAAAATTTAATATTAGATTATCGTCGAAACAAATTTTTCGAACATTGACTATGCAACCACTTTTGCTAACATGTTGATGAATGAATGATCTATCACGAATTATTAAAATCTTACGTAAGCGTAAAATACAAAATCTCTTAAATAATGTTTGAAGATTGCAAATTAATTTGAATTAAAGTTGTTTTCAAAAATACAAACTAGTTTGTATTTACAATTATGCAAAACGTGGTCACGGCGGAACGGGAAAATGTTCATAATTTTACACCAGAAAATTCCGCGAACAAAACCTAGAAATAAACAAGTCCAATTTCATCCTTTGGAATATATAAAGTTGTTTACGTGACTAAAGGCATTGCAGTAAACAACAGTATTTGTATTAATAATAAAAATAATCGTTAAATAACTTTTAACACAATACCAGTAGAATGTTGTTTGTGGCAGGATATAAAATAAATATTTCTTTTAGGTCCAGAAAAAACAAAATAATTCAATAACTAAACGTTTGTACGTTTTTTGTACTTGAATAGCCTCACAGATTTTGACAATGACAAAATGAAAAATAAATTGCAATTTTTGTATGTTTTCATTCTCATAATAGAATATTTTCTTCGTTTAAACGAATTAAATGTAGATATAACAGCAAACCGTCTCTTACACTCTGACACTGCAAAGAAATAGAATTCCCTGGATTAACGTCTCCCTCTTTTCCGGATCTCCGTCAAACACAAGACGCATTACGAGGTAAATTGGCGTTCTTACGGAGGTGGTCTGCGGCGAGCCGCCTACCTGAGCACGGGCCTTAATGGAAGAGCGGGCTGGCCCCTGACGGGCCGGGGGGAGCGGAAAGCAGGACGGGGGGGGGGGGGGGCGAGCGCTACCTGTCCGAATCAATCCGCCCTTCCCCCTCGCACCTCTCTCCGTGGGGTGCGACCTCGGTCTTCTCCCCCCCCCCCGCGTGTTTGCGCTCGTGACGTCTCTCGAGTTCCCCCTCCCCCTCGCGGGCCGGCCCCTTCCGCTGACCTCTCGGGCGCCCTCTATCTCGGTCGTTTCCTTCCCCGGTTGCGGCCGGCGGCGCCTTCGCGCGCGGCTCGACGCAACCCGCCGCACAGCGCTGTCTTGCTGGATGCCCCTGAAGCTGCGGCGCAGCCAGACGTTTCTTTTAAAACGAACTCGTAATAACAACCACAAACATTTTTTTTGTTTTTGTTTTTACTCGAACGTACAGACTACTTTTCCAGTAGAAAGCCTGGTCGTTAAAGTGGAATTGGATGAGAAATAAGACAACAATAAAAAACAATTACTTGCCTTTGTCACTAAACAAAAAATCACCAAAGAGTTCTTCTGAGGAAAATTTTTCTAAATCTCTTTCATTACCTCCATCGTATTAAAGACCGTTTTTCGGTTCACATTGTTTCATGTTTATTTATTATAATTAAATACAAAAACTGACATTTTAATAAAACATGCAATAAAATATTTCAATTCAAAATTCAGCAACATTTCTAGTTTTATTTGTTTACATAACATCATAAATAAAAAATATATTAAGTAATATAATATATGTTTCATCTTTCCCTTTATTTATATCGTTTGTAATATTATACATACGTTAAACAATTGACACGAACTTTGAAATTAATTTTAATAGGCAATTAATGTGGGTGTTTTGATTTGTAACTCTACCATTCAAACAGGTTGTACGGATTTAGTAATATTCAAGGTTCGCGTTGACTCTCGGGAGACATCTCGTGCCTTCATCCCAATCCTGAAGGTTTTCTCGAGTGCTAATTAGTTACAGAAACGAAATTATCGGCACGGAAATAGACGAAGAAAAATAAAAAACAACGAAAGCAAGCAAAATGAGGGACAAATTGAAGCAAAATGAGGGACAGCTGAAGCAAAATGAGGGACAAATTGAAGGAGGTAATACGCTCCAGATTTTTCATTGCCGCGAGCTGCTTGTTAATGCGCGAAGTTCAATTAGCGCGAGTCGGGAAACCGCGGGGGCGCCGTAAATAGAAAATCGCGCGGCTGCAGACGCGCGATCGATCGGCGGTCGCAGTTTGGTCACGTGATGGAGCATCGCGTAAACTTGCCGCGTTCGCAGTGGAACATTTGATGCTGAGCACACTTCGCTTGACGTCGCCCGATGTGGCATACAGACCACATGCTTTTGTGTGAAACATCGGATGGGAAACTGTGGTCGCATACAAAAATGAAACGTTTACGGATTTTGTTAGTATATCATACATACAAACCAAGACCCAAGGACTATTCGCCTTTTTATCGACATTTAAACGCGCAGTTTATGCCTGTTCTGTTGAAATATTATTTTGTTAATACAAATATACATAGTATTCTAGCTACAATATCAGACAGGTTCTGGGTAGACTAGCAGTTTTGTTTATTTTGACAGGAATGGAATGTAAATAACCGTGACATTTTTGAACACTTTAATGTATAAGAATGTTTAAGAAACGTTCTGGTTTATTTTTGGAATAGAATTACTCACAGACCCTGTATTTTCTGTTTATTTTAAAAGACAACCGTTTTTAACATTTCATCCAATATTTCCATGTAATTGTCAATCTTTGACATTAAGGTAATATATAGAATCTCAGAACATGGTATATTGTTCTAAACAATAAGAATACATGATAATATGTAACTTCATCACAATTCACAAAACATATCATCATGGCTTTTTTCATTAAATAAATCTAATTTCTTAAACCGAATCCTAGTACAATAAATAATAAATTGCACATTTTTCATGTTTTCATTAAACCTCATTCACTTTTAGCTTTAATCTTGAAGCTGCACGTATTTAACAAATCATTTTATCAGTTATTTGAATCAGCAAAATAGAAACGTACTAACTGGAATAACAACGCTATTTATTTACTGTGTTCCATTGCTCTAGAAATTGAATAGTTGTGTCATCCACCTACCAAGTAAAATCCGGAACTTTCGAAGTCCTAACGTTTCGTGAATGTGTGTGCAGGGGCATTGGCCTACGCCGAGTTGGGAACCATGAACACGAGTTCAGGCGCTGAATACGCCTACTTCATGGACGCCTTCGGCTCGCTGCCTGCCTTCCTGTTCTCGTGGGTGTCGACGCTGGTGCTGAAGCCGTCGCAGCTGGCCATCATTTGCCTGAGCTTCGCGCAGTACGCAGTGGAGGCCTTCTCCTCGGAGTGCGAGCCTCCCACCCTCGTTGTCAAAGTGGTCGCCGTGCTGGCCATCGGTGAGTACCTCATTCGCTCTTTCTTCCATTTCCATCCTCCTCCCCCTCCTTTCTTTCCCTCCTCGTCGTCAAACTGGTCGCCGTGCTGGCCATCGGTGAGTGCCCCAAACTCGCTCTTTCTTTCATTTTCCTCCTTCCTGTCTTTCTTTCCCTCGTCGTAAAAAACTGGTCGCCGTGCTGGCTATCGGTTAGTGCCCCCCATACTCGCTTTTCCTTGCAATCCCCTCCATCCTGTCTTTCTTTTCTATTTATTTTGATAGTTTTTTTTTCATTGTATCCCACGTCTCGAGCGGAGAGAACGATGATTCTAGCTCCTGATTCACATCTGCTACTTATTTCTACTCACTTTCTTTTACCTTTCCAATCCTTTTTAATTCATATTGAATGAAGGATGTAAATAGGATTTAATATAACCTTATTTGTCTTCAAAGTATCTCCATTACGAAAGAGACGAAATCATTAATCACTTCTTCATTTACACGGTTTGTTCACTTAATAATACTTTTTTGTTCATTCATTCTCGTTTTAAACAATGTTCTCATCTATACTTCGTATACGAGGAAGTAATAATGTTTGTTATTTCTGGCTCTGAAGATAAACATTCGCAGTATTTAGAATATTAGTTTTTCTTCTAAAGTCTTTAGAAGAATTGCTGACAAATGTAATATTACGTTTTTGAATTGTCCGCTCTATATTTACCCAGTCAATGCCGCATAACCTTAAAAATCATAAAATATTATCTCAGTCTGACTCCAAAGCACCAAACAGTGGTTATATGAACATTTTTTCTATAACAAGTAGCAATACCATTAGAGGGTTTCCATGGTCATTGCAACATACATGAAAATCATAGTAACACCAATTTAATTAAAAATTTCGGCATCAATTAGTTTAGTTACTTTTAATTAATAGTGAAATGAATCTTCACGTTCCTAACAAATGCATGATACCTCCGAAGTGCGATTCCCAAGGCAATAGCCGCAATACCTCGCTCGGTCTAACGCCGCGCAATTCGCCCCGTCAGCACCCTCGTCTCCCCGTCCCCTCCCCTCCTCGCCCCGCCCCGCCGGCAACCCGTCTCGCCGCCGCGCAATATCTCCTCCCGGGGACGCCGCGCCCCGCGGCCCTCACTTTCGACCCCTGCGAGACGCCTTCGCCGCCGCGGGCGCCGCCTCCACCGCCAGCGGCGATTCCTTTTGGCCCCCCTCCCCCTTCCCCTCCTCCTCCTCCAGGGCCAGCATCCCTCTCTTCCGCGTCTGCTCTCGCTCCTACTCGGGCGACGAGGCGCTCTCGGGCCGACCCGAATTCCACGCTCCTGCTCCAACCACCGTCCCACAAAGGCTTGTCTAATTTAATCCCTTATCTTAGGTCGCTGTTCGTGCTAGTCTTGTTTCGGGAAAATTCCTCTCAATTTATACTGACAAATATCTATTTGTGTTCTTCTTTTCTCCTATCGGTGCACTCATGCCTCTGCTAAATTTGTTTGTTTTTCTTTTACTCCTATCTTTATTTTATAATTTTTATCATTCTTTTATTTTTTTTTTTAATATTCCGTTTCCATTTCTTAATTTTTTGCTTGTTCTTTATGACTTCGCAACGCTTTTCGCAGCTACCTCTTGTTCTTAGTGGTTTTCTTTGCGTTTTTCTTTTAATTTTCTAATCTCTTGTTTGCTTCACGTTCTGTTTCCTTCTCATTGTGTAGTACCTGTTTAGTTCCCTGCAATTTCTGTTCGTCGTTTGGTCCTCCCCAATGTTCTCGCCTTCTGCCTGCGGTGATCGCATGTTTCTCAGGGGCAGTCGAAGAGTCTCCCCTGCCGCCGCCTTAGTCTCCACCTACCTCCACGCCATGCATCGCGCCCCGCCCCCGCCACCGCCCTTACTGCCCGCCCCCGCGCCAAGGTCCTGCGCCCCGCCCCGCGCCCCGCCACCGCCGCCCACGTCCCACGCCCCGCCCTCGCTCCCCCCAAGCGCTCCGCCCCCGCGCTCCGCCACCGCCTCCGCGCTCCACCCCCGCGCTCCATCCCCGCGCTTCGCCCCCGCGGGCCGCCCCTGCGCTCCTCCCCTGCGTCCCACCCCCGCGCCCCACCCCCACGCCACACCATTGCACTTCGAGCCCCTCCGCCTCCCTCGCCCCCCTGCTCCGCTCCCCACGCCCTATGCCCCGTGTCCCTCGCCCCATTCCCCCCCCGCCCCCTCGCGTTGCTATGGCCCTCGCGCGAGCGCTTGCGTCATCGTGCCCGCGCCTGCGGCGGGCGATCGGCCGCCCGACTTCCGGAGATCGAAGCGCCGGCAGCGGCGCTGATTGCAACGCGACTCGAGTGGCGGGCGAAACGACGTTCGGAGAAACGGCGCTGGCGCCTCCGCGTCTCGCGGAGACGCCCGCCCGTCACCGGCGCGTTGCCAATTTATTTTCTCCTTGCTTCGGCAGAAATGATTCATCATCCCGTTACTGGTCACGTTCTGCTTCGAAAAAAGAACTTCAATACCCTTTTCTTCAATTCACTAAACATTTTTATCAATAAAAATCAGAAACTTATCTTTAAAAATGTATTTAGTGTGTTACTCAACAAAAGAAATGGCAACATTACCAGTAGTAGATAGTCGGATCCTTTTTCTATTTTTCGTTGATGAGTATAAATTGGAAAACTTTATCAACAAACAAATTTATTACTATCTCAGTTTCGTAGATCTGTGAATCGCTTCAGTAAATGACGCAAATACTCAATAAATCGCTTCGAGACTGTTTCTGTTTGTTCGCTTTTAGAGAGCAGTTCGTCCAAAACAATGCCGAGTCTGGATATTTTTCCGTTTTAACATTCTGAATGCCTCGTAAGACAAAGGAGTAAGGCGAGGGCAGTTTGCGGGTGAAATGGCGCGCCGTGACATTTGCAACACTTAGGCCGTCGCTCCTTCCTTCGCCTCCCCTTATTCCCCTCTGCGCTCCGCCGACTCCGCGTTCTCTATCTCCCCCGCCTCCTCGTATCCTTGCCTCCTCCCCCTCCTCCTCTTTCTCTCTGCGCTCCGCCGCCCCCGCCTCCTCTACCTTCACCTCCTCCTTGTCTCCGTGTCTCCTCTACCTCTTCCCTGTCCTCTGCCTCGACTTCTTCCTCTCTGTGCTCCGCCGCCTCTGCCTCCTCCTCATTCACATCCTCCACCACTTCCGCATCCTCTACCTCTTCTGCCTCCTCCACCGCTTCCTCTGCATCCTCCATCTCCTCCGCCTTCTCTTCTTCCTTCCTGCTCCGCCTCAACCGCGTAGACTTCATTCTCTACCTCTTCTGCCTCCTCCGCCTTGTCCATATATTCCACCTCCTTCGCCTCCTCCATCTCCTCCCTACTCCTCCTCCCTCCTCCTCCTCCTCCCTCCCCCTCCTCCTCCCTCCCCCTCCTCCTCCCTCTTCCTTCTCCACCCTCCTCCTCCACCTCATCCATCTCCTCCGCCTCCTCCACTTCCTCCTCCCTCCTCCTCCCCCTCCTCCGCCTTCTCCACCTCCTTCGCCTCCGCCTATTCCACCTCCACCGCTTCCTCCGCATCCTCCACCGTTCTGCCTCCTATTCTTCCTTCCTGCGCTCCGCCTCATCCGCATCCTCTTCATCCTCCACTTCCTCTGCCTCCTCCACTTCCTCCACCTCCTCCACCTCCCCAGCCTCCTCCACCCCCTCCGCCTCCTCCGCCTCTCCGCGCTCCGTCGCCGCCTCGGATCCTCGCTTGCGACCTCCGCTTCGAGCACTGGCGCAGCGCAAAGGGCGCGTCTCCCCCCCCCCCCCACCTCCGTCGCTCGCCGTTTGTTTTGCTCCGCGCTGCGGCTCTCGCCCGCCCGCCCCATTGCGCGCCGGCCACGGCCAATAACGCGCCTTCAAAGAGAGCGTCCGCGCTTCGCGGAAACGGGTTGCGTCGCCGAAATGGAGCCCGCGCGCGTTATTTATTCTGTTGGGAAGCAACGCAGGCGTTCAATGCCTTTTAGTACTATAGGATTATTGATCCGAACATGGAAGGTGTTTACCGCTCGATTTCTTGTGTTTGCACAGTCGAACGTGACAAGAAACATAATTAATGTTGTCCTAATTTGATACTATTCATCGATGTAGGGATGCGTATAGAGAAATATAATCTTTGTCGTTCGTAGAAGTGTGTTTGAACTTTGTAGTGATTATTGTTAAATTATGAATTAACTTTCATTCAACATTTTTAGTTTTGTTATGTAAGTAATATATCAATGAACTTTTATTTACTAGAATAACATTTATAAGCGCGTTCTAAATGACACTGTGTAAAATTGGATATGTGAATATGAATATGAGACCAGAGAGGAAGTGGGAGAGTAGAAAAAAATTAAGGAGAAAAATGAATGGGCATTTCGGAGGATTTAGGACTCTTTCGTAACAAAACACTTCGCTCAGTTTCTGAGCTAAAATTATGTAAAACTCTGCTCAGTTTCTGAGCGTCAGTACTTAATAAAATTCGGCAGATATTGCGTTCAGGGCAGCTTAAACGGACGCAGCCGAGCGATGGGCAAAGCGCCCGCCGAGCGTCGCTAATGGAAGGATCGAGCGAGCGTTTTTGCGTATATTGCCAGGCGCCTGTCGGGCAATCATTTACGACCCCGGCAATGACAGAAGCGGCTAGAAGCAACAGGGGTCGGGAGGCACCCGACGAAGGGAACGGGAGAACACGGGATGTCAAAGGCAGCGTGAAAGTATCAGCCACAGCACACTGCCACTGCAGTTTAATTCAGAGACTAAATAAAAATGAACTGCATAAAAGACTTAAAAATGTGATAGAATTACAAATGCATTTATATGACTTTCGGTGAAATGTTTAACAATTCGTTTACTTTTTATCATGTAAAAATATGAATGTTAGCAAGTTTTTATCAAATATGAGTTTATTGAATTCCAATGTTGTGTATTTTCAATGTAAATATTTTTTTAAAGTAGATGTCTGGCAAGGTTCCCTGGCTGAAGAAATTTTAGTGGCGTCAGAACACAATAAATTATCAATAAAAATGGTACTGTTGAGAACATTCTCATAAATATAGATTAATCCGTTTCTTTGATGTCCATCAGTTATTCTCCACATAAAGCAACAAAGAGGCAATTGTGCGAGGCGCGTAGTTGTATAGAAAAGCTGTTGAATGAACCAGGAGAGACGAGATACACTGACGCAATACGTTTGAATCTAGAGATGTAGCATATATTTCTATTAGAAAAGCGGGAATGCATTTGGAAGTAGATGGAATAGATCAATGTGACAAATGCTCAGCGGAGAGGAGAGCCGGGTTATTGGAAATTGGCAGGCGTATGGTGATAAAGAGGAGGGAATAACGGTGACACACGGACCAACGTCGTGAAACGAACAGAAAGGAGGCGTTATAGCGTGGGAGACATGCATTTGAAAGATCCACGTGTTGGATGGAGCGTCGCCTGGTGGGATAGAATGCATTAGATGCAAAATGAAGAGGATCCGTGCAGCAGTATATGAATACTGTATATGAATTTGGAGACCTTTACACTGCATGTGGGTAGGGCCTCTACATTGTAGGAGAAAATTTCAAGATATCGTGGGCGGATGAGAGAAAGTGGCCTTAACGCCGTCTTTGCAGGGAACTTGAGACCGATTTGGCAAATCATAACACGTGGAATGTTTGTGGAGTACACAGTAAAACAAGGTGGGTGGAACCGACAGAGTTTACACTGGAGGGAGGTGGTGTAGCGTGCAAAGCTAACACACGGGCAGAGCCAACATGATGGAGGTCGAAATCACGAAGGGGAGAGAAAAAGAAAAGGCCAGCGCGGATGCGACAATACGGATGCCGCTAATAGCGAGCGCTGCGCTAGCGAGGGCAGGGGGCTTCGTGAAGCTAATGGAAGCAGCGAGGGCGAACCAGAGAGTACATTACGAGGTGGGACAAACGCTGCCATGCCGAGAGTGACGCCCCGGGCGCTCGCAAAGGAGGCTGCGGGGGCAGATGGCCCGGAAGCGCGCACAATGCGCTCGGAAGCATCGACGGGGGCGAAGTGACGGCTGTGGCGGCGGCGGGAGCAGTGTGGCCAGCGGCAGGGAGGTGGGCGTGGCGTGGCGCGGCGCGGCATGGTGAGGAGCGGCGGGACGCGGCTTGGCGTGGTGCGGCGTGGCGAGGCGGAGCGGGGCAGAGCGGGGCGGGGCGCGGTGTGGCGAGGCGCGGCGCGGTACAGGGGGCGGGACGGGGCGGGGAGGGGGGCGAGGCTGGGCGGCGGGGTGGAGCGGGACGGGGCGGGGCGGGGTGAGGTAGAGCGAGGTGAGGCCGGGCGGGACGGGGCGGAGCGGGGCGGAGCGGGGCGGAGCGGGGCGGAGCGGGGCGAGACGGGGCGGGACGGGGCGGGACGGGGCGGGACGGGGCGGGACGGGGCGGGGCGTGGTAGCACGAGAGGGCAGGGCGGGGTGGAGCGAGGCGGAGCGAGGCGGGGCCGAGCGGGCCGAGACGGGGCGGGGCGGGGCAAGGTGGGTCGAGACGGGCAGGGCGGGGTGGAGCGGGGCGGGACGGGGCGGGCAGGGGCCCATCGGTCGATAGGCGCGCGCCGCCGGTGCCGCTCGCCCATTCATGGCCGCGCCGTTACTCCGCGACGAGCCCCCGCCACTGACGTCACAGCGTTGGACCCACACGGCCCGGGCCGCCGCCACCGCCCCCTCCCCACTCCGCCGAGCGAGCCGTGTTATGGGCTGCGAGGATTCGGTTTCCAGCACTTCTCCCGGGATTTGTCACCGTGATGGGTAGTTCAGTCGTAATTCAATCTCGCTCGATTGGGGTCGTAGCTGATGGGGCGCGCTTGCAATTGATGGCAATATTGGTAAACATACAATTTATCAATTATCCTTTGCAAACTGTTATTTACGATCAACCCAAAATATACCCATCTCGTATTTGTCACTCCAGTGCGGCAAAATAAACGGCCGCAACAATTCCTCGTTTGGGAAAGACAAGTCTTATTTGTGCCACCTGAAATCCCAAGTGATTACTTTGACACACTGACCTAAAAAAATCATACGACAACTCAAAATTTGTAGTATTAACTGACTTCCGCGAGACGAGGTTTTATGTTTTTGTTTTTCACGGTTTCCTCCGACGAACCCAAACAGTTCAATCGGGGCCCCCGTCGCGGGGTAAGTGTTTCCGGGGTTCCCCGCGCTTCAGACGTCGCCTTTCTTACGACGCGCGTCCCGGAAGTCGTTAAAGCGACGCACTCCCCGCCGCCGCCGCGCTCGCCGCCGCCGCGCTCGCCGCCGCCAGCGTCGCCGCTGCCACCACCGCCAACGCCGCTAGTCCGTCCGCCGCCGTCGCCACAACCGCCACCACCTCTGCCACCGTCACCACCGCCGTTACCGCGTTCGCCGCCGGCGCCGGCCAGGGGCGGATCCAGCCGATCATTTCGGAAGGGGGCATCATTGATTTTTTTAAAGAAACACTTGTTCTTATTTTATATATTATATATTATTTTTGGTGTATATAGTGTATATATGATACTATACATTTTTTTAATTACATAGATCTATCAAAAATAAATATTTAAATCAATTTTTCGGAATTAAAGAAGGCAACAAACAAAAACTCTAGGCCTTTTGGGGGGCAATGGCCCCCCCTGGATCCGCCGCCCATCGCTGCCGCTGCCACCGGCCCGTCCACGCCGTAATGGAGTGGCGTATCGCGATCGGGTGAATGGCTCCCCGGCGTCCTGCAGCGCCCGAGCCCTGCCCCCACTCCCACCCCCACCTCTCCCCACCCCCACCCCTCAGTCTCTGCAGTGGCCACTCGCTCCGTTTCTCTTACGATCGGCTTCGTGCTGTGTTGTTTGGATTTCTCAAGATTTTGTTCTTCCTTTATTTCATTTTCCAGACCGTTTGTCGGTTGATTGCGAGAAAGAAGCACTAAGCTGAAATTCTGACTTATTCCAGTACTTTGTTGTTTCTGACTTATTCTAATATGTTTTCCAAGGAAATGTTTACTATGCGAGCATATTTGTCTTTATGACATTTTCATTCTTCTCGTGTATATTATGACAATTTATTTTATCATAATCTAAATTAGCGACCCCATAATTTGTTACAATTTTAAGTTTAGCCATTCGCTTATTATATTTGCGAGTAACATGTAAACAGACAAACTTGATCTTGTATCAAGAAAAATTTCTTTGTCACGAGTTTCCAAAACCTTAATTATCATTTAATCACGTAACAATTATTTCTTATTATATTATACGTTTTAATGAAGTTAAAAACTCTTTTGCTAACCACAATTACGAATATTTTATTTTGAAATTGCCATCTGTTCTGAGATCATTATTTTGTAATTTATTATGAGTAGTACAATAAATTAAATCAGTTACACGACTCATTTTTATTATCAGCTGACATAAATTTTTATTAAATGAAAACGTTTACGCGTACTGCCCCCTGATAGCGCCTCTTCCGTTACGATTTTCATCCCAACGCGCAACGTTATTTCATCAAACTCTTTTTCTAATGATTCTTTTAAAAAGTATATGTATTTGTATAATTTTTCTAAGCTATTTTAGGCAGGTTATTTTAAAGATTTAATTCGCCGATAGATTTTTTTTTAATCTACAGAGAAAGATAACGTGCGGACCCAAACTGTAATTTTTCTGGTTAAAATGTTTTAGCGTAAAATGTTTACTTTCAATATTATATATTAACGATAATTGAATAGAGGATTTTTTTATTTAGTTTGAAATTTAATATCGTCTCATTTCGAGCCAAAATAATTTTTGTTACGAAATTATTTTTTCTTTCTCATTTTACTCATTGAATTATTTCTTTCGTGTTCCTTTACCTCTTCTGTTGGGGTTGATTGTTCAGAATTTCATGTCCCCCCACTATTCACGGCATACGATGTTTCCATTGCCACTTCCACTCCCAAGTTCCCCTAGGCATTATTGTTTCATTATCATCCTGCACGTCTACTAGATGCCCGAACCAACTCTGCCCTTTGTTATTCTGCTCGTTCCTGCAACAAACGCCTCTCTGGGGAACCGGCCACTCTACGCCCCAGCTACAGCTCTCTTTGCACTTCCGGTCAGCTCGCGTCACAATGCCTCTCTGACGCAGCCCTTATCTGCACGCGATACACACTGGTTGACACGCGTATCTGCCCTGATATCAGTTCTCCCATCAGACGAAGGATTTATCTTCTTGGCTCTTGTCGAAATTCGATTCTGCAAGTTTTGTAAACAAACAATGCAATTAAAACTCCTAAATGATTCTACATAAATGTAACTTCAGATTATACAGAATCAATACCGATGATATGAGAATTTTGGACAAATTTTTGTTTCTACTGAATGTCAATACTTGCCTTCCAATGCCTTCCGGGGTTTTTTTCCTGCGTTCCAGAGATGCCGATTTCGCGCCGGGTACCCACTATGTCCGTCATGGGGGACACATATTAATCTTTACACTAGACACAGATGCGGGCTCCTCGGTCTGTGGTTAGTACACTCACAAGGCCTTCCGCTACAACGCATACATGAAAGATAAGGGACAAACAACCATGTCCACGCGGAACTCGAACCCACGGCCCTTCGGACTGAGGCGCTGATTAGGCACAAGCTCAGGCTATCCAGGTTGGCTATTACTGAATGTCAATAATTTACGGTAAAGGCTGTGAATGAAAACGGGAATTTGAGGCCAAAAAACGTAAAAACAGTTACTTACAAATTAGTTACTGATACTGTTTCATTACCTCATCATCAATTGATGTCTTAATGATATCATTGCTGTAAATTTTTTCTTGGTCTGCCAATTTCTCCGTCTCAATTACTTTTAATCCCGCATAAAATGAAACGCAATTCTTTATACACTCAATGAAATATCTGAAAATTTAGAAAAAAATATGAGTTATTCGCTAGAAACTCAAAGTATCAGTGTGTGAAAATATATTGCCAGTGAACGTTAAGAGAGAAAAAAACTTAGTCATTATAGGCATCAAAACAGACAAAAGTAATAAAATAAATCATTTTTAACGGTTGAGGTAGCAATACCATTAATATACGTTAAAAGAGACATGATGGTTCGAACGGTAGTCAAAATTATGAAGATTACAATACGAGAAAAGAAAACAATAAATTTTGACATATCAGAGTGAATTTCGAGCCCAAGTACAACATAAATTATTTGTAGTTGTTAGAATTTGCACTGTAGTTTGCAAAGGGGCTTACATGGCTTGATCCACTTTGATGTACTTCCTGTGATTTGGTCATCTCTCATCGTGTTCCGAAGTTCCGTCTTAACGACAAATGGCACTGCACTTCGAAGGGCAGATTATAGAGTTTGGTTCTGGAGCTCCAGGACGACGCGCAACAGGGTTACTGAGATTGGATGATGGAGTGGAAGATTCGATGTCGTGGTGAGGGTTGCGTTGGAAGACTGATGGAGAAGTCACGTTATATCTCGTTGCATTCGTGAAAACATTTTTAATCTTTTGTTGTTGTTTTTTGCGAAATAAACCTATTGAGTCGTCAACTAGAACTAAAATTAGAAAATGTTTATAAATTGAAAAAGTATGGTACCAATTCAATTTTCCAACTCATATGATCACTAGAAACTGAATTTTAATGAGATTGCTTAGTATATTCCCCAGCAATCAGGAAATGTGTTTACTTGGTATGTGTATGAAACACCTAAATTCCAATTATTTAAACATGGTTTTATTATCCATATTTTGCCTATAGTGCCTGTTTCCTTACTAAGAATCATATGTCTGCAAATTGTTAAGTATTCTGCATATTTTACTTCAAAATGCATATCATTATTTATATTTATTTTAATAAATTAAATTTTAATATCATTCATGCATGGATCACGGTAGCTAAAATCAATTCCTGTTTGTACAAATAAATTATGCATGATATTTAACAAGAACATGAGGATAGTTTCAAGTAAACGCCTACATTGAACAATAAAGATCAATAGCTCATTAAATAGAAATAGTGTTCAAGAAGATCACGAAAATTACACGCACTAAATTCAGAGATGAAGGAATTTACCATGTAAACAACTTACATTTAAGAGATCTGCAGTACGAAACATATACGTTGTTTACTAAATCCAAACAAACATTAGGTGCTCGCAAACTCCACAAGTAGCGAACAAGGAAACAGACGGAGATTGCAGCACTTTGCCGGAGAGCGCACCGAAGGACAAGCGTGGGTGTAAAGGGGGGTTAGGGAAACGCGGTGGCGCAGAGGAACGAACCAGAGCAGCAAGCGCTGGTGACGGCGACTGCGCAGGTGGCGGCGGGGCGGCAGGGTGGCAGGGAGATGGGAAGGCGAGGGGGTGAGGTGGAGGAGAGCGGGGGCGTGGGGCGGCGGGGTGGCGAGGCAACGTGAACGCGGGGAGGATGGGGAGGCGAAGCGGCAGGGGCGGCGGGGGCGGCGGTGCGCTGGGATACGGGGCGGCGGAAACGAGGGCGGGGGCGGCAGGGGGAGGGAGCGGCGGGGCGGGGGGTGGCGATGGGGCGGGACAGCTGGGAGGCGGGGATGTGGGGAAGCGGGGGCGGCGGGTTGGGGGCGGGGGCGGCAGGGCGGTGAGGCGCGCGGGATAGAGGGTTGGTATTGAGGCCGCGAAGATAAGCGACGGTTTTAGGCGTCAGAGCACGCCACGGTCTCGCCCGCGCACCGCGCACTCAGCCACCCACGCCACAAGGCGCTCCATCACCCCTCCCCCCTCCGGCTTGTCAGCCCTCACCCCCACCATCGCCACGCCAACACTGCGCACTCGCCGTGGCGTCCACTCACCCCCCCCCCCCCCCGCGACCAAACCTCTCGCCCGGTGCACCCCACGCCCACACCGGTTGAGGTTGCGGCTGTCAGCAGCGACTGGGACCGGGAGGTTCTAGGGGTTGAGGCCCGACTGTTCCGGATTTTTTTATACTTGCTTGCTGGCTGTGAACGGAGGAGAATTCTAGCAGATGGCTGCTCTGATCGATAGTTTACCATGGGTTTTCCGATCAACACCAGGCGAATGCCGGAGCAGTTCCCGAGCAAAGGGGCCTCGCATCGTGCTCGATCTTCCCTTCCTTGCTCTAACATCTTACACACACTTTCATACATTACACCACCACACACGTCGCGAGTTTTGTGCTTGTTCCGGCTGGGGCAGTGCTACGTTACGGGAGATACCTGGAGGGTGGATTACCCTGCATGGCAACGTATAGGTCGCCGCCGGAACTCACAATTTATTAGGTTACGACCACCACCCACTCCTGGCATAAAATTAATTCTCTACATTAACGGTAATAATGAGCATATTTGTTAACGTGCTCGAATTCGTCAATCAATGAAATGAACGTGCATGCCCTAGCGCGCTCCATCTCTGATTCCTACACGCCCGCCCACCCCTCGGCGTCTCAACTACGCAAGAGCTGCCTCGCCAACTCCCCCCCCCCCCCCCGCGCTGCCACGCATCATCACGTGGACAATCTCACCGCCCACCCCGCCGTGCGTCCATCGTGCTTCCACGCCGTTTACCCACCTCTTGGGGCTGTGAACGCTCGCCACCCACGGCGTTTGCTCGGGCAGCATCAGCCCACCGCGCCATCCCCTCGATGCTGCCTCCCCTCGCCCTAACATCGATCCCCCGCTCTCGCCAATGCTCGCTGCTAGTCACGGCCCCCTCCTCCACATCCGCAATATTCCCCAGCGAACTTTGCTACTCATTTCCTCCATTGCGAGTCTACGTCTGTTCCTCTACCAACACGTTCTTCTGCTCTTCGCGTCACATCGTAGATCGCCGCGCTCCTTCATGCGCCCAGCCAAGAATTTCATTTCCTACAATCTACTGTTCCGTCTAACTCTCACGGCCTTCGCAGTATCCGGAAAAGTGCGCGCATTCCTATGTCGAGATATTTTTCGGTAATAGCCAATCACTTTCGCTCGTCGCTGTTTTGAAAACTCCTTTTCGCGTCTGAATATCTCTTTTATTTTTACCTCGAGCCTTTTTTAATCCACTCCGCTTTATGCGTATTCCGCCGATCTTTCAGCCCGTCTTATTAATTCGATCTCCAGGGCAGCCGTTTTCCCCTCCGCTCTCAGGCGCCTTCTGCCTCGCAGCTTCTTCTCATCTGCGCAGCGCGCCGTCTGCTGTTTAGCGCTGAGCGCTCTACCCCAGCACCCACGGTCTCCCATGGTTTATTTGCTACTTTTTCTCATATATGTGTCTGTCTTCCCTATATGTGACCCAATGACGCAATTCATACGGTCACAGCAACAATAATCTTTCCGGTATAAGCATAACACGGAGTTCAAGAAGTGAAGATAAGAGTAGATTTGGAATAGATAAAAAGAAGTTTACCCTCAATTGAGCGGACTCATTTGCAGCCCTCACAAATGCCAGTTATTTTAAATAGTCTATTTTGCATGGGATTTGTATTCCTTTTGCTTTTACTGATTCTGTTAAACATTTGTATCCCAACATTCCAATAAATTACTATAAATATGATTTATCTGGTTGTTCACGTCTCAGTTTTCCCACAGTATTAAAATGTCAGCAGTAGACGATACGTAAATGGCACTTGTGTAAAGTAAATTTCTCGAGGAGTCCGAGTGCATGGCAATAAACGAAGCAGAGAGCTCCTGGCAACGATCTCAGCAATCTGAGTTACACCACAGGAGCTATGGATTCTTGAATGAAATTGATATCTTGTTCGGAGTTTTAAGATATTTTTTTTAAAATATTGAAGTAACTGAAATGGGTGTAGATAAGTCTGGAATTAAAAGATGTTAGTTCTATATTATGTTGCAACTGTAAGAAATATATGTGACGTTCCTGATCCAGATACCAGATTCACTGTCAATCTTCGTTACCAATTTGCATAGATACCAGTTGACATATAGATATCAGCTGACAAATAAAATTGAGAAATGATCAAAACTGAGCAAGAGAACACCTACGTCTATTAAAAATCGGTTAAATTAGCTGTTTTGGCACAATCTACAAGCCTAACCTAATATTTTTCTTATTTTGGAAATATTTACTTATTTGCGTTTCTCTCCGCATATTGAATATAATTATTTATGACATTATGAAAGTAAGGGTACCACCTAATCAGTATTCATTTGAATGAAGGAATTAATTGAAATAATTTGAAGGGAATAATTAACTAATTGTACTAAGCTAGAATTTCATTAATCTCAAAGTATTCACAAAAGTACGAGACGTTGTTCACGTATTCGCAGAACAAACTTTTCAAAGTTCTGTTTATATTTTATAAGTTTCCCTCTTTTAATTAATTCACTTCGTACCAAAACAATTATTCAGACAGTTCCCCTGCACTTACCTATCTGTTTTTTATTTCTCTATTTTTACTCTTCGTTTTATATTTTTATATAATTTTTTATAATGTTTATATCAATAATTTGTGTATCATCTGAAACGGGAACTGAGCTAAAGTGTAATTTTTTCTTTCGACTTCATCTCACAAATAGATAATTCATTTTTTATCAAGTACCTCCTAATATTGACAGAATTGCAGGAGACGTTCTTTAAATCCAAAAAGAGTATATTATGAAGAAGAGTATGTTTTATCTACCTATATTACATAGATTTTAGAATATTGTTTAATTTCTTTCCGTTTCCCAAATTTGTTTTTATTTTGCTACATATTTTATGGTTTGACTTTAATTTTATCATAAAAATAATTATTTCTTCTTGCATCTATTTCTCTCTTTATGCGACCTTCAATAAGGTTCAAGGTCATCCCAGTCTTTGCGTGATCAGGTAGCTCTTTGCCCCTTCACCCATTCATCTTTGTTCTCGTCTGACACCGATCAATTGCGCCGTGAAAAGTGACGTCGGAATATGATCCCGGTAATTGCTTGCCGATGACGGAAACCTATCAAAGTGCTGGCAAGCTGTAAATACAGATACATAATGACAAGATAAGTGCTCTTCCATGAGCATCAAATCATTCATTCCCTAATATTATTTGCTGAAAAATAATCACGAATCACGACTTTTAAAATAAAATAACTATTTCCAAAAGGGAGTATTCCAAACCTTGTGTCTCTCTAAAGAATATGAAGGAAGAGAAGTATAATATCGATAATATAAACGAGAGAAAGTAATTTATTCAAATACATACGATATGTTCAATCAATCAAATTAAGATAAACGCATAGCTCAGAGCCATCGTTGCTGCTGCCTCCGCAGCGATTCTAACCGCGATGTCCTAGGGTTTTAGTCCCGACGGTGGCGCTCTGATCGGCACTTCTCCGTAGGTACCTTACTCCGGTCATACCCGGTAAATGCCGGAGCAGTACCCGAACTAACGAGGCACGAACCACGAGCGATCTCTGCTTCCTCTTCCTTGTCCAGCCCTCCCTCTTTTCGAACATTTACTCTCACTTAAACTACACTACCATAAATGTTGGGATATCAGAATTGAGTTAAGAGCTTGTCCCCCTAGGGGAAGATAGCTGAAGGAGAATCCGCAGCAAGATTGGCACCGATTTCATCTTCTAGCGCAGAAGGAATCACCGGCACCTCATGGAATAAAATACATTCACCACACTAACGGGAATAATGACCATAGAAATTGACGTGCCATGAAATATCAGTCATTCAAATTAAGATAACTATTGTTATTAATAAAGTACTAATAAGTTACTTCTGGTAGGGTAGAGCATGCCAGAATCAAGCAGCACTACAATGAGAATTTTTCGAACTCCTTATCTCCAAATGTAGTTATCCCTTAGTTAAGCCCTTGAATACCATAAAATGTTGCGTTTTAATCACTCAAATAATGCATTTTTTCTAAATATATTCAATATAACCATACTTAGAATACTCAATCAGTGGCGAACTTTACTGAAACGCACCCAGGCGAGAAGTATTCACACCTGCAGTAGAAGTGATATGCCTTACTCCAATAACAAGGCTTATCATTTGAGCTTCTCCTGAGGTTCTTCACGTGGGTTTCGCGTCCTTTTAAACACGACTCTCATTCAGCACGTGTTCAAACTTCTTCAAAAGCAGAATTGGAGAATAAAATTCCGTATACATGTCTCAGAATAAATGGGTACCTTCTAGGATGTTAAAAACAGGAGTGAGTCAAATATGATCGCTTTTTGCCAATGAGCATGTGGTGCGAAATCGCTTGTAACGAAGTTGGACCAGATTTTCACGCTTCCTTTTGACAAACGACTTCGGGAGTTTTAGCGAGTGCGCACAGCGGCTTCTGGACCGACAGCACCACACTGCGCATGCGCACATTCCCTAAATCTCCTGAAGTCGTTCGTCAAAAGGAAGCGTTTAAGTCGGGTCTTACTCAGGTGACATTTACCTCTGGTTGGGAGGCAACTCGTACACGAAATCAGGATGCGAAGTGTTCTTGGCTGCACTAGAACAAGTGCCTACCAAATACCAGAGAAATATTATTTGCCAAACATCAAGGGGTAAATGTCACTTATTTAACTTCTTTATATAACATTTCCTACATGTTCACTGGCAAAACGTTAGTATCTTCGACCCTCTAGAAGCTATAAACATTTATTCTGATACATCTGCATGTCAGATTCTGCTAATATTTTCTGAACAGTTTTCTAATGTACGCCTTGTAGTGTGTACATTGATTTCCTTTATGATACGCCACCGCTTCCCTTATTACGCAATCGACTCGAAAGAAAACCTTTATGTTCACTACAACGCACCCAAGAAGAATGAGTCCGCTGAGATTTTATCGTCCCATTGCAGACGTTCGCGCGGTCAGGTCACGCCATCGGTCAAACCCCGAAGCCAATCCGCAGCGCGAATCGAATCGAAGCGCCACCAGCGGTTAGCCACCTCCCCGCAGGCGCCTCTGGGGAGGTCGGGGGTGGGTCGGCGACCTCCCGGCGGCGGACGCCTCCGCCCCTAGGGAGACGCGGCGCCCGCCCACGCGGCGAGTCGCGCTCAGCCCTCCAAGACTTGCAACACATCCTAGCGGTTTGTGCTACGTTTTGGCAATAAAACAGAAAAATGCATCGCACAAAATTATTTCTACAATAAATTCCGTGAGAATAGTAGATATTTTGTGCTGCCTCATAATGTAAATTAACAAATAATCAAATCGAAACAATAACAGTTTTAATATTTATTAATTATAATATTTATTATATTATTATGCCTAAAGTCAACTTTCAGGAACACTTTTCCTCCCTTCAGATGGTTACCCAAGCGACGGGATCACACTAAAAACAACCGCGAAGCCATGTGCTGGAAACAGGAGGCCGCCATTCCATAAGATGGCCGCCTTCTTAGCTGCTGTTTTTTAGTGTGATCCACGAAACCCTCCGAAAATGGAAAAAGTGTAAATGAAAATTGACTAATGTTTTATATAAAATCTAATGTTTTAAGAAATATTAAAACTTTTATTGTTGTGGTTTGAATATTTCTTAATTCATATTATTTGTTCAGTGTAAACTCTACATAACGAAATTCAGAACCGGCCGCTAGCTCACTGACAATAACCTAGCTTCTGCTGCATAGTTGATTGAAGGAACCTAAGGTTCGAGTCCCGATTTTGGCGGATTTTCGACACTCGTTTAATTGTTGAGACGAATTCAGGTACTGTCTAGAGAACACTGGCGACCGGCCGCTGTGGTCGGAAAGTTTTCCGTGGTTTCTCCGATCAGTTCAATGCGAATGCCATAGCAGTACCCTAAAAAACATGCCATGGTCCGCGCTCGATCTTTCATTCTTCATTATTGCCCCCCCCCCCCTTTCTCCTCTTCATCGCACTTACACTGTCTCATTCCTCCGAAATACTTCGGGTGTGTAGAGCTTGACGCGACTGGGGAAGTACACCGCTAACGGAGATACCTTCATTTTTATCGTACTTTCGTTATTATCAATATTTTCAATTATTTCTTATTATTACTATGATATTAAAATATAAACTCAATGTGTGAATATAATTAAGGTACTATGCAATCTTTATGTATTAGAAACACAAAGAAGATATGAAAATAGAATCCAGTGGCAAGAGAGTATTGTATTACAAGTATGTTGTGTTGTACTTCAAATAAAAGGCATAATATTTTTAAACATATTTCTGTTAGCTTCAGAAAGTCTACTTCCTCAATGAATTTAATGTCAGTATTTTACGACCCTATGCAGTGGTGCAAAGAAAGGGGAGTCATGGGGCCTGAGTCCTGCCTTAGAGGCAAACGACACTTGTTTACAAATTCTTACAAATTGTTTACTAATTTTGTTTAGAAAATCATGATATTCAATAGTTCTACCGAAGAGCTTATTTTACAAGTGACGTAGCTTTATTTTAATTTGTTTTCTAATTTCACCTATCAATATTTTACCTACCAAAATTTTAAGTCTCTTTTCAAACATGCTACCAAGTATTGAGGGCAAAAATAGCGTTTCTTCTACATTGATAGGTATTCGAAAACAGTTTTAATCTTATATTAAACTTTGGCTAAATTTAAATACTTTACCTTTCTGAAAAGTGTGTATTTTGTCGCGATACTTTTCTTGGGAAATAACCTCTTAATTGAACTTATTTTAATTAACTTTATAACGACCAATAAAAATAAATTTTAAATTCAACATAAATGATTTTTCTTTCATAAGAAAACATCAAACAGGCTGGCCACTACATCTATAGCCTCCCTCCCCTCTATAAAAAATCCTGGCTGCGTCACTGAACCAAAGAATTTTCTTTCTTGCAAGTATTCTTATTCAATAAATCCGATGGTAAAATAAATATTACGTACTATATTCCATTTAATACCTCTATTTAATACGAATGTCTTAAAGTTGTCGGTGTTTTTGCCAGTTATTTCTTGCGTTGCAGCAGCGCCTTATCCCAAACGAAATCTATACTCGTTCTAACTGGCTCGGTTACAGTGCCAGCTCTTCGACGTGGAAAATGTATTGAAGACGGAAAGATTTATCGACAGCGGTTGTTCGAAGTGCAAAGCGCACTTGGTTTGCGTGCATTCTATGAAATATCCCCAGCAGTGAGAAATGAATGCACCGTGCAAACTGCCACAGTGCATGCAGGACACTGTCAGCAAAAGCGCGAGACAGTCTGTTTAAACACAAACGTCACAGTCTATCTGTATTACTATACAGAAGTGGTGTTTGCCTCCGTGTAAATACTTGCAAATAAGGAAATTAGTCAGTGGAATAAATGTGAGACTAAAATGGACGATACAATATTGGGTGTGGGGGAATTTGAAATATTTATTTTGAATATAGGTGTTGTGGTGCGTTATCGTTTGCATTTCTAATGAAATTAACTGATGATGATGGCTAAGCCATCGGAAGCTGCTCTTGTAATAAATAATATTGTTGGTAATGACGACGCATATAATTATTTCATTTATTTTGAAATTTAATTTCGATTTTTGAGTCAAGTAACGAAATTTCATGAAATAAAATATGAGTTACAGAAATATTTCTTTCTGTTTTTGTAGATCAAAACAGAATTCTTCAAACACTTATGTAATTTCTTCTCTTGTTGCAGCGGTGATACTTCTAATCAACTGCTACAGTGTAACATTGGCCACGAGCGTACAGAACGTGTTTACAACAGCTAAGCTTGGAGCCGTGCTCATTATCATTTGTGGTGGCGCTTACAAACTCGCCGAAGGTAAGTACTCGTTTAAGGAACCGTCTTTTATCATGTGAGCACTTTCAAATGCATTGAAAAAGTCGATCGTTTTGTATACTGCTGCATTATTTTAAAAAGTTTGCCCAAAATATATTGCTCACAAATTCAACAATTTCCCAGGTTCAAGGTAGTATATATTTCTTAAGGCATGATTTCATGCTTGTAATATTTTATATATATATATATATATATATATATATATATATTATGTAATACAACATATATATATATATATATATATACATAAATTAATGCATTCACAATGTAAGCTTAACTAATTTATATTTTTATTTTCGCGTAATGAATAATTCTGGAAAATCGAAACAATGACTTTTCCTTAAGTCATTGTTTCGATTTTCCCAAAATTATCCAGCATTTGCATCTTTACGAACATCATTGACTTGAAAACGGAATTTATTGATTAGTACATCATTTCAAAACGTCGAGTATTTCAGTACGTACGATAATTGAGATTTTCGATTACTAAGTGCTGATTATGAATGGACGCGAGTGAGTGATCAAGGGATGGCAAAAGCCAGAACAGGAACTTAATTGAGTGAACAAACGAGCAAATGGACGAGGAATGTAATTCTCAAGCAATGTAAAGACCATCATCGTGAATAAGTAATGCTCGCTAACTCACAGAAGTGCAGGTTCGGAAACAATAATTGTTGATGTCTTTAGATAACTTCCTACAGTGACGAAAATCGTTGCGCAGCGTGCAATGAAATGACAGCAATGCAATGCAATGCTTGAAGTAGATAACACAAATATACGTTTTTTTCATCTCTCAAAGATTGGCTGTGACGTTTATGGATGAATTCCTTTTTTTATCTTGTCACTAGCATCATAGGGAACAATTATATATTGATGTATTAAAATAAATTTTGTAAGCAATTATTGCATATAAAAAATTAATTAAAATTACTATTCATAATGAAAATGCAGTATTTCAGAATGCCCCGTGCTGACAAGATTCAAATCGAAGGCAATATTATTTGCTCAGAAACCTGTAATGAAAGATGCGAGCAATATATTCAAAAATAATTCAGTACAGTCCGCAGATTTGGTGCGCTTTTACAGCAGCGTGAGCATTTGGCACAGTTCTGAACTTTATTTTTTCAAATGTATCATTTATTATGTTGAATCTGGGGAAGCAGCCAACAAGCATAAAATATTACCCACACAGATTTGTAGATGTACTAAGCTACGCAACAACAAAGACAAAGATTAAGGCAAACTACGACCTTCAAATATGTGTACACAAAAAATCAATATATTTTTACAAATTGGTATTTTAATCGACTTCGTTTGTTGACAAACTGTTTACAAAAATAAAACTTTATCAGACAAAATCGCAAAATTATATCCATATTTCAAATTGTTCACATTCGAAGTTGATTTTTATCCGTTTAAAATAAATAGAGAAAATCAACAATATTAAAACCAGACATAAATATAATAAATTAAATGTAAAACACAAACTTTCACAAGAAAACATTTACATACTTAGCAACTATTTTTCTAGTTTTGGTCACGTAGAGTCAAGTACATTGGTTTCATGCGTTACTTCAATACCTCAAATCTGGAGAGAAAGGAAAGAACAAACATCAAGATACAAGGCACCGAGAAAGAGAAAGACCCTCCTTGGAGATTTAGAAGATGGAAATTGACTGCCAAAACTCTTTCGTGTAATTTTCTGTCATCTTTTAACTTAAAGTAGGCACACTGTACAATGATGTTCGATTTACTTAACCTACGCTGGAGAAAAGAAAAATTCACCTACACCATGAATGCCGCCTTTATTTCCGAGTAAACAGTCGACACCTAAAACTCCTTCATCCAAAGGCAGGTCATTCGGTGCCATCGGCTACAGTAGCAAATGCGGTGTTTTTATTTGTACATACCGATAAGTACCAGCGCGACCTGCAATTTTTTTCGAGCGATAAATGCCGAGACGAGCAAAAAGCAGCGTGGTGCAACTGCATATGCTGAGACAGCGTATTTTTTAAAATTTATTTTCCAATGAGAGCAGCAGCGAGTAGCTGCTTTACATTATTTGGTTGGAGTTTTTTATGTGTTGCAAAAAGTTTTCTAATGAAAACCTAAAAGATATGAAATTGCTCCAATCCGATCCTAGGATACTAATTTAATGTCTGTGCAGTGTTGTTCCTCGCTTTAATTCAACGAATTGTTTTCCTAAGAGAATTTTTTGGATACAATAAACAAAATTAATTACATCGTGAACGTGTATTGTCGCGAAGAAGACTATCACAATTCAAAGAAAGTTATTTTTCAGAAGAGGATATTTCCAGTAACTATTTGCAAACATTTAATCTTGAGGTTCCATTTTACATTATCTAGGGCATTTTGCACGATTTGCGGGACGAGCAAAGAGAGCAGGAACACACTTGTATGATACTTGGCATAAAAATGGATAGTTTGTTGGCGTTGCCCAGACTCGCATAGGTTTTTTGAAAATTGGGGAAGGGGAAACTTCGGATCCTTGCGTCGAATTGCGCGAGTGATGCACGCCAACTTGTTCGTTCAAGGAGTTTGGACAAAATTCATTAGAATTTTGCGACTTTCAGAATTCGTATTGTTTTGGACTATTTTTGCTTTCTGTCAAAAAGTGTTCAAAACACAAAAAATACGAACCAAAAACACATACGATGCGAAGAATAAATTGTATCCTCAAGGGGAGTTGTCAAGCTAAATAAAGTATAAAAACTGTCTAACACTTATTGATATTGGTTAGAAGCGCTCTGAAAATCACGGTTGAGAATACCCTTTTTTGTATTCCAGCAGTATTGCTGGCATTTTTTTGACAGTACGCAATTGTAAATAATTTTTTTCAGTTTCAGCAGTTTACAATTGTACACGACCTTCTGGAGTTTATGTAGCTTTTGACACAGATTATGACGAAATTGCCGCTTACGGCACGAACAATTGCGTCATCGCACATTCAGCCAATCGCAGCGAGAGAATCGTACGGTGATAGCGGTAAACTGAACAACCGACCACAGTTTTTGCGCACAGTTGACAAATACCCTCCGTCTCAATAAAGATGTTTCCGAAAATGAACTTTGATTGCCATATAAATTTATAGTGCTACTTTACAAAAAAATAACGTATACAACTCGTTTATACTGTTGTTTTATTGCATGCGTGCAAATTTAAAAAAAACTCAATCCGAAATTTGCTCATTTTCAAAACATGTACTCATCGTATGAAGCTTAACATTATAAACTAGTTGCATAATGTACCATTTCTTAGTTTGCCCATCTAACGGAAATCACCATTTTGCGCTGTTATGTCTAATAAACTGCAAAACATCGTTTTTCGACCGGTAAAAATCTCGCTCCAAACGGACGGTTTGTGTTCCCGCGGGCGGGAGACCGGCGCGCCCGCAACGCGGCGTTTTGGCCGGTCCCGCGGGCGCGGGCGGGGGCGCGGGCGGGGGCGTCGGGGGCCGTATTGATCTCGGGGCCAGGAGGCTGCGCTGGGGCCGCGCAGACGCCGCCACCGACGCCGACGCCGACGCCGACGCCCGCCCGGCTCGCTCCCGGCCCGGGACGCGCGCGTTCGCCCTTCGGCGCGACGCGAACCCGCGAGAGAATTCGGAGCCGCCAGCCAGCGCTCGCACGTGGTGGCGGGTGGGTGGGGTGGGGGTGGATCGAGCGCCACAGACGCAGAGACAAAAACATCACCGGCTCTTCTTACTAAGTGCCTTCGTAAGGGAGAGAAAATAATAAACTGACTGGAAAATAGATGTTTCAAGGAGGCAGTATGTCAAAATAGTTTAAAGTAGATAAAAAAGCACGTAAACAACATTCAGAAAATGTTTTACTCAACATAACCGGTAAACTAATTCAATTTCTTATCAGAATTATTTAGTTCTATCGCAAATAGGAGGAGTGAAGAGCTCGTAAATAAAAAATCATGTAAACAACATTCAGAAAATGTTTTACTCAACAAAATCGTTTTACCAATTCAATTTCTTAATTAGTGCTATCACAAATAGGAGGGAGTAAAGAGCTCGTATTTCGATGAAAATACGGCCTGCGTAGAGTGGGCGTCAGCACGACCCGATAATAAGCATTTCCTTCTCGGTCTCTCTGCAGGGCCACATTGTGACATAATAGTGTATTTGAAATACTGTGAATTTTAGAAAACCATTTTTGTATAAGGGCAATCTCCCGTACCTCTTGGTGCTTTCAAAAGGCGATGTTGTTGAAAAGCACATGCTTTCTAAGATTCCAGCTTAGGATATCCCAGCGAGAGGAATCGCGTTTTGTAAGTTCGGCGTTATTCTTCAGAACGAAGATTTCCATGAACCGTGTTTTCGCATCGTGGTTTCCCCAACTTAAAACTAGCCGTTTCAATCTCTTTGAACACTCATTAACTGTATGTATATGAACCGGTGAATTGCGTCAAGGCATAACATTTAACCTCATTTAAAATGGGAATTGATCACAAGATGATGTCCTCAAATTCAAATGATCCTGGAAATTGTTGTTTCGTGACACTTGCATCGAATACTAGCACGCGATAGCAATTTACAAGTCTTTTTCGTACTCAGAAGTGTTGAAAGATCAATTGTAGCACAGACTCTGTCATTGTGATAGCAGACCTATGAATAGATCAATATGAGTAAAGTAGGTGTCTTTGAACTCTAAATATTATTAGAATTATGAAATGATTAATTGATAATTTATAATATTCACATATCAGTAATTTTAAAGAACCTCGAAATATATTGGATATTATGGCATCTTTTGTCTTGAAATCCTGAGAGATTCAGGTTACAAAACATTTATTTATCAATGGATAAATGCGATGGCATATTATGAATTTATAATTGGACTGAATGGAGAAGTGAATTATTAAAATTACTGTAATCCCTTCATTAATATGATCTCTAATTTTTGATTCTAAAATTAGTGTTTCGGTTTCTTTTTAACTTCGGACTCATGGTTTGTACTCAGGATTAAGGTAGTACTATTCCAAGATGTTTAAGATTGGTCCTGGCGATGAGGATATGCTATGCGTACTTTCGATCTGAAAATCGTGGTGCCTGTGTGAGTGGATGGCGATAACAGTCGGATTTAGAATATTTAGATTTGAAACCTGGAAAACACGCCAGGAGTTTAATATAGTGCATTTCCGCTCTCATTAAAAAAGGTACATAACAAGAAACCCGTGCAACATTTTCAAAATTTTCAACAAATTGAAAATCTTCTTTTGAGTGGTTTTATAATGGGACAAATGTGTTCTAAAAGTAATTTTTCAGAAACCAATCTCGAAGGTAATTCGGAGTTAATCCAGTTCAGTTACCTCATCACGTCAATCAAAACACGTTTGCCGCGTAAATAATCATAGAAGATAATCTTTGTAAAGGAAGCAACGTTAAAGAATGAACTTTTCTCGTACATTTACTGCAAACCCAACCTTCTAGATGGATTTGTTTAAAAATGTAATAGAAATTAAAGTGTTTTATCCCAAACTATTGCCATTTTGACATATTCTGATGAAGGAAGAAAATAACAAAACTTTTGTTAAAAACAGCGTGTTTCATAATGACATCATTTTATTCACTAAATTCTAAATATTTAGTGAAAGTTAAAATGCCAAAGTTGTCAAAAATTCAAGGTTTTGGATTTATGTCTCCCTTCAAGTAATTGATATTTGAAAAATGGAGACTTTTATGATGCTCATTTAATAAATTAAAAAGTAATTATATAATAAAAATAAATTTATTGAAGCGTAACCTTTTTTCGACCATTGTGACGGTCTTCAATGCAGGTTTGTGCTGAGATAAAAGTACAACCTAAGATGAAACGACAGCCGAAGTGTTCTTTACCACCAAGCCTCAACGTAATTGTTCGCGAGTACAAAAGAAACGCACTAGTCTGCCGAGTGTCCTTCAGACAACCTCTGCGAAAGGTCGAGGACGGATCCATGTCCTGTCAATGGCAGCGTCGTGCCCCACCTTCCTAACGCAGATAGCGCCATTATCGTCAAACGAGGCCTTCCCCAGAGACCACGACCACACTCCATCATCGTAACCGTAACCCACCCAATCCACTCCATCCGCAGGAGCGACGATAGCGGATTCAACCTTTAAAGAATGATAGCACCTGCCCTCTAAACGATACGCCGCATAAAAAGTCAACTCCACACGAACACGTATCAGGCAACTGCTTCCGTCGCGTTGAATCAACATTTTCTTTAATTACTGTGTTCTGCAGGTGAGAAACAAAACGGTTGATGGTTTTCCTTCTTTCGAATAATAAATACTAAAAGCTGAGCAATTACCGGGAGAGATGGCTCGGGGCATCAACTGATATCACCGCAGTCCCTCTGACCGGGAGGTCCTAGGTTCGAGTCCCGACGATGGCAGGATTTGCGACACTAGTTTGTCAGCAAGAAGTTAGAGGCCGGCTGCACTGATCGGCAATTTTCCGCGGTTTCTTCGATCAACATCAGGCGAATGCCGGAGCAGTACCCTGCCAAACGGGCTACGGACAGCGCGCGATCTTTCCTACCTCTTCCTTGTCCTACCCTCTCCCCTCACATGCACACATGCTGGGAGACCGGTCGGCAGCCTAGAGCTTGTCCCGGCCGGGGCGGTGCCCTGCTGGTGGGAGATACCGGGCAGCCAACGGTAGGAGACCCCGCTAGCCGACGGTAGGTCGACGCCGGATCTCGCCGTACAGCGAGGGAAAGATCACTGCCACCCGAGCGAAAACATGCATGGCACTTATGGGACTAATGACCCTGGTAGTTGACACGCCCGGAATCATTAAAATAAACAAACAAACCGAGCAATTAAAGCAGCGAAATGACTCCTTTAATGCAGCGGTACCTAAGCCGCAGGGCCGTTAAAGCGGGAGTCAATTGCGAACCGGACGCGACTGTGCGGCCTGCGCAGCGCGTTGCCCTCACAGGTCGCGCGCCAGCGGCTGCGGCTGCAGAGCGGTTGCGGCGAGCGGGGAGACGTATGCTGCGGCCAGTGATTGATTATAGTGATTGCGATCGCGTCAACTGATAAGGTCATTTGTCCCGTAAACGAATTGTGAATGTATAACGCGGGGGGCTGATCTTCCTCCGCTGGATGGCGAGATCAGCTACCCGTGGGCTTGCGAGGTTTTCCCCCAACCAGGTATCTCCCACCACTGGGGCACCACGGCAGCCGCGAGAAGCGCCAACCTTCCCCACTGGATCTCGCGGCATGTGTTGTAATGTAGTGCATGTATGTGTGTGTATTAACGGACGAGGAGAGGACAAGAAAGAGGAAGGAAAGATCGCGCGCGGTCCATGGCATATTTGTTAGAGTACTGCTCCGGCATTCGCCTGGTGTTGAATGGCAAAACCACGGGAAAATCTCGATTGGAGTAACCGTTTGCTACAATTCTCGTCCAGTCTGCAGCTGTATTCGACCTATGTAGCAAGTGTCAAATATCCTGCTACCGTCCGGACTTGAACCTTAGTATCTCCCGATCTACGGCCAAGATTAAAGGGATTTTTTACGCAGCATTGAAAGCAGCATTTTATTTCCGATTAAAAATAGAAACGTACTTTTAATGTAATAAAATGTTTAAATATTTTCCTTGCATTGCACTCAGTTCAGCGTGTATTGTGCTGTTCGTGTTGTCTACACTATGTCCTCAAAAGCTGTAAAGACATGTTAATCCTGGGTTGATACTAACAAGAAATAAAAACTGCATCAGTTCCACGCGTTATTCTCAGACAGTGCCCTTCTTTATTTTCTAGTCTCGGCTGTCACAAGCGTCTCATGAGAGATTGAATATTTGACATCGCGCTGCGCAGCGATGCCGGCAGCAACGGCCGGGGGGGCGGGGTTCAGAGAGATCGCAGGGGGGACCTGTCACGAAGGGAAGGGGGCGCTGCGCGTCGCGCAACAGGCGCAAGCAACAAGGTGCCCTTGCTCCGCGGCGCTGCCGTTTGTCTCGCCTGCGACGCGCGGCGCGGCGGCGGCGGCGCTAACACACGAGGACAACGCCGCGGTTAGCAACTGGCGGCGACACGGCAGTGGAAGCGACGATGGCACCATTTTGTGAAGGACAATACAACCCCAGCGGGAGATTCCGAAAGAATATCAAATGGTGGATGTGCGAGCAATAAAATATTTATTAAAATAAATTCCTAGTGGCAGTAGAGATATTGTGGTAATCCATGATTATTAATTAAGGATCGAGGAGGTATCAACCTTAAAATATATTAGAATATAAATTTAATATAAAGAAGCCATACCGGTGTTTCGGGAGTAATTTATCAGATTTATTACGGCTCTACAAAGATGAAAACAAGTTATCAAATATTTCTATATTCTATAAATTTGACAGTATTTTCGAGTATTTGTATTCCTGTGTTTATTTATATCAATTCATACGCTAATTACACTGACGAGCCAAAAAAGCTGGTACAGCCATGCGTATTGAAATAAAGAGATCTAGAACCAATCATTATACGGCACTCCGGTTGGCAACGACTGTAAAAGAAAACCAAAGTCTGGCACATTTGTTAGATCGGTTACTACAGCTACAATGGCAGGTTATCACCATTTCAGCCTTTGAACGTGGTGCAAGAGATATGGCTTAGGTCCCTACATGATGTTAAGCAGCTGTACCAGTTTTTTTGCCGTTCGTTCACTTATTTTCATCTTGATGAAGCCATTGAAGTTGAGATAAATTACTCTCAAAACACGTATAAGGCTGTTTATTCTTTATATTAAATTTATATTGTAATGTACTTTGTGGTTGATACATTCTCGATCGTTAATTAATAATTATTCAAACATAGCTAACAGTAAATGTTTATAATGCATCTTCTCGCTTATTTGCAAAAACACTCTATACAAATATGAAATGAAATGATTGTTTTCGATATCACTTTCAATTACAATTTCAGTTTCCCATAATTGGTCATTAGTCCGAAGTTGCCTCACCACCTCTGCCTCCCTATTTATGTAACTTCTCAGCTGTGCGGAAGACCCTTTTTCGCTTTCTCTAAGATTCAAGATCCGAGCCATAACACGACAGAGGAACGTTTACTGTAATTCAATTACGGAGCATTAAAACTAGTCATTTGCCCTGAAATATTCTCGAGGATCAGAATTACACGGTTGAAATATGCAACAAGGTTAATTGCGTGCGCATTGTCACGTTGTAACGTGTTTGCTGCTTACCCAGTGCAAGATACACAATCGCCTTTGATCGCCAAGTGGAAAACATTGCAACGATCGGAAAATTATTGCGCGATTTGATTTGTTAGTCGGACAAAATGACCATTTTTATGATTCTTCGATTAACATTATTCTTCAAATGACCTTAATTTAGATTTTCAAACGATGAAAAATGATAATACTACTAATACATTTCATTCACTTGTTTAAATTAATCACCAACTGAGTTAGCTCAGAAACAGCATTGCTGTTGGCTTTGCAGCGAATCTGACCGGGCGTTTCTAGTACTCGAACCCCCAACGGTGGCGGATTTTCTTGGTTCAAATCCCAAGAGTAGCTAGATAGCTTGGTCGAATTCAGCATCTGTCTGGAAAAGAATTCTAGCGACCGACTACTCTCATCGGTAGTTTTTCGTGGTTTCTCCGATCAACATTAGGCGAAAGCCGGAGCAGTGACCTAACAAACGGGCAACGGACCGCGCGCGGTCTTTTCTTCCTTTTTCTTGTCCGATGCTCTCCCTTACACACACTTTTACACTTGCTTGTCAAGTGATCAATCGGAAGTTTAGGTCTTGTCACGCCTGGAGAGTTGATTCATCGAGAGAGATAATTTGAGGGAGAATTCCCCCACAAGCAGGCGTGTACGTCGGCGATAGATTTCTCCATCCATTTGGAGAGGAAAACCGCCACCTCCACGGATAAATCCTTCATTGATTAGACTAAAGGCTATAGCGGTTGACGGGACTGAAAACATCAATCAATCAATCAATTTGATTTAATTATTACACATGTTGAAATGAATTCCAGAATTCCATTGAATGCCATTTTATCAGAAAGGCTGTCGATCAGAACTGTGATAAGAACCTTGTAGCATTTGTTTGGTCTTTGGAATAGTAAATATATAGCACATGCATTTGTGATTCTCTTATATTAGCTGACTGACCCCGCTATGCCCGAGTACTTATTTATCACAATCGTCTATTAGAGAGGAAAATGAATGAATTTTTACTTTCTCGCTACGGAGTAGAGAGGAAGTTATCTAATGTCGCGTGTAAAAGTGGATTTTTCGGCAGAAAACTCTTATTAAAGAGCACTGGTAACGAGAAAGAGTATAAATCCAGTTGCTTAATTTAGAAAAAACACGTAGTGTAGCCAGAATTCATGTTTGGTGGATACCGAAAAATCGATTGACATCAAAAGTCTTTCCGTCCGCCTGTGAACAACGCTAGCGGCTAAATTTATTGAATACTGCATCTACTCACATGCTCCAACTAACTTTTTTTATTTAGTACATCCCTGTTACATCTAAATGAAATTGTTATGTGCAAATAAGGAACAAGATTTATCTAAGAAATAGCATAAGTATTGCTCAGAGTTGGGAGAAGGGATAACAAAATAACTGGAAATATATTCCATTAATAGAATGACCCAAATAAGAATATTCCAATGCAGAATTGTACATCATTGGTATATGGACATTGATATATTTGAATAATGATGAAAAGGAAACACGCGGATTAGGTTGCAAATATCATGAGGTGAAGATAAAATACAGTCAACTACATTTATAAACCGTTTAGCCGATTTTCTCCAAAATTGATATACCCCAATCTATCTGACTGATGTCGAGATTCCTTGAATTTAAAACCGACATTTTAATATTTGGGGGGTATTTGACATGAATACCCTGGAATATTTTCAAAATTTAAAAAAAAATGGTTGCATCGTTTTTTATTAAATTTTGTTGTTGGATAGTGTGAAGGACGTTTAAGAGAATGGGACAGGTCTCAAGTTCGTTAAAAACAGTGAATTTTCGAAAATTGCAAAAGTTCAAATTTTTGTCGGTGTCTTTCTAGAACTAAAATATTAAATATAGAGGTTTTTCCCTTCATGAAATCTATTCCTTAAAGATAGGTTTCGAAATAAAGTCACAAGTGAACAATTTTTCGAAATTACATTCTTTTTTCTCCTTCCTTCTCCACGTTTCCCCCTCTTCCATCTCATACTTCTCTGCTTATTTCCTTCCGGATATTTTTATCCTTTTACCGATCTTTTTCATGATAATGATGATGAGATATTCAAACATGAGTCTAAAACCGGGTTTCGGGCCTCTGGAAACGCGAAATCGGTTATTTTATGCCATCACCTACAAACTGCGTCCTATTGGAATCTCATTTTTGAGAAGAGTTACTCTTCTTTCAAGAAGAGTCGACAAAAAAATGTGGTTATTTAGCTCCTGCTGGAGAGCTTAATACTTTTTAGAGATCGTCAGGAATAATAATTTGGACGAAAAATACATATTTCATTTGTGCGTTTTTATTTTCGATTATTATAATTTTTTCATTGTATTATAGACGCGTCCCATATCGCATCACGTCGCAGTCATCAATGAGATTGTAATCTTGACTTCGTGAAGTCAACAGCTGACTCTATAATAACATTGTTTATGCAGATTCTGACAGTACATAAACGCATTGTGATCCTGATTAGTAAAAATACCTCCACAGAGTTCTCTGGTGTAAATAAAAGAAGGATGTATTCTAAACTTTCTGAAATCCACGCAAAACATTGGGCCTCTCTGTTGAAACGCAGTGCAGAGGCAGACCGTACAATGTTACTGACGTGTTCCTCTTTTAAAACAACGATTTTCAAAGTGTAGAATGTTTGCATGAGTCTAACTAGTAATAATTAATGATATTATAAATATTAAGTAAAATTGCTTCTTTTTTTATTATTTGGACTGATTATGCCACATATCTTCAAATACTGGCCAGAAAAATTACTGCTTAATTGAAAGACCTTGTGTTTTTTTCGTTACATTCTATTAAATCTACTTTCCATGCATACTCTTTCTTCATGCTTATTCCTTGGCCTCAGAGAGTGTTCATCTCCGCCGCCGGATGATGTGAACGGTGGGCTGCCGGTGGAAGACAAGCTGGGCAGAGGCGCGACGCGAGCAGGAAGGGGCGGGGCGGGGCGGGGCGGGGCGGGGCGGGGCGGGGCGGGCGGATTAAGGAGGGGTGCCTCAGGCTGTCCGCCGGTCGATAGGATGTCGACCTCGCGCGGCGTCGACTCCTGTCCTGGGTTCGACGCTTGCCCCGGGGCGGGGATTTGCACCCTCGGACGCCAAGGTCGCGGCATGCCGCCGGCTGCATAGGCGTCGGGGTTGTTGCTCCAGCACAATAGGCCCCTAGCACCGCCTGCTCTATGATATGCCGCTGCGCGGCGACCTCTATCGAGCGCGGACGGAAGGGTGAGCACGTGACCTGCTGCGAGTGGCCGCGTTCCCCAGCGGTGGCGGCGACCGCCTCTGATGAAGTATTGAGACATTTTTTTCTTCTTCTTCTGTATCTTCTCTATTCACACGAAATTAGACGTCAATAGGATTTCAGCCACGCTCGTAAGTTCGTAAGACCTTACTCTAAGATGAAGGTACATGATCAAAATGTAATTTTTTTCGTTCTGAAAATACAATTCCTCTTTCTTACTTTCTCCTCTTTACTCCGTAAGAACGTATTGTAATTGTTCACGTGTTTTGTCTGGAGGATGTTTGGAGTGAAAAGTTGTTTTTTTTGGAGTGTAGATTTGTGGGGTTTGATTGTGGATCCTGATACCGAAAGATCGATTGACGGCAGAACGTCTGACTATCTGTCCGTGCGTCCTTCTGTATGTGGTCAACGCTAGCGAATAAACGATTCAGGCGATTTCCTTCAAAATTGATATTCCTCGATTGATTCGGTAACTCGAAACCATGCGAGTTTGAAATGGATGTTTTAATGTTTGGATCTACATTTTATGAAGACTAAACATTTCAAAAATCTTCTCAAAAATATCTACAATTTTTTATTAAATTTGCCCTCTGATAATGTAAAATACGCTTAAAATAATGGCGCAGGTCTTGTTTTCGTTAAAATCTCCGATTTTTCGAAAATGGTGAAAGTTTAAAATTTGTTTGGGAGTCTTCCTACAACAATATTGAAAACAGAGATTTTAAAAATGAAATCTATTCTTTAAAGAATGATCTTGAAAAGAAGTCTTGTAAAAGTTTTCGAAAATATTAGTAGTTTTCGTGATTGTAGTAATTTTGAATGAAATACAGTTTTCAAAAATATTTCCTCAAAAACGGCTTTTATTTTTCTTTACATTTTCTCCTTGTGTGTATCAAACTATGGTTAAAAAGTATTACGTTTCTTTACAATCAGTCCTATGTCGTGTTCGTACTGTGAGACAACAAGTACATTTAACATACCCTACCCAAAGTCTTTGCTCTTCTTTAGAAAATGTTTCACATGTGGAAGTTTGTTGGTGCACGAAAAAGTCACAGTAAAAACATAAAATATTTATTGTTTGCTTGGGAGTTTTCAGGAAACGATTGTGCCATATTGATAAGATCGGTTCGTTTATTGTGTCGCCTAGCTTCATGAAATGTTTACGTTCCGCTGATCGAAGTGTTATCTTTTCCGACATGCAACTTGAGAATTGACTTCCTGTTCTGCCAGTAAATACGATACTTAACAGGGCAAGACAATTTATTTTGTCTCTCATTCCACAACGTACAGTTTTAAACTACTATGGGACACTGACAGACCTGAGTATTCGAGATCAAGTCGTAAATGCATAAATAATAATTTCGTAATTCACTATATTCTGCCAAACACGCAAATCATGAAAAGCAGGTCAGCATAGCGGTATTGTAGCACCAACTTCCCTAGTTAAAAGTTGAACATTACTATCATATAATTAGGAGTAAATTTAAGGCAAATTTTATATCAAAAAGTTTAACCCATAACAGGTCATCAAAAAAATCGTAGACATAAAAAAGAGGGAGTGGTGACATGACACGTCAGTACTACTCTTAAAAAAACTCGAAGTCGAACAATAATAATGGTATAATTTTGAACTAATTAAATATCAATATCAAACACAAATAAAAAGTTTCACATTTTAAACAAGCCGCCCCTGAATATGACCTCCTTGGAATCAAAACGTATTATTTATGGTCAAAATTCAATTAATTAGTTAAGAATTACGCCGCTATTAATTTTACATTCAGTGGATAGCTATGAATATCACAACTATCTAGTCAGCATTCACACTGGGCATTGGCGCTATAAGATAGAAAACTGATGGGTATGTCATGTACAAAAACTATTGTTATGGAACATAAATGCGTATTGAAATGGTAACTAAATAAAAGCATTTGTTCTAAAAGAGCTTTGTAAAATGTGAAAATTCATCAAATGTTAGAGCAACCACATGGAATGATAAAAACACGTTTTGAGAATTTTGCATTTGCGAATTAAAGGGCTTCAAGTGACTGTAATACGTCATGAGGCGTATGTCTACAACCAAGCGCCGAACTCGTTCGTTCTTACAAGAGATTAAGCGGAAAGGGAACCACTTTTCGCCTGCGTAAAGACAAGCGTCAGAACCGGCTGAGATGCCTCAGGGCACCAACCGATGTCACTACAATGCCTCTGACCGGGAGGTCCTAGGGTTCGAGTCTCGATGGGGGCAGGACTTTCGACACTAGCTACATAGCACGGTCGAATGCCGCCGCAGTTTGATGGAGATTTCTAGCGACCAGTCGCTCCGTGGTTTCTCCGATCAAAACACCAGGCGAGTGCCGGAGCAGTACCCTAACAAAAGGGCCGCGGACCTCGCGCGTTCTTTTATCTTTTCATTGTCGTATCCTCACCCATTACTTACATATACTGTATATATATATATGTATGAACTTGGCGCGACAACCCGTGAACGGGCTCAGGCCTACCGGCAACGTCCCTGCCTCGCGGCCGTGGGTTAATGGGGTACGTGTGGTTAGCGCGTAGACATCCCCACGCCGCATTCCGGTCATCTCAACCTGCGAAATGAATTTGTTCATCGTCACACAGCAACATATACTGAGACATTGCAAGTAAAACGCACACTATAGTCTTGGCTCGTCCGAGAATCAAACCCTGGGACGCATAGTGGAAAGCGAGCACGTTGACCAACAGCTAGCCACGAGCCCACTTACATATACTATTGCACATATAGCCAGTGGAGGGCTTAAAGCCCTTTACAATCCAAACATAAACATAAGCGTGGCGTTAACATAAAAGTTAGGACTATGTCCATAAGCGGACTCATTCACAATGCATTCGCATAAGCATAACACGTAAGACGTTAACTTAAAAGCTCAAGCTTCTGTGCTTATGCTTAAGTAAGACATAAGAAATGAACCAATCACTGCACGTTAACTCAAAATCGAGACTCGAAATAGTATCGAAGTCGATAGAGGACCTAACGCCATGTACCATGAGCCATGGGCACAGTCAATACCTCGAAATCGATTCTCACATCCAACCAATAGTAAACTAGAATGCTTCACAGCCAATAGAAACTTATTTTGCTTACGTTTATGCTCGATATTGTGAATAATTACGTCCATCACTTATGGTAATGTTTACGTCTATCCGTAATTCTTACGTTTACGTTTGCATTGTGAATGGGCCTTGAGAGCTTGTCTCGGCTGGCGCGAACACCCACTGGCGGAGACACCCGGCCGGAGAAAATCCCCGCGACCCGACGTAGGTCACCGCCACCTCCCTCGATAAAAACATGCACTATAATTACGGGACTAATGCCAGCAGATGACGCGCCCGTAATCACTAACCAATCAATCAATTAAAACCAAGCGTCTGTCATTCCAGAGGGTCAGATGAGAAGGAAAATTGCCTTCCGCGAAAATGAATGAAGCAGGCACACGAGGTGTTTAGGGGAGTCGTTGGGAAGGGGCTGCCGCTGGCAGGTGGAGGAAGAGGCTGCCTGTGGCCGCCATGCGTCAGCGCCGCACGTAAAAGTTTAACGCGCGGGACGTGCTCCGCCGCACGGCGCGTGGCTCGGCAGATTGCCCGCTCGGCGCGCGGACGGCGAGGGCGGGCGAGGGCGGGCGAGGGCGGGCGAGGGCGGGCGAGGGCGGGCGAGCGAGGGCGGGCGAGGGCGGGCGAGGGCGGGCGAGCGAGGGCGGGCGCAACCGCAGGTGCAACGCCGCGCGGCGACAGGGAACTCGCGAAGAAGAAGAAGAAGAAGAAGAAGAAGAAGAAGAAGAAGAAGAAGAAGAAGAAGAAGAAGAAGAAGAAGAAGAAGAAGAAGAAAGTCTCGGCACCAGGGGCCAATAAGGCCATCTCCGTTATTCGTCCTGAAATTAATGTGTGTTAATTCAATATGTTGGTGTTACACTTGATGCGGTATGCAAGAACATTTACAGAATGTTCGGGGAGGAAACGTCGAAACTTAGTAAATAATCTCTTAAGGCAATTTAAATCATATTGTGCTTAATAAACTACTTGGATATTCCAAATGGTTAAGCCGCAATTAGTACTAAAAAGTTGGTTTGAAAAAAGTACTTTCTAAGAAACAATTTGCATTGCAGAAGCATAGAAACACTCTAGAAATATGTAAATTGTTTATTATTTACAAAATAAATGAATTTACTTGTTCAGAAAGAAAAATTAACACAGAAATAAAAAAGTACCCAATTTACACAATTCGACTGCTTTTTTATTTCTCGGTTAATTTTTCTTTCTAAACTAGTAAATTCATTTCTTTTGTAAATAATAAACAATTTATATGTTTATAGAGTTTTTTCTATACTTCCGGAATTCAAATCTTTGCCTAGAAAACATTTTTTCAAAACAGTGTTTGAGAACATATTGCGGCTTAACCATTCGGAGTATCCAAGTAGTTTATTAGAAAATATATTGTTAAAATTGTCTTAAGAGCTTATTTTCAAATTTCAATTTTCGACGTTTCCTTCCCGAACATCCTATATTTAAGTCAGAAGTCTATCAGAAAGGTTTGCAGGCCCTGAGAATACACACCTAGGGGCTTCGTAACTGATATCTCGATAAGCCTGAGAACTTTAATTGATTGGTTGATTCGTGGTTCTGGGCGCGTCAACGGCTAACTTCATTAGTCCCGTAAGTGTACTCCGTCCTTTACGTGCATGTTTTGACCGCGTGAGGTGGCGGTGATCTACCCCCGCAGGATGGCGAGAACTGGCGCAGACCTACGCGTCGACTTGGGTTTTTTCTCCAACAGGTATCTCCTAAATCACCTCCGCAGTTGGGACAAGCTTCTAACAATGTGTTCCGGACGGGGGATTTAGTTTCGCCCCAGAATTATGATGGTGAACCGATGTCCCAACCCCGCCCCAAGAACGTGTACAAAAAATCGGGGGGAAAATACATAGAAGTGGATTGGAGAGTAAAATCGACCTGAATTTCTTTTTTCTATCTTCCCTTCTCAACAAGTATACTCCTTCCCTCACCACCTTTCCCTCCAAAGAGGGAACGAATATGGAAACAGGTGATGCATGAGATGAAGATTATCGTCGTGGGTTTGACAAACAAAGGAAGGCCGAAGCGCCTGCCGTGCTGGGTGGGGAGATGGAGGTCCTGAAGATCGCCGGAGGGGCGTCGACGGCGGCGGGGGAGAGGGCGACGGCGACGCCCCGGCGCGAGGGGGCAAACAAGTGGCTGTTGGGCGCTCGATGCGCGCGGAGTATCGAATCGCCGCGGAGCACCACGGGCCGCGCGCCGCCGCCGCCGCCAGCGCAGCAACCGGCGCCACCGCCGGCGCCGTCACAGACACCGTTGACGCCAACGCCACCGAACACCGTCGCCACCATCGCCAGTTCCGTTACCGCTGCCTCTACCGCCTCCCTCACAGCCACCACCTCTGCTACACTCTCCGCCTCCACCACCGCTACCTCCTCCGCTACCATCTCAGCAACCGCCACCGCCTCCGCCACCGCCTCCGCCACCACCTTTGCCTTCGCCTCCACTTCTCCCTCTGCCTTAGCCATTACCTTGGCCCCAGCCTCCACATCCGCCTCCGCTTCCGACACCTTCACCTCCGCCTTCGCCTTCACCTCCGCCACCGCCTTTGCCTCCGCCTCCGCCTCTGCCACCGCCGCCACCTCCACCGACACTGCCTTCG
Source organism: Gryllus longicercus (assembly GCA_038098605.1). Lineage (NCBI taxonomy): Eukaryota > Metazoa > Arthropoda > Insecta > Orthoptera > Gryllidae > Gryllus > Gryllus longicercus. The sequence goes on along the minus strand of JAZDUA010000338.1, from coordinate 779,131 downwards.
CTTCTCCCTCCGCCTTCGCCTTCGCTTCCACCCCCGCCCCCGACCCCGCCTCCGCCCCCGCCAACACCAACACCGCCACCGCCACCGCCTTTGCCCCCGCCACGGCCACCTCCACCACCACGTCCGTCTGCTCTGCCTCCACGCACCCACGTGGCCCATCGCGTGCGCGCGCTCGCGGCCCCGCCCCTCCCCCTTCGCTTCGAGCCTCGCATTGAACGCCGCGCGCGCGCCCTGCGCCTCTCCGCGTGTGATAGCGCTCGCGCCGCCCGCGGCGCCTCCGCCCTCGGACGCACGTGCTATTTCTTCCCTCGCTCGCTTTTAGACCCCCCCCTCCACGCGCACGCCTTACACTGACGCACACTAAACAGGGGCTTGGAAAAGGTGTTGCAATGAAACTGAAGTTTTCAAAATACCGTTTAAATTTGTTGATATAACAATCAATGAAGTTCATTAGTTTCAATTTTAATGTCAACATTAATTATTAAGTACCTAATCCGATAAAACATAAATTAAGTACGGAATGCTCAGTATTTAATTGGTTTTAGTTACAATACTACCATGAAAGTGCATGTTGCACATACTATTTAATAGTCAGTACTTCACGTAAATGCGTTCATTGTCTGTGTGTATTACTTTTCTGTTATTTTTTAGTAGGGTGTGTTAGACCAACATTCAAAATTCGTATTTTTTGTTTACCCTTCGGTTGTTTTTCTGAGCTTCTCGATGAATTCACTGTCCAGATATTTTTTACGTGACAACAATTGTATCTACTATACACTTCTTCACCTCTAAGCATTTCATACAGCATCTAAGAGCTTGCAATATAAGAGGGTCAAGAGTTTTCGTCGTTTAAGAAAATCATGTCTTAAGTCAAACGGAAACGCATCATATTCCAATAATGTTGACAACGAAGTAAACTACCAATGTTGCGTGTTTCCGCAATACTCGGAATGATATAGTTAAACATGTTTATTTCTTGCCTGATAGTTCTGATTGTAATATTCTTGTATAACAAAAGTCCACTTCTCATGTCACAGTATTGTACTCTCTTGGAAATTGCAACGGGTTTTACTCCCGATATATTACTCCCGATGGGTGGGTCCCAAAAGGAAGTAAAGGAAAACACCCGTCTGCACCACTCCTGCCCTTCCCACTTGTCTAAATCCCCTCCCCCGACGCCGCAACCCTTGTTCGAGCGCCGCCATTGCGACAGGTCATGGAGAGAGTCAGTCGGCTTGCGTGCTCCTCTAGAAATCGAGCGGACGAGCTCACAATGACCTGGAAACAGGCACCAACCAGAGGGGATCGATATTTTGAAGTGCGAACTGCAATGCTAAGGGTATTCACGGACGTGATGGATGACAGAGCATACTACACAAGTGTTTTTCCTACTGCAGTATCGTTCTAAACAATTTGCCGTACGATGATGATTTTTTTAGTTCAAAACAAATACAAGAATCCTTTAATATTAACGTTTCTATTTTTGAAAAAAGCATTGATATTTATAGTACAATAATACATACCTATTTACATATCTCTACAGTTTCCATGCATTTTCGTTTTTATACCGCAATATATATCATGTATGAAATTGTGGCAGAATGTTCGAGTTTAAAATTACAAGGGAAAGAAACATATTCTTACAAGCAGTTTTTTTCCAACACCTGAAGTATTATTTTTATTTCTTATTGTAGAACGTAAATAGTACAAATAAATCATTTCAATTAATTAAATCAGAAAGAGTTGTAATTAAATTTATCATTTATTTTGCGTCGATACATAGTAAAAATATTATTACAATTAATATTAATGACGGCAAAAATATCTATTTATCGTTTAAAGCGTGAATGATATTTGAATAAAGGGAGTATTTTAACGCAAACTTCGAAGGTTTCTGTGACAAATCACACTCATGATTTTAACCATTTGTAAACATAAAATTTAAAATATTATCATTAATAAACATGTCATTCAGAATCGTGTTCATTCCAGATGTACAAGAGATTTTAAAAAATGTTCACATCAAGTGTGTAGAAAAATGTGAAAAATGATTTCTAAGGCCGCCTCCATTCCGTCAGTGAAATGTAATCTGCAATATCTCCGTGGAGTGCATTCACGCGAGCGTGGGCGGCGGCCGAGTCGAGTGGCGGGTGGCAGCGATGCTATTACTCGCGCAACTTTTCTTGAACGATGACCTTCCTTCCTCCTCTCTGGCACAATGAACAGTTGAAAGCAAAAGCTAGCAACTAGCGCTGATGACAACGTTCCAAACACATCGTCACTAGCGCGAAATAGAAACTATTTTCCGTTGAAGAGAGTACTACTGTCCGTGATTTTCTCCAAAAACAAAATCTAAAGAAATGACCGAAGCAGTCGAAGATCCATCCCAGGAGATACCTCGAACTACTGAGAAAGTTATAACGCAAAGTATTGAGAAAGTTGCGAAGGCAGGACTGATTCTCCAGAGATTGGCATTCCTTTATAAAATCTAGTGGCTGATTACGTAACTAATACCCCTTCTCTACCCACATTTCTGCAATCCGTCGTTCAAGAAAAGTTGCGCGAGTAATACCGGCGCGGTAGATCGCCAACGCTAAAAACCTTCCATCTAAAATCACCCATTCATTCCAAAAGTAAAGTTTCTCTGAACAATGTAACAGCTCTTTACAAACATATTACCTGACCGATTATGATTTCTGCGAGCCCTATCTGGTTAAAAGCTATCTTAAACAAATTTCACACCATTCAAAATAAACACTTCCGAACATTTACAAAGGCACCGTGGATCGTTTCAAATTTGCAGTTGCACAAGCAAGGAAATATTTCGTACATAATTCCATGAGCTTTTTTATAAAAAATTTGAGATAACTTAGTGATGGAGAAAATAAAAGTTTTTAATTATCTTTCTTCATAGGAGTTGTTTCTTTGGTGAAGGACCAACAGGCATTGGTTATACTTCGTACGAATTTGTTCTGGATTTCCTGAATTTTATGTATAAGGGAGGCACGAGGTGGTTGGAGGCAGGCAGGGCCGCACCAACTCTGATGCCAGCGGTGCACCGCTGAAGGGCGGCATTTGTGAAAGGGCGGCCAAAATGTAGGCGTTTTCTGCATTATTTTTACATTTTTATACGAAAAACGATTACTCTATTATTCATAAATATAAAAAAATCTCTTTTAGTTGTAAATTGTAGACCGAAAAAATAAATACACTAATAAAGTGTAAGTAACACAATTTTCGGAAATTTCATCGGATAATATAATATTTTTTATTACTTATGCGGCATCTGTGAAGTCGCCGCTCGACTCCGCAGTCAAAAGTCTGTATAAGCTAATTAAAATTTGTGTAAAAAATCAAAACATCAGAAATCGCGTTGGCAAACAAGCATGTGCACAAGGCCGCACATTAGCCTGGCGCGGCTCTGGAGGCAGGTCAAGTGGGGCGAGCGCCCTCTCCCGGTCGAGGGGCCTTTAACCTCCTGCTGCGAGGCCGCGAGTGGGGTTCAATAGTTTCACCGCATTTCGCCGCAAGTGATAGAATACGGAAAACCGTCATAACGGTCCCCAGCGGAACCATAAATTTTATCTCTACATGTGGGGAAATCCCGCGGGGCCTGTCCCGCGCAATGTCGTGACTGACAAACTGAGAGAACAACAAGCCCAGATAATTTCTCACGTAGCGTGACAGTGATTCTGAAGATCGTATACCTTCGGGTTGAAGTCCCGTTGTCACCGACTCTAATAAATAGATGACTCAACCAAGCCACGCTTCAATTGAAGTAAAAGTTGAATTTGCATCTCTTACATCTCTCTTGCAAACTTACATCTCTCGGACGTAACTGATTACTCTATGTCTGCCCAGTTAAATGATTAAAAATATGTGCTCGTGCTCTCTCTCCGAATGATACATAAAATATGAAGCCAAAGGTTGTTTCGAAACATGGATTTTTTTTACATTTTTGGATAAAATATAATTGCAGTGTTTTATACTTATGTTGTATAATTAATAACTAAATATGTATTGTCTTTAAATGTCTTTAGAACACCAGTACACCTATAAATTCCTGAAATAACGACGTGGAGGAACATGCCAAGATTAATTTTAAATAAGAGATAATTGTGATTGCTTTTTTCCAAACAAATTAGGACATTAATACCTATCTTCACATACCCACTAAATCATACACGTAGAGGAGTTTTTCCAACCGGTTCTGATTTGATAACCATCAACACTGTTAGGACGTTTTGGAGTGAAAATCCTATTTCACTTTCTATAAGGAAATCTAGGTAACCTCATAGCTCTTTAGTACGATTTAGTCCGTATTTTGATGCATCCGTCTTGAATCACGTATATGATTTCATGGATTTAGAACAACTGAGAAGGTCTACTTCTTACATTGGTTTGGTGAATATTTGTATAAAATTGAAGGAAATTGAACTGTCTGGTTTTTCATTGACAGTGAACTGTTGACTTGTTTTCGTTGATGTTGTTCAAGAATGTGTTCAACTCTTCAGTGTCGACCATCTGGTTCCACAAGTTGCAGAAATACCAAGCTTCCAATCCGGCACGAAACTTTTTATAGACCGTTTTCCAATGAATTCCTTTATTACGTTGCAGGAAACACACAACATTTGCGCGATCCATTCGTTGGCACAAAAGCAACATTCGGAAACATTGCTACCGGCTTCTATACCGGACTATGGGCGTATGACGGTTGGAACAACCTCAACTACGTCACTGAAGAAATCAAGAATCCTTCCGTGTGAGTACTCTCATTTTCTTCCCATCTTGACCTCCCTTGACTATGAGCATGTATCTGCTCTCGTTTGCCGATTGATCTTGCTTTTTAGAAGGCCCACCCACAGGAGAATGATTTATTATGTTCACTTGCTTTGTTTATTCATAGTAAATGCTGCAGGCTATCCATGCATTGCTTCTATTGGGTTATTTTCTCTTTACGAACTATACTTTGCATACCTGTTTATGATGGACGTTGCTCTTAGTGTAAGATAGTTACAGTAGGTGGCTCGTAACTGCGTTAGAGCAGTTAGTAAATCAGCGAAGTTTTCTCTTAAACTACAATTTGCTAATTTTGGCACGGATACCGCGTATTTTGACGCTGGAACTGAATTCCAGTTCCCAAAAGAAAATGTTTGATTTCGAACGCTGACACACCTTAAAACAATACTCAAACAGTAGTTTACAGAGAAAATTCTGCTGATTAGTTGTCGTAGAATCCTATATGTATGGTAAAAAAAGTTGAATATTGTTTTCAAACTGAATTCATTTGAATTAAAATCCGATGTTCACAATCCGTCCACATATAGGTTAATTAGTCCAGCAGAGTGTGCCAGTTGGAGATGCAAATAGCAGGGTGGGCCTGTGATAGGAAGGCAGAGGCGGGACGTTGGACATTCAAAAAAGGTCGTCAGTGATTCACAGAACGTTGTGACTAATTTTTAATTCAAAGCGAAGTTTATTACTCAATATTTTCTAAATGATTTATTCTAGATGCTATACTTTAAACGTACGAGTTATATTGTCGTAGTATTATTTTATTGCAACGAAATCATAATATAATTATCATATTAATATCCTGATAAAAATTGCAATTCGCTAGTTATTCATTAAGCCAGTGTATCTTGTTTTATTGAACTATGCCTGTATTAACAGAAGAAAGGGATTGATATTTGCATATGAATACAAAATGTTAACCTATTACGAAAAATGTTCATCTTCAGGTCAGAATTTTGCATAATGTGAAAAAATATCGTAATAGCCTTTGGTAGTTTGCAAATTATTATTACGTATTTCTATTTAAATTATTTTTCATCCGAAACCTACAATACCATCCAATTGCCAAACTTGTTGGTTTAAAGCTTATCCAATAATAATGCACATTTCTTTGAGTTAAGAGAGTGCATCATTTACTTAATGCGAAAGCCCAACAAAGAAATTTAATATATACTTGTAACATTTCAATACATACATTCAATATATACTATACAATGTCAACGGTGACTAAATTAAGAAAATTATAATTTATTAGCGTATCCGGGACATGAATACTTATGTATTTATCACATCACGCTCAAGTACAATAAATCGTACAATATCGCGTCTCTTTCACCAAACAACAGGATGTTTCCTCCATAACGCAGTGTCTCTTGGGCACACACGTTTCGCCGTCGATCCCTTTCTCATGTTAATACGCGCGAATAAAACTGCTTCACGGGGCCGTGCAATCTCTTCTAGCGCCTGGGAAGCGAGCAAGCCATCTCGCCGCCAGAGCGCCCAGGCCCGATGCCGAGAGCGCGTCCCGGCTCTGCCTCGGAGTGTGTGTGTGTTATCTCGTGTGGTGACACCGTTGTTTCTGTTGGGCGCCTCTCGCCCGCGAGATCTAGCGTTACCCTAGCAGGCAGGCAGGCAGGCAGGCGGTGCCCACACGGGCGCGCGCCAAGGGCGACAGGGCGGCATTGGAGCAGCGGGTGGATGTGGCCCCCGCTCTCCACGCGAAGCCCACTCCTCTGAAACCACCACCACCATCACCACCATCACCACCACACCCCCCACCCGCCCGAGGGGTTGCAGGTTTGTACTACGCATCGCCGCCGACCCGCAACACAGAGATTGCTTGACCCCCCGGCCGGAGCCCAAGGGAACGCACAAGCAGCAGGGCGCGAACGAACTCACTCGCGCGTCGCTCGTCCAAAGGACCTGACTTAGCGCTTGAATATGGTTCACAGCACACATGCCGAACACAAGAATTGGTAATTTGCGTTCCAGAATTTTTATTATTTTTTTTTATTTTTTCAAAATCATTCTTTCCTCAAATGTGTATTACATATTCTTCTGAGCAGTACTATTAGTACCTACGTTCCATCTCAGAAATTTACAAAAGAGAGTCGTGGAAGGTTCTCAATCGATTTCCTTAGCGCAAAGCTTTACACTAAAGAGTGTAGTCTCCATCAGGACACTTAAATGCTATTAAAACGTGTTACGTATTGTTAGTTATTGCTTTAAGTTACTTTCAGAATATGTCATAAGAAACGCAATCAGCTTTTTTATGTGAGTGAAACGAAGCCTACGGCTACAGTGTTATTTACAACATTTTACGAACCCTATTTATAAAAGCAGACTTAAAAACTTGAGTTGTTTATTGTTTACTTTGAATGTTCAGACTCCTCAAAATTTTGCATTATTTTTCCAAAGAAATTTCGTCATTATTAATACTTAAATGTCACTTTGTACACATCTCACTATTCTTCATTTAAATTCAGAAAACTAAACAAAAGTATATTATGATCAAAAGAAGAACTGCATAAAATTTTTAAAAATGGCATTTAACCACCTAATACTAATTGAAATTCAGAAAATATGTCAATCAAAATCAAACAAAATTACAAACAGACTATACTTATACATACTATATGGTCTTTCTCAATTCCGATTCAAATTTATTAGTTCAATAACATTCCACACTCAAATATTGAAACGTAAAACCGTTCTTTTTTCAAACTTCTCTCAGAGAAGATGCGCGCGTCTCTGGACCCACGTCGCTCTCGCCCGCTCGTTCGGGTCTATTTCGAGTTTCCCCGTTCGAAAATAGCCGCTCCCTGAAATACGGCGGGCTTTAATAAAACGCCGCATGTTGGTAGTAGCGAACCGCATAAACCTGTTCTCCCTGCTTTATTTCGCGTTCGTCGTCGCCGTAGGCGTATTTCGTAAACAAGCAAAATGACATTGTCGATGGGCTACCCTGACCGGGACAAACAATCTCTGTGTCGTCGATGCGGGCGTGTAGACGTAGAAGCTGCAACAACTCGATAAAAATGCTAATGCAGGTAGGGACAATGAGAATGATCACTTGCTTATTGCAGCATGCAAGGTGTTTTCAAGGAGAGAGCGCTTGACATCGCCTCTGACAGCTGAATAATCCATTCAAAGGAAGTCACTGCTGTAAGAAGAACTCAGTTATGCAGAGAATAAAAGTTCAGCTCCAAATATCTCTTACAAGTTCTTCATTCATTTTTTTTCTAATAACACTGTTGGTGTACGAGAAAAAGTCACAAGGGTCTTCCTCAAAGAAATAGGTTTGCTTGGAAAATGAGATATTCATAGTCATCTTCAAGCCCTATTTTATTTTTATTGCCTCTTTTATTTTCCATTGCTAAGCAACTAAATGAAGTTCGCAGAGAACCAGAGATGATCAACAGAAAAATCTCACGAAAAGTTTAATATTTTGTTTATTATAAATTTTATCCAATGATACTGTTAACCTCTTTAAAAAATCTTTGCATTAATGTAAACCACAGACGCTTCTCTAGAGGACTTCGCAAATAATAGCCTTGTAATGTTCCAAAGAGAAGCGAAGTGGGCCAACATTTCAATTTCTCTTTATCATTATGGCAATTCAAAAATATTATTAACCCTGTTTTAAAATTCAAACTGATTTTGTAACTAGGAATTGTAACTTGTCATTGAGGCGTAACCGTTCAAGTCGGATAGTGCTAAAAATGGTAAATATTTGCTTTTTATTCACAACCCAAGGAAGTACAATTCTAAGTACTTAACTTTATGCTCCAGTTAAGAAATATACTTCTCCGTTGACTCTTTAACTAGACCCATATTTCTACAAAGAACTGTAATTACTATAAATTTATTTTGTAAATAAATTCATCTATATTTGTCATTATAAAGTATCCACATTTTTTCTTTCCCGTATGCATACGTATATACGGAGTAACACACGTAGTATAGGAAAATTATGTAATGCTGGGCGAAAAAACGGCGAATTTTCGGCAGAAAAAAAATCATTGCCGAGCCCTCATAAGCCAGTGGATAAATCCAGTTGCTAATCTAAGGGGGAAAAGTTCTCAAACACATGGTGTAGCCAGAATCTCTGTTTTGTGGGTTCTTGATTTCGAAAAACCAATTGACGGCAAAACATCCGTCCATCTGTCAGTGTGTGAACACCACTAGCGCATAAACCATACATACGATTTTTTTCCAAAATGGATATTCCTCAGTTGATCTGGCTCCACTCAAACTTTCTTCAAAATTTGCGGGTACTTTACATGAAGCCTCGCGGACATTTTCAACATTTTCTCAAAAACGGCGACAAATTTTGTCTTCACTCTTTTGATACGGATAGTGCTAAATGTATGAGATGACATAAACGACATCTTGCTCTATTCCTTTGATTTTTCAAATATTAGAAAAAATTATTTTTTTTGACTTCTTTCACGTCGTTTATATTTACTTTGGCGGCGATTTGTCCACATTAGTATGTTTATGAGTACATGTGCTTTAAATAATGTCATACACAGTTTTTTGAAAACTCAACAGTTTTGTGCAAAAACTGACTCAAAATTCCGCATTTTCAGAAACGCTCAAACGCCATTTTCTCATAAATGGCTCCAAATTTGTTCTTCAAACTTTTCGAACGGATTGTAATTATTGCACTCCTTAATATAACGTAAGTTCATTTTGGGATATTTTTTGTTGTTATTACGAGTATATATATTTATTTATTTATATTTACATTAGCGTTTAAACGTCATATTCTTCAAAACGGCTCTGAATTTCAAAGAAAATTGTCATTTAGAGCGAGGTTTTACTGTTCTTTAGTATTCTTAGAATAATATTTCCGTTCTACTATTAGGAAAACGAAAAATTAAGAAAATGTCAAAAAAATGTACTTTGGGCGGCGATAGATGGCAGCTGGCGACAGAATGTGGATATTTCGAATAGCTAGACGAGACGAAAGGAAATAGAAAACTAATACGGGATAGTCTGTGCCATTCTGTAGCACCACTAGTTATTATGTAACATTATATTTATTTTTAGTTGATTCAATTTTATTGCGATAATTTTTCTAAATTTACAGGTCTGGGCAACAGACATTAGTTAAGATGGCTGTGAATGTAGCCTCTGAAGTAGGATTGAATTTTGGCGGCAAACAATTGTATATAATTGATTGAAATTTACCTTTCCCTTGGTTAATTCTCGTACACCCAGTAGCCTTGTTGAAATTAAAACTACCTGAAACCGCCGGCGGTCGCTGACATTCAAAACGCCTCTTCCCGAAATGTGATGCACATGCTCGCCATTTCAATGCCAGCAAAGCGGCTCTATTTAATGTCAATTATTGAAAAATCAATTAATGATTATGACTTTACCAGAAATTGTCACTGTAAACCCAAAATTTTTATTATGTGGCTAAAAACACAATGTCTCCAGAAAAAGGTGTTAAAGTATGAATAGATGAATGAATTAAAATTGCAAAAACCAATCAACCTTTAAAGTCTGAACCATCAGTCAAGTGGACAGTTCGTCCTTCAAATATCAGGTGAATACTAAAATCACACTGTACTTCCGACGCCCTGAGATTAACTCAAAAGCCAATACTACCCAATCAAATGCTATATATTTGGTTCTGTAATCGAATTATGCAATTTAGAATAAATGATCAGATAATATAATTAATCAAATAAGATAATATATTGTGTATAACATCAATAATATATTCAATAATTACCACCAAAATACTTAAAAATGAGAAAAACATGTCTCACGAAACCTAAATGGAATTGAATAAACCTTCAAAAACTATTTTGTATTAATGAATAATTTCCTCTGGACACGTTCTTTTATAAAGGGCTAACGCCCACTCCCAAAAGCATTTCTGTGCTCTCTCTGAATGTGGCGCCCTCGTCATTGTAATGGCGCGCAGGTGGCTTGAGTGTGGGGGGGGGGGCAGAGGGGGACAGCGGCCGCCGCGCGGGGTCCGCGGCCACGCCCCCTGACCGCCGCCGCCGCGTGTGCCCGCAGGAACCTCCCCCGCTCTATTGGCATCGGGATCCCGCTCGTCACATTCTGCTACTTGCTCATCAACATCTCCTACCTGGCAGTCATGTCGGCCGCTGAGATGGTGGAGTCGGAAGCCGTCGCCGTGGTGAGTAAACACTTTCATTGCGGGGTCAAGCTTTCAATTTTCAAAAATTCAAGACATGTAATATTTGTTTAATCTCTCTAATCTTTAATTTGATTATTTTGGTCTCAAAGACGTTTTCAAAAGTTTCTTAAAAATGACTCTAAATTTGTGTTTGCTTCCTCGTTTACGTAACAACTGAGAAATTAGGATTACAAAAAATAATTGAGAAAAATCGACGTCCATATTTTGGCAGCAATGCCCTGGTGTAGTTTGTTGTTGTTGTTGTTGTTGTTGTTGTTGTTTTATGTCTCTTCCCATCTGTGCTATTTCTCCCTGTCCATTCGTGAACTAAACTAGCGCCTAAAACGTACCCAGAATTTGTTCAAAATGATTATTCCACTTCGATATGGTCCTTCTCCAACTCCTGAGAATTTGAAACGAGTCTTTCACTTTTGCGGGGTACATCGTCATGAGCACGCAGATAAAATTGTATAAAGTTATGGACATCTCCACACTATTGTACGATTCGAAAACATTCAACACACAAAGTAAAAGATTACATCCAGATAGAAAGGTGAGAAATGAAACTTCTTCGATCTGTCAACGGTTGTACAGGACCGAGTGGTCCAAAGGGATACCCCGGCGTGATGTTAGGGAGCCGACCTAACTGCGAGGGAGCGCTTCACCGAGAATTGTCCCCGAGAGGATCGATAGTTTCCTCGGGAAGCTCTGATAGGCGCTGATAGATGGCAGTCGGAAAGGGGATGGGACAAAACCGGAAAGGAAGGCCCTATTCAAAAGAAAGGGAAACTAACTAGTACTAGAAAGTGCGTGCCATTTTGTGGCACCTCTAGTTTAAATGTTTGTTTCAATAAAGCAAAATATGCATACAAACGCATATATACGCATCGATCCAATTTTCATTAAAACTCCCGAAATTTTGAAAATTGATAAGTTCAACCTTTTTTAACTTGTCCTACATCTGAGGCAAGATATTTCTTTTTTCATGCAATCCATTCCTCTCTAATTTCATGAAATCATTTCATAAACTTTTTAAAATATTTTTTAAATGTTTTATGTAATTTTTGTTGAAATCGTGACAATTTAGCAACTTAAGCCCCATAACTTAATTTTGCAACTTAAGCGAAAGTAAGAATTAATTTTAGCGACTTCTTGTAGTATGCTGGTTAGTGGGCTGGAAACGCAACGTGATCAAACTCCAGGCAGGGCAATTTATTCCCTTCAGCGTTTTGCTAGGATAGAACACAATGCGCTGAATTCAGTGGAGTGTACACAGGGGAAGGGGGCAGGAGGTCCATGATCTCCATGAAATTTTGAAAGGACCCCCGGAGCCTTGCATCATAAATATTTTTTCTTCTTTCTTATTATGTTATGATTTTCCTCCTTTTCAAGCTGGCAATTTGAAAAAAAAAATTACATATCGAGAAGAGGCTCTCCATGCTCTTTAGAATGGTGTAAATACTGTAGTTTACCACAAAATTAGTTGTATTGTATTTATTGTGCCATTAAAGCTAAAATATCGTTCACTTTCTAATGTTTTTTTTTATTCCTACTAAAAATGTCATACGTAAATTTCAAAAAAACCAATTGTCTAAAAATGTATTTGGAGCTCACCTATGACTGAATCCAACGGCAGAAGGGCCGTTTTCATTAAAAATTTTGAAATTTTAAAAATTGGAAATGCGTTTTTGCTCGAATTTACTGCGCTTCATTTGGTGAAGAGATTTTCAAGAGATGGCTGATTCATTGCATACAAGTTGCAATATCACGAGTATAAGAAACTCATACAATGCTGTGCTAATTCGACACAAATCTGTAACGAGCGGAAAACAATTTTCGTCTCAAGTAAAGAAAAAGTGTAGTTGCAATTCTGCTACTACTCGAATTGCCTACAGACAGTCAGACAGAGAGAGAGAGAGAGAGAGAGAGAGAGAGAGAGAGAGAGAGAGAGAGAGGAAGTGATATCTTAAATTTTTAAGAAGCTCAATTTCTATGTAATAAGAAATAATGTTCTTTACGTTCAAAATAGTTTAATGTAAACAAACATAAATACGCATGTCTTTATTGTTCTGAAATAATATCTGATACGTAATAAATGATTATATTTTACGATTAATTTGCTTTGCTAATACGTCCTTTGCATCCAACGCATTGAAAATAATTCATGTGGGCTACATTCTAGCTGTTTTTAACAAGAATTTTACACTTTTACACAGATATACTGTGTAATGTTTATTAACATCTCCCCTACTGAAACGGTTCTGTCTCTCTCGGCCTTCCAAACTCTCAAGGTTAATCTTGCAGTTCCATCAGATATTCCCTCAAGCAGGAAAATTTCATCACAGGAGCAAGAAACACAAGAGACGAGAATTCAACTCATTTAGCAAAAGGGATCTTACCCGAGAGCGAGAGAGGTGTATTAATTAAATGAGAAATTAAAAAATGATATGAATGAAAAAGAGGTCCCGATGGGAAAATAACGTAATTATAATATAAATAGAATCAAGAATTATGAATCGGTTTCATTAATGCCCTGATTCTATTCGTTGTTTTTGTTTGTTTTCTAATTTCCACTATGTATTATTCGTCTTTAGCGCGGTCATCTAATCTATTTTTTTATAAAACGCTTACTATAAACTATTTACGGTAGATGTTTATTTTGCTTCAATGAATAGTTGACTACAACTTTGACAAAGTTATTTAATTATCAATTTAATTATATTTGATATCTACTAAGCAATAGCATTTAGTCAGAAGTCAGCTTATTTAAATGAATGAAACCCATATTTTCTCTCTTTGTTTAAAATACGATTGTCTTAATTCCATAACAGTAATGGTAGTCGCTTTCGAATTATCAAAATCACATACGAGTAAAAATAATTTTCAGGTAGCGAGCAAAATAATGAAAGCGTGTTGCAATTTACTCATCAAAGCAGGATTGTATACTGAACAGTTTAAGAGACGGGTTGGGAAAGACGGGAGGGAGGCAAACAGACGGACAGACGGAGGGAGAGGGGGAGAGAGGGGGACAGGAAGAGAGAGAGGGTGGGGAGAAAGGGAGGGAGAATATGCAGCATTTGCAACTTTACATGTAAAGCACTCTTACAATTTTAGAATGCACTAGATGATAAATTTAAGATGTAACTACGTTATCTGATAACTCTAAATAAACATAACATTTTTGATATATTTAAACAAATGAATATTCCCTTTTAATAAAGTTGTTTTCTTCATTTGAGATGGCTTGTGTTCATATACCTATTCAAAAGAGAAAGAAAAAAAATTGGTAAAATATACGAAGAGCCCTTTATTCCCCACCATGATATGGCACAGGACACACAAAGATTTCTAGTTTTTTTATTGAGAAGTTAATTCAAAAGCCATCTAAAGTTAATGGTAGGTTTCGTGGGGATTTTAGAAGCGAAAATACCTTATACGTTAGTGACGATTCAATGACGTTGTGAAGTCGCATAACAAAGTTGTGTAATTTGCAGGTTGATAGCGTAAGATCAATTGATAATAACGATAGATATCGGTGTATTTTGAATATTTCTTTACTTTACTGTACACTTCGCATGTACTATGCGCAGACCTTTGGCAACCGTATCCTGGGTGTGATGGCCTGGCTGATGCCATTGTCTGTCACCGTATCAACCTTTGGATCTGCCAATGGAACTCTCTTTGCGGCTGGCAGGTGAGCACGTCGGCACGGTCTGCGTAATTTGTTTCTTATCAGTAGAAATTATTTCTAATTTTGAAAGTTTCGTCGCGGGAAGAAAAATAAACTTACGTGTTTAATCTCTTTTAAAACGGTTAATTTTTTTTCTTCTCGAATAAAAAATATTGCAACGTTGTCATTGGCCCATTTTAGTTAGTGAATGTAACTCATATTTTTATCACGGGTTGAACAACGGCGGATCTACAGGGAGAGGACATCTGAGAAATCATCTGCACTAACCCAACGTTTCTGTATTTTTCTCAGTTTATTTAAGATAAATACCACTAATGGATCGCTTGACATTCCAAAGAACAACTTGATTTATGACTGCCTTTCTTCAAGCTAACATTTTTACAAATTATTTCTAATAGATTTCGGATGTTCTCAATGAAACTGCCCTTCCCCTCAAGAAATTCTTCCTCGATCCGTCTCTGGTAGTTAATGCCATTTCCATGATGGCATACATGCCTTTCGTGAATGTACAGTGTCAACAGAATTAAAAAATCGTTAGGCATGAGCAGGTGAATTCAGGTTAATAATACGAGGACTGAGAAAATCCACTCATTACAAACGTCTTAGAAAATTTTTTTGTCTTGCCCAAATAATCCTTTGTAAAATAGGATTCAATGCGACGAGAAGTGAAAAGTGATCCAAACAACTTTCATTTCGCAGGTTGTGTTTCGCAGCGAGTCGCGAGGGCCATCTGCTGGATATTCTTAGCTATGTGCACGTGAGGCGATATACTCCAGCCCCAGGGCTCATCTTTCACGTAAGTTATTTTCAGTGTTTACTTATACGGATTATAACATGTGTAGATAAGAAATGAATACCTTTCTGTGAGACAAAAACATCTACGACGAAGGATGCTAGGACATACATTTATAACGAAACTTCCTCAGATAGTTGCAAAACTCCCATGTACTCTTCCGATAACACCTTTATAAAGAGTATACCACATGTAATTTTATAAAACACAAAATAATGTATTTATATTATTTTTATGCAAAAGTGAACGTGCCAAAAACGGCATGAAATGAAAGAAATATTGAATATGTAAATAAAATTGTTCCAAAAGACACGTAGATGTATGCTCTAGTTTGAGGTATGATTACTAGTTTTTGTTTTATTTTAAATTAAATATTTATTATTTTGCGCCATGATAGTGCTAATAAGAACCCGCAACCAGCAAAGCTATACCGGTAGTGACGGCATCGATTGCCGCTTCTTTCCACTAAGCAACATATCTATATGTAGCAATACTTTTTTTTTGTTCTTCAGTATTAGCAATTACAAAAATATCTCCGCTTAGTCCACTAATTGGACTTCAAATCAGCGTATGTAATCTTCTTTAGCCTTACCAGGTGACACTAATACCAAGAGTTATAACTTATTTATATTACTACACTGTGTAAAATCCTTAACAAAATTAATGAAATGATCCAGTATTTCAAAATAAATTAAATGCATCAACATTATAAAATTGACATTTAACGTCCCATCATAATTCAAACAAGGTATACAATGATGTTCATTTCAAAAATTGAATTGATCCAACATCACTAAAAAATATTCTTTAATATCCATTACACTTGTTTGTGCTATTTCGGACCGTTCCCAAAAAATCAACTTGCCTCTGTTAAGGTCCATAAGCATTGTGTAAACATCGAAAAATCTACAAATATCATAATGTCCGTACATCACATATTAAACACAGTGTAACAAACGGGTATATTGAGAGAATCCCGAACATTTCTCGAGAGGATCCTGAAGGTTATGCAACCCACCGCACACTTCAGAATGGTTTCTGAGTCATTTTCTTGACAAATACTATGTTCACAATTTACAATTAATTTACCCTCACCCCAATTGAGATTTTATAATGCGAGTGTGTCGCCAAAGGAGCAGGAAATGTTACATTTGCACACGTCGAAGAGAACACGGACGTACCTTCCAGGGAGAGAAGACCCGGAGTAAGCATCACTTCACTTCGCGTTTTTCTCACTCCTTTCGTTTTTTCTCGCCTGAAAATCACCAGTGGCCTACTCTGCCTTTCCGACTGTGCTTTAGAAGTTTATTTCCCTTCAGGTCTATTAATCATTACTATAGTGTTACTGTTATTGTTGCTATTACTCAGCACTTCTCACGAGATTGTATAGGCTCAGATCGTAAAAAGACGTGCTGCAAATGCGGCGAGAAAGGGTACAAAAATCTCACATGTTCCGCGGAGAAGTCTAATGAATTTCTAATGTAATGTAAATAGCACATTCCAAGTTTCAGAATATACCAAATCTATAGACGGGCTTTAAAAACAACAATCAAATGACGATAAGCATCCTGCAGGCAAATAAAACCATGAGCAGACCAGAAACCTACCCTCCCGACTAGCTGACAATTGAGCAAGAGATCGCAGCAATGGACAACAGCGAACTACAAAGAAAGCGGGGCAGCGCAGAATGAAACTTCCACACACTAGGCACTACATTGAAATGGACTTCTAAGATCCCGACAGAAAGGCCCGGAACCTCTGGTCTGCAATGAAGACATTCATTATTCCTGCAGGAAAATTGACGATTCGAAGATATGATACGGGAGATGGGATCACCCTGAAAGCCAGCTACTTCAACGTCAGAGCACGCAATTCTAACATGCCCCCCTGCATGCCGTCGTCGAACGCGAAGGGTAGGTATTTGTTGGAGTTGGCGGCCAGATAATTCTGAAAGAAGTGACCAACGTCCACATTCAAACAGCCCAGTTACTCGGAAACATTTCGGGATATCACGCTGGCATCTGAAGAGCTTACAGCTACAGAGAGAGGCTGGAGGGTGATCGAGGAATACACAGGCCATCACCAATACCTCACATTCTGCCTGAGGAAACGCCTCAGACAGCAGAAAACCGAAGGAAATGGGGTTTGAATGTCAACAAGGTAGACCAGCCCAAAGCTGTAGAAAACTGCAGCACGGAGCAATAAGAATAACCCAACGCTTCCCGAGTATCGGCATTGAGGAGTTCATGCGTGAAACCATGTCTCTTCTTCAGGAGGCTTGTGACTCATCAATGCCCAATGAGATACAATCTCGGAACGGCAGGGGAGCGCCATTTTGTTGGACTGGGGATTGCGGAACTAAGGACAAACGAAGAGCCCAGAGTGCGACACTGAGAGGAAAGGTCCACTGAGAGTTGCTTGCTCCTACAGAACCTCTCCTGAACTGACAGTGCTGATGGTGGCTGGAACATATTACTCGCGCAACTTTTCTTGAACGATGGAATGAAGAAATGCGGGTAGAGTGGGGGATATTAGTTGCGAAATCGGCCACTAGATTTTACAAAGCAATCTCTTGAGAGCCTCTGTCATGCCCTTCTCAATAATTTGCCTTCCAACTTTTTCAAGAGTCTCTCAAGGTGTCTCCTGTGATGGATCTTCAACTGCTTTGGTGATTTCTTTCGACATTTTGAAGAAAATGACAGACAGAAGTTCTCGTCAACAGAAAGTAGTTTCAATTTCCAGCCAGTGAAGATGTGTTTGGAATATTGTACTCGCTGCCAGCTTTTGTCTTCTACTGTTTATTGTGCCAGAGAGGGGGAAGCAAGGTCATCGTTCAAGAAAAGTTGCACGATTTATACCCATCCGCCTTCTTGCACAGGAATGAAAATTCATCAATCTGTCGAAGTCAACTGGGAGGTCGACGAGCCTGTGGAGAAGCCAGAACCTTCACAACAATGGAACGAAAGTCCAGAAGTTGCACACCAAGGCTCATCCCGCATATAGCAACTTTTTTTAAAATTATATTTTAATTTGTTGCGCCTGGTTTGACGCGACGCGTCTCCAAGCCCCTTCGGGGGCGTTGAGCGCTTTGCGCTTGGGCGTAATCCTCCGTTATTAATTAGTGCGCTAAGGAGTAATCCTCCATTAACAATATGTCATTATATGTCACGTCTCGTCGCAGTCAGTTGTCAAGAAGACAGCCAGGGAGCATCTCCGCGTACGCTCCTCCTACTACGTGCTCCTGCGTCAGTACCCAGCGGCCAGAATTGGGAAGGAATTAGGATAGGGGTAGGGTTTAGGACACTTCACATGGGGGTTGGTCTAGCCCTTCTGAAACAGTCAAACTCGAATGGTTGGATTGTCCGGGAATCGACGAGAATCAAACCCGGACCTCTGAAAGGCGAGCGACTTCGCTCTGAGCCACCGAACCTGCTTGAGCTAGGCGCAAACACGACAAAGTCTCCTACGACGTGATATAGTTCCTTATTGAATTAATATTTTCACCGTATGACGGAAGTAAATAGTGAATTAGTTAGTAGTAAAGTAATAAAGTAGTAAGTAAATAGTTATAGCCACGCACAAGTAAACGATGCTGAACTTACTTTCTTTATCTGCGAGAGGTGGTCAACAATTGTAAGAGAGAAGTTTTGCCATTCATTTACTGCACCCAATTATTGGAAAAAAATTTGTGACAATACTTAAACATGATTTTCATACTTCACAAACTTCACATTCAGTTGGTACATAGTAATAAACATTACTAAACCCATGTAATTCTATGAAATATATCTTCTTGTTACATGATCATTTCCAGCGCAGCTCTTCTCAAAAAGAGCCATATCAATCATTTTAGCACAAACAGCATGTAAGGAATAGCCTTGACAAGAGGCATCACTTAATGTTGAAATACAGAAACAATTTCAATGAGACATCTATGTAATTAATTTCATAGACATCAAAGTATTTTGTCTATAATTTATTTTCTGAGAACACCATGTATTAGCACCTTTCGCAGGACTTTTTCAATCACTCTTCTCTCTGTTAATATCATTATAAAAAATGTGTGTTACTAAACATTCTATTTCATTGAACATTTCAAATCATAGATTTCTGAAAGTGATGTTACTGTATGTTGCAGTCACTGATTGCTGTAGCAATGGTGATGTCAGGAACCATAGACTCCCTGATTGACTTCTTCAGCTTTACTGCCTGGATCTTCTATGGAGGTTCCATGTTGGCTCTATTGGTCATGCGCAAGACAAAACCACATACACCTAGACCATACAAGGTAAAAAAAAAAAGTACCTATAAATGCATCCTTCTTTTATTTAGGAAAGATAATGCATTTTAAACCATTAACATACAGCACTCGCATCAGAGGATATTTACATATTTCTGGTCAACTTAAATTTTCTAATGCTTTATTTTATTAAATATTAATTTTCTCTACTTCATTACTTTTTTACTTCATCTTGTAAGGAGGGTCAAGTTTGCCCTTTCTGTCAGACACAAATGACTGCTGTTATCAATTCTTCCCATAAACCTTCTTTTTGGTCAATATTGAGAATATGTCTGTTTCTGTATCATCTTTTTTTGTATTTATCATTAACATCCATTCACAAATTTGTGCCATAAGCCTTTTATTTTCATATTTTTGAAACCTTCAAATCTTTATGATAATTGCAGAGAATGGCATTCATTAGCATGTTTCCCATATGAATTGCCTAATTCATCAATTTCTATATTCTAAGAAAATTATTTTCTCATTTCTCTATTATTCTTAAAGAATTTTGATAATTCACCAATGGGAAGGAATGGATTACTGATTTTGATTAATTGTGAATCCAATCATAATTATTGTGTTCATACATATAGTGGAAATTAACAAATTTTGTGCATAATTTAAACAATAAGTTAAGAATAACAAAAATTATAAAATAAATATGATGTTGCTGAGAAAACATTTTTGAGCATAAAAATTTCTTATGAAAGCAGTTTAAGAAATATCCACTGTGTAACTTGAACAAAATGGGCAAAAGTTGGAAAGTCAAGGAATTATAGGATAGTCAGGAAATTGTACTACCTAGAAAAGTTATCAAATTAGCACCAAATTTTACTTGCCATAAAATATTTACTTTAATACTGCATTTTTTTGTGTAAATGGGATCAAACTGTCTCAGGGTCGCGGAGGTGGGACAAATCCTCTCTTACTCACCCCTACCAACTAATATTTTCTAGTATATCCAGACATTTAATTTCAATTTCATTTTTTACTTATTACAGCTCCAGTAAAATACATTATAACAATGACAATTATTCATCTTTACGTATTTGAAACAATAACATAGGGTAAACAAAAATCTTTTGCCCTCCTTAATTAGCCAAAAAAACAAAAATGCTTGGGAAAAATATAATGATGCTTCTGAACTGGGTAAAAGTAGGAATTTCCCATAAGTTTGCATTTCATTTTGAACAAAGAGGGCCAATAAGCCCAATGCTACTTACTAAGAGGACTATAATTATACTACTCTAACCAGCACCACAACCATCTGCAGCAGCTCCATGCCTTTCATGTTTTCTAAGTTTGTTATCAGAGAATATTATTGAAGTCATGAAGAGCTGTGACAAAACTTGACATTTTTCATTGTCATTCACCATGTTAAATTCAATAAATTAATCAGAATATTGTTCTGGCTTTACCTAATAATTTCAGGGTGGTTGACATCTTTTTGATGTCTTGCCAACTTTTACGAGTCAGAAACCAGTGCTGTCATATTACTGCTGAAATGTGTGTGATCAGAAAAGCATAAATGAAGTAAAGTGTCTTACATGTGTTGTTCAATGAGTCCAGATCCTTCTTTAACTGAAGCACTACCTTAGAGCATAGGACCAGTGAATCTAGAAACAAAATTTCTTAACCAAATGTCCTTCTAATTGCAAGGTATGGGGTAATGAGAAAGTCTGAAAATACATCGGAGAATTTTATATAAATAAATGCAAGGAAAATAATAGATAATAAAGGAATTTGTCTTGTTGGTTATGTCATAATGTGGCATAAACGAGAAATATATTTGTATATGTCCACTGAAATATCTCTAATTTTCATGTCATCCTATTTACCCCTTCTCATTACTAATGATAGTAATTACATCTGCTTTGTGAGAAGTTACCAGCATTGTAAATTTCACCAATTTTTTTTTTTATTTATTACCAAATCCTAATTTTACACCATTGCACATACTTTATAAGGCAGGCCATGAAAAGTACGGAAATTTGACATTGCTACTTATTCATTGCACATATAGATATATGACAATTAATTCAAATATTCCCTATTATTTTCCTTATATTCTATTGAAAAATGCTTAGAGCTTACTGGTACTCTGTTTAAAGAGTGATGTAATATTGTTTACCCCAAAAAACTGATTTTAAACTTCCATCTAAATTTTTTATGGTGCAGGTCCCAATTATCATCCCATTGATCGTGCTGGTGATATCGATCTACCTCATTGTGGCACCTATTATTGATGAACCAAAAATAGAATATCTGTATGCAGCAACATTTATCGTAGCTGGCTTACTGTTCTATGTGCCATTTGTACACTATGGTTATGTACCTGCTGTAATGGGTAAGTTATTGAAAATATACTACGTCCATTGTCATTGGTGGTAAATTAACTTCTCATGAGCATTTCTAACTTCATGTTAAATGATCGTTTCGTTTTTAAATCTTTTTTCAGATACAATTACTGTTTTCCTGCAACTCCTGCTTGAGGTGGCACCTACCCAATCAATGTTTGATTAGCAACAATTGCAGACAAGAAAGAAAGCGAGCAGCATTCTATGTGTAGTGTGTATTCCATTGCAGAGCACTCCCAAGTAGTGCAGATGTCAACTTAGGACTAGAAAAGTCCCCAACAATAATGTTAGATCAATGTTGTTGTCATATGTAATACTCGACCATGTCCTAAGCTTTAGTACAATTGCTTAGGAGAAGATGTATAACAAATAACTGTTGGTGGCATTCAATGTTTTCTGCTAAATTTCACCAGCTTTAAAATCTCAAAGAGTAATTATTTATTGCTCAGATACTTGAGTGAATGATAACTATTCACAAGAAATTCCAATGAACACTTGTGATAGTTAAAGAGGACAAGAAAAATACATAAAATCTTCCTTATAGTTGTTTGTTAATTTTATTAACTGCAATTTTATTTCTATTTCTTTCATATGCAAGGCTGTTGTGATGCACACTAAATTTACATAAAATGGTCAGATTCCACGTCTGAATGTTGTCAAAGTTTTGAGAATATTCAATGATAAAAGTGCCAAAACAAATATTGAGTGTTTGTGCAACTCTACATTTTTGATGTTTCAGAAAAAACTATTTGAAGAAATATAATTTTTGTTTTTGACTAAAGAACGTATATTGGCAATTACAGACGCCAGGCAATGATATTTTTCTTGTTAATTTTTGGAACATGTGTTCTGACCATTTATTCTTAAATATTTTATCAGTATTTCATAATGAAGATAAATCAGAAAAGTTTCTTATTTCTTCAATGCATTTTTAATAAATACCAAGACTTTATTTCAGACCCATTAACTATCTTTTGATATTTTGGAAGTGATACTTCATCAAAGCATTGTGACATGATGGTAGAATGTGTAAATATAAATGTGTATGTATATGTAGGTCTATTTTTACATGGTCTCGGAAGGGTGAAAAAGTACCTGAAACAATATAAACACCACAAAATAAAAACAATTTTTGTTTTGTACACTGACCTCTTTCTGTAGTTTAGATGTTATTAGATATGCAAACTTTGTTGCTATTTTAGATTGTTGATGCCTACCAGTGAAAATAATGCTTTGAAAGAAAGTTCCTGCACAATTAAGGAAATGCTGTGGACATACTCTTCCTAAACGGAGTGCTGAAAGGCTGTGATGGTTATTGATGAAATGTGCTGTGAATGAAGTATCATTTTGAATAATTTGTTCATTCCATTGAATCCATGTTTAACTATGTATTGTATTGTAATCTATTGGTAGTTTTATATTGGACAGGGCATATCAACAGTCTTGCATAATTAATATGACTGTATACTTCCTATCATTCCAGATCAAGTTGAGGTAGGAAAACTTATGTGGTACTGATTTGTTTCAAAACAGTCTTGCAAGGAAATATGAGAAATCAGTGGGAACAAATTGTTTCTATCATTCTTTTATACTTTTTTCAAATCAATTAGATTTTGCTATACCAATACCATTTATATTTAGATAATTTTCACACAAGTAACTGTACTTATTTCTGCAGTCAATGATTAGTATTGTTCAAAATTTACTGAACACAAAATTGAGCTAGATGCAGAAATTTTCAAATTTCTCAAATTATTTTTATTCAAGGGTACATAAATGAAACAATAGAAGAATATGCAGCTAGCAACATTAAATAATGGTTAATGTTCATGTACACAGATCTATTTTTAAACATTTCGAATTCTATAAATTGTTGGAATGCATATTTTACTCAAGTTATGATTTAATATATGTGTATAAAACTTTTTGATTCAAAGATAGAGAAATCTGAAGAAATAAGTTTTAAATGAAATGTTGTATCAAAACCAGTTTATTTTATTAATAATTGTAATATTTTTTGTAACATTCTCAATAGTATTTGTGTAAATGTTTAATTAAAGATAAATTTTTTATATTTACTTGCTGTACGAGACCAAATATCAAAATATAGAAGTTTGTGTTGATTTTCTTTTACCATGACAAAGGCCCTTTTGTTTATTCCTGCAAGTGAAATTTAATGAATTGATTCATTACCAAAATCCTTGTGAGATTACTTTAATTGTGAATTGACTCATGGTTGAATGAATGTTATAGAAATGGTTAATCATATTAGTTGAAACAAAACAAAAATTTACTTATTTTTCTTATTCTTTGCTCAAATATTATGTTTTTCTTTAATGCAGAAGTAAATTGATTAGATGCATTGCATTTCTAATTTTTTTTAAATATTATTTAACTATTTGAATTCCTGATAGTTCAACATGTTAGCATACTACATTCATCAGCTTCAAAATTTACCTTAGTAAATAAATATTATAAAGTAATATATTTATATTCTTTCAGCTTGAGAAAACAGTATTTCTTAATTGTTAATGGGATGCTATACGAAATTATATCGTAGACCTAAATTCCACAGAGAAAAAGGAAGTAAATAGTCGGCAGAAATTTTATCACAGCTAACGAAAATATTTAGGTCCTTATTTTTATGACTTAAAGTTTCTCTTCAAATAATTGTGATTTGAAGAATGAGAAATATAAATACTTAGTGTGAATTAGATCTATTTATTTCTCTCTATTTTTGAAACTAAAGAGAATATAATTTGCAATAATGAGCTGCAAATCAACCAATGTTTTACTACAAAATTCTTGTAGATATTTATTTCCAAGCCCGTCACAGAGTAAAGTTCAGCAGAACATTAGGAAAGCATTGTAAGTAATGACAGTGAACACCATAAAAGTTTAATTTCTTTCTTTTGTATTAGAAAAATCAAAAACAAAAGGTTTAAATTACATTAAAATTGAATCTGAAGATTACCCTAAATGTTAATTAATGTAATAATACTCATTCAATTCCTAAAAACAAATGATAAATGTACTATAGAAAACAACCAAATAATCTGGGGAAAAGTATAAAATATTACAGAGTGGAAAAAAGAAGTACCTTTTAATGGCTGGGAAATTTCACTGTTTTCTTAAGCTGACCTATGAAACATTATGTTGCAATTTATGATAAAACACAATGTACTATTAAAGAAAAAGTATCAAAATAAATTCTTAGCTTATTCAAAAATGTTGTAACACCCTTCCAGACAAGTGTTTTTATGTACCTTCATTTATTTATTTTTCTCTATGTGAACAGTTATGTTTATTTTACTTATGAAGGAAAGGATCTGAACCATAATAAATTGTAAATTGTGATGTAAATGAATTAAAATAGATGATAATGTTAGATTCCTTGTATTAAGAGAAAATAAAGTTATAAACCTTAAAACTTTTGTATTTTAATATTTTTCATCAATCAACTTATGTCACTTTGAATAATTCAAGGATTATTCGCATTGGAAGGAGGTGGATGTGCTTTTCTACCAGTAATTTGTACATCAGACAGTTGGAATGAATTATTCGTTCAGGCACTTTGCAATACAAACCCATATGAATTTCGAAATAATGCTGGAAGAACCCTTATTATAGCTCACTGGAATAGTTTTAATAATTTTATTTTGTACCCTTTTACTTACGACACAATAGCTTCACTAAAATATTATTAGCATGGATAGCTAATATACTATCAATATAATGACAAAATGTGGTTCCATAAAATACTAAATAATTTCTAACTCCAGACTGAATTAGCAACTAACTTTATATTGAATTAAGTGGGAGACACTACAAAACTCTTGGAATTCTCTGATAGGGAGCACTGGAATGAGAGAAAGTAAACTGACAGAAAAATGGAGAGATACCTACACAGGTGCCTTTACTAGTGTATTTGGAAAGCCTCCATATTATGAGGAAAAGGATAACCCAAAATTAAATATGATCTTCCAGTTTAAATTGGTACTTTCTCTGTTAAAAAGAACCCTAGTAAAGTTATGCAAAGACAGACTTGGATGGATCAGAACTGGACATGAACATTGGATGTCCTGGGAGTGGAAGGCAAATCCAAGAGAAAGTTCCCTGGCACATTTTAGAATGGTTTCAGAAATTACACAAACCTGAGATGTGTCACCAAAATTTCTTATTTCAGAAAATGAGAAATCAAATTATTATCACTCAGCTAACTTGGAATTTGTCAGTAATAAAGCTGATTATTAATTGGAGTAAAGAATAATAGGGCAAACACAAGGAACTACTGCAAGTTTTGTTTCTTTGTAAGATTAAAGTCATTATTTGTACAATATTCGTAATGTTCCTGTAATCCTGCACATCTCAACTGTAAATTATCAGAAAACTTTTAAAAGTTTTAGATAGACAGAATACTTAGAAAAATGTGTGTGTGACATAATTTGAAAATCTTATATTGAGGACTTTGCATTAACAACAAAATCTTTAGCTTTAATATTAAAGGTGAAAGAAATTAAACTTTGCAATTTTCAAAATTCCAGAGACAGATTTTAATGAAAACCGTAGGAGCTATGCCATATTATTAAACCAACTTTAATATTTTTGAGCAGAAAATTAAAAGAAAAAAATTGGAATCATTTTTGAGGAAATCTTGTATACATTTTTTCTCCTCTATTTTCAATAATGTTAGTTTATGGAGGATATTGAACATCTTTTTAATTTTGGGGATTTTAGAAAACACAGGTTTTGATGGTAACAGGATCTGTGCCATTATTGTAAGGATACCTCTTATTATTTGTAAGCATTTGTATTATTGATAAAAAAATGTAAAGACAAAGTATGGGCTATTTTTGAGAAAATTTATAATACATAGGAACTTCTATAAAGTATCCCCAAAATTGGAATATTGAGGAAGCAAGAAGAGCACTTTAGCATAGATTGCATGCTATTTGCTAATCGATTCTGGAATGTCACCTTCATTATAAGGCAGAGACCGTATTCAAGGCAAACCATGTTCGCACTGGTACCAACTAAAGTGTTACCTACTAGAACCATTTCGAAAAGTGGATTGGAGAGCGACCAGTCATATCACATCCATGCACCTTCTGAAGAAGAGTGTGGTTCCTGAATAACAATCCACATTAGGGAAAATTCTAACTGCGAAGCATCCCTGTGAACTTTATTGGAAATTTAAACTGCTCAGATTTGCATATGGGATCATGAGGAAAGAATCACTTACATCTCCAGGGATGTTAATTTCCTTGAGATTCAATTCCAAAAACTTGTTCAAAGATTCCTCATCTAAATAAAATGCGGTCAAAATCCTTCTGAGAGAAACTGATGATTCAGGAATCTTACAATATATACACTCCTCAACTCCAAGGATGACAAAGATACTCTTATACTCAATTTTGCTGATGCTGATTGGGGTAAATACAACATCGACAGAAAGCCCTTCTGAGGGTACAATTTCAACATTTTATGTTTGCATTATCATGGTGTGCTCGGAAATAATGAATTAAGGCATTTCTTCACTTCTTGGGACAAGTACATGTGACTCGAGCAAAAACTCAAAGAAGCAATATTCCAGTCAAGTTTAACTTGAGACTTGATAACTTGAAGAACTGACATGAGTTGGTACATTGCCTTGGAATCCACTTTGGTTAGAGTTCACTTTTTAGTGTGTCTGTACTTGTCTGCATTTCACTTTTGACATTCTTGCAGTCAGTCCATAGTTATTAGCCCAGGTTGCCCAGCCAAAGATCATGGGTCTTGTAGTCCATTTACCACTACATGACCAAGTGCCCAATCTGCCACGGTTTTTGTTGAACATTGTATTTCATGCAATGCTCCCTGGTGGACTCGGGTGGGTATTACTCCCTCCTCAGAGAGCACTTCAAACACCACCCAAGCTCTCATTCCTCTGTCCTTCCATTATGTGAATGACACACCGTCCTGCAATGAAATCCTGAGAACCAGTTCTCAGATATGCTCATGGTGACTTTGAGTGCAGCCCTTGGGAACCCATGGACTGTTCAACTGTTCACATGAACGGCCAGTCACCAGTGACGGCACGCATCTTTTGGTACAGTTTCGCTGATCATTTTATTAGCAATATATGATCACTATGGAGGGTATTCGTCCCTTAACTATTCACTTCCACTGAAACAGAAAATGAGAGAAATCTGACACTTAATATGCCAGATTTCTCATATCTTATTTATAACATTAAACATTGTTTCATCAATGTTATCCAATTTATACATTTGTTTTGTATTTCTTTTTTAAGTATTACATTAGAAAGTCATTGAACTAATTGACGCTAATCCATAGACACCAAACAGGGTGCCAAATCTAATTTCTGGCTAGGTAACAATGCAAAAGATGTTCACAAAGGAACAACAGATATAAGTTGAAGACATGTTAGACACAGAGTGAATGCCATTTTGGTATATCCAGTTTTTGAGACAAAATTATTTGAAGTATATTGAATTTTCTAAATTGAGAATAAACAAATCACATTTATACATGATATTGAAGTTATTTGAACCCAATTAGATTAAAAAAATTGAACACCAATTCAAAATTAATAATTTTAGTTGAAATTATGTACATAATACATTTTTTTTAAAGTAGTGTGGGTGGGTATCACCCCCTAAGATGTCACCTGGGGGTGACCCAACCCCTCCTGACATTGTCGTTCCAGGAGAGGTGGCTCAGGGCATCAACTGCCTCTGACCGGTTTTGACACTAGTTAGATAGCGAGATCGAATTCAGTCACTGCCTAGAGGAGACTTCTAGCGGCTGGCTGCTCAGAACAGTTGTTCTCCGATCAATACCAGGTGAATGCTGACACAGTACCCTAACAAACAAGTCACGAACCGTGCGCAATCTTTCCTTCCCCTTTCTTGTCCGATCTTCACCTCTTACTTACACACACTTACATGCACTACTCTAACACACATCAGGGGCTTAAGAGCATGTCCTGGCTTGGCAGTGCCCCACTGGTGGGAAATACCTAGTTAGAGAAAACCCCGCTAGTCGAATCTCACCACCACCTCCCAAGAGAAAAAGACACACTTACGGGACTAATGACCTTAGCTGTTGACGCACCCAAAACACTAATTAATCAATCAATCAATCCTGACATCGATGTCAATCAAAGTTTGAGTAAATGAGCTCTATCGTAAAAAATGGTTTTAGATAAAATGAGGTATTTGAGATCATTGGTTGATTTTGTTTTTGTTGTCAATGCTGCTTGTTATAATTTTCGTGTTTTTTTTTTTTTTTTTATTGTTAGAGAAAGGTTCATTAGTACATACAAGGATGAAAGATTTTAAGCAAGATTGAAAGACTTTTAAGTTGAAAAAACAATATTCATGTTTCTATAAGAATGAATGGTGTTTAATGTAATTGAGAAGGAAACATTTGGTAATGGAAAATTTATTGGCCATGGATGTATCAAAAACGTCAAACAAGGGATTGCAGCAATAATCATCAGCAAACCAAATAGAAATCAGGAAAGAATGATTCTCCGACACACGGGTACACTGCTAAACTGATCATCGACACTGCTGCTGTCTCGTTAAAAAGGGTGGCTAAAGAAGAGGCTTCAAAAAAATAAAAAGTGAATCACTTACTTTTGAGAGCCACTTCCTGACTCCTAATGAGGTGATACTTTCCACAGTAAAATGATACAGATGGAAACAATCTAGTGCCCTGCATTTTTAACATGAGCATTGGAGTGGATGAATGCAGGGGAATGTATTTATTTGATGGCATCAGACAAGACCTGATAGTTCTAAATGATGGGTCGAAACCCACCTTCAGACTGTCAAGAAAGAAAGAAATAATTCTCGATATTATGCTGACATCTGGAGAGCATACAGCCCGAGAGACGGACTGATCATTGACGACTTCACTAGCAGTGATCATCAACATGCCATTCTGCCTGTGGATGAAAAGCACTTCAGAAAACCAAAATGAGGAACCTGGGTTGGAATGTCAACAAGCTACACCAGCTCCAACTGGTAGATGCAACGTGAACCAGCGAGAATATTTCAATGCATCCTAAATATCAGTGCTGAGGCAAATTTGTTTTTCTACTTGTGGCCTACGAACCATCAATGCTATACAAGACAAACTCCGAAATGACCTTATGGCACTAGTGGCCAAAAGAGTGGGGATGAAGAGAAACTCATTCATAGCTCAAATAGGCCCAGAAAACAAGACCGAAACCTGAAGCAGTGCTGCATTCACCCTTCACAAGGAGGCCAAGAAGTCATTGAGAAGGGCAATCAACAAGAGAAAATCCCAGTGTTAAAAGTTTCTGACTGGTGAAATAAACAAGAGCCACGAGGATAAGGTTACACAAAAAAGTGGCTCAAAACCAGTGTTGATTCAGTGAGGCTTGTTATGGATGCATTGTACCAACACGCACAAGATGATATTTCAGTAATTCAATTTGGAGCCATTAAAAAAAAAATTGTTTGAGCATTGTTGAAAATGCACATTTTGATGCATATTTTCATGCAAAACTTTTGAATTTTCAAGAAACATCAAAAGAAATTATTTGCAGCAATGTACTCACAAATGCAATAATGTATAAGAGATGCCTGTGATATAAAAATTGACAACCTGAAAGGTACTCAAAGTATATTATTTTTAATTTTTGAAAAACCAAAAGAACACACCAATGTGGCATTTATGTCATTTTATTCAGTCCCTTTAGCTCTATCTGTTCAAAAAAAGTAGAGAAAAAATTTGGAGCCCTTTTTGAGAGTTTCTGAAAATGTGGAATTTTGAGCTCAGGATGGATTACTTAATCCAAATTAATGTAAAAACTCATCACCTTCAGTATCACCTGTCAAGATTGGTAGGAAACACCCACTATGTTACAAATTCCATAATATTGGAATCTTTGGATGGTTTTTGACTAGAGTACATCTTTTGACGACCATGTATCGCCGTTAGAGTGAATAAACTATTGAGATTATTTAGGAGAAAATGTAAAGAATTACACTGGGACATTGGGATCATTGCATCTCAACGTTTTAGAGCCGGCAATGACGTACTCACCAACAATGTACCATCAAGTTGATTTGAAACTACAAAACAAATCTTTCAGAATTATGGCATGCACTATGGGACTTGCAGACCCATTTATCAACCACATATACAGAGAGATATCAATGGGTTTAGGTATTGCATATCTCAAATCATGTAGGAACGTTTGAATTTGTTTTTTCTGAGAAAAGTACTCAACGGCAAAGTTGATTTCCCATTTTTGTTAGAACAGTTGGACTTAAGGTCCTATCATTTCCTTCGAGATTAATTGGCCTATTTTGGTGTCATTACAAGAACTTATTTTCCAAACACTCCAATTAACAGACTGTGCAGAACTGGTAATAGTAGTGAATGGAAATTTTTTGGAAGTATAAATAGTGTAGTTTTGGTTTTGCTTTAATTTTATTTTTGATGTTTTAAATTGTTTTACCCTGTCTGTAAATTGTATCCTATGTCTTTATATGATTGAACAAGAGACATGAAAATAATTTACGTAAAACGGACAAGTTTTCTGTGTATTAGTAATAAATTAATTTTTTCCCGTTTACACAGGCAACACTCATGTCTGACTCTAGAATTTTTAGACTTTACCAACAAATAGTGCGCAATAGAAAACTCATTGTCAAATTATTCAGTGCTTTGGACAATATAACACAAGTAATGAACAAAAATATCAAGTTTCATGTGGTTACCATTGGCCATTAGGCAGGCGGTCAGGTGGAGGCTGCAAGCTGACATCCTCCCAGTGGAGAAGTCAATCTAAACCGATGACAGTAGCACCTTACCAAAGTGCTCAATCTGTATTCAGACTAGTTGACTGGGGTGTGTTGCATTTCGAATGCTTTTTCATTTCAAAGCCAATTTTATACTACTTACATTTTCATCTGGTTTGAAACTGTTTAGTAATAGAAAATCTTGAAATGTTATAACATGCTTTCAAATTATGATTTGCAAGTTAAATTTTTAGCTTTGTAATAGACATATACGGTCATTCTCTGTCCTCCTTTGTTGATATTCCTGGAAAACATGCTTGAAAGTTCTCTATGAAAGATACATTATTGGTGACAATTTCCAAACCGCCAGGATGGAAAAGGCCCAAGACAAAAGCAATTTTTTCTAAAAGTCAAAAGCACTTCAAATTCGGCCTGTATCAGTTTTTGGATAAATATTATCTTATTAAAAAAATATGAAACCCACAACATAGAACTAGTCATATAGGATACTATGTATAGAGTTCTGTATAATACATATTTGTAGAGGGTGAGTATTTGTAAATAAATATCAGTCTATTTGGTATCCAGTGCCTAGACAACTACTCTGAAATCTACGTTGACACTATTGCAGATGAATCCCAGGAGTCAACAGCCTGGGATGATTCACGTTCGCCTGGACATCAACTGTCACAACTGTCGCAACTCCTCTTCCATCCCTTGCTCAGGAATACCTAACGACTGATGGAGGCATTTCAAATTTTGAATATTTACATCTTTGAATACAAACTGAATTTGAATATCTGCTGGTTTCATAAAAGTACGAGCATCCAACATCGAAAGTGTGTCAGCACCCTTCCTCATCAGGAATGAAAATTGGAAGGATTACAAAACTTAAGATCCTAAATACACAACATGCAAATTAGTTTAACAAAATTCTTTAGTTATAACAGCAAAACAAATGGTTGCGGCAAATAAAATTTAAAAGGGTTTTTATACCCCCTATTAAAGTTAAGGATTTAAATGTTGCTTCCACATTTTAAGAAATGTAGGTTAGAAATAAATGGAGAAATAAAAAGTGAAACAGACTGACTGCCCCTTAATTCAAAAAAGGAAACATGAATGGCTAAAACTTTACCTCTTGAATCACAGATAAAGTCATTTACAATAACCGATTAAAATAATTTCAAGGATCATTGAAAAAGAAAAAAAATTGTTATCAATACAAAACATTGTATTTCACATCGCCATTACTTTCAACATTTACATCTTGCAATACAATTAGAATTCACATTCATTCATTCACACACCACAGTAATGAACTGAGTTACAAAAACTAACTCACATGTTCACTTCTATTACTTTTTATAACAAAAATTTTTAAATTATAAATATAACAATGAAGACAAATGCATCAGGATTCATGAAGAATACTTTGGAAGTCTCATGTTCCATTTGGAAAAAAGGCAACGCCTTAAAGTATCGGATTCTACACAGAGTACATTATCACTGAGGTCAACATTTTCAACAGAAGAAAAATGTATGATAATGGTACCCTTGATCATTACTGAACAGACAAATGATTTTAGAAGGCAATAATCACCATCTAAAGAAATGAAATGAAATGAAATGAAATCAATGGCAAAAATCACTGTTGGAGAGTCTACTATAATTCGTCATGATCACCATTTTCTTCTGCATCTTCATTGTCATATGATTCAGTCTCGTTTTCCTCACTTTGCGACTGTTCATCTTCTCCATCATCGTCATCTTCATCTGGCTGTTAAACATTTAACAACAACGTAGGAATTATGACTTCTCTCTTTTTTCTATTGTCACACTTTGCAATTTTAAATATAATTAATTAATAGAACTAAATAACATCAACAATAATATTGCAGCATTTTATGTTAAATACAAAATCTACTACACATTTGAAAATGACACTAGAAATTTGTATCATGCCCTCTGAAAAAATAAGCACAGATTGAAACATTCACTCATTAGAACTTCAATTGTAATAATACTTGAAACAGAAAAGTATAGCAGACAACCTTTGACATTCTACCAACATTGTTTTATATCAGTATTACACATTGCTTCCCAGTAAAAATTCTTGCTCCAGTAACAAAAGACACTTCTTCAAATTTCTCTATTACTTGAGTTAATGGAAATGAAAGAAAAAAAAGAAAGAAAAAAAAGGGGGGAAAAAGCAAACAAACTCGCCATTTTAGATTTGACGACAATTTCAACAAATACTTTTCCCTTTAAGCAATATATCCAAAATTATGAATAACAATAACACTTTTCTATTAAAAAGCCTTTCAAGATCATAGGTTAAAAAAATAAATATTTATTAGCACAAAGCTGCACATCATAAAATTCTTTGAACCTACCTGTTCCTCTAGTGGAATACCCAATGTCTTCCTCATCATTACTTCTACACTTTCTGCAAATTCAGAGGTTTCTCTAAGCATGAAACCAGATCGCAATGTAGCTACAAAGAAAGAAAAAAATAACATTAGCCAACAGTTCAAAAAAAATACAAGAACCGTCTACATGTGTGTTTAACATTGTGCTTTTAAAAGTAAATTAGCCATTTGTTGTTAAAGCAAGATGACTTTTATTATAAATCAGTTTTAATTGGTGTTCCAATACACCAACATATTTAATGAATTTTGTACTTTTAATAATTTATTTCCAGTTATATTTAAATTTATAATTTATTTTTAAATTTATTTAATTATAATTATAAATTTAAATATAAAATGTTTATAACAACTAATTGTCATATCAACAGTTTTGAACTGATAATTGATCTCTTTTTAAAAATATAACGTAATGAGTAAGAGAAACTGTCAGAAATTTGACAAAAATTTTAGAATATATTTTAAATAAAAAATGACTCTGATTTCCAGCTATTGTTAGCGATATCATAAAATATAATCAGATTTTGAAGTATAAAGAAATCTTTGAACCAAGGGCTGCCCAAGACTGCCAAAATAGAATTGCATGCACCCATTTTGGATTGGGCAAGTGTATATTAATTTATGTTGACAGAACATCCACCTTCCAAATGCTCTTATCTACCACATTATAATAATAAAGCATGGTAAATTCCAAAAGTCAATCAACTCAACAGCCCATCGCTACTCAAGCACCACATTAAAACAGTCTTATGAATAACACTGAAGTTAGCACACTTTCTCTTCTATATACTATGGTATAAGGGAGATGTTTATTGGGGTACCTTACATGAAGTTCTTTTAACATTCTGGACATTTGCCAATATATGGCTACATTTTATTTTTTTTATTGGTTCAATCAAGGAAATCGCTTTTATAAACACGGTATATGTCATTAAAATATTTGACATTTTGAAAATTGCAAAAGTTCTACACCTCCAATATGATATCCAGAGATTTCTTTCTCAATGCAATTTATCTCTCAATTGAAGATTGTTGAATGATGTTGTTGATTAATAACACTAAGGTGACGTAGCTTTAGTAGGGCACCCATTCCCATTACATTTCCCTCAAGCATTTCTTAAGTTAATCTACTCTACATATACTAGTAAAAAAAAATTTCAAGAAAGGTTACATTACCTGTTTGGAACATCATGACTGCAATCTCCTTCGCAGAAGCATCCTTGGGATCATCTTCCACTCTCCTGAGCAGTTCTTTGATCAACGGATGTCGAGGATTTATTTCTAGAGTTTTCTTTTGATTGAGATAATAACTGCGTTGAGGATCATCAGACTTTTGATGAGCATTAGAAACTGCCAATCTCTCCATATTTCCTGTCCAACCAAACATTGATGCCACAAGAGCACAAGGAGAACCAGATAATCTTTCAGAAATTGCTGCTTTGGCTATTTGATCTTTCAGTGCTTCTTCAGATAACCACCTGTACAAAAGTAAGTGTTACATCTTCACCACTCTCTCAAGTCACTTCATTAGTTTTATGGAAACTACTTACTTTAGAAGAGGTTCATATCTTTCTTTTAAAGAATCTAATTTCTCTTTTGCCTTTTCATCTCCTTCAGATAAGCTAAATCCTTCCTTTGCCACATTTTGGAATTTTTTACCATCAAATTCAGGGAGAGCTGATATGCAATATTCATCTACAGCTTCAGTTAAATAAAGTACTTCATAGCCCTTCTTTAAAAGACGCTCAACAAAAGGAGATTTCTCCACCTAAAGAAAGAATAGTAAGATTTTTTAAGAACTAAAATTTGAGATCTTCTGGTACAACTTGTTTCCCCCACAATGATTTCAAATTAATTTTTAATTACACTAATTATTCCTCATATGAGAACATTTTTCCTTTTAGAAAAGAATGTTATTCAAAATTCATTATAACCGGACAATCTTACAGCAAAAACATTTTATTATTTCAGTGACTAATAATTTTATTTTAAGCTTTAATATAAAATAAAAGCAACAACATATAGCGCTATTTCCAAAACCCTCAAAAACCACATATAAACCTACTTCAGACAAATTGGCTCCAGCAATGTAATAAATGTGCTCCTGCTTCTCTTTCATTCGGCTCACATAATCTGAAAGATTTGTCAAGCCTGGCTGATTTGACGAATGGAACATAAGTAGTTTAGCAAGGCGTGTGCGATTTGAAGGATCTTCAATAACTCCTAGTTTCATGTTGGTAGAATATTCTTTCCAGAACTTTTCATATTCATCCTTATCAATTTTCTTGAACATATCCAATGCTTTACGCACCAGCTTCTTTTTGATTACCTAATCAAAAAACATGAATTGGGGAAGTGAATCATTATCAGTTACATCAACATACAATTATATTCAAATAATATTGTACTATTGTATAAAACCATTACCTTAATCAATTTGTGTTGTTGCAGAGTTTCACGAGAAACATTAAGAGGAAGGTCATCTGAATCAACAACACCTTGGACGAAACTCAGATAGTTAGGCATCATGTCATTGAATTCATCAGTAATGAAAACACGACGAACGTAGAGCTGCAAGGAAATTTATGACGTCAGTAAAGCCCAAAGAATATAATTGCAAATCAAATGAAGTTCTGGTATAAAAAGTCAATATATTTCAAATACTTCAGATTTTTTATTTAGAAAACATTTGAGACTCCTAGACTAGCAAATTACACTATAATTTCTTCAAATCACTTGCTCTGATTAATCGGTTATCATTAATTTATAGTATAAACGATGAATATTAATATTATCTTAAATTTAATACAACAAACGCTTATCATCCATCATTAGTTCATTACTTCATTTTTTCGTGAGTTGCAAATATTCTACCAAATATAGTTAGTTTTCTCATCTAATACGACAATCATGTGAGGGCAAGGATATAGTGAGCAAAGTGAGAATTGCATGCTTTGTAAGAGTGAGCTTTTGAGCATTTCTACATGTGAAGAATCAGTGGGTGAATAAAAATCATCAAAAAATGTGTTTCCATTAGAATAAATTTCAATTTCAATAAAATTAAAAATTATACTCTGATTTGACCCTGAACAAAAGATTCATGGCACACAGCAACATATTGTAATATTATGACCTGTAGCAATTTAATTTTAAAACCATGCATACACAAAACCAAACACTTGTCCACATAAATATTAGGTGAAATATTGTGATGGAATTATAGCAGCATTTAACACATTGGTTGCCATGCAAGACCATATGGTCTCATAGGCATATTCAATTTTTTTTAAAACAAGGCCATATGGTCTTGTGCGTTAGCTTGTTCTTTTTATAATACTCGCCACTCATCACACTTAACAGCAAGAAAACGTTCACAAGAGTCCGTATGAATTCCTAAATTTTGGTAAATAAATTTAATTCTATACTATTGGTCAAGTTTCAATGTTCTAGCATGAAAAGAAGTGCGTCAATTAGTGCAGACACAGATGTAGTACATAAAAAACCTGTACGGTACTTATGTGCTGTATTTAGTGAATGCCCTTGACAGAGAATATGTTAAACAAATATAGTATACTATTTCACAAACATAATTCACATAATGAAAATTATTTCTTACACTATCTTATTAGTCACAATTTGACACTAATTACTTAAGATAACCAATAAAATTACAATTCATTCACTCAAAATTGCTGTTCAGTACACAAAATTTAAAAAATTCAATTTAATATGCTCACAAAAAATTAATGCCCAAGACAAAGTTAAAGAAATAACCAAGACTAAAACATCAGATACAAGTTTTGGTCAAGACCTTTAACATACCAACCTTAATATTATCAGTCTTGCTTCCATATCGATTAAAGCTTTCACTAGGCTGCGCTTTGGGTACAAAAAGCAAGGATTTAAAGGTGACTTCCCCTTCAGCAATAAAATGCACCTTAGTCAAAGGTTCACTAGAATCTTTAGTAAGAGACTTATAAAATTCATTATATTCATCGTCACTTATATCTGCCGGCCTGCAAAAAAAGATCATTACATTTCAATAACATTGTATCAGTGAATATATTTGCAATACTGTATTTTGGTTAGTAGATTGGAAATGAAACTTGCACAAAAGATACCAGTACACACTTCCATCCAAATGTGTTGACTTCAATAACTGACTTTCCCCTCCCAAACTAGACTGCACTATCTCCACTTTACTTTCAAAAATATTTGGAAAAATACATTTATTCGGGACCTTACATTACCTCCAAAATATAAGGATTGACATAATTGAAATGCTAAACCTGAGAGACCATTACAACTAGCTTTTGCTTAATAGAATTTTATTACATTGGTAAACAAAATACCATTTCTATCTTCCACAAGAACTTTGTTGGTTTGATATAGAAAATTCTGTACAGAGTTCAAAAATTTAAATAATTTTCCCACAATAAGAAAAGTTTTTTAGTGACAGCAAAAGTAAATATTGTGGTCACAGCACATACACAAAAAAAAAAACTAAACAAATGTTTAATATATTCAAAACTTATCACAACTAATTGAAGATTTCTAGACGTATTTTGCCTCCATAACTTCCCTTGAACCAATGAACCAATGTATCCTCACCACCCTTTCCGAAATTGATACCATCATTGCCACCTCTTCTTTCTGAAGGTCCGTCTAAATTAACGAGTCCTACCATGCAAAAATCTTAATATCAGGGTTTACTACACAACAGGACTTCACAAATCTGACACAAAACTTGAGAAAAACGTAAAATCACAAAAACATAAAATGGAAGAAAATTATACATTACTTATATGGATGTTTTGCCGCGACCACTTAGTTAGGATGTAAATTTCGGGAAAGCATAAAATTGAAGTTTTACTTTATCTCCTTGCCTCCATATCCCTATTAAAACTTTTGGGCCATCAATTACTCTCACAGATTGTTCTATTTTCAAAACAGGTAACTTACTTGCGAGTCCAAATTGGCTTGCTATCATTAAGAACCTCCCAGTCCCAAACAGTTTTATCTATCTTCTTAGTTTTTGGTTTGTCCTCTTGTTTTTCTTCTTCCACCTTTGCATCATCTTCCTCAGTTGCTTCTTCTTTCTCATCCTTCTGTGGAGCTTCTTCATCATCAATAGGTTCTTCCACTTGAATAGTCTGAAAGATGAAATAAAAGTGAACATTTTGAATAATATAATTATTTTTAATTTTATAACTACTAGTAAATAAATAATTAACAGTATTGTTGACATATACAGTATAAGCATTAAATCCAGCATGTGCAAAACAAGATATTACCTTACTAGTCCACAAGTAAATGGGGAAGTTGATGAATTGGGAATATTTCTTCACTAGATTTTTGATTGTATCTTGTTCCAAGAAATCATATGCTTCCTCCTTGAGATGAAGGCTGAAACAAACCATTAAGATAGTCTATAGAAAAGGTGACAAAATCACAAACAATACCTTGTACTGTAAAACCCATCTTTCACTTTCTTGGAATTTAGGTTTTCACTGGAATTTAGCAATTTACACTGATTTTTACCTGTTCCTTCAATTCCATTGTGAATGTAAAATTGTAACTGCTTTTGCACTTTTGAAATTAAAATTTCCTTTTACATTTTTTCTCTTGACTAAGCAAATGCAAAGAATAGGATGGCTAATGATCTTATGTACTTGTTTGATTCCACGCCCTAGAAATACTTAACAGTTTGTAATCAAGGAAAGACAGAATTAGTAATTATTGTCTTGGGCCACAAAACAGCTGAATTAGCATATTTTGAAATGCAAGGTCTAAGATGCCCAATGATTTTTTATTAAAGGTTAATATGGCTAAAGTCTAGTATACAGTACAATTTAAGGAAGTCGCTTATTATTAATAAGCTCTGAGAATTAATGTTCTGAATAAAACTACACAGAGAAGTAATTTCCCATCATATTTTTCTTTGACCCTAAAGAGATCAAGTGATCACAAATGTCAATCTACGTAGGAAACTGGGAATCAGTGTATCCAGTATCTCACTGCAGCCATGGACAAAGACATCAAAACATTTTGAAACATCATTTACCTGATTTGGGTTCCACGCTTCAACGAATTGCCACGAGGATCTTCAACAATGCTGAAACTTGAAGCATCAGATTCCCAGATGTATTGTTTATCATCATTGTGTTTAGTAGTAACAACAACACGGTCAGCAACTGGAAGTAAAATAAAAATCAGATCCAGAAAACAAAAAAATATCTACATACCACAAATCCAAATATTTAGTATAAAACTTACCCAAAAAGGATGAATAAAAGCCTACACCAAATTGGCCAATTAAATCATTCATATCTTGAGACGTAGTAGATGCATCCTGCATTTTATTCAAGAAATCTGCTGTGCCCGATTTTGCTATTGTACCAAGATTATTAACCAAATCATTTTTGGTCATACCAATACCGGTATCAATAATGTGAAGAATATGATTATCTTTATCAGCCTAGAAACAAAATGTAATTTAATGATTTGTTTAATAAAATGAATAAGTACAAGAGATATCATTACAACATTTACCTTTATCTTGATATTTAGTTCCTCTGTTGAATCAAGAACTGTTTTATCGGTGAGAGAAAGGAGACGAATTTTATCCAAAGCATCAGAAGCATTTGATATCAATTCTCTAAGATATATCTAGAAAAAAATATCCAAATTAATCAGAGGTTGAAAATAAAACTACAATACATTTCATACACACAAGTTAGTTTATACTTTAAATATCCGACAATACTTTGAAGCTGGAATTTGGAATTAAATGATTCAAGAACTGAAGTACACTTATACGCATATCACACATTTTTTCAGAAAATAAATAATTTTTAAGAGATTTTTCGTTCAGCGGCACTTGACATATTCTTTATAGGATATCAAGATCTGCACAGAGATGATAAATCTAACCATCAATTTCCAATTGAAGTAGATAATCTTGTCAAGAAAAACTAGTTTTGTTTCAAATATGAATAAAAAATACTGCATAAATTATGTTGAATAGTAGTAAATGAACCTCTCACACTACCTAATAAGGTACGGTTTTATCCAAATAGCAAATTCTATGGAGTCGACCAAGCAATTCAGAGGACCAAAAAGTGAATATTCTCATTAATTTATTCCAGCAGGTACAAATGTTTTAGAAATCGAACAATTTAGAAAAAAACACAAAGGAGAAAATTATTACACAAGCATAACTATTAATTTATACATTTTTTAACACGAAAACATTTGTTATGCAGGAGAAATACAAACCATTCTTGTACTTCAGAATTCTCACCACCTCTCGTTCTACTTAGTTGAATCTACTACACCACTTTTACATAAGCATACCGTAATTAACAATCCTAATTCCTTTTGTGAAAAATAGATTACTAATAAACCTATTTATTGTGAATTTTCTTTACCTTCAAATACTAGAAATGCCAGACCAATGTCATTTAACAAGAACAGAAGCTAGCAGACAAGAGTTCACGATGAGAAATTATATAACTAAGAGAATTTGCAAGGAACTTTAAAAATCAAGTATGACCAAATGATTAAAGCACAGAACATAGTAACATGACAGTTAATAAGGTTAACTATAAAATCAATAGGAAA
Source organism: Gryllus longicercus (assembly GCA_038098605.1). Classification (NCBI taxonomy): domain Eukaryota; kingdom Metazoa; phylum Arthropoda; class Insecta; order Orthoptera; family Gryllidae; genus Gryllus; species Gryllus longicercus. The sequence continues at coordinate 737,220 of JAZDUA010000338.1, read as the reverse complement.
GTAGCATCTTAAATCTAATACTTACTTCCTTATTTCTGTACAATGAATTTATGATAAGTTTCATCATTCGATTCACTTCAGCTTGAAAGGCAAACTTTTCAGCTTTTTCTCTTAGTTCTTTAACTTGAGCAACATTTAAACCATCCAACTTAATTGCTTCTTCTTCTCTTTTAACAACTTCATCATCTACAAATATTATACGATATTATTACATATTATTAAGGATATATTAATAACAATAAGAAGAGTTGAATATAAATTTTGTATACCAGTCCTGGATCCTTCTCTGCTTGCTCCAAGGTCCGCATCCACAGTATCTGTGATTTCTTCTCCATCATCCGCCCGTACCGCTCCTTTAAAATAAAGATTCATTCATATAATAAAAATATATTGTTGGTGCGTTATATAGACATAAAACAATTACAGAAAGTTCGTAATACTCTCAGAAAATAGGAAGTCTTTAACTCAGAGCATACCGGTATGTCTTCTGTACTTACCAAGTAAAAGAAAGAGCCCCGCGAGGCAAATGACAAGTTTCTTCATTTTGTTGGCACTCCCTTTCTTAGTTTGTGTGACACTTCAATCGACACAAAAGAAGCCGCACCCAACGTGGTGCTTTTAACAGGACTAGCAAGCACTGTCCTCCCTGACAACGTCCAAGTCTTCTGATTCTAGAATGTTGTCGTTCATGTGGTTCAACTGAATTGGTACTGCGTGTCCCTGAATGTTATCCAATCACCGTTCACCACGCACAGGCGGTAATCTCATCCTTGACCAATAAGAATTCATTATGTGTAAGACGTTTCGTCCAACTGGCTTGCAATGATTGGATCCCTGAGATCGATTTGAGCGGGCGGGTCAATGCACAAAATTTAAAGGTTTCCATGCATAAATAAAATACCTGCGTTCACGAATAGAACGAACCAACAGTTCAGTGAAAAGGAATAATGCATATATTAAATTAATTTTGTATTATTTATTATATAAGTTGTGTGTACTTATAGATACAAAATAAACTAAGCATAAATACTTTTCACACCCACTCCGGGCCAACGCAAACCTGTTAATTCGCATATACATAAAAAATTACCAATTACCTCAAAATCACAGAATAGTATTATAAGAATTCATGGAAAAAATAAAGGAATTAAAAACAAAAAATAGAAGGAAATACCTGGGATTCACTGTACATTAAATGTACAAATATCATATATATCATTTAGGTCGCAAAATACGTTTTTGTCAGTTTCATATACGTGAACATGAACGGAATAACTAACTAACTAAACTAGTGCAGTACTTAATAATTGACGTAAAGTCGTCAATCAGAGTTCTTTCCGCATGCTTTTTATCTTGACATTTTCTATTACAGTCTTAGTTATTTGTCCCATTAGTGAAGTTAATGTTTTCACGGGAGGTGGTGGTGGTGGTGTTGGTGTTCTTCTCCCGCTGGATGATGAGATCCGGTGCCGACTCACATGTCAGATTGCAGTGGTTTACCCAGTATCTCCCCTAGCGGGACACCGCCCCAGCCCACGCAAACTCTAAGCTTCCGATTGGTCTTCCGATACAGGTGGCAGTGTAGTGCATGTAAGTGGGGAGAATTTGACAAGGAAGAGGAAGGAATGATCGCGCGTGGTCCGTGGCTCGTGTATTAGGGTACTATTCCGGCATTCGTCTGGTGTTGATCGGGTAAACCACGGAAAACTACCAATCAGAGCAGCCGACCGCTAGAATTCTCCTCCAGACAGCGATTGAATTCGACCTAGTTCTGCTGCCGAAAATCCGCCACCTCCGAGACTCGAACCCTAGGACCTCCCGATCAGATTCGCTGCAGAGACAGCGTAATGCTAACTCTGAGCTAAACTCAGGCTGTCAAACCTCTATCGGGTAAATTAAATACTTTGTGGGCAACAAACACGTTATTTCATGTACTAATGGAATATGAGTGAACTGGGTGTGAAATAATACCAAGATTTCGAGAGTGAGGCTTCTAATGACTAATTATGAGTTGTTCTATAAATAGATTAAGTTTCCAGATGTCTTTTAAGAAAAAAATACTTACATGTTTATATTTTTTTAAAACTAACTAGCAATATAGAATACTGTTCATTAAGAGACCACCACAATTAAGAAAACGCTTTTTAAAGAACAATTGAGATGGTTTTAGTTCATTAGTCCTATATGTTGAGAACTTCTCACTGCGACCAATATTCGTAGGTGTGCTCGTTGTATCATTGTCAATAACAAATATTACCTATTAGTCGCACTAAAAAATTGGAAAGTTTGGAAACCCGCAAGATGATACAGATGGTCCTAAGCAGAATTTTGGAAATCCCGAACAGTTTTCAAATGTTTCCACCAAGATATGCTATCAAGCTAGATGCGGTGAGTCTTCCTTGAACATCTTCTTCGAATGGCAAGCATTTACATCATACTTAACGGCATTTGAATGGGCAGTGAACTTGCCGTTTTGGGCCGTGAATGGGCCGTTTTATGAGCAAAAGTATTCTACGTGGAAAGGAATATAGTGACGCTACAACAGCACACTCTTTGTCGCAATATTTATAAATTTGCACTTTTCGGAAATTAAGAGGATTCAACGAACGTGAGATCTGCACCATACTTTTAAGCGTTCCTTGTTCTATCAGTTGGGGAAAAAAATTAAAGAAAAGGTTATTGAGAAAAGGTTTTTTTTGTTGCTGTTGTTGTATTTGTATATAATTCAATTACAAATTCTACAAAAACAACTGTTTTTTTTTCAAAACAGTGTACGTGTCCTTTTTTGAAGAGCTACTTTTTTGAAGAGATTTGTTTGAAGCAAAAATCTCTATCTTCCAGTTTGTAATTTTTAAATGTCAAAATTTTGCAATTTTCAAAAATAAAGAGGTGTTGCCGGAAATGAGACTAGCAGCAATTTTTTTACCGTCCTTTTATACATACGAAGAGAAAAATTTAAAGGACAAAATTGAAGCGGTTTCCGAGAAAATAATTCTTTAATTTTTTCAAAATTGTCATTATTTCACATAAAATTACGCGAAAAGGACTCACATTTTCGAAAACTTGTACAAGATCTTATTTCAAGATTTATGTTTAAAGAACATATTTCATTAAGGAAAAAATCTCTAACTTCAATATTGCAGTTGCAGGAAGACGTCGAAAAAAATTCAACTTTTGCAATTTTCGAAACATCAGGGATTTCAACGCGAATGAGATTTATTCCCTTAAGCATCCTTTACGCTATTCGAGGGCAAAGTTTAATAAAAACAATGGAGCTATTTTTACGACATTTTTGAAAATGTTGAGGGTTTAAATAAAATATACCCCCAAATCAAAAAGTTTCAAATTCAGAAAACCTCGAGTTCATTAAATCGATCGAGGAATATTGATTTTAGAGAAAGGGTTGACGACAGATGGACATATAGACTGACAGTCGTATTGCCGTCAATCGATTTATCGGTATCAAGGGCCTCTAAATGATTGATTCTGACTTCATAACGTTTTAGAGCAAGTAATCTACTATACATAGGAACATGATTAATTCACTTTTTCTTTACCAGAGCCCGGCATAAGAATTTTTGTGACGAAAACTCGCCGTTTTCGCCGTTTACAAAACTTTTCTACGTAGTAAGGGCGAGAAAATAAAAACAGTGCAGGCAGTATTTCCCGTACAACGAAATAATAATATGAAATAAAGTTGAGATAATATTGACGCAAGGAAGTTCAACATTGTAGTTAGAGTTATCGTGTTTTCCAAGGAAAGAAAACAAATTTATATTCTCAATCTTTCAAGATTTTGACGTACCTGTACGTACTAGTACGTTCTTTGAATACTTCCCTTCATCAACAAAAAAAGAAAAATTCTGAATATATGAACAACTTACGTTTCCAACGAAGAAACTGTGAGTGACCTTCAACCCGGAAAGTTGGTAAATGTGAGCGAAAGTAGGGGGAATTATTCACTAATAGTTTTCAGAGGGAAATCTACATTTAAAGTCATTATCTTCAGGGATGCACTCGTAAGTTTTTTAGTATAAGAATGTTTGATTTTGTATTATAGGAAACTGAAAAATCTTCAAAACTAAAATAACACTCTAAAAAACTATCGAAATGTGCTCCGGAATTCATGTACCCATGATTATAGTCTATAAGTGATAAAAGAAGCGAAAAGCAGTCTGGGTGTTACACATTTGATAAGAGTACCGAAAATCAATTATCTGAATTATAAAACTATATTTAATCCCAGCAAAATTTATGGACAATAAACGTTTATAGACTAGAAGAAAAGATAATTCTTAATTTTCTCGCCCTTACGTCATTCGACAAGAGTTATTTCGATAGCTTTTCTGCACCCGGGTGCCTCCTAACTAAGAAGAAAATTATGTGACGAGTGCCTAAAAGAAAAACTCACCTTCCAAAACACAAATAGTTGTCTTTTTTATTTATTTTTCCACAAAAACAGTATTCATGAATAAATAACAATAACATACAGCAAGTACATACACATTACACAGTGCTTTACGTACCAAGGATATCAAAGAATTCCACAACACGTGAATATCAAATATTACGCAACACGTGATCAGCAAGTATTTAATAACGGCGGCCCGTTCTTGGAGCCTAGCTATCGCATTACGCCCACTATGTCGTATGCACTGATTGTGAGGATCAGTTGATACGTGCAGTATGAGAGATTGCAGAATAACACAATCAAAATATTCGTACAAGGATTGTGATATGTAAATTTATAATATATTCATGAATTCATACTTAATAATATTAATTCGTTCATATTTATATTCATTCATAATTATAGTCTTAATTGCATGTTTCAGTCGAAAGTGCACACTGATTCATTGGTTTTAGATTTTACCCGAGGTGTTGGGAATTTGACGGAGCCACAGACCCGAAAACTGTGCAGCATCCGAGCACCCTCTCGTGCTCGGAGGCTGCATAGTTTTCGTTCAATTTCTTAGCACGTAGGAAATTATTAATATAGATGTGTGAACATGTTCCTGTAGAAAGTATTACTAGAATTTGTTCAAGTTTGAAAACATGCGCAAATTTATCTTCAATCTCACCATCCTCAAGATATCAAGAATATGTATTTATCGTTAAAATTCAAAAAAATACTGTAGAGGAGACCGGGGCTGGTTGGCACTCACGTTTCCTACATGAGTCACGTTGCTTCCATATAAAGCCTAGTATTGTGTCGCATGTCCTATATGATCTGTATGGCCTGTAGTGTAGCCTAGATCAATGCAAAGATGGTGGAAGTATGATCTCAAAAGTGTTTGAGACCTTGGACAGCAATACTTCCTTAGTTATATTATTTTCTTCTCTAATTTTGGGAAGAAATATATTAATTGTTTCTCACTTTTTTACCTGAAACCTTCAACGGAGCTCTTGATTTTTGTGTGCCAATTCTTTTAGTTGTAAATTCCCAGGGGTGGCTATTCAGGAGAATATGGAGAAGTAGGTGAAGTGACACTTCACCATTTATTATTATAAGAATTATATTAGTACATTTATTTTCCTTATCACGAACTACAAGTAGGTTGGTTTTAATAGAAACGTAAGTGTATTTTAGTACGCGTGCATAAATGGTATCTACTAAGTAGTTAAATCTCAGAAGATAAGTGCGCCACCGACCACGCCGGCCGTTGAAGTGAAGAAGGCCGCAGTTTAACGCGTCTCTACCTCCAGAGTGCGTCGGCGGTTCTAATTAGATCGTTGCATAAACACTCATATTCGGCAGAGCATATAAAATGAATTAATCGAGTGCATCTTAGACTACGTCAATAATTTTTTACAAACATAATTGACAACGTCTAATTATTAATGTTCGTGTAGATGATGCGACAAATACATGTGACTCATCTTTTTTGAGGAATATTGTAATTCAGGAGAAACTATTTCTGCAATTAATGTGGAAACAGACGAATTAAGGCATCGTAGAAAAGTCCGCGGCCTTGAAGAACTGAAGGATTGACAGGGTGCACAAAAAATTCGCAATTTAAATTGTTAAGATAAACATATGTAAATATATATTTGCGTACTTGCTCTTTACCTAATCTCACAGTCATGAGCCATTATTAAATTTCCAGCTACATTTAATTTTAAAAAATCGTTCGGGGCGGGTAGGAAATAATTTTTAATTCGCCACATCCCTTCTGCCAACCATCTCCACAAAATACAACTCCTTTTTGATATTTTTATTCATACCTACAAGACAAGCATACAGGACAAAAACACCAGAAGTAGAAGTGGCAACAGTTAAGAACATTTTCGTACTTTTCTCAAAATTCTTGGTCAACAGAACTAAATTAGTTATGGGAAATTCGATGGGAAATAAGCCTAACCCTTCCTGAATAGATCCGTTGCCAAGAAATTGGCCATTTTTTATTTTTTTATTTGCATTAAATTATTTCTAATCCCTTAATTGATGCCAGTGGTGACCACTCAAACATTGCAAAATTTCGGTGGTGGTCAGATACTTGTCTTAGTAATGCTGGCCAATTGATACGTGACTGAGGACAAAAATGTCAATACCAAAAATCCCTTCTTGTTACTTCATTGCAATGACAATATTAATAAGTTGTTTCAAGATATTTTTAAAATATATAATAAGAGAAACAAAGGAATAATCTTCAACCATTGCTAGACCCACACCATTCCACAGACACAGCCATCTTCTCCTTTTTAAATGACATACTTGTTGCCCTAAATCAGAAGGAAATTCCCATTGGCCTTTTCTTAGATTTGTCAAAAGCCTTTGACATCATTGACCATCATATACTTTTAAGAAAACTAGAAATGCTAGGGATTCGAGGCATTGCAGGCCAATGGATCAAATCATATTTATCAAACCGTAGACAAATAGTTGCCCTCCAACACACTAAAGAAAACAAAATCTCCTCATACTACTCCTGTCCTCAAATAATAAATTGTGGAGTCCCGCAAGGATCCATCCTTGGGCCAATACTATTCCTTATATACATAAATGACATGCCTTTGGCTTTAAGGAACAACAAAATAATTTTGTTTGCAGATGACACAAACATCATCATCAAAGCAAAAACACAACAATCATTAGAAAAAGAAACTCACAAAACTTTGCAAGCACTAGTAAAATGGTTTCAAGACAACAAACTCATCATAAACACCAGCAAGACAGTCTCTCTAAATTTCATGAATCCTCGATGTAAAGACAAACTCTCACAGCATTTGCTCATAAACAATAACCCTGTAACAATATCTCATGAAACTACCTTCCTCGGACTAACAATTCAAGAAAACCTAAAATGGAACACTCACATATCAAATCTTAACAAGAAGCTTAGCAAATCTTGCTATGCCCTATACACCCTCAGGTCAAGCTCCAACATTGAGACACTTCGAACAATGTATTTTGCAAATGTGCACTCACACCTAAAATATGGAATAATATTCTGGGGAAATGCCCCTGAAAGCACTCGCACATTTATTATCCAAAAAAGAATACTGCGAACAATGACCAGCACTCATAAGCTGGAGTCTTGCAAACCCTTGTTTAATAAACTAAGGATTCTCCCTCTACCATGCTTGTACATATTTGAAATAGTGGTCTTCACAAAGAAAATTCTCATGGAAAACAAAGACACTTTTACTTTAAATTCTGATGTACATAACTACAACACCCGTCAAAAGGATAACCTACATGTTCCCCACTCTGAAACTACACTTTATCAAAAAAGTACCCTAATAGAGGGCATTACACTTTACAACAAACTAGGCAATGATATCAAAGACATAAACACAATTCATACATTTAAAAGTAAATTGAAAGCTTTCCTGCTTAACAACATGTTCTACAGTGTAAAGGAATTTTCAAATTACATTTCCCTTAAAAAATATAAATAAATAAGAATTTCTTATTCCATTAGACTTTCTGTTTCATATGAACTGTTTCAAGCTGAAAATGATCCTGTGAAATAGAAGGAGAATAGAAGAAGAAGAAAACTGGTCAAAACTTGCCTCCTCACCATTTCAAGTTATAAATATAGAATGTACTACTATTGTAAAATTTGATGTAGTTGCAAACATAATGGATATGTATTATTAATGTAATTATTATTATTAATGTAATTATTATTGTTAATGTAATTATTATTGTTAATGTAATTATTATTGTTAATGTAATTATTATTATTAATGTTAATTATTAGCAGATAATTTATCTACTGTATAATATCTTAATCTAACTGTAACAAGTATTGTATTTCTAGGCCAATGACCCCATCTCGATCAGGTTTTGTTCAGTTTCCCTGGTCCTTTGAGCAAATGCTGAGATGGTCCCTTGTTTGCTCCTGAACAGTAATATAACTTCGCTCTCTCCACCCAAGGCATCATATTGACTCGTCATACACAATTGTAATTGTATATGTGACTCAATAAATATTATTATTATTATTATTATTATTATTATTATTATTATTATTATTATTATTATTATTATTATTATTATTAGAAGGTATAAGCTTCAGTTCTGCAAGTTGCCGGTGATAATATTTCAATTCTTGTAAGACTGATTTCTAAACTTTTAATTTTGAAACTACTAAGACTGCTGTAGTTGTTGATATAAGGCTGTCCTGCAAGAACAAACGATGATAAACTTGAAAGCATTTATTTATGTAAATAAAATATTGAGAAACAATTCATTTTCACATCGATTTTACATCACATTCTCGCGGAAGTAAAAAGTCATCTTATTCAGCCAGCTAAGCATGACCTCTAAAGCTAACAACGCCCAAAAACTAATTTCAACCAAACTATATCCGAAATTTTAGTCTAATTTGACGCTAATTAAATGCTCTATTCCCGAATTTTAGGCTCTTTTGGATTTGCCAAAATGGTGAGCAATGCTAGCTTGAGACTAGAATTAGCAGCTCTCACATAGAAAATCCATCTAAAAATCAATTAAAAAATATGAAACCCTACCCAAAATTGAAGGCTAAGTTGAGGCTCTACGAAAAAAGTATTCCCGCATTTATATTACAAAAATCAGGGGGGGGAAATATTATTTATAAATAGGTATTTAAAAAAGTAAAACAAAAAATCCTAATAGTAAGGAGGGGTTCACGGAATTTTTTAACTAAAACAATATCTTACTTTGGATCTTATGTCAAGATCTAACAATAAGTAAGAGATTATTCCACTTCTTGCGTATTTCTAAGAAATGTACACTCCAAAGAACCGTATCACAGAGAACCATTACTATTGCTCGTGAATATTTCTGTGCCGAATCCATCGTTGCACGGAGCGTGTTCTGCGTGCGCATCCTCGCAGGGGGCGTCCTTGAGCAGGTGTTGCAGGGCGTTGCCCTTCCACCACCTGTTTCCCAACATGCGTACCGGAAGTACGCTGGTGGTTCGGCGGAAGTACTGTCAATGTCCGGCAAAATGTTTTACTGGTAGTTTCACGAATTTTGGATTCGCCAGCAATTCCAGGCTGAATGTCAACTGTAATTACGAGTACTCAATGCAACGTTTTTGCCATTACTTTAAAGGCAACTTAAAAATAAGCGGGAGAAAAAATAAGAGGGAAATTAAAAATTAAGTTATTCATATAATCCGCTGAAAAGGCTTAGCTTCTGATTTGTTGCTCTCACTGTATCCCGTCATCGCTTGGGCGTCATCGCTGGGAGGGGGGAGGGCGCGGCCCCACCAACCTTTTTTGCTCTAAGGGGAATATTGAAGGGGACTCCCCGGTAACACTGGGAAACAAATTTTAATTTTTAACTTGAGACATGAATGATTACTGCTGAGCCGCTAAGATACTCAAGGATTTGTTAGGTATACATTTCACAAAACAGAATGGACGGAGAGACGAAAAACAGATACCCTTATCTCGTGAATTATCGCAGAAATCTAGACATCGATTTTTACAATATGACCTAATTTTACTATATTCTGCGTACACGAGAAAGTGAAAATTAAGGCGTTTTCGCACGGTATAGCGTACAGCAATTGACTGCAATATCGATCTTCTGAGGATGCGCAGATGCACAAATGCGAAACTCGAGCTGGGCATGTGAAGAAGATCGATAGTGCTGTCGATTGCTGTAACGCATCGCTTTGCAAAAGAAAACCTAAAACACGGAGTCTCCTTATATAATCCTATATGTTTTTGATCAAGAACTCGATTTCTTCGTGGATTTTCAGCTGAATCAATTGTTACTTCATAAACGTACTGAAATGTACAAAACCGTGCTCTTGTGGCCCAGCCACTCGAGCGCCTGCGGCACGAGTGGTTTCGGTTAATCTGTGGGCCTTAAAAGCATGCTATCTCTCGACACTTGTGTGCACCGCCCAGATGCCTCGTAAGAGGAGACTCTTTTATCAGCGTTAGCGGACGGTTCGCATCAGACTTCATAAACTCGCAGCTGGGGAGGGGAGGGGGGTCTCTTTACGAGGGTTGATGTTTTACAACTGCGAGTGGAGGACACTAGAAGTCGTTCCGAAAACCGGCCAAAGTAGCTCAGGACATCAACTTCAGTGCCTCTGACCGGGAGGTCCTGGGTTCGAATTCCGACGGTGACGGGATTTTCGACCCTAGTTACATACCTGGGTCGAGTTTCGCTGCTGTCTGGAGGAGAATGTTAGCGGCCGGCTTCTCTGATTGGTAGTTTTCCGTGGTTTCTTCGATCAATGCTAGGCAAATACCAAAGCAGTACCCCAACAAACGGGCCAAGGACCGCGCGCGATCTTTCCTTTTCCTTCCTTGTCATATTCTCACCCCTCACTTACACACACCTACACTTAATTTACTGCACTAACTCACATTCCGGGAGTCTTCTCAAGAGCTTACTGTTTGTGAGAGATACCTGGGTGGGAAAATAGGAAAAACGGCGTGTAGGTCAGCGCCGAATCTCGCCATCCAGCGTGGGAAGATCACAGCCACCTCCCGCGATATAAACATACATTTCACTTACGGGACAAACGATCTCAGCCGTTGAGGCGCCCGGAATCACAAATCAATACTTCGTTCAAATCAATCAATCATTCCGAAACCTAAGGGAAGAACATTGTTTTTGAAAAAAAATAATTATTACATGCCATTTTGAGGAGTTCCCACATTTTTTAATTGCCTAATGGCATGTTCCCTTCCAGGCGCGTCTCACATTTCACTACGTCGAATTATTCAAATTCACATCTTCATTAAGAGACGCAACACATTCGAACGCCGATTCAAGCTGAAGCTTGTTTAATGTCTCAAAAAGTACTGAAATCAAATGCTCGTATTTTATAGAACACGGAGTTAATATTCTGGCAGAAAGATTTTAAAGACCTGTCTTTAAATTTTAAAATTAATTCAATCGAAAACATTTTTGAAACATATGGCTTTCTCACAGATCCGAATGCTGGGACTAACAAAATATGTAATTGTAACAATCTTCTAAAAAAATATAATTTCGATAATACTTTGCCTTTATTGATTACATATTATGATTCTGTATAAAATTGATATTACATAAATTAACTTGTATTTTCAGCATTAATAGAAAACTATAGTTCACAATTTCCACCGAGTTCGCTCTCCCAGCCTACGCAGGGCAGTAATATTGACTCCAGCCTTACCTGAAAAAAAAATCAAGTACCTGAATATGCCATTGCTTACAGAATGAGTACAGATATACAGACGAAATTTTGTCCTTTAAAACTTGACCCAATTTAATTCAGTACTTAAAGAATCCATAGGATCGAGATTATTTGTTACAATTCCCAGATTCCAGTAATTATTTCCAGCATTTTATTTTCTGGCATACTACTTACGAAGTGTAGTATAGAAAAAGCATTGTGATGCTGCTGAAAAATGGCAATTTTTCGGCAGAAAAACTTGTTTTATGAGTCCCTGATACCAAAAAAAGTGGGTAATTCTTGTTCCTTAATTTAGTAAATTACTCCCTCTAACTTGTAGTGTAGTCAGAATCTACGTTTCGTGACTCCTTGATGTCGAAACATTGATTTACAACAAAATGCCTGTCTGTGGTCAACACCAGTGCCTGAACTCACACGATTTTGTCCAAAAATGACGGAAATGGTTTGAAAAGAGGTTGGCATTTTTGTCATTTTGAAAATGTTGATTCAGCATAATGTATTTCTACCTCCCCAAAAATTTAAAAAACTGTTCGAACGCGCAAGGCCCAAATTTGAGATCGGTCAGAGTGTATCAATTTTTAAAAGAAAGAAAAAACTGTGTGTGGTGAAGACGTTAAAGCGCTAGAGTTGTTCACAGACTGACGGACAGACATTTCTGGAAAAAAAAGAAGAAAAAAATATGAGTCTGCTTCAACGCATGTTTTCCTCAAAATCTCGAAATATATTTTTTAATTACTACGCTTTTTCGGGGTAGTCTACGAGAAAGTGTCTAAATGATGTCGTAGGCTTCCGCGGCCAGTCATGATCTGGGCTGTCCGGGTGACGCCGCGTCGATGGCTGAGGTGCCACCTCACCCGGACAGCCCAGATCACGAAAAAGTGTCTACCCTTGTGCGTTATCTTCAAATAATGCCGTATTTAGCACAATAGAACCGAAATAAAATATATAGACTACAGTTGACGTATTGTATAAAATAATTTAACTACTATTTTATTCAATGCTCCAGGGGATTCATACGTTGTCCTATGCTATATTGAATTGAACGTTTAGTACAAAGTTAAAGTTACACTTACCGTATATTTCTAGAAGATCCGATTTGGCCTTGTGTAATGTATTCCGACTTTGCATGCTTTGTGGTGTATTCACATTGTTCCTCCATTCTTTCACGTTTGCATTGTTTAAATTTACTTGTCCTCTAGCGCAGCTCTTCGAGTTGAATATGGAATCTTGATTGTTCATGACGTACGTTCGCTGCATTTCGTCCTCCGGATTCGAATTTTTATTATTATTCGTTGAATCAAACTCCTGTAGCGAATTATTTTCCTGAAACGTCGAGAAAGCATCTTGCGATCTAATCTTTTTCATCTTCTTCTGCAGCACTTGAATCTCCCTGACACACGACTTGAGGTTCCGAACCGCGCCCTTGTCTTGCAGCATGACGCCCCTCATGACGTTGGTGAAGCCGAGTCCGTAACGCACCTTCTTCCTCCGGGCGGCCGGGAGGCCTTGGCCGGCGGCGGCGGTGGCGGCGGCGGGCGCCTGCGCGTCCGGGACGAGGGCGGAGTAGTCGGCGGCGTGGGTGGCGGCGCGCACGAAGCGGATGACGCCCGACAGCCGCGACGAGGGCCTCGCGTCGATCTCGCTCAGCGCGGTCGAGGTGCAGAGGGCGTCGCCCGGCGCCGTCTCCGAGAAGTCGGGCAGCGAGCCCGAGAGCGCGCCGGCCGTCGTGGCCAGGGCGTCGTCGGAGCGGCGGGCGGCCAGCGACAGCGACGAGGCGGGCGGCGACGGCGAGGGCGAGCGCAGCGAGGCGGGGGCGAAGCTGCTCTCGGAGACTCGGCCCCCGCCCTCGCCCTCGCCGTCGCCCTCGCCCTCGCCGTCGCCCTCGTCCCCGCACTCGCCAAGGCCCTCGCCCGCGCCGCACCTCAGCGCGGCCGCCCTCCGCGCGCGGCGCTCGTCTGCGACGGAAGAGGCGCTTTCAGCAACAGGCCTCGACACTTTTAGCGCTAGGCATCAGGAGACGTCCTAAACGGAGTTTTAGCGCTAGGTGTAAGGAGACGTCCTTAACGGAGTTTTAGCGCTAGGCGTAAGGAGACGTCCTTAACGGAGTTTTAGCGCTAGGCGTAAGGAGACGTCCTTAACGGAGTTTTAGCGCTAGGCGTAAGGAGACGTCCTTAACGGAGTTTTAGCGCTAGGCGTAAGGAGACGTCCTTAACGGAGTTTTAGCGCTAGGTGTAAGGAGACCTCCTTAACGGAGTTTTAGCGCTAGGCGTAAGGAGACCTCCTTAACGGAGTTCTAGCTCTAGGCGTAAGGAGACGTCCTTAACGGAGTTTTAGCGCTAGGCGTAAGGAGACGTCCTTAACGGAGTTCTAGCGCTAGGCGAAAGGAGACGTCCTTAACGGAGTTTTAGCGCTAGGCGTAAGGAGACGTCCTTAACGGAGTTTTAGCGCTAGGCGTAAGGAAACGTCCTTAACGGAGTTTTAGCGTTAGGCGTAAGGAGACGTCCTTAACGGAATTCTAGCGCTAGGCGTAAGGAGACGTCCCTCAACTCGAAGAGCCCATTCACAATGCAAACATAAACATAAGCATGGCGTTTCTGCAAGGTCGTGGCAATGGAACCCGGCCAGGAGCGGCGTCCCCTACAAAAGGCACTTGAGTCACTATGAAAGCCGCGATGAAATCGGAGATCGCGCCCCGGCGCCGCAAGTAAAGTGGATCACGCCGCGAATGCAGGAGATCCGAGTTGCGCCCATGCACAGTGAAGTGTTGGGTAAAGAATGTGTTGTACCTTGTTTCTCGGAAGAAAGTGCGTGTTTCCTGCGTGGGTAACGGTCAAGCTTTTGCACAAACATGTTATTTTTACGTTTGCGACGTCAGATTATGTGTGATCTTGGCTGTCCGGATGACGCCGCATCGAAGGCTGTGTTGCCGACGTTTCGACCATCTTGTCGTGGTCTTCCTCAGAGCTGGTATGCGCCGAGATGGTCAGCACTCGGATGTATATGCCTGACCATCACGGCGCATACCAGCCCTGAGGAAGACCACGACAAGATGGTCGAAACATCGGCAACACAGCCTTCGACGCGGCGTCACCCGGACAGCCAAGATCACGCACATGACTCTAGTCGCGGAAGCCTACGACTTCAACATCAGATTAGGCATACAGTAAACATTAATGAGCAGGTGTCGTAATTAAATGTTACAATCGTCTTGACCATGTAAGAGAGTGGACGGCATGCGGAAGGTGTGTGAGTGTTTCCAATGAGTATGTGTGTTAAATTTCATTAAACGAAGTTACTCATGTAATATTTGCCCCTGATTGGTAGGCTACTTGTCATGCACTGGTGTTCGACAAGTCATTTTCTGAAGCAGTCAGAGAGACTTCGTGAACGTGTTAAATAATATACCTGGCGATAGAAAATACGTCCAGCTTACACAATTAATAACATGATAACAATAATTAAGAGTTGTGCATTCCTACAGCATTAGATCAGTGGCAAATCACTATTTTCTTGAAGCACATGTATAATTTAATTATCCGTTTGATGCCATCCAATGTAACCATATATTTATAACACACCAATATAACACACTTTTCTCTCCTATTGCTCATACTCATTGAAATATTTGAATGCTTTTTGTACATTCCAATCAAATTAATATATTGGTTTAAAATTTCAATTATCTGTTGTGTCTTGTATCCTGCACCTACATATTTACATTTTCAAAATGACATTTTCTTCAGGGTGGTTAACTTGTAATGACAATTCTCACTTTGGTTGGTGTATCCAGAACCATCAGAATAGTGGCAGATGAATATTTCCTAAATGTGTAGATATCAAACTTCGATTATCCATCGATCTGCTGTCCCGCAACCGTATTACACATACAGAGTGACCTTTTATTCCACTGTGATAAACACATATTGACAACTGTCACTACAGTTTCTGGTAGGGTGGAAAACATTTTTTTTTGATATAATAAAAAACACTTTTAATTGAAAGTAGAATTTTTCTATTCATAGACGTTTTTATTGAAATGATATTAATATCAATTAGGAACTTCTTGCGGGTATAATGTATGAAATTGATCAAATACCAATTTTATTACATTTTCTAGTCTTTTCTTTAAGTAGATAATATTATTATTATTAAAATAATTCTCGAAAATTTTTAATTTTATTTCGTGGCCATTAATATGTACAGTTCTAATTTACATGTGGATAATACTGTCATCTACTTTTTAATAATATTTGAAATAAGAATTAAATTTAGTTAATACATATGTAAGAAGTGCATAATATGTAATAGAAAAAAATAATTAGAACAAAACTGCATGAAATACCCAAGAAGAGCAAACGAATCTTTATAATTAATTAATTGATTTCTTATTGATTTTACTGCAGTTTGTTGTAGATCTTTTCATAGAAATACATCCACATATTTTTTTCATTAAAACATTTCTGCTTAATATTAATGTTCTAATTTATTATTTTTAAAGAAAGCTTATCTGTAGTTTTGAAATTTTGGATAATATGAGGACGGTCCTAGAAATCCAAGTAGCTTGCCTTACTTACCCATCAGCATTGACAATGAGTCATATTCAATGTCTTCAGGAATTTTCTTTTTCTTGACTGAGGACTTTTTTGATAAAAAATTATCATATTTCCTTGATATGAAATCAGGCATGTCTGAAAATTCTTTGTCGATTTTTCTCTCTAAGATTTCATCCAAGTTGAAAGATGAATCTAATAAAACATATAAATATGTATATTTTTTTCATATTTAATAACATAATATTAATGATCAAAGACGAATGAGTCATAAAAATTAAAATATCTGAAAAACATTTATTTCAAAACCACATTGTAGAAGAAACTAGCACTAAGATCAGCTTTTCTTCAATCCCAATTTTCACAAAGATAATAATGAATTTAATTTCAATCTTTAAACTTATTTTTGGGGGTTCATGTAGCTACACATCACATCACATTTAACTAAGGAAAAAGCAGTGTGATGTAAAAATTAACTTCTCAAAATTCCTAGGGTAAAATACTTTGAAAGTGCATTTTTAACTACTGGTGGAATTTTAAATAAAAATTATACTTTAACTCACAGTCTCAACTCACCTGAAGCAAGAAGTCTGGTACCTTTTGGAAAGAATTGGTTCAAACTTTCATTATAAGTTAGATTTTGCAAGCGAAATACATTTTCCTAAAAGAGATAACAAAAGTAAATTGAACACAAAAGAATTCTATTGAAATTAAGAGAAAATAAGAAAGTTAAAGCTTCACTATATAATCTTTACATTACAGACCTTCTGACTCATAGATAAGACCTTACCTCAGTTTTCTTAAGTTTTTCTTCCAATTCCAACATTTCACGTTCCTCTATTGCAGGTTGCTTCTGGGCACGACGCATTTGAAAATTTGATCTGTTAGAATGGACTTGACCTGGGGTTATAGATTGGGATTTTTTTCTAGTATCAGATTTTACCATAGTTTTCTTTTCTAGAATTTTCTTTTTTGAATTATTATAATCCCAAAATTTAACTTGTGATTTAGTCCAATCCTTCTCTTGTAATTTTTCATTATTCTGATATTGTGACACAGATTTACGTAGTATTGTACACATTGCAAAACCAAACTCTTGAATACTCTGAATGCACAATTCTAAATATTCCTTCCAATACAACAAACATTCACTCCTGTAGTCAAGATAATTTTAATAATCTACTTGTGGTCCCTTATTATCTCACAAGAAATTAAATAGTTGCATTTGATCCTCTACATATACTTGATTCAATAAATAATCATAATAATCAAGTGAAATGATTTCTGTTGTGGTTCCTAATATAAATAATAAACTTTTATAAGCCCAACCATTAATAATTCATTGATATTCTTAAAGTAAGGAAACAATAGGGCAACAATTTTTCCATAGAGCATTCCATTCCTATAGCAACAAACAAAAACAGTTTCATAATAAATTATTTACAAATAAAATATAAAATTACAAAATTTTTCATAAAACAGAGTTAATTTTGATAACTTGATTTTGCAAGATCAGTTCTTCAATATCTGTTATAAGATTATAACACACAAACATAACCATATAAAACAATAGAAAGTCACTATTCCAAATTATATACTAATTTAAAATCAAAGCTAATATTAAAGAACCATATTACTTTTAATATTCCATGGGATCGAATATTAGAGTCTCATTGAGTAACTCGAGAATGTAAAATTACTGAGATATAATACTTATTTTGTTTGACATCTGGTTCCAAACATTCTGATCCCTTCCATCACGTATTTGTAACTTTCAGTAGTACCTAGTAATCATATTGTGAAGTTTATCACTCGTTCAAATGTAACCTTAAGGCGTAAAAGTTAAAGTTATTCTATGGGAGGACACAATTAAATTATTAATATGCTGTAGCCCTCTACGGGTGCTGAATGTGTTGCAGGGACCAACGGCGGACAATCGGCGTTATTGAAATATGTTATACGTACACATAAATGCGCAATGTCATTGTATCTTGTAACCTACGTGAGTCGTGGAACATTCTCAAGACTCAATGTACATTTCTGTTTTACTTTTTTACACTTGCTTCGTAAGAAGAGAAAGTTATGTAATAGTGCGCGAGTAAACAAGGAGTATTCGTCAGAAAAAAAACTCTTTATTGACGGGCCCTGGTAACGAAAATGTGGATAAATCTTGTTGTTACATGTAGTAAATTACTTCCTCTAATACGTGATGTAAACAGAATCTATATTTTGTGGGCCATTGATACCGAAAAATCGACTGACGGGAAAACGTGTGTCTGTCCGTCTGTGGTCAACGCTAGCACCTAAAGAGTTCAGCCTAGTTTCTCCAAAATTGATATTCCCTGATCGATAAAAGAACTCCAGACTTTGAGCGTTTCAACAGAGTATATTGATTTTTGAAAGTATACTTTACATAAAGCCTCAAAAACATTTTCAAAGTTTTCTCAAAAATAGCACCAACATTTTTTATTAAACTTTTTTCTCGGATAGCATAAAAAGACACGTAAGGGAATTGTGCAGATCTCATGTTCGTTGAAATCCTTAAATTTTCGATAGTAGAAAAGTGCAATTTTTTCGGCGTCTTCCTACAACTATAATACTGAAGATAATTTTTTTTTCCTTAATGAAACTTGTTTCTTAAAGACAGATATTGAAATAAGGTTCTGAACAATTTTTCGAAAATATGAGTAATCTTCGTGTAATTTTGCGCTTATTTCGGCAATTTTTAATTTTTTTGTACAGTTTTTTCTCTAAAACGTCACTAATTGTTTTTAAATTTTCTCCTCGTATGTATCAAGGGACGGTAAAAAATGGGGATAGTCCCATTTTCGTTGAACTCTCCGTATTTTCGAAAATTGCAAAAAGTTAACGTTTCAGAACTACAGAATTGTATATAAAGGTTTTTGCCATCGACGAAGTCTGTTGCAAAAGAGCAGCTCTTTAAAACGGTCATGTACAATTATTTTTAAAAACTAGAAGATTTTGCGTAATTTGTATCTGAAATGTTTGAAATGTCTACTTTTTTTATCAAAAATAGTTCCAAGTTTTTTCTTCGAGTTTTCCCATGGATAGGAGAAAGGACGCTTAAAATAATGGCGTGGGTCTCAATTTCGTTGAACCATCTGAATGTTTGAAAATTGCAAATTTAGAAATAACGCGAAAAAGTATGTGCTGTTGTAGCACCACCAGTTTTAATTCTAGCATTATAAACAACCTTTTACGTAAGAAGAAATCGTTCATAAAATGTTATCTTACAGCACAGGTTATGATGTATGAGCCGTTAATGGAAAGAATAATTGTACCAATCGCAGCTAGAGAATCGAGAGGAGGCATAGCGATAAACCGAATATCTAATCAACGTTTGTTGTTGTTTTTTTTTTCGCACAGATGTCAAATATCCGTGAATTTCTAATAAAATTGTTTCCATAAATTAACTTTGATTTTCCATAAGTTAACATATAAATTTATAATGCTGGTATGACAAAAAATAATGTTCGCAACTCGTTTATAATGTTCGTACAAATTTGAAAACTCGCACCTAACGTCACTCGTTTTTAAAACGCACTCATGCTAAAAAGCTTAACCTTATAAACTCATTGCAAAATATAGTATTGTAATAAACGTAATATACACGTGTCCCTGAAAACACTGAACACTTCCTTGGTATTGCCACCTGAAGTCTTTATTTCGTATTATATCACATTAAATGTGTGCCACCTAAATGCGGAAAAATATCCAATAGATAATTACTTTACTAATTACCTTTATTTCTAAAAAAATATTTAAAAATCGTTAATCAAACACGTTGATATTTACTCCTCTTGCATACGCTTTTTATAAAGAGATTGAGAACTTCCAGATTATCACTCTATGTAATCTATATATTTAAAATACTACGGATTTTCGTTCAGAAAGGGATTACAGATTTGTACTCTTCTCTGGGTCTGCCCCTGCCACGGGATACTATATGTACAGATCTTGGTAAATATGAATCATTTCAATTACATTTTTTAAACATGTTGTGTAACTTGGTGTTCATAGCAAAAATCAGAAGCCATTTTCTGTTGAAGAAGAAATCCCATGTTTTTTCTCGAAACTTGTAGTGCAAAAACAGCACGTACTTTCTCGCCCGTACTTTCACGTAAAATTTTCGAAAAATTATTCATGACCTTATTTCAAAGTCAATTTTTAAGGATTTCATTCAGAGAAAAAAAGATATATCTTTATAACTGTAGTTCTAGGAAGACGCGGAAAAATGTTCGAATTTTTGCAATCTTCATCACAAAAATCAGTTTTCAACGATCATGAGACCTGCACCATGCTCTTAAACGTCCTTCACACAATTAACATAAGAATTTAATCAAAACGATAAAGCAATTTTTTTGAAAATGTCCCAGGGGCTTTATTGTGGTATCCCCCCAAATTTTAAAAACTCGGTTTCTAATTGAAGGGGCGTGACATCAGTCAAATCGATAGGGAAATGTCAATGTTAGAGACAATTGGCTGAACGGTTTAGCCGCTAAAGTTGTTCACAGACGGACGGACAGACTGACGGCTGGCCGGCCGGACAGACAGACGTCGAGAGGTTTAGCTGTCAATCGATTTTTCGGTATCAAGGACCCACAAAATTGGATATACCACGTGTTAGAAAATTTTCCTCATAAATTTTGTCGGATTTATGCACGTTTTCGTTACCAGGGTCCTGTAATGAGAATTTTTCTGCCAAAACTTCGTAGTTTTTTCGCGCAGCATTACATAACTTTCTCTCTACTGCATAAGTGCTAGCGAGAAAGTACAAAAATAAAAGAAATGGATGAGGTAGGTCTAACTACTTCACAAGAGACACCTCGAAATTCGGAGAAAATTAGGAGAACTTACAATAACACTGATGACCTTTTCTGTTTTAAAGCTATCTAAAACAAACAAATGAAAAAAGTCTAAAGATGAAATAATCCTTTCAATTTCCCGTTTCCCAATTCCGTTTCCCGCTTCCCAATTTCCGTTTTGACATACGAGTACTATTTGTGTTGTTTACAGTAACTTAAAAGATTCATCTTGGTCCAAAAATGGAATTAAATCATGAACATTTTCATGCGATTTTTTTTTACAACTTTCGACGTGGATTAACTCAGCAACAGTGCATGGATGAACTTAATTCAATTTTTGGCGATGAAGCTCCATCAAGGACCAGTGTTTATTGATGGTATGGTGAATTCAACCGTGGTCGTAGGTCACTCCAAGACGAATTTCGCGAAGGTCGTCCAAAATCAGTTTTGTTCCGAAAACCATTGATGCTGTGCGTGAACTGATATTGCAAGATCGTCATGTAAACTATCGTAAGATTGAGACAATCTTAGGCATTAGTGGGACCAGCATACATTCAATATTGCATGAACATTTGACTGTCAAAAAAAATGTTCGCGTTGGATCCCACACAATTTGTCAATCGCTCAAAAAAAAAGCTCGTGTCGATTGGTCGAAAGAAATGCTCAAACAATACGATCGCGGTGCTTCGAAACACGTCTATGACATCGTGACAGGTGATGAATCGTGGATTTACGCGTATGAGCCCGAAAGTAAACAGCAGTCGGCTGTATGGGTTTTTCAAGGTAAGCAAAATCCAACAAAAGTTGTTCGCGCACGAAGCACTTCCAAACAGATGGTCGCCTGTTTTTTCGGAAAAACTGGACATGTCGCAACCGTACCACAAGAACAACGCAGAACAGTCAATTCAGAGTGGTACACAACGATTTGTTTGCCAGCTGTCTTCCAAGAAATCAGGAAAACCAACCGCCGAAGACGGATCACTCTTCACCACGACAATGCGAGCTCTCACACATCGGCTCAAACAACTGCATTTTTGAGCACCCAAAACATCGATTTGATGAGTCATCCGCCATATAGTCCTGACTTGGCACCGAATGACTTCTTTTTATTCCCGTACATTCCCGTAAAAAACAAACTGAGAGGTCAACGTTTTTCGACACCTGAAGAAGCGGTTGCTGCATTCAGAATGCATGTTTTGGAGATACCTCAATCAGAGTGGCAAAAGTGCTTCCACAATTGGTTCAAACGTTTGCAAAAGTGTCTAGATCTTCATGGGGAATATTTTGAGAAACAATAAAGTGATTTTCGATGATTAATATTTGTTTTTGTTTTCTATTCCTGAAATATAAAAGGCAACCCTCGTATTTTTACACTATACTAATAAAGATGGTATGTCAATTTTCACTGTTACTCCTGAATGTTCGACAATTGCGAAAGATTTTTTGGGCCTCATACAAAATTACTACATTATTGAAAACCTAGATTGGTTCTCCACAATTGAAACTTTAATTAATGTCAAGTACATGTTTTAAAAATAATGTTTTTTGTGCAATTATGAGGGAAACTTGACAATTTTACAAATAAGCTTTTCTCAACAATTGATTCATTTTTTCTTCTTTAAACCTTTTCTTTGGAGTGTCAAATACATTGAATAACATAGGACGCATTGTCACCAAAATTGATATTTTCTGATCGATCTGGATGAATAGGCTCAACATGTGAAGGAATCCTGTCTCCACGTCACAGTTCCTATACTTGAATGTTCAAGTGTCCAAATTACCATAAAAAATCTGAACATAGTGAGCAATCTCAATATCCAAAATTTAATTGATTGATATAAATGAATGTTATTTTTTTAAATACAACTTTTCGACAAATTAATTTAAATTGTGAAAAATAATTGTAATTAGTCTATGCTTGCTGTAAATTTTTCAAAGGTTACTTATGCATATATTGTACATAAGACCTCTTGCTTTGGCGACACACATGTTAATGAAAAGCTCGAAACAAAATGTTCTTGGATTGCGCAAATAATTTTAATTAAAACAATGAACAATTATAGTAACTAAAATCTCTGTGACGGTACAATAGCCGAGAGGCGTCGCCCCCTCATCAGGGACGAGCGGCTGCTCTGTGACACGGCCAAGGTCGGCGGAGCAGGGTTTCTTTATATTAACATGAAAATGTTATGTGGAAGGTATGAAATAGGTTCAATGTTACATACGATTGTTATACAGTAAAATCACAATTCGTTTTAGCATCAACATGGAACATCATTATTTCACATTCCGCAATACACTCCTGTATGTCGGATTGCATATACCAAGAAGTTTGCAGGCGGCAACCCAACGAAACTACACTGGCCCTTTTGTTCCCTGTGCAGAAAGAAGCAACAATGATCGTCACCGCGTGCGTTCTAATACTTTCTTAATATTGAACTCTTATATCGGCTTAACACTACCAAACAGTAACGAAAGGTCACTCTTAACGGCCGGCATCCGTTATGGATTTAAGTCTGCCGACTGTTAAGAACAATCGAAATAAAGGAGTTGCATCTGAAGATGACACGAGCCAACTATCCAAGAAACGGTATTTCTTGTATACGTGAATTTTTGTATAACAAGATGGTATGAGTGACGGATTTATGTCATTTGCCACCCCAGGCATTTTTTTGGCGGCTCCCTGGTTAAATTATTGAATTTTGATTTTAATGTTACAAGGCAGTAAACATAATTCAATTACCAATAAATTCTATTGTAGTTTCTTTTAAAGATGTTTTTAATAATAAATATCAAAATTTGCAATAATGTAATATAATGTAACATTATAATTGCTTTCGTCGAACGTTTTGGTTTGCAACTTTGTTGATAATATCATCGCAATGAATTTTACGTAAACTATCTTTTCCACGGCTACAATGGAAAGTGACTTTAATCTACTTTCGCCCATAGTTGTTCTTAACGTGAGACGTACAATGCGGTGAGTTCGCTAATACGTTCAAATACGGTTAAACTATTGAGCAAAGTAAGGCAGGTAACGTAGAATGGAGTCGAAAGGATCGCGAAAACGGTTGGGATCAACCCCCGTTTTTTCACATCATCGGGGATTTAAACACTGCCGAAACTGTCGCGAAAACAAGAAGCCACGCGGAGCAGATTTGAATTCTGCATCTCTAAAACTAAAGGTGGGTGCAGAAGTGGTTCTGACCCACTTCTGCGCCGACGCTGATCACGGCTTATGACTTATTATATGCACTCTACAAGATTATACTCGGCTGAGGTAGCGTGGGGCTTAGTTAGCGTGGGGTTAAGTTAGGCATTTGTTAATGGAAGTACACCTGTTTGACCTGTACCCCTGTACCTGTACACCTGTTCTCTGTAACTCTTCACGTTTTTTTTTTTTGTATTGCTAATTTTTAGTTTTTGTAATTTCACATGAACTTCGATTGTAATAATTAAACAACAAAAATTAAAACAATTAAATAAACTCGCTCCCAGATAAATAGTAATAAGTAGCACTAGTCAGATAATGCAATGCAGATATGTAGTGCAATAAAGAAACTATAAATAGTACGATATCAGATATTTCAAATTTGTTCCATAATAAAAAAATTAATAGTAAATGAAAAGAAAACGGTTTCAATGCAGTTTTCCATTTCAAATAAACACCTCTGTAGTACTCCATTAAAAATGAACAATGTGCCATTAACTGATGTTAAGGTAACAGAATTTTTAGGCCTTTCAATTCAGTCAAACCTTAAATAAAACATCCATATAAATGAATTAAACACTAAATTAAGTTCTTTATGCTTTGCTTTTTAGAATTCTTTCAAATTCATACTGTGTATATTATGTGAATGTTCATTATCACCAAATACATCTTATAACTTCCTGACTTCTAGATTACAAAAAAGAACTGTATGAATAATAAGCAAATCCCACCCTCATGATTCTTGTAAGTCTCTCTTTATTAATCTACCATTTTCTAGTCCTGATATATGAATCAGTGGTTTTTGTCAAAAATGACATACTTAAGGGCGGGAATACATTTTCAGCGTGTCTAAAACACATGATATAGTATTCATATTCATCAGGTGACAGTATCAACAGCACACTACAAAAAATTCACATTCAATACATGTACATTATTTTTCAACACCTTGCCAGATGACATTAAACAATTAAAATCAATAAAAGTTTAAGTTCCAAGTAAAATCTTTTCTTCTGCACAACTGTATTCTTCAAACAAAAGGAAGACCTCTGGAACACTTAAAATGTTTTATATTTACCAAGTTCAGTACAAGGATGTTCCAGTGGTCTACAGCAGGAACTCTTACTACCTCCCCTGAGCTTAACTTAAAAACATACGCACAATGAATGTAATTAAATTACTGTTTTACTTTCTCTCTACTGCTTACGCAGTACACAGAAAGTATTGTACTGCTGCGAGTCAAAACGTAAATGGCACAAGGGTGCTCAGTCCACATAAAAAAAAATTCAGAAATGCGAGGTTATCTGGGGGCACCAACACAAATTACCTGCAATTCTAAACATCACTTGTTCTAAGTTGCTTTTTTAAGTCTATTAAGACCTAGAAATTTAGAACCCCCGTTGAAATTTCTGTGTAAAACACTGGAACAGACTAAGATCAAAGGAGTGGTGTGGTAAGCTTCTGCATTCATAAAGGTAAACAGAAATAATAACATGCAAATTATTAAGAATAATTTAATTGTCTTCTTTCCATTTTAATACTGAATGCAAAGGTTCAGTCATTCAAATTCCAAAAAGTGAAACATAAAGTATATAAATTAATTTCACTAATTGGATTGATTCCAGTAGCTGTGTATATTTTCAGTCAGGTGCTACTGCATTCATTAACACTCAAATGCAGCAAAAATCTCCAGTGCAGTTCACTTACATTTCTTCATAGAGATATCAAAAATACCATTGATAAAATTGAAGATTGAATTAAGAGAAGTATGCACTTGAGATGAATTGCAAAACATTTACAAAAATGTCAAACCAAAATCTTACAACAAAGAAATTGCTTCACATTCAGGAAGAAACAAAACATTCACACAAACAGGAAGCTAATGTTTTGACCCAAGAACACATGATATTTAGTCGTCTTTCTTACATATACTTCATACGCATAGCTGTGAAATACTGCAATACTATAGTTGTGTCTTTTGAATTTCAAATTATGCAAAAACCTACCTCAAAATAGAACACTGCAATTAACAAAGGAAATAGAGACCAATTGTGAAAAATATCAGTTTGTTGTACATTCCAATCCAAAATAGTGTAAAATTAATCATTGTGGTTGAAGTTATCTAATGAAGTTATACCCTCAGTGATCAAATGTAACTTGTAGTAAAAGCGTTGATAATAATCTTTTCAAAAAAAGTTAATAATTATCAAGATACTGAAATATTGCCTCTTAATACAACTGTGTAACAGTTGAAGCAATAAAATAATGTCTAGAGAAATACATTTAGTTATTTACTATAGAAGATTTAAAAAGCTTTCACTTGCTAAATATAATAATTAGAAAAACTATTTGATGGGTTTAAATTAATTAAAAATCAAATGTAGATGTACCAAACAGAAATAAATACAATGCATGTATGTCAATTTTTACATGAAATAATTAAAATAAGTGCACTTCATGAAAGATAATTCTTGAAAAGAAATGAAATACATGATTTTTCATTTAATCATTTTAACTTTTGGAAAACCTCAAAGGATTAGTAACTTATTATACAATATTGATGTATCTTAAAATGGCAGATCTCTTAAATAAATATTTTAATGGTGATGTATTCCTCTATTTACACATTTACCTTTTGAAACTTGATTTTTGTAGCACTACTCAATGATCTTGATTAAATTGTGAGATAATTTTTTATCAAAGTTACAATAATTTCACAATAAATACATATGCAAGTGTATACATGAATTTTAAATATATGTGTAAACTAAAAACTCCATGTGCACATGTTAATTTATATACATATACACACACACAACATATAAATCATTTCTTAGATTTAGAAATTTCTTATTTCATGAATATGTAATGGTTTAAGTCTGAAACATTTTCTATTTCAGTTTATATACCCATTTTGGATAATGTGTGAATTAACTGGCTTAATTGTGAATTTTGTCCAGAACATACACAACAAAAGAGACTAATTTTTTCTAAAAGTTTCTTTTCATACGATTTCAGTGAAATTTGCCATGTCCCTGAAGGGTGTATGATTAAAATGCTCAGATAACTCATTTATTTTGCTACTAAACTTGAAATTAATATTTTTTGTTTTTCATTAAACATATAATACTTAATTTATAATTATCAACATTTCATGTAAGACACTATGGAGCAATGCATCATTCTGAAAATAGCACCCACTTTGATCCACACAATCACAAACATTTATCTAGGTTAATCAACTTTCTACATTTCATTATCAACACTTCAAAGTGTGACAATACTAATAACATATAGTTGTAACTTTTTCTGAATATAGTTTTGAAACAATTTGGCACAGTTTGATGCCACAAATACATAGTAATAAAAATGTTTAATATACATGAATGTATGTGCCATTTCCTACACGCAAGATGTTTGTTTCATTAAATAAGTGAATTTTTGACAAGTAAACCTTTTTCAACAGCAAGTAGATTTGCAGAGAAAGTTAATGATTTGTAATTTGTGAATTTTATAATATTATTTAAATGTTTACTGTTATAGTTTTAATTTCTAATACAAAGCAGGTTGGATACCATCTACCCTCATGAAATATTTCATTGAATCTGTTCAATAATTATTTGGTTCATATTGTTTAATTTCAAGTAAAATGACAATGTTTTCAAACATTGAAACTGCATTAATTTTTAAAATCGTTTTCTAAATGAAATGCAATATATTTGTGTGTTCTGCAAAACAGTAAGAAATAATGCCTTAAAATATTTCATATTAATCTGTAAAGTTAACATCAACCTTAATGGTTCTTCCTGAATCAGAAAATTGTATACTACGAAATGCAAATAATAAAGAATTCATAGTCACAGAGTTCACATTTCCAGGGGTAAAATTTGTCATTTCACTGAACAATGAAAACATAATATAAACATTTTATCATTTCAGAAAGAAAAAAAATAGTTCAAAAGAGTGAAAAAGACTGAAAATTAATTGCATGCAAGCCTTCCCAGTAAAGTAAATATAAAGATACTGAATCCAATTCTTAAATATATTCAACATGCAGTAGCATGTAGGCCTATCTCACCGAGGCTAGGAATCTACACTTACATCAGGGGACAAATTACTATATAAAAAATCTATGAAAAACTTTTTTTTGTTCAGTGATGAGCCAGAAATTCTCTGCAATCAATTATAATCAAGATTAGAGTCTTTCCTAACCCAACATCATTGCAAGTCCATGCAGCAAATCTCTTTACATTACAGATCGTGTAATACAAAGATGTGTCTAAAGTTTAGATATACCTGCATACTGATATTAAAATAATCAAAGTAATTTTAGTAATGGTATGAAATAAGAATCATGCTCTTCTGATTATGCATCTGTAAATAAAACTCCTTTTTATTTTCACTATCTCATTTGTGCAACTAATATTCAATTAACTTGACTTGTATGAATCCAAACTAAACATTACAGACAATATTAACTTAGCATCTGCCATACCCAGTCATATGCTGAAGGAAATTAAATTTGCAGTTAAAGTTTCCATGTTCTTGAAATTAGTCAATCATAAACATATTTCTATATATGGATGTTTTTAAGGTTTTCTTTAAAAAAAAAAAAATTAAAAAAAAATAAAAAAATAATAAAAAAGACCTTTCGCCTACAGATTAAATCAAAAAAGGCTAAATTGATTTAAAAAAAACAAACATGTATTTCTTTCTTAATAATTTGATGCTATTACAGACAGTTGACCTTCTCGCTTACCAATGTGAGTGTGTTTCACAAAACTTTTAATATAGGTCAGCAATAAGCAGAAAAGAACCCAGCAATTATGAAGAACTGCATAAAGTCCTCATAACACCTGTAGGAAGTTATGACAAATACATCACTTAAATTGGTTTTGAGAAAAATTACATTTCTGAAATACAAGGCTTAGAAATTTTGAAATAATTTACTATGAAAACAATTTTTTATGAAAAATTAAATAGCAAGAATGGTTCAACAAAGAGGATCAATTATTATAAATCATTTTCTTGAAACAATTTCAGATTTTATATGAATCTTACTAGTGCACTGACATATACCTGACATTGATTCATATGTAACTCCATCCTACCTATAATCTAACATGAAAAGTGTTTCACAATTTCCTCAGAGCTGAGCCTCAGTCAGCTGCGTAAGCTTTGAAATGAGGTTGTCTTGCTCAAGATATCCAATGGCAACTCGAAATGACATCAGTGTGAGAAAGAAAACACCTGCAAAACTAACTTGAACATCTACAGAAAATGAACCCAGATTGGGTGTCATCACCTTTGCAGAGTAAAATCACTTAGGGACCGTCCATAAATTATTTAAAGCAAATTTTGAGCATTGTGAAAACCCCCCTTCCCTCCTCTAACACAGGCGCGAACCTCCCTAAATAATTATGTACCATTCATGATGAGACTCCCCCATTTACAATAAACAGAAATAAGTTATAAAGCAGAAACTAAGGGTTTATTAATTTTATTTATTATATATTAAAATGTATCTATTATTAAAATGTATATATTAATATGTCAAAGTGTTGGCAACTCAGAATGCTTCTAATAATAAAATTGAAAGCAATTTTTGAATGAAGGAAGGGGAATTAGATGGAAAAATTCTTGAAAATTCTGTGCACATGCCTTCATGGATGACTCGAATATTTTCTTCATAATTTAATACAATTCATATACCATTGACAAAATATTTCCATTATTTTATAACAATTCATATCATAATTTACTCGTATTTTGTAAATTTAATTTGTTAATATTTTAGTATAAGGTTGAATAATATGAATTATTTCAGTAAATGTTGAAACATTTTGAAAATAAATTTCAGTGTTATGCAACACAACCATGATCCCCCTCAACCCCCTCCCCTTTCTTTAGTTACATAATTTATGGACGACCTCTTAGGAAGATTTATTTCACATCCTCACAGAAAGCGGAGAGATCAACTGCCATACCTACACAAGCTTTGTCTTGGATCATGTCAATAGCTCAAAACATAATATACTAGATGGTTAGAGAGCGGATTATGTGTAAATTGCATTACAATGCACACTTTTTGAAGTTGCACTTAATTTTTATTGACACATTCACTGAAGAAATAGGTCTTGTAAATTGCATGGGAAATTTCTCAGAAGCAAAGTCGTATTCCATTCCTTCCATTCAGAGAACATTGGGATATAATAAACACTGAAAATGCCATCTTATTCACTCCATTTCTATTCAATTTTCATAACATTAAGAATGTTAAAGACATGACATGAGATAAACATTCATACGTATGTCTTGAGACTATTTTTATTGCACATTTGAATTTTGTCTGCGATGTAATTAAGATATACTGTGGGTGGACTTTTGTAGTGAGTTTTTTCAAATCATATAATTTGCTAGAAACAACAAACATTAGAACTCTGATTTGTCGATATCCTGAAGTGGCTTTGGCAAGTGAGGAAGTTCCCTGCATTCTGTGTAAAATTCATAATTTTAGATTACTGTTGAAGTTTGAACTGTATTTCCTTATGATTTTTTGTCTTGAAATGGACAAAACAAATATTAAGTGAATAAACTTAATTTTATTCACGATGTTCTAGCGTATAATGTCGCATTAATCTTTTGGGAAAGAAAAAATTGCATATGTATGCAATTTGTAATTTCAAACAACTACAGCATATAACCCACTCTCTGTTAATGATGCTGAACTTCAATACAGAATAATTTCAAGAGAATATTACCACTGTTAACCAAAATTCATTAGAATTTAGTTCAATTTCTATACCTTAAGTTACTGAGAGCAATTCTCTAACAGCATATCTGCAAAACTTCAGTCATTCTAGATTTATGTAAAATACATATCCAAACAAATAAATGGAAGTCATACATTAAAACTGCTAAGTGCAATATGAAAACTTGAAATAATTTCAATTATTCATCCATGATTATTCAAATAATGTAAATAAAGGCCTTTGAAACCTTTCATGTCCACTTTAATGAACTCCCATTTTTATACTTTAGCCACATTGTGATACACGTAAAAGCAATTGATGGGCCACACTTGCAATTGCAGCTCGGTTCATTACATTCATTCATAAATAATTACAGGTCAAATCTTAATGCAAAATTCTAACCCTAAATGAACTGAAAATATGTATAAAGGTTTGCTTTCAAGCTGCAACAGGAATTATGTCAACTTAATTTCACTCAATGCACAGAATTTATATGTACTGTGTTACCAGTAGCATTTGGCAGTGCCAACACGGCCAGATGAACAACCTTGTAAAGGAAATAAAATGTTTAAGGGGGGGGGGACACAATGATAAAAATTACAAACAGAATGTTCTTTTGAATCCAATACATGCTTTCAATCTACTCTGGTCATTTGTTTAAGAAGAAATTAGTGTAGGAATATCAATCAATAAAATCTTATTTGATTAATACTCTTTACTTACGTCACATAACTTTCAAAGCAAAGTTTGATATTATGACTATGAAATCAACAATAATGATGATGACTGAAATGTGATTATAACAAAAGCAAATGGTCTTCATATACATATCTTTTTTATTTTTATTGTCATGCAAAGTGGCACTATCAAGGGCTGATTTACTGTATGAATAATGAACTAGTAGGTGCCCAGTGCATATGGCAAGTCTTAAATGATAAGATGAGAAAGGAGCTGCACTTTCTTTTTTCACAAACGCTATGACTAACAAGATCTCCTTCTCTTTATCATATGTACAGGAACTGTTTATAAAATAATGAAAAATACAATACAATAATATGAGCAACTAAACACAATAAAGGGTTTGATCTTCAATGTACAAATAAAAATAAAACATTCAAGCAACAGTATGATCACTCACACATCACATGCTGAAATCTGCACTTACAAATGGTAAAATCTTCAAAATTTTACATTGAATAGATTATTTTATGAAAAAGATTATTTTTTCCATTCTTAAACTAGTTACTTCTCAATGTTCTTCATGCCTCTAATTATAAAAAGTGGAAAATCACAGATAAAACTCATATCCATTCACATCAAATCATAAGTTGAAGTATTTTTAAAATGGCAAATGTCTGCCCAAAAAAGATGACAGGATATAAGATTCAACATTGTCTTCAGGAAAAATTTCCTGAAAACAACACAGAGGCATTTTAAAAAAATCATCTAAAAAAGTCAAAATTATCTATCAATTTTTCCTCAAGGGCAGATAATAACCATTCATACAAAATCATTCATACAAAATAAAACAAAACTTGAACGAAGTTGTGTATACATAAAAGGCATCTTAAATAAAGTACCAACAATAGTGAAGAATAAACTTCTTTGTACATAAAACGTAGTGAAATAAAGGCTTACTACAAAATAATGAGTATTTATTCTGAAACAACTTC
The DNA here is from genome assembly GCA_038098605.1 of Gryllus longicercus. Lineage (NCBI taxonomy): Eukaryota > Metazoa > Arthropoda > Insecta > Orthoptera > Gryllidae > Gryllus > Gryllus longicercus. The sequence continues at coordinate 704,569 of JAZDUA010000338.1, read as the reverse complement.
AATATTGTGAGCTTAGAAAAGTCCCTCTAAAATGACTGCAAAATCAGCCAGTTGGCTATCACTGCAACCGGTGTGTATAAATAGATATCACAAGTGCTTATTATGGGTTCATGAACGAAAGGATGTTTCCACATTGGTCCTTCGTATGCAGACTGAAGGATTCCACACAGTATCCTCAAATGAGGACAGCAAGGCCAATGATCTTTGGTCTGTGTTCTGTTCCCCAGACTGCTGGTTCCAAGTACCTGCAGCTACAAACAGAAATCTTCATCAGAGTGCTACACATACAGCATACTAAAAAATCATTGACAAATCATGACACTTCATGAATTGAGGCACATCAATTCCAAAGCAGGGCTGGTTTTATGTGACACTCACTGAATGTAGTCATATAATCAAAATATGATATAATGAATTATTAAAATTCATATGACTAACTCATTTGCAACATAACTCGTTTAACCCAGCAACACATTCTTCTAAAAAAGTATATTTGATTATTTATTTATACCTCATCATTATTCCAAAGAGAGATTTATGAGATCTTTGTCCGAGAGATGCCACTGTCCACCACTGTATATATATTGTTGTAAACAAAGGCTTTCTTATATATATATATATATATATATATATATATATATATATATATACTACATTTCCCTTTCCATAAAACTAATTATCTTATTCATAATATTTAATAAGATAATTAGATTTACAAATGGAAAGGGAAAAGTAGAATTTCACTTCAAAGAAAATCCTAATGAATTAGTTAAGCATTAGCAATTTTGCAATTTGACAATACAAACAATGCCAGTAAAAATATCCCATTATCTCGGTCACTTTCTGGCAATAATTTTGAATTTTATTGTTTTGATTCAAATTCAAAGGGCCACTATGTCAGTCAGATCAATCATAAAATACCAATTCCAAAGAAAATCCTATTCATGGTTTACTTGCTGGCGTTGTTCACTGACAGACAAATGTTTTAAATAACAACAATTACACTTTTTGATATTAGGGGACCCCAAAACATGTTTTCTTTTATATCTTCAAATTGATTTTCTACAGCATCATAAAACTTTCTGTATACTATGGATATTATTCCATAGGTAGGTGCATGACATGCATGACCATGTAAACATTTACAACAAGAGTTCCAGACAATTTCAATTAAGGTATATTGATTGATTAGGGATTTTAATGGCTAAGATCATTATTCCCGTAAGTGTGCACGTTTTTATTTAGGGAGGTGGCAGTAATCTTCCCCTGTTAGATGTCGCGATTTGGTGATAACCTACCCATAGCATGCAGGGTTTCCCTCAACCAGGTATCTGCCAATAGTGGGGCACTGCCCCACCTGGGACAAGCCCTAATGCCTAACTCACTTCCTGACAAGAGTGGTAATGTAGTATGTGTAAGAGTAAATGCATGTAGGTAGAAGAAAGGAGTGAGGATAGCCCAAACAAGTGGAAAGAAAGATCACACACGCGGTCTGTGACCTGTTTGATACGGTACTGCTTCGGCAATCACCTGATGTTGATTAGTGAAACCATGGAAAACTACCAATCAGAGGAGCCAGCTGCTAAACTATTCCTCAATGTAGCAGCCACATTTGACCTAGCTGTCCAACTAGTGTCGAAAATCCTTCCACTGCCGGGGCTCGAACCGCAGGATCCCAGTCAGAATCAGATACATGTGTTAGAGAACGGGAGTACCTGGAGTTTGTGTGCACCAGTGTCAGTCTTCCTTGGTGGTGCCGGGAGCACCAGCAGCAGCCCATGCAGCGTGTCGCAGCGGCTCCTTGCTCAGCAGCGTCATCACGAAGCTGTGTAATCTGCAAAAGGAAAACGCTTCTATATAAACCCAAGGAAATAAATCAGAGTGGCCACTCCTTTTCCTGGAACAAATTTCGCTGACTTTTCCAGTTTTCCCAGGAATTTTTTGCTGAAAAGTTTTGAAGAGTATTTTGCACTACTTAAAAGAATACAAAAGCAAATCTGATAATTGTCAGCTCTCTGATTACACAACAATAAAATACACCCTGTAAATGATAAAGAACAACAAGAATGGTTTTAAAGTTCAGTTGATGAAACGTCTGGAGGATGTCAGTAGCTTAATAATTATTGCACATATTCATATTTTTTTCAGATTGACTGACAAGTTACGAAAGGAAATATTGCAATGTATTTATCAGCATTTCTTTCTTTTCTACAAATTTATTATGCACTATCACATTTACAAAACACTTTAGAGAATCTTTGAGAATTAAAATATAAAATGACACGACACAGTCAAGACAATAAGAATCGATATTTATTGTGTTAAAGTAAAATACAAATGTTATAAAACACAAGTAAAATTAATATTAAGTATGAAAGCCTACCGAGCTAATAGATCTCGCCGCACAGTTGCTGTGAACTTGTTAGTTAACACAAGAGCCACTGCTCCTGCAAAAACTAAATTATAAAGTAGTACAATCTTGAAGTTGCCTAACCATCGGATCTTCCCAAAATCACCAAGAAGATCGAAGTTAGTGATCCCTACAAGAAAAAGAGAAGAAACATCAATTTTTATAATAATGGCTTGAAGAACATATTGCAACACTACACTGCAGCATGAAACAAAGTTGTGGCACAACTAGTACACATAAGTTTTAAAAAAGCTTTAATTGAAAGTGTTAGTTAAATATTTTTGCAAATGAATAAGAATGAAACAATGTAATTTATATTAAAATGTTGGCACCATTGGTTTATTCATTACTTCTTTCTCTACCCTGATTGTTATTGACATTTGGTACTCTTTTAAAACATAATTTCAATTTTGATAGCATACAAAATTTTGAAGCGTTCAATTACAACTGGAAAATTGAATGATGTCTTGAAAGATAAGCATTTGTGACAAAGAGATTCAGGGCATCGTCTCTTCAAAATCTGTCTCTCACGGTCCTGAAGTTCTAATTATTTAATGATAATTTCTAATATCCAAGAGCATTAAGGAGTCAACAAAGTTAACATTGCAATGTTTATGGTTACAACTAATAAATGACCAGGGGAGAGATAACCTCCGAGAGACAAGCGAATGCATTGAAAGAAAATAGTTGGTAAAAAGAGTATTAATAATTTGTGGCAAGTTGAAATCAATAGTTCTCTATGCAACTACAATTGTTCACCACCTAGTCCAAAACAATTTCTACAAAAAAATTTTATAGCAAATTGTTGAATTTTCTCTATTAGTGAGTAATTATTATCAACTAAAAGACTGAAATATAGGAGTAAAATCCTCAGGTGAAGTTATGTTTAAAAAATGTTTATTATCTCTATTAATTCTCTTGATATCTTAAACCTCAATTAGTTGAAATATTCAATAATTTTTCCCCTCTTCCTTTTCATCGTTAGATTCAAAGTTTTACTACTCCCATTACAAAAATTTTTAGAAATAAATTGAAAACATCACGTATCACAGCATCACACATACAAACATGTAAACACATCCACAAATCTCCCATAGTTATAGAACAAAAAGGACCATTTGATTCTACCAAACCTTATATTTGTTGTTTTATTACGTACATTCTCTGTGATTTTCTTAAGAATTGCATCTTATTTATACAATATGCCCCGGTTCCCAACAGAATTTCTCTTAATACATTCCTATTGACAAAAATGTCTGAAGGTGAAAGGTCATACCCAGGATCCGTGATAACAGGGGCAATGCTGAACTGAGCACAAGGAGCAGCGCACAGTTTGCCACAATGTGGGTGAAGGGTGTCTGTCCAACTCGGGGTCGCACCCGTGACAGCACTGGAATTGTGTACAGCCCAGCTGAAGATGTGGCAACCAAATACAGGATGATCACAATTTCCAATGCTGCACCCAGAGGGCCCAATTTTGACAATGAACTAATACCCAATGTGAAGTCCTGAAATATATATGTACAAAAACACATTATAGAATATTCATTATTGAAAACAATGTTCAGCTCAACTAATTGATAACTGAATTTAAAGAACAATATCTGCAAGTAATTTAATGATGTATCAGTACTTACATGCTGTGTAATTGGTAGAGCTTTCATGCCAATTAAGAGTCCTAATGAGTTTTGTATTACAATTAGAACTGTTAACATAGTTAGAGCGAGCAGCACCAACATGGCTACTGGATAAACCAAATTTCTCTGGAGAAATGATGTGTGACGTTGGCGGTCTACAACAAAAGAGGAAATATCCATAAAAAACAGAAAAAACTGTTTAAGTAACTTGAAATTTTCCTGTCTTTTTCCTCTTGTCCTCATCTGCATTAACGTTTGCAAGATAGGCAAATGTGTAAATACTCACAAAGAACATTTGTTATTTAAACAGAAGTAACACTCACCAAGCAGCTGTCTATGGGTTCTCACATCTGCCAGTCTTGCTGACAATCTTGCAGTTAAAGCACCATTCTGCAATGCAGTCAACCCATTGGCACCTAAGATGTCACTATTGTCAAAACCACCAGTTGCCATGGGTGGAGGTCTAAGGTATGATTTACCAGTAGCAGACGCACATCCAAGTCGTCGTTGCACGGCACCTTCTTCGAGTTGAGCCACAAAAAATTCTTCATTGATATCTCTCAAGAACTGTGGTTTTACCAGAAACTGGCCCACAACAGCAAAAAGGTGCACAAATCCAAGAGGAGTACACACTGCAGGAAATATTCAAAATCAATCATTAAAGTCACAGTGAGTACATGTAATAAAAGTCACGAGTTACACAAGTGCCTGGAACATCTATCTGGCATAATAATTCAAAGATACAAAATTACTCTGTGAATTATCCAAATTATTTCCTGTGGATTCTTTGTGTGTATTCATAAGAAATGCTTTCAATTTTTATCAGCACTTTTTGTGCATCGGTTATGAAAGAGAAATTTATAAAATAAATAAATGTACTTATTAACAGTGGATCTGAAACCTTAAAAGAGAGAACTTTAAATAAGCTATTTGAAGATATTATACTACAAACAATAAACCAAGAAATATATATTTACCTATTATTTTGCTTAACACACAATAAGCACATTCTATATTTCATGGGTCAAAAAGAGACTAAAAACATTAAGCATTTGCAGATAGCAAAGTGTAGCTCATAACGGTTTACAATGCAACACCTCACAACAGCAGAGCATAGGCCATTTTAACATTTTGTTGGTTATTCTTTAATAATCAGTTTTCTTTTAAATGTTCATAACTAAATATAAGAAAAAAAATGCAGAGTATTTCTTAATGTATTTTGAATATTCCAAATATTTTGAAACAGTTAGCTAGGTTAAAATAAGAAGTAATAAGAAGATCAAAAGTGAATGTTTTAACAGAAAAAAATATTAAATTATTGATCTGATTAATTTAAAAAAAATTTTTTTTATTGCTTTATATGTTCAGTCCAGAAACAAATTTAAGACGGACAATGAACAGATAGAATGAATATATTAAATTGTTGAAATAATTAAATAATAAAATATAGTTCAATCTATTTCACTAAAACTTTACACATTCACTTCAAAAATTGATTTCTCAATGTTTCAAGGTCATGTTTTTTCACATCTTCACAAGTGTATCAAAATAGTAAATTTGTCATTGTTGCTCAGGTTTCCTTCGCATCCCATCCTTGTGAAAGAGGGGGGGAGTGGGGGGGAGGGGAGAACAATTTTATATAAACTAAGGTGCTCAAGATTATTATTTTTAATTCAAAATTTAATAAAAAAAACTATTATTTTATTTCCTTTTATTTTACAGTGCATTGCTATTAAATTAAGAGAGATTTTTTTTTATATTAAGCTCTGCCATTGGCCTCTGGTGAACCTATTAGTAGTCAATCTATTAGATACCAGTTTTGTTGCGAATCCTCCAGCCTTTGGCGGAATAAATTAGTAACCATGTGCTCTTAGCAAGGGGCGAAAAACAATGATCATGGTACATCTAACCGATAATTTAAATTATTTATTTTTCGCCTTTGTGTTGTATTAATCTTTAACAATTTTTGCACTGCGAAAATGCTCAAGGAGAGCTTGTAAAATTTTATATCTATTCATACACAATTTTTTGAGGAATCGATTATGGGAGGGGGAAAGGGGATAGGGATTACCAAAACTACGGTGGAAGATATGCAAACCTTATAACATTGAATCAGATGTATAATGTTATAAATACAAGATTTAACTATGTTTTATCATTTCATTGTTTTAACTATAAGCTATGAAGGTATTCATTTGATCTGTTCATTGAGTGTCTTGAATTTTATCTGTATTAAACATATAAAGTAGAAGGAAAAGAATTATTTAGGGAAAGACATCTTTATGTACCAATATAAACCAACAGAATTCAATCATTTGGATTCAAGAGCATTTTGCAGTGTCATCCGTGATATTAGAGTATTTGAATGTTCATCAGCAAAATAATTTCATTAACAAGTTTTAACAAATCTAATAAGAAAAATAATTTGAACACCACTTACACAGCAGCATCAGTACACCAATAAAAGAGATGCAAGAGTACAAAAAGGGCAGATAATAGCTGCCCAGGTCTGAAAAATAAGGAAATTAATATATCAATTTGATGTGTATTGATAATATACAACAATAACAACCATCATCATCATCAACTTAGAGTTCAAGTTTGCTTGTGATGTGTATCAAGATACCTCATGAATGGTATTTCCCATCATTTGTTCATTCATAAAGAGTGATCATCTTTAATCCCTCTACATGGCTAGAAGTTTATAACATTCATTCAAACACAGTCTGTACAGGTATTGGCTCTCAGCAACCATTACCAGGCATTAATAAAGCCCATCAACTTTCAATCATTAATTTTTTCCTACATAATTCACACTTTAGAAGACTCAAGTTTGAGATAAAGAGATAAGAAGTTTGAACTCTAATGTGACCTACTTTAGGAGGATCACAAAATAACAGAAACAGACCCTATCTACAGTAAGCAGAGAACCTGAGGATGAACTGAGCCATTGAGAAACATACAACACAAACAAGGGCTAATGGAAACAAAAGAACTGATTAGATACTTATTGTGACATTTTTGAATTCATTTCAATTGGAACAAAATTACTTTTATCATAACAAGTTTGGAAAAATAGAATCAAGATACATTTTATTTACATTAAAATACAGAAATTCTTTCACAGCTTAAGGAAGGGTTTCTAAATTAAAAACGCAAACAAATTCCAACTTATAATATCCACATAATTACAAAGCTTCTGCTGAGGCTGGATAGAATGAGAGATGAAAAAGGCCAAGAGGTGCTCTATGAGAAATGTAAGCAAGAGACCTCACACTCTAAGAAGAACTACTCTATTGATATACACCAATTAACCCATTTAACGGCCAATTGCTAAAATTCTGAATTCTTAAATTTTAAGAAAAATTTTTAAGTTTTCCAGACAGTCATTAAAACACTTACATTCTCATAAGGAACAAAAATACCTCCAAACACTAGAGTGAATGAAAATCCAATAAGAGCTTCACCTTAAGGAAAGTTCTTGTGACTGAAAAAATGGTACTATCATCTCCATCTTTTGCTCCTCATGAATGTTGGTGGTTTTGTATAGCCCACTTCACTGAATTATCTTCATAAATAAATTTTGTTTTAGCAAAAGTATTAAAAAGTAAATACTCACTGAGCAAAGTGTGGATGTTGGAATGGTCATCATCCAGAAGAGATGACATAACATATGTCATGCCAAATACTATAACAGCAAGCAAGCAGAAGACTATAATAGTCTCATACACCCTAGCCATAATTCCCTGTAAACAAATAAATATGAAGTTGGTATAGATGGTTATAAACTAGTAATATTTTATGACAGGTGATAAATTAGAATTATATACATATTTTTGGGAGAAAGAAAAAACAAATTACATCACTGCAACAAGCAATTAAAATACAGGTATCCAAATCAAATATGTCTAATTTGTTTTAGGTTCATAATTCACATTGTCATTTATCGATAACAAACATTTCCAAAATAAAAAAATAATGATATTTGAACATCGTTCAATTGCTCTTTCAATTTACGCGCTTCGGTTCGAATTGCGCATTCTCATTGGCCGTCCCCACTCCTAGAATGAGTCTTATCCCCACCCATCCACGCGGCGCGGGTTTGCACTCAAAATTGCTCGCGCGCGGCTCTCGAGGTCAGTCAACGTGCAAAATGCTGAGCAGGCCTGGTCTAAGGGGACAATGCTGCCCGTACATCCAAAAGTTTGCACTTCGCCACTGCAGCATTGTCGACCGGGAACTCCCAGGTTCGAGCTTCCACAGTGGCGAATTTTCGACACTATACCAGCTTTTGACCATGCACTTGACGTAAATCAGATGTTCATGGTTTCATCCAATCGAGAGGTTGAACGTCCCCATAGTAACGTCACTAGCGTCATAAGCTCCGGATTGAATGAAACCGCAACAGGTGATTTCCGTCAAGTGCACGTTTAAATAAATCGTACCAGAGCTAGATAGCAAGTTGAAAGACGGTAGCTCAGAGTTTGTTCTGACTGGGGCGGTGGTGGAGATGGAAGGAATAAAACGAATTCCGACGGGTTTAGGACGGCGCCGGATCTAGGGAGCGACGAACAGGGCGCCTTCCCGAGATAACGTGCCTACACTTACGGCAGTGATCCGTTGAGTTAAAGTAACAGGAAAAACTTTCTTATTCAAACATTGTAATTGAACGCAATTTATTAAAACAAGAGCTACGCATTGCGTTTTCATGAATAGGCTTCAACTTCTGCGCTCGATGTGGGGCAGGAAATGCGATAAGAAAGGACTGCAAGGAATGTTTGTCAGATTTCGATCGAGTTACCTACGCGCTTTATGAAATGTGAGCCAGTATACGACCACTACGTTTGCTTCACAAATATTCGTCCATCCTTGTTTCCGAGATGCAATTTCCGTGAAGCAAAGGTTAAGTTTGACAATTCACGGCGAAAGTAAGGTCACAAAAGTGCAGCATTTCTTGGCTATATTTCACAGAAAGGCGATTCCAGGTACCTTTATTTAGCTAATTTGATTCCGTGTTCTTTGGTTTCGAACTGTTCGAAGTGCGCACCACCTATGCTTCATTATTTCTTTGCCACGCAAGGCAGGGCAGGAGAACCGGACGGGCGCGCGAGAGGAAAGAGAGAGACAGAGAGAGAGAGAGAGAGAGAGAGAGAGAGAGAGAGAGAGAGAGAGAGACGGAGCGAGAGGAAAGAGAGACAGAGAGAGACGGAGCGAGAGGAAAGAGAGGGGTGGAGCGAGACGAATAGCGACGCAGAGATGCAGGGTGACGGGGAAGTGAAACGGCGCCTATAAGAGAGTAACACCGAAAGAGAGTGGCAGAAAGAGATAGCAAGAAACAGACCGAGAGAGACACAGACAACAGAGGCAGAAACAGAAACACACAGAAAGAGAGAGAGACAGGGAGAGGCAGAGAGACAAAGATAGAAGTTTTCATTTTCACGAGGAATGAACATGAACAAAATCGGGTAATGCCGGGTATTTTGCTAGTCATTTTAAAAACTACTCACAATTTGAATATAGTATAAGTATTATTCACGAGGAAATGAATAATAAACATTTCATTATGGACACAGGACCCATATTCCCATTTCACGCGTTTTCTAACCGCCCGTGCGCCATGGGATGTCTCGTCTCTTACCGCAGAAATACGGGCCCGCTCACGCCTCTCAGGGTAAACACGCCTCCTGGCGCTGCCCAAAACTTCTGAGAAAAGGCCCTGTAGTAAGCGCAGAACAGACGCATGCTGTATCGATGCTTGACGCATGCTCGTTGGGCGTAGGCCAGCGAATTATCGTTCTGCCTGCCCGAAAGGAAGACTGATTTTCACTCGCATGCAAGCTGCGTAGTGCGTGTGTTAACTGATTGGTTGACGAGTTAACAAGCGTAGAAAGCGAATTATTAGTATTTATATGGGGTTTATTTTTTCATTTTAAATTAGTATGCCGCGAATTATTAGTGTTCCTTATTTTTTTACATTTAAATCTGATTTGACCTTCATCTTATGACAGATACAGTGAATGAACCATTACGTTCTACACGCGCAAGTTATCTTTATATTCCACAACGAGGGATGTGGGGAGAGGAGAGCTCTGGCTGCATCATGGCTTGAAAGGCCACACCAACTATAGGGATGAACATGGCGCGTCAAAGCAAGCTACGAGAAATACTACGATTGTTTTGAAGGTTCGGGGTAGATGTTGGCAAAATTGTAAATTGGTATGTACCGTTCCGAGTCGGACCTATGTAACTCAACGATGCCATGCTATTCAGTGCTGGACAAGGACTAGAGACACCGTGTATAAAGAAAATTTGCGCGAGCACTGTTTTCTCGTCTTAACGATGTAGAAAAAAAAGGAATTTTGCATAATGGTTGACTTACTCCTATATTGAGTACGATTGTACATCGTCTTGTCGAGAAAAATATAAGAAAATTCAATTCTTCGTGGTATGATAAACACAAATGGCTAACAGGTAGAAGAGAAAGCTAAGCTTTCTTGTTGGCCATGTTTTTCATTGTCAATTAAGGAGAGAACTTGGAACAGATGGATATTTTGACATGAAAAATTATGAAATATGTTAGATCAAAAGCTAAATAAAAACAAGAAATGTCAAAAGGTCACACATGTAATTCAGTGTATCTTAAAAGCATTATAAAAATAAAAAAATAAAATATAAAACGAATCCGATTTGAGTGGTCAGAGCAACACAAACTCGTAACACGTTTTTTTAGAATTTAAATACGTTGAAATCACGACTGCGCGGGCTTCATGGAAAGATTTTGGTATGTAATGGTATCAGTGAGACAATTGTTTTGAATAAATTAAATAAAATGGCCCCTATATCCCATTCCCGAGTTGAAATTAATATTCGTTAGCGCTCGTATATGGAGTTTTGTTAGCTCTAGCCCTTCGTTCACCGTTTCTTGGTTGAAAAGTGTCCCACAAAGTTAGTAAAACTTTAGAAACAAGGAAAGAAAGCACTCGGGCCATATGAAGCAACGTCTTACGCGTCACCACCCAGAGGAATACGGGTGAGATGGTTATCTCCACCCCCACCTTTTGGTATGTGAAGTACACTGCAGGGGATTACCCAGTAAAGGGTACCTTATCTATTGAATCCCCCCCCCCCAAATAATGTGGTGCAGGTGTTGCTCAAAATCAACATTGTTGCTTGTCTCACAAATTGAGAATTTATCTCAAGACTATCTGTCAGTGTTCACGAAGTAGTAGAAAAAAAGTAAGCAACTCATACGAAAGAGTTTTTGACAGATACATTCCAGAATTCAGGTCTGGTTCCTATTGTATAGTCCGAAACAATTCCTCCGCCGAGACGTCATTTTATGTACAACATATAATATACGTACATTGTATTTATTTTATGTTCGGGACACATCCCTGTAATCTTCCACCAATCGATACTCTTATCACAATAACATGCAGTAACTTATCTTCAATACTGACCTTTCGATAACCTGTAAAACCCTCTGACTCCGTGAAGAGGTAAGCAAATGGAAGAAAAGCGAAGAGCGACAAGTTGGAAAAGAGAAACACGTAGCTCCACATTCCTGTAAAATAATAAGCATTATTGTTAACAAGAATAATTTGAACACTGACTATCATAACTATTAACCAACTTTCGTTTTAACATTTTAAGAATATGTAAAAAATTAACAAATACATTTTTAAGAAAATACTTGGATGAAACATTGAGCCACAATTAGAAACGGCATTTAAAATGTTAAGTTATTTAAATTATTTAAAACTAATTGGCATATTGCGAAACAAGATTACAATCAACTTCCGTCAAGGGACGGCTGAATGATATTTTTACAACGGCCAATTTTATGTTGTAAAAAATAATTACGTCCCTTTTTCTGACACACATTTACTTTAACACACGCGTATTTTATTCAATTTCATGCAAATGATACGATTAAGCAGATTTTGAGACCACAGGGCTATTTTTTAAGAGGAACAACATATGTAATATAAATTTCACACCTTGAATGAGGGAGTGGTTGAGCCACTGCACGTAGTAGCTCTGTGGGTAGAGAGTAAGCACTTCGTTTGAGGCGATGGACACAGGTAACAGCAGAGCAGCGCCTCCAGCAATAGCCAATGAGAAAGTGCACAGCCACAGACTGCAACAAAAAACGTAATTTTTCTTATGGAAGTTCACATTTGATAATAAAACAAAGAATCACACAATAATGGGCCAAAGCGTCGTTTCATGTAATAGGAGTGTCTCAAGAGTTTATTTTCATTTATTTAACGTCAAAAGAGAGCTTGAAAGTCTAAAAGCTATGAAAATTAGACTACGACGAAGAGGAAATGTTTGGCTGTCCACCAACAATATGGAAGATGAATGAGCGGCGGATTCTCGTGTCAAGGAAGCGAAAAGTCCCAACATATTTTGTTCTTTTGAATGTAATTACCAACTAAAATATTTGCATTGATGCTTAAGGGAAACACAGTGGAGTAACTACCGGCAGTGCGGCCGATGCAGCTGCCTGAGCCTCAAAGTACCTCCCCACTACCCTCGAAGTCCAACGAAACTTCAGTTTTAACTTTCGCACCTCATAAAGCCTCCAAGGGATGCCCCTTTTCAGAAAATAATAAAATCCAAAAGTTCGTCGCGATAGTTTTACTTTCTCGCCTACTAGAGATAAAGTATTGTAATGCTGCGAAAAAACAACTATTATCTGGCACAAATACTTATTGCCGGGCCCTGATAAGGAAAAAGAACATAAATCTTGTTCCTATGTATACTAAATTACTTCCTCTAACATGCTATTCAGTCAGAATCCACGTTTGTGGGTCCTTGATATCGGATAAACCAACTGACGGCCAAAGTCTGTATTTCCGTCCCTCCATCTGTCTGTGAGCAATGCTAGCGACTAAATCGTACGCAGGACTTTCTCCAAAATTGATATTTTCCCAACAATATGACTACTGTCGCGTCCCTTTGAATTTCAAACGGATTTTTTGATTTTTGGGAATACTTTGTATGAAGTCTCAACATTTTCAAAATTCTCTTAAGACCCCAATTGATTTCTTAATTTTCCCCGCTTTAATAAAGCAAAAGATGTGTAACGAAATGGGGTAGGCCGCATTTTTGTTGCCCTCAGTAAATTTTCGAAAATTGTGAAAGTTCAGAATTTTCCTACAACTACAATAATGAATCTAAATTTCCCCCCCCTAAATGAAATGTGTTCATAAAAAAAGGACCTTTAAATAATCTACATTTCCCCCTACATGAAATGTGTTCATAAAAAAGGACCTTTAAATAATGTCAAGTTGAATTTTCGAAAATATGAGTAGTTTTTGCGTAATTTTGCTCGAATTATCTACAATTTTTGAATTTTAAACAATTATTTTCCCCCAAACGGCTCCAAATTGTTTCTTCAATTTTTTTCACGTATGTAGCAAAGAAAGTGATGCTAGTCCCATTTTCGTTAAACTCTCTGAACGTTTGAAAATTGAAAAAAAAATAATTGAAAGTGCATTAAATGAAGTGATAGGATGATGATGATGATGATGATGATGATGATGAGTGAAAGGACTATCACAAATACATCCAAGCCCGAGGTGGGATTCGAATCCGCGATCCTTCGATGCGAGATATGATCAATGTGTTTCACTGAACCCAATTCGCCCACGACCGTCTCGCCCACATGACATCCGACATCTTCCATATTAACAAATTTTATACGACCCCCATAAAAAAGGTGCGAGTGTTATAGGGTGTCGGGATATTCTTTACTGGACACTACACGAGGAGAAACTGTATGAGAACCGCGCAAATGACTGAACGTAACCCAAGGAAATGGCACTTCTGTCGCTTGACGTTGACTGCCGCGCTGTCACGAAGGTCGCACTCACAAATTTTAATCCTCATTCGCTCTCGCAAATCTTTTACGCAGATTTGTCACCGTATGGTGCGAGTATACATCGCACCGTATACCGCATCGTATACATTTTTTGTTCTATACAATAAGAAATGTATTTTTGCAAATCTCTCTCGCAGACATGTCAATATTAGAAGCTGAAATTAATGTACTTTGTTTAATGCCAAAGGTACAATTTGCATGAAGGGTGAAGATGAACGTAATGGAATAACTCTGTCGTTGTACCCTTTCAAATGGTTAAGACAAGGGTTTGTCACAAGAAACAATTGTTATTTCCACGATGGTGACAGTGCAGCATTTATATTTACTGAAAATGGATTGTCAGGATGTGCAAACATTTGATCCCATCGCGATATGAGCCCGAAACCTTCTGCTACCCAGATGCTCTAACGACTGAGCTATGGAATCGAACACTGCATTCGTGACAATTTAATGATCTTATAGCAATAAGCAATCGTATATAACGGTACAATTGGCATGAAAGGTGAAGATGGAATTGAAATGACTCGCACATACGCTGTATAAAGTAATAATATTGTAAATTGAAAGAAGAACACATTTTAAAAACATTCTAACAATTTTAATATAGAATTTGAAAATTTCAATGGTTTAATGCAATAGGTACAAGCAATTATTTTATAATATAGCACAAAACAAACTGCTCTCATAGAATATACTAAGCTAGAACTCCCCTCCTACATACTTAACCTGACTAAGAACAATCTTCGGAAAAAGATTGTAGCATGATATGAAAATTTCGGAAAAAGATATGAAAACAGAGTGAAATAAGGAATAAAAAAGGAAAAGAGGAAAACGTATGAAAATGTTAGTATCATAAGGCAAAAATACTACTAATCAAATATATTGGATAACGCGAAATTGTAAATAAATCATAAAAAACTATCAGTTAAAACAATGGGTGATAAATGGAGATGTATGGGAGATAAGTGCAATTTGAGGGAAGTCGTTTAATTGTTTCATTTAACAACGAAACACGACATTAAGTCACTATTATCCAATTAGTGACTGAATCGTCTCCACCTCATCCAGAACGGCACGGCGACAAACTTTTGAAATTTCATTCGGAAACGAAAGTATGCTTCATAGGTCAATTGTCTTATTCCATTTCGCCCTTATCTTAAGGCGACTCCACACACGCGGCATTCAGCGAATCCCGAGCAAACCGCTCATCGAATACCGAGTAGTGTGGACGGGTTGCTTGCGATTCGTCAAGCGCCGAACATTCGGTACTCGCCCTACCCACCGCGTGTCGGTCTTTAGGTCACGTCAAAGGGAGCGAACATTCGCAAAACACATCAGCTGTTCGGGATTGGGCGAGCGGTAGCTCGCTGTTCGGCGAATGCCGAATGTGCGGAGCCGCCAGAGTTCCGCTTCAAAATCCATCAGGAGGAAAAGGAGCGCAAACCCAGCAGTACCTGATCTTGTAGACCGTGGCCTCGTCGTCATCGCTGGAGAAGAAGTCCTCGCGGTCGCGGCGGCGAAAGCGGCCGATGGCGGCGAACGACGCCAGGTTCAGGGCCAGCAGCAGCAGGAAGAAGATCTGCAGCAAACAAGCAGCACAGCTCCATTTTATTCATTTTCGAAACAGTAAAGACACTGATGTACGGGGGAGAAGTATAATCTACGCACGTTTTCTACATCTCCAATCCAACCCCATACCCACCCTTATCTACACAGTTGAATGATGAATTAAAGGTACCAGTAAAACGTGGCTACCAACACTACAATTTTTCGCATCTCTGTTTTAGAAAACTTATTCCCATCGGTAAATGAACTACACATTTGTTTTCATGGTCCTGGAAAAAAATATACTAATAATAAATAAAAATAATAGTAATACTGACACACTTCCAGTAGTACTTCTTATTAATGAACCTAAATGCATGTTCACGACAGGATGAGACAACGAAGATAAATACATCGTGAGCTGACTAACATAAGGATAAACGAATAGTAGTTTTAATTTGTTCACCAGAAAGTACACATTATGCTTGGGTAAGATTAAAAGGATAGCCTCACACAATCTGCAAATATACGTTCTGATCTATAATAATGAATAATAGTAGGTAGAATAATGAAAAGAAAAGAAAATAAAAAGAAAGAAGAAAAAAGGGAAAAAGAAGAAAATGTTCTAAATTACTACTTCCGCGTAAGTATGCGAGAAATAGCATCTATACCAGAACTTATTAATGTGCGACGGAATGAGATCGCTACGTTAGTTTTCAGGTGAAGTAATAGCATAAAAGGGAGCATGAAAATCTAACAAATAGGTTTTAAAAAATATCTTATACGTCTCTTAACATATCTCAACGCCTCTTCAAAAATGCTTACATTTTAATGTTAAAAATATACCCCCCATGATAAAATTCAAGCATGGCAATAAAAGTTTTAAAATTGTAAGATCCGCGAGTCACAATTTTAAGTTATTTTGAAAATTTGAATTTTGCTTACTTCTGTAATGTCCAAATACAATTGGGGTGTTTTTGAAAGCGGGCATTTCCCGATTTTAAACGAAACAGACAAGGGAGTTTACAATAACACACATACCCAGCGGGAGATAATCTAAAGAAGGTTATTTCAACGAAACTATCATTTATGATTTGACAGTTCAAAGTGCGACTTTGCTTTCAGGTAACGGCGCACCTTTAAAAGAAAAGTTGATAAACAACTGCTCAGCAGTCCCCGTTCCTCGCTGACTGAACGGGCATCAGACGCGGATACTTATTATGATTATTACGATGACCAGATTGACAGAGACTAGATGGAAACCCAAATCTTTCAAAATCAGAAAGTCAGAAAAACGATTTAGAAGGTTGTGGAGAGTTCGCTTCACATAGAAAAGTGGAGTGTTTTTGTGCAATTCTTGATGAAAGAGCAAACCACATGAATTACGCAGTAATGTCATCTTCAAATTGTTTAAAAAATTAAACTGCGATTGGTCGAGGCAAATGCTAGAAAAACAAACTGTACCAATTACGTTTTTCGCGGTACTGTGGAATCATCTCGCAACATCACATTTCCTCAGTAGAAAACTTCCGCGTCGAAATTATCCTACACGTTATACGAGAGATGCCGGAGTTCCTTAACGAGTAAAAAAACCATTGCTCACAGAGAGGAAATGAGGCTTTGCCGTAAAAGAGGGTGAAAAAGTGGGTCAAAGTTTACCCCACTAAGGGAACGAGGGAACGCAATAAATGGTTTTTTCCCTTCGGTGTCGTCACCGTGCTGTTCCCGTGGCGACCATACACACTCGCCGACTACTCTGAATAGAACATCGTACCGAGGCATTCGTAGAGATTCACACATTTATGCGGGAACGTCTATTTCTTTTATAATATTTCTCCATCAAAATGGTTTTGTTACAAAAAGGTTAAATAAGTATAGAAGAGATGAACGACTTTTGTAAACCAAGTCACCAGGGCAATTAAGTTTACCACTACATATCCGCATTGCACTGCCCACATCTACAAATTGTCTGAGAATCCTGGATTGTAATCCATTGAGCCCCAGAAATCCTGCGTCATTTCATCTGTATAAATTGCAAGAAAGTTCACTTTTGTAGTCCGCAGTAATGGGTCCTGTTTTTTAATGTTGAAAGATTATTTAATGGCTCAAAAAATTTGCGCTGGCTGTAGTATCTAAAGTCCATATGAATGATCTGGAGTTTGTCTCGGAATAAATATTTCGGTTACAAATCTCTAGGGCAAGCAGGAATTTCGAAACTCATCACCCTTTGCCTCTGAACATATGGGTTGAATTTCATAGAACGGAAATACAGAAGCTACATTTGTCCCTGAATGTTAGGCAACCCTGCACGCACAAGTGTATAGCAGGTATCTCCGTGACTACTTTAGAAGGTTGCTCGCAGTACACTCGCGAATAAGGAATTGCCAAACAATCAGCGGCAACTGTCACACGTCATAGGGCGTTTCAAATTATGAATATCATTGCTGCGCAAATCTGGGCGTCCAATTACGCCCGAGAGCTCATTGTGATACAAGGGCACGTTCGAGCCCCGCCCTGCGTCTCGCTCCGCTGGGCGGCGCTGGTTTGTTCTCGCGGCCGCCGCGCCGCTTCCAGGGCAAGACCGGCTTAGGTGGCTCAGGGCATCAACTGATGTCATTACAGAGCTTCTGACCGGGGAGTCCTACGTTTCGAGTCGAGACGGAGACAGGATGTTTAACACTATCTGTACACAGCTAGGTCGTGTTCAGCCGCTGACTGAAAAAGAATTCTAGCGACCGGCTACTCTGAGGGATAGTTTTGCGTGGTTCGCCGATCAATTCCACACGAATGCCAAACAAATGGGCTACGGGCCTCGCGCGATCTTTCCTTCCTCTTCCTCGAACTATCCTCAGCCTACTTATACTAACATGCATCACACTACCACACACGTCGAGAGACCAGTTGCAATCTTAGAGCTTGTCCCGTGTGGTCGGCCCCCTGCTGGTAATAGACACCTGGTTGGGTGGAAAAAACCGCAAGCTGATCTCGCCATCCACTGGAGGAAGATCACCACCACCTCCCGCGATAGACTCGTGAACTACACTTACGGGACTAACGACATTGACATGCCCGGAATCACTAATCAATCAAACGTTTCGAGAGCAATGATGTCCCTCCGCCTCCGAAGTAGCCGCGCAATGCGACGTGTAGGTTGGTGCCCGATCTTACCATCCAGTGGGGGAGGAGCTCCTTCCGGAATAAACCTTTTACTATAGTACGATTTATTTAGCCGTGCACTTGACGTAAATCAGCTGTTACGGTTTCATCCAATCGGGAGCTTAAACGTCGCTACAGGGACGTCACTATGGGGACGTTCAAGCTCCTGATTGGATGAATCCGTGAACAACTGATTTACGTCAAGTGCACGGTGAAATAAATCCCGAGGGTATAACAACACATTTGCTTATGTGCGTCCCGGGCGGGGCGTTGCTCCGGGCCCGGAGTTCGGCGCACGTGGGCCCTGGGCGGAAGGGCGACGGCGACGGCGGAGCGGCGGGAGATTCAAGGGCAAGGGGCGGGGCGCGGCGCGCCGCCTGCGCTCCGTCGCGTACAACAAAGGCGGGAAGGGCGCGGAGGAAGGCGTGGCGCAGCGGGGCGGAAGGGCGGGCGATGACGGCGACGCCTCTTCGTGGGTCGCGCTTCGCTGCCCGCGCGCGTGGCAGCCGCCGCTGGACCGCCTTCGCCGGCGCGCACTCGTTCGGGGCGAAACAGCACCACTCGCTGACGGGCGGAGCAAAGGATATACTAGCGATGTTATGCACAGGTTGAATCTTTTCTTTGTGGCACTACCAACGCGTACAGAAGTGGCCCGCTCTTTGTCATAATTGTGTGATAGCATAACTGCGATATTCGATCGTGAACTGTCCTTATTCGCAGGAATAATTCTCATCTAGTTAATATATTCATTTTGGGAATCCATCAATGTTTTACTTTCTCTAATGTGTAGTAGAAGAGAGCAAAAAAATAAAAAAAATGACGTCAAAATTTTCAAGGAAATGTTCGCTACATATTTTCTCCTTTCTTCGTCGTCGGAATAACATCAGCACCTACGCAGAAAACAGTATTTTGCGAAAAAGGTATATTGTTCGATCGTTCTAGCCGAACTCCAGGCCCTGCGAATTTGAAATGGATCTTTTAATTTTTGGGAGGTTCTTTTCATCGAACCCTCTTGGACCAATGAGGCTATCCAAGTGAATTAACTCGGCGCCAATCTCTATAACATATGCAATTGAGTTCAAATTCACGAAATTTTCGCACGGGTTCAGCTAGAATCATAATATTCGCTAGCCGTTACAAGTAACGCGAGAAATTATAATGTATGACTCCCTTTCGTGAATTACCTAGTGCAATTACACTTACATTATACAGTTGTAGCATTACTGATTAACTCATAAAAGGGTCAATACTTAGACTCAGTTTTTGGCCAAGTTTATTTTCGGTCAGAAAGTGCCAAGGTCCGAAAAAAGAAAAAATAAGCGCGATGTAAACAGGCTCTCCGCCCGGAGGCCGAGCGCAAGGGTCGCGGGGCGCGGTGGGCGGTGGACGGCGTGATGCAAGGCGCTATTCCCGGCGCGAGGGCGGCCGCGCGCCTTCGCCCCACGTGCGCCGGCGCCGCCAGCAGAAGCCCCGGGCGCGCGGAGAAGCCCGCTCCGACCCGACCCGCCCCCTCCGCCGCCCGACAAAGAGAGGGGCGCGGGGGGAAACGTGATCGCAAGAGCGCCGACGGAACATCCGCACTGCCCCCCCCCCCCCTATTGACCACGGTACAAAGAAGGTGTGTGGATCGTTGCAAATAAGAAAGTCTACACACTTTTGTATACGTGTGCAATATTCTCTTTCTCTCCTTTAATTCTAGCATTACAAACGACCGTGTTCGTTACAACAAATCGTTCAAACAATGACATATGATGGCACAAATGATGACATATTTCTTGTTTATCGCACAAATATTTGCGACATCACACATTCAGCCAATTGCAGCGGCAGAATCGTGGCGGGGTAGCCGTTAACGGAACAGCCGACCACAGCTTCTTCGCAAATTACAAACCACAAGACGTGACAATGTTTCCGAAAATTATTTTTTTAAAAAAATTATTTATTTTTATTTTTATAGTAGCATTATAAATACATAAGGAAATCAAGTATGCAACTCGTTTATGATACTGCTTTTTTGCATTCGTAAAAATTAGAAAACTCGCTCCTAGCGTTGCTCATTTTCATAACATGTACCTAGTCTTGCTATGAAGTTTCATATTACAAACTAGTTGCGCAATATACTATTCTTACCATAATGATATATTTAGATATGTCTTATATCCATTGGCGCTCGACTATTCACAACGGCTCTTCGTTCGCCGTCCTGAATGCATGGTACCTCGAAACGTGACATACAACGGCGAGCGCGGTGCTGGAAACGCGTATAGGGACACACGTACTGCACGACGTCTTAACGTACACACAATGACTTCCTCTCGTGGCGGCTTCTCTTCCACGCGTGTTTGCTCGACTCCATTAAAACACGAGCGCGAGAAGCTTCAACACGACAGCCTTATCTGCCATGCCGAGAAATCTCCCAAGCCGTGTGTGATTGCAAACAAACGTCTGAGATCTCCTTCAACAATCCCACACGAAGTTTAAATGTTCGCAGGTGGAACAACACAGCTGCACGCCACGCCTATTCATCAATTTGTGCCAGACACACAAATAATACGAGACTAAGTGGTAGTTACTGTCATTAAACTCAGAAGTTGTACAATTCACGGTTATCAACACACTTGCACCTACGCTCCATAGCATGAGTAACTGTTTTCAGTTTTAAATGAAGATTAAAAATGATGCATAGGGAAGTTAACTTGTATATTAAAACTACAATATTTTTATTCTTCATGACAAATCGAAAGGAAACACTTATTTGAATATTCATATAAGCGTTGTTCCAATATTACTTCATTGTAATGAAAAATGGCATTACTTCCCGCAAAACAGGGGTGCAGTCTTCAGCTTGTCAATCCCATCCATTGTCAGAAGGAGCGTTCCGCAATCTCAAGTCTCTTTCTCTCGCTCTCCTCCTCCTCCTCCTCCTCTTGCTCGCGTTGACAGCGGCAGATGGTCGCGTGAGCGATCGAATAAGCAGAAGCCAGGGAACCCCGCGCCGCGGTCGCCTTCTTCATCCAGTTTGCGCTGGTCAGCGCAGGGGGCGGGGCGGCGTGCGACGCGACCCGGCACGTCATCCCCTGAAGCCCCAGGCGCGGCCCACGGCCATTCCCGACTACTGGCGCGACGTCGATAACAAAGAATCGATGTTACCAAACACTGGTGTTCAATATTAAACCGTCGATGTTAATAATACATCCACTAAAAACCATTGAGGTTTTTAAACATCGATGTGTTAACGCCGGTTTAGTAATCTCTATCATTTAATTCTTGTGCAACAAAATTTAATTTTTACAGTAGCAGGTTTATTATTTTATAATTAAGATGTACCTGAAAAGATTAGAAAACAATATAAAAAAGAGACAAATGAGCCGTAAAGCCTGGGCCCCAGGGGACATCTCAAAGGATCAGTCTTCAGTTCGCCGAATAAGGGCACGGGAAGAAGGCACAGGCCCTATGCCCATGACGCATGGGGACGTGCGAAATACGAAGAAACACGTAGGCAATACCAGGGCATCGGAGGCAACTGCGACCCGAGGTAGTTTCTTCCATAAAGGTACTACAAACAGAGTTCGTTTACTTGGAACACACTAACGTTATTGCAATAAATTATTATTTCATATTGTAACTTTTACAATATTGTGATTATGGGAATTTTTACATTAACAGACCAAACATCGAAATCATAAAAACATAGAAATCGATGTCGCATCCCCATTCCTGACCGGCACGACAGGCGACACGGAGGCCCTCCGAGGCTTATCACAGTCACCGGCGAATGTGTTCTTGGCAGTTTTCCAAGATAGTTCTGGCGCGGTGCGATTCTATCGCCAATCGGAATAAATGTGCGAAGCGATATCCCGAAATCACGACGCGTTTTTACAGAGCGATACATCCGTGATCCATTTGCCTCAGTTGATATCCAGCGAGCTCACTTTGAATAGCTTTTAATCCAGGAAATATGACAGAGATATCAATAGCAAACGTGCTGCGCCAAAAAGTACGAGAATATCTTCTTCAGAGGGTTCTAAGCCGTAATGATCAGGAATTTGTTTAGTCTTATCGATACAATGAACTTGAAAAATATACTTCAATTTTTCTTTAGTGGCCGATGACATTAGGTAATTTTTACACCTCCTGTCTTATAAAATTAATGTTTTTTAATAGTGGCCTCGTCTCGAGCCTCGTTGGGATGGACGTTTGCGAATTAATTAAAAATATTCATTTTATAAGGCAGGAGGTGTAACAATGACCTGTAATCGGCCACTATATAAATATCGAAGTGTAGTTAATACTGAACGATACAAAGCACGTGCATTACTTTCGTCTCAACAATGTCCACGTATGCGCACTTATAATCTTAAAATGATTCGCTATTTACCTTCTTCTTCTTCGGTCCTATCTTCCATATACGGAAGTTAGGTGACCCATAACGGGTTTTCTTGGGATAAATTATTCAGGGTGGTTTCCTGTTGCCTTCCCTCATATGATGATGATGATGATGATGATGATGATGATAGGGGGTGAAAGGACGAACACAATACAACCATGCCCGAGGCGGGACTCGAACCCGCGATCTTTCGGTACGAGATCGCTACGGCACTACTGCCTTAGCGATCTCGGCCACCGGATCGGCATTTACCTTCTACTGTGAATGAATCCTGATTTCGAGAAACACGAATTCAAAATCAACTGTATGTTTTCGTAGTTTCTTTCATGCTGATTTCACATTCACAGACGTGCACTTTTATTTCATTTTGACATATTACAACGGATTAGCGTTTACACTTTGTCAAACCAAAAATTAATACATGGTTTCTATTATACCAAATAGCCTTAAAATGTTAATTTGTAAGCTGAACATTTTTTTAATCAACAATGAAAGTTGAGTCAAATGACAATGCATGTTGTAATATGAGAACCAAATTTTCCTCAAGACAATCCATGGAGACTCGTGGACGAGGGCAAATGTCCTAATTTAATGACCAGCAGTGGCGACCCATGTGACACAAAAAGTTACTCAATGGCGATATTCGGAACATGAAGTGGGCTCTGTCACTTCCAGAAATAGAATGAACTCTTTTACTCCGACGCGGGCGTCGGCGATGTAGAGTGCGACCTACTAAGCGTGCAATTTTTCAAAAGCCGAGCTCTTACGCTGCTTTACAAAACCAACGAAACAGCAATTAATGCACGTTAACAGCCATGCTTGAAGTAAAAGTGCAAGCTGGATGGGTTCGTCGCACTCTTAAAGCTACCGCGATCCGCAGCGTCTCCGGCATGCAATAGTTTATTCACGAGCCAATCAATAAAAAACCTATGTTTGATATTGAAAGGCTCGTTGCAAAGTCTCTGACAGTTCTTTAGCTTTTTGACCAAGTCTACAGATAGCAACATGCGAATACAAGACGTGTGTTGCTTGCTGTGTAGTGATTTGCTTTCTAAAAACTGCACAAAAATATTGCTCTAACTTTCGGGTGGTGTCGATCGTAGAAACCTCGGAAAACTACCGCGCCGAGCCGCTAAAATTCCCATCCAGGCAGCGGTTGAAGGGTCGCGGCGGCGGCGGCGCGCTTCGCAAGGGAGAAGGGGAGCCGTTTTCGCGTGAATAAAGCAACAGGGCGTGGAGGTGGGGGGCGCAGGGGAGAGCAGCTGCGCCGCCCGCTGTCCGCCCTCGCCCTCGCCGCGGGCGCACAGCTGCACCGCGCCTCCGCGGCACGCGCCGGCCGCCCCGCCCGCCGCCCACTGGACATGCACGCGTTAATTACCTCGCCACTCGCCGCCGCCCTCCGCGACGACCGAGCTGACGCCACCGCCCAGCGCCGGCTGGCGGGGACCAGAAGAACAGTTGCGTTCATTTATTTTAAAATGCCTCAACAATTAGCGAAACATTAGCAGGCAAGAAAGAGGAGCGCTTCGAAGTTTCTTCACGACTTGCCAAAGTAATGAGTACGAAAGTACCTAATACACAAAGTTCATAAATCAATGTCATTCATCCGCATTGGAAATAAAAATGGAGAATAATTTTAATGTCCACGTCTAAGTATTTTCTGGTCCATGTCACGACTTTTGGAGGAAAGCAAGGACCGATACTTTCCGGGCGTAAACCTTTGATAAACCATCTAATATACAGAAAACCTTCTAACGTAGCAACGCAAAAAACAATGGTCAGGGGGCTTCAGTGCCTGAATAACATTAAATCCTTCCCATTCCTAAGACGATTATTACATTATAATTCTCCTAAGACAGACGGTTCATTAACATCACGCATAATGCCCGTTACTAATAAGGAACTGTCAATCGCGAATCCAGCGTTGAAACATCGACTAGTCGACGCGGTCGTTGCGGTCAAGGTTAGGTCAGCATTTATGACTGCGACATCGATTGATGCACAATCGATTTACCACGTTTCGCTCTTCGCGCAATTGATCCGTCTTTCCCACAGGGTGCTCCGTCAGTTACGCCTCGCAACTACGCATTATTCACATGTGAAGGCTTCAAATATCCAAATGAAACTCTGTTCAAAACCTACAAGAACGGTCGTTTAGGAGACATATCCAATGGTTCATTTTTGAAAAGTTAAGGTAGAAACTTCAGAACTTTTCAGTTTAAAGTTTTACATCAAGTCCTAAGAAATACACAGTTCGCGTGTTCAGTGTAGAAACAAAATACTATTAGATCGTGACCCACTAGCACCGAAAGACGGAACCTTGCATGCTCTCTTTAGGTTTCAGTCAAGTTTATTTTTGTCCGGTAATAGGCACAGACAAAACGAATAGAGAATATTATTTATTAGGTCTATTTATTGCACCTCTGTTCCGTGAGGAATCTTCGTATTTTCGGGCATAGAAAAATTATGTAACCAAATGCTGCACTTATATTTATTCTTGCATTACGAAACTATGATTTACATCCGGTAGTAAATACGTCATTATTGTAATTAGAATTACAACTATCCTCCTTGAAGTTCCACGAACGATACATTTTTTTCTAGCTTTCAGTTTATCTCACACTGAAGTCCAAATTATGTTCTTGGATCTTTAAAATATATTATCCAAATCCGTCAATGCGTGCATGCCTTGTGCTACTATTGTTGGTATGCGAAAAAATTCTCTACGGTACGCGTTATACAAGACAATATTGAATTTCGCTTACTTCAGGACTGCGCACTACTTGACCACGTGTCATTGGCGTCGCGCTTGCATATGGAACACAGCTGACGAGAGGAACTGTTACGATTACGTGTCACTCGGTATGCTATAAATGCGTCAAAAAAGCAGAGTCACTGTTATTAAGTATGTATATAGCCAAAATTCAACTTTCAATTAATATATGACCAATATTTGTACGATATTTCGTTCGTATTTTTAACGGGCGAAAATTTAAAATTTTATACAATTTCCACAAAAAACAGAAACGATAAATTATGTTCAAAGGCTGTTGCAAAACAATAAGAAATTCTAATGGATAGTGGAAAAATAGCACGCGGATAAAATTAGACTTTCCCTATTATTTGTAACGGTTGTGTAAAATCAAAATGACCTTGGAAATTATTTACTAATATACCAGCAAAACGCGTTTCACCGAGGTACTCGAACGTCATGTCTATTTTCTAAAATCTTCTAAACCATTCTTCATAAGTTAAATCGACTATTCTGTTGCGTATAATGTGCTTAGCAAAACAGAATCTACAAGTCTGCATGACATTCAAAAGCATTAGTTGCTATAAGAATGCTCAAACGTTTCTTCAGCTTTAAAAATGTCCGTCATACTCTTAAACATTTCCCAAAATTAACAACCTGAATAGGAAGGTTTCTCGAAGAATAGAAGGTTTTGTTTCATTTTCAGTAGTGTTATTTTATATTGTGGATATTGACTTTTATAAAAAAAAATATTTGTTTTACGTTTTCCATTTTTGGGGGGTTGCCTTTTAGTTTAACTGAAATGGGGACCATGAAATATTAATTGTTCTTATTAGCCAACTAAAATGTCATTAAGGGCAAGGGTATCCTGTCTTTTGCAGGGAATGCTGAAGCTGCGTTTGCTCTTTTGCTTTTGCAGGGGTGATGATGAGGGGTGAAAGGACTGGGATGATGATGGTGGGAGGTGATCGTGGCAATTTTGAACCATCCCAGCATTCGCCTCATGACCATGTTATACCACGAAAAATCCTGGTCAGGACGGCCGGCCGGGGGATCGAACCCAAACCTCCCGATTTCTCGAAGATAGCGCTCTACGCACTGAGCCACTTCACTCGGTCACGAAATAATACAGAACAGCAAACACGATTTTCATATGAAAATTTTAGAGAAAAACTGTAACCAATTTCCACCCACTAATAGGTATACTACCAAGGTTCTAATGTAAAGAAATGCATCAGAAGTGCGAAAAAATTACACATATGTAATTTCTGAGAATTCAAACGTTTCAATGAAAATTCTGTCATGGACATGGCATTTAATGCATTTGGCTGTGTCCATATACAAAGTTGAATAAAAGAATTGTAGCCGCTTTTGAAAAAATCTAGTTAAGATACTATATTGGGACATTGTCGCGATTTGAAACAATTTACACAAAAACAAATTTTGTTAAAGGACTAATATTGAGGAATATACATCAGTCAAAAATATCTAGCTTTTACGAATATACTGCAAAAAATGGACGTTAAAAAAATTCGAGCTTTAGCAATTTTCGGAAATTTAGAGGTAGGTGCGAATAGGATGAGCATCAGGTTTATATATATTCATAAGCGCACAGCCCTATAGTATTACAGGACGGACTTTTTATTTATACCCTTTTTGTGAGGATAGAGCACAATTCAAAGAATCAAACTGCAGAAGTGTAGTTTTCTTAAAACTTTCCAAAAAAAATGGAAGATTTTTTTTTCCATTCTCGTTCGGTGTAGAGACTGGCAACAAATAGCTACAGTATTAGGTGGATATTACGTAACCGTTGCGTTTAATTCGAGAAATCATGTGCTGTTACAGCACCACCAAGTTAGAAACTACTGCCTCCGACCACGCAAACCGTGCCTTCCAAGCGCTGGTCGTGCGCGCGTACGCAATGAGCGCTAGACGCAGCAGCGTGGGAACCGCGAACCGACGAGCGGTCTCGGCGCGGGCCTGGTCGCCCGATGACTTTCTCCTTCCCTATCTGCAACGCTGACGCGTATCCGCAGCGCAAACGAAAGATAGTTCGTACCCTAGTACAATCTTTTCCTCTGCGTCCGCACAACGCGGGGAAGTTCGAAGGGCGGGAGTGTAGTCCGTCAGTCCACAGTTCGTTGTTGTTGTTGTGTGGTGGTGCTTATGTTTTTGTTGTGTGGTGATGCTTATGCTTTTGTTGGTTTTGTTGTTGTTCGGGATATTCGTTATTTTCCTCAACAATGGTTTGAGTATTGGTTTTCTCCGCATTTCGTTTTAGAAGGTGAACGAAACACTGTTCTCAAATTTTAATACCTTAATATTAATAAAACAGAAAATTTGAATGTAGTGGACGCCAGACTAACGAATATTTTTCCTGGTAAGCTAGTAGGGGACACACTTGTGTTGAAGACGCACTCTGATTCTGGACTCTGCTTACATGACGTCAACCGTCCCGAGTCTGCTGAATTATCGTATTACGGAAGACGCCACAATGCATTGTATGTCCAACAGTAACTAAGGCTCATACGGCCACATATCGTATTTCTTATGGCTTCAATAGCATGGCCCAAAAGTCTTCAAACACGTTTGCGCGTGTTCACGCCCACATTGGCACGAAAATTAATTGCACAGACGGTGGATCGTTATTTTGGCTGGTTTCAAATTATTTTGACGTTTCTCTCATTATTTTCGTATTTAAAAATAGCGGAAGTAACCCGACATTCATCACAACCATTATTTATACAGGAGAAGGGGGGGAAATCTATTTGTAACGTAAAATGGAAGTAACGCTTACTTTCTATTACGCGTACGTATACACTTAGTAATATAGGCTATATCGATTTCGATATTTTAAAGGATATGCACGGTTTATGACTTGATGACACCGAAAAAGTGTTGTTCCCCCTCCCCCAAACGGTAGTCTGTCCGTCCACCCGTGAACAGTGCCTAAACTATTGGTAGGATTTTGGGCCAAATGACAACCCTCCGATTGTCCTGGCTCGGCCCCAGGTCCTGCGAGTATGAAAATAACGTCGCAAGTTGACTTGTAGGACGGCGCCGGAAGCCATGTTATCGCGAAGGAACACTGCCACCTCTCGGGATTTAACGGGCAAAACACGTACGGGACTGATGACCACATCAATTCACGCGCCCAGAAACACCAATCATTGCGTTAATCGGAAGTGAAGTATCACCGTTCGTACCAACTTGCTACTTACAACGCGAAATACCAGCAAGTCACTATCAATGAAATATATTCATTAAAAACATTTTACGTTGGGAGAACAAATTCACTATTTTAGTCTAGTTCTTTTAATACATATTTGCATAGCTCATGCAAAACCAACTTAGTTGCTATAAAAAAAATAATAAATAAAATCCAAAAAGTACTCTCCAACAACTTGGGGCTCATGGTACGAGTTAAAATCTTTAATCGCTCTGAAAACATGTGTACGTCTCATTTTTTCAATTCGAAAATAAGTGACGAGATAGGAATTTAACCAACTTTGGAAATTAAACGACTACCCTAGTGTGTACGCAGACTAGCAAGAACTTTCACGTTTATGAGGCCACCACTGGACGAACATATCTAATTCGACAGGGAGCAATCTGCCTGGTTTGGAACGAGTCACCATTATCTTTCTGAAAAAAAGAAAGACCGAGGAACATGAACTTTTTTCAGTACAATGACAATCTCAGCAAAAGGCAAGTGCTTCTTCCGCATTTGACTTACGAACACTAATTTCATTGTTTTGTTTTTGCGAAGCAGGAAGGCATCTTGGGCTGCGAGTGCAGCCGCTAACGAGTTAACGCGTGACCGCGGTCAGGGCGCTCGGCGCGCAGCGGGGCCGTGAGTGGTCCGGGGCGGGGGCGGGGGCGGGCGGAAGTAAACACGGCGTGCGTCGAGCGGCAGCCTGAGTCAGCGGCCGACCGTCTGCCGCACGCGCGGGTGCCCGCTCCGCACCGCGCCCCGCCCCCGCCGCAACACGCGCCGCCCGCCCGCCGAGTGGAGTGGAGGGGAAAGAGCAGGCCGGCGCGCGCGTGTAAAATTACCAGCAGCCGCGGCGGCGCTGGCGGCGGCGCGCGCGAGTGGCGCGGCTATTTCTGCTATGCGGCGGCGCGCAGGTGGCAGCCGCCGGCGCCCGGGCCGCAAATCCACCGCCGCCGCTGCTGCTGCTGCGCCGCTCGGACAATAAGCGGCGTTCGATTGCGGCCAAGCCGGGAATCGGGGCCGCCAAAGTGCGCAATGCAAAAGCCCTGCTTCGACTACGCAAACTTCTACTGATTTTCCCACTAACCGGAGATTCACGGGCCGAGGCAGTGAGTATTTGCGATCCAATGTTCCAATCAGTTTTCTTCGCATACAAATATTTAGGGCATGCTTAAAAGGTTCTATAAAGCCTCCTGGTATTAGACCGAACTTACTGAACACCTCGCCACGCCACAAGAGAGTCGTCGCGTCTTTTTATCAGTATATATATATATATATATATATATATATATATATATATATATATATATATATATATATACTCTTCCGTGAAAAATTACGTTTTAAAGAAACTGCCTAGGAAAATGCGTAAAAGTAATAAATAAACCACTCAAAATTTGTAAAACTGTTTAATTCACTATTGAATGTGACATTGAAACTAATTTACACAGAATTTCATCTCCCCGCCCCCAAAAACGCAATATGAAATGACAGCAATTGGACATGGACCGTATTTTTAAATTTCTGATGCCAACCAATAACCCAACACAAAGCTGAATTGGCGCATTCTCGCGCAACTACATTGTCTTACTGACGAAACAGTAGCGTAGGAACATCACCGCACCAGCCGTCGAACCTTCTGTTCCTCCGCACTCCTTTCATAGCCAGCGCACTACTTTGTTTATGTCGGTGTTGAAACTGACCTCGAAGCGGCAGTGTGTGTGAGAAGAATGAAGGACAGAAGAAGCAACATGCTAACAAAGAACGGAATGGAAGACGGGGACCATAACATTTCCGAGACGGTCATTTGTTATTCAGAGAAGAAAAACGGACAGGGTTTTTTTCCTTGCCTGAACGCTTCGGAAAAATCATTGTATGGATTGGTAAAAATTAAAATAACAAAGCAAAACGAGCCAACACTCACTTATGACATTTCTAAAATACATAATCTTTTGTTTAAAACTGTTCACATTTGGAACACGTCTTTTGTTTTTCTGTGTGTTGTTTTACTATAAATATCTCCAAATTTGATTTCCCATATTCTTTAAAATATAATCGCACAGAACAGATGAAAACAACTGATTTGTTACGTTGCAATGTACAACTTCAAACGCCAAAGGACACAAAATGAAAGATGGAGGGAGTGGAAGATATTCGTGCATCAGAATAAAGCAAGAGGAGAAACGGTTTGAGTTTAAACTCTAGAACCAGAAGTTTTTGTGGCTTTTGAGCACGAGCACCAACTTCAGCAGTTTTTCGTGCGGGTCAGTGATCCTGTCGGTTTCGGTCCGACGCCCCTCCTAAAAGCCACATCGACCAGCGCGGCGCGGGTCGAGACAGCGTCCGTGGCGGCAAGTTGTGGTCGCTCGCTCGCTGGACAATACGATGAGAGACGTCCGATGAGCGCTGCGTTATCGGGCACAAACACAGAGCGGACGGAACGTTTTACATTTGGTTTATCGACGGGGTGCCCAACTACCACCTCCATTTGTTTTCCTTGTAATATTCATTGTCTTCTTCCTCTTTGCCTTAAATTTAGCGATCTATGGTTCTACAGAAAGTTTATAAAAATAAACCACCACAAGCTAACCCGTGTGAAAATTTCGCACATTTCGGCACGTGAAAGGATAGTGAAATAAATAACTTTTAGATGTAAATTCCATTCCTGAATAATAATTAAAAGTTTTAGATGAAGCATTTGTTTAGTACTACCTAATGTGATCTTTAAAACAATTTTTTTAGTTATCATTTTGAATTAACATCAGTTGCATACTAACAGAGGAATAATTGGGCATTTTAACAAAATCTGTGGGATCAGCGGGTTTCATTTAATAATCCTTAATACTAGCTATGCATAGTCAAACGTGCGAAAATTATTGCTATAATTATTATTACTATTATTAATACTATATTATGCTTTTGAAGTACACAAATACAATCAGAGTAGAGTATTGTTTTCTTAAACGTTCAGCTTGGAATGAAACGACTAAAAATGTCTTAGTACATTAATGCATTTAAAAAAAACTCGAATCCTGTAGGGAAAACCACGTTTTATGGTTCTAGAATGAATTGTTTCCGAGCTATGCACGATAGTAGTGCGCTGCAGCGTGTTGCATTAGCAAGCTGTATTTTAATAATGAATTACTAAATATGCCTGATGTTTATCACAATATCAGCTTTTTATGCCCCTACAAGTATCCCTGCCCTACAATGCCCCTTCCCGTACAAGTATCAGACGATACAAGTTTCTTTTAAAGGGCTCAGTACTTCGACGGAAAAGGGATATCCCCAAAAGAACAACAGGTTTACATTAATAGGAGAATATTATATATTTCATCATTTTCAATATTGTATATCTGATCATAGAATTGCGTAATTATAGGCAATCTCAATTTTTTCTTATCAATGCGATGTGTCTATTACACGGATAACAGCACGCGGCATTATAGAGCGATCGTCAGTTTTTCTGACTTCTGTTCGCCCACGCATCATTGTTACATTCATCTCCAAAAACATTCGCTTCGAAAGCCTACGTTTCTCATGAGCAAACAATTTACTATCTTTCTCCTAAATATTATCAGCGCTTGGTTTCCGAAATCGGCCATCTAGTGCTTCAACTTCTAAGCAATGTCCTAATAACGGTTTGAGGAACTAATAATCAACATTTTTGCAGTGTTCTTAAAAATGTAATTCGTTCATTTTAAATATTCAAACCGTAGTCACCTTGATGGAAAGTGAAACAATTATACATTCATTTCAATAATACCAACTAAAAAACATTAACGAATAACTTCAGGAAGGTCATTAAATCGTCGCTTTCTTTATTACAGAGTCTTTTACCAGTTCTGGAAGTTTTTAATATCAAATTATTTTGGGTACCTGTAACTCTAAGCAAGTGTCTGTCCTGTAACCAGAACAGAATAAAACTCAACACAACCAAGAAACCCTGCCAGTCTGTGGGTTACTACCGTGAAGTGCATTTGGCGCAATGTCCTTTTAGTATGTTGCAATGCACGCACTGGCGGCTAGAAGCACGATAATAGCTACAGTGTTCTAAGGATCAATGAAGGCTTTTACGTAACAACTAGCTTCCAGGTCTTCCCCGGAAATATCGAACTATGTCACTTGTGTGAATGTTCAGGATTACATTATAAAAACATCGGCAATCTGAAGTCATAAATTATAATAGAAAATTCTACAAATTTCAAATTTTTCTGCGTTTTAGATGCGAAGAATTCAATACTTATCACCAATGATAGTCTGAAGATTGTCGCTATATACATTACAAAAAATGTCGGAATTTACGGAATATTTGCTTTCCCTTCCACAACTCATATTGATTTTTTAAATAGTTTCCTTAAATAAAATCAAGTTCATGCAACAATTTTACAGCATTTTTGAAACGAGAATACACGTGTGCACGAATTAGTCCTAAAGGATCAAAACGTAATCACATGTTTGGATTTTCAGTGTATGAGTTAATGAGACTACATTAAAAAACAACAAAAGAACGTCACGCCGTAACGCCTGCCTCCCTCCCTCCTCTACTCAAATCCTAAATGATAAATAATCATTACAAAGTGGAGCGAAGAATCGTGGAGTTTTGGTGATTTAAAAACTAGGCGTTCTGCAGAATCTGAAGGCTTTCTTCGCTGAAAGGTCATTGCAAGAATTGCACGAATGAAGTGGAGCAAGGGCGAACCGTTTGGTCAACATGCCAACAACCAGTAGGTTGCAGACTTGCTGGAAGATAGAAAGATCACACTCTTTTAAGGACGTACTGGGCTTGTGTTGTGTGCCTTCGAAAGGATATTTTCCTCACCTTCACACAATCGAGAAAACGTATTAGTCAAAACCAACTAATTAAAACGGGTGTTGGATGAATCATGTTCTTAGCGCAAGTATCAATATCAATAAATGCGTATCAGGGATCGATAAATGTGCAAAGCCGCAGTTAGAGAAGAAACAAATTCTGTGACTGATTAGTAATTTTGACTGCTCCGGTGAACCGTATGGCTGGGCTCTGTTTATACGTGACTTCGCCCATTCCTACTACTAAAAATCACTGACGGACTTCAACGAAAAAGAGAAATAAATATGACCTGATGTGAATGGCCTTATCTTCATAATCCAAAAGAATAATTAATGTGCTTAGCATTCGTATGCTCTACTAACCCGGGTTCTAGTAGTGTTTTCGGGAGAACTTTACCAGTTCCGAATTCAGATTTAAGGATTTAAGACAAATCCGGAAGAAAGAAATTTTTGATAAGACTTACCACATTACGCTGGCGATCAACATGTGCATGTGTTAAGGGGCGTAAAATATAATTTAAGGTGTGAAACGACTTCGTAAATGAGCCAGCTTAATAAATGGGTGAAACTTATTTCACAAATAAATCCGCAACTCTATGAATTGGTGTCGCATTGTATTATTTTATTGTATCTTAACATTGCTTGAAAATATTATGCAAATTAAGTAAAATATCGGTCGGAGAAAATTTGAATACCAATGCATATAAATATGAAAGAAATTGTTCAGACAATATAATCAGATAAAAACAAATTTGAAAATCTTTATTTATAATTTCGTATGTGCGGGGTATTTGAAATAAAGCCACGCAGCCTCTTGCCATTTGAAGGGTGTCTACGGTTTCTTAGATTCTTAGAAACTGAAACACGTTCACATGGAAAAAGTTCAAGTTTACATCACAAGAAACACGGCACACAGTTTTTAACTGTTTTTGACGTAAATAAATAAAAACATTCTTTCTCATTTTGGCGTTTCATTAACACAAGAGTCGGAGATACTTCGGAATTTTAAGATAGAAAACTAAACATATGCCTAAAAAATTATACTAACAGAATGTTTACTTGGCAATAAGAATAACACTCATTTGTCAATTCATAAAAAAAGCACGGAGAACGCACATCCGCTGTTTGAAGCATTTCTAAGTTCATAATACAATTACGCCACTTGAAGTATAAATTACAATCATTTCAATTCCCATGAAACAAGACACTTCAATCTTTTAACGAATCCGCAGTTATTACACAGATGTACCTAGAAAACGATCATAGAGGCGTGGCTTGCCACTGGAGACCCAGAGCAAGCGTCCCTCCCTCCGGGCGGCTTCTTGCGTCTACGCCACACGTCAACTAAGGCTTGTGTCACACGAGCGTTACGTTGGCGCGCGGTAAGTTACGCGAATCGTACATTAACAATGTATCTGACGCGGAGGCAAAAGCACTCGTGTGCCGTTTCGCAAAAGATACAACGTTAATCTACGACACGCGCGATACTTATCGCGCGTCAACGTAACGCTCGTATTCAGGGAGCTTAAAGCCCTGCGATTAACGCGCTATACGTGCGACTCAATCAAGCTGAAACAGCAACCCCGAATGGAATATATTGTTGACCCACTGAAGAGAAGTGTCACGTTTGAAGTACTGCCCACGGAAGGGAACCAGTGCTGGAGTTACAGCTGTCATTCAAAAATATACGACATACGCAATATATTTTTTCCTTTTCTTCTTCCCCCTACGTGGTTCACCCACGTCTACCATTTTGCTAGCAAGTAAATAGGGTGTATGTCGGGCCGTGAGAACGCGGGAACCATTGCTGAAAGAACTGCTGTCATTCAAAAATATAGGACTTACGCACTGTATTTTTTCTTTTCTTCTCTCCCCCCCCCCATACGTGGTTCACCCATTTTCAACCATTTTGCTAGCAGGCAAATCGGGTGCTTATCGGGCCGTGAGAACGCGTTACAGCTCCACGATGGGAGCAGGCGCTGGGCAAAGGGCCCGCTGCAAGCCGTTCCTTCCGCGGGTCGGCGACCGCCGGCGGAGCGCGCGTTCCTGAAGCTGCCCTGTGCCTGCAGCGGGGCGGGCCCGGCCCGGCCGCGGCCGCGAGCGGCGATCGAAATAGCGCTGAATGGCGCTAGTCGCCGTGAACGGCGCACCTCTGGGGGAAGGGGGGCAGGCGCAGCATTGTGCGCTTCTTCGTGGACGGGCGCCACCACAGAACTTACGCCCAAGCATCTCCTGCAGTGACTAAATATGCTCAGAAAGGCATGGAGAATTAAATAATATGAACATACCCCGCAATTTCACATTCAATCTGTTCACAAGGGATTTGCTGCCGTTTGATGAAGAGAAAGGCGATCTTATGTTCTCGGAATACAGGAAGAAAACTGATCTTAGGAATATTTGTTCACGTTGGAAGTATGAGCGTTTGCACTCATCAAAAACATCAATGTAGCATACTCCGATGAAAATATCACGCCTTATTATTTTAATAACTTCAGCTACACACACATTTACTGCATTTAATTCAACTACTTAAAAGAGTATCGATGTGTTTAATTCTAGAATAGTCCAATACTGACTTTCGAAAGAAATAATTCGATTATCTTTAAAAAATAACAACAATAATAATAATAATAATAATAATAATAATAATAAAACGCTGATAATTAAATTTTGCATTGATATTTCCAATATCTAAGTGAATATAAAGTAACTAAAAAATTGCATCGAATACTTTTCGTGAATAAAAAAAAATGGAGAAAAATATGTGTTTAAATTACATTCGTTAATGAGACGCTTTAAATCGCCTCTACGCACCAACAATGTTGCCCACTTCCTTTTTACTACATCGCCAGTGGCTAGATTCCCGACGCGCCTCAATTCCCAGCCGGGCTGCCGCGCCAGAACACGCCGAGCGGCGCGCCGCATCCCGCGGGAAGGTGCAATCAGGAGGAATGCGAGCACTGCGAAACTCGAGCGACGCTTGAATCGCGTCCTCAGGAAGAGCGGCCGGAAGCTAGCACTGCGGCAACGCAAGGGGCACACAACAAAGTATCTTTCATAATGACAGTCACGGATGTTGGTCACTGGCGATGGCCCTGACATGCGCGATACTCACATGCCAATTCAACGGTTGAGGCAGCAAAAACAATTCGATGACCTATGTTACAACCATGGGCGTAACTTCGTGTCAACAAGTTCAAAAGATATTCAATCCCATCGAAACGGTGCTGCTCTGCTGGAAGGCAGAAACTTGGCTGTTCGCGAGACGTCGCTGGAAGATTAATGCATGATATGGATAAAGGATCTCTTCCAATTTCAACTTCATTATTCATTATTCATTTCTGCTTTTTGTAACATTTCATATATTGACACAAATATTTCAAAGCGAATTTAATCGTCTATATGAATACTCTCCCACATTTTACATGATTCTGTCAATTCACGGAGACGAATATTAGGGGAGGGGCAATTTGCTCTCCAATGACTTCACTGTAAGTCATACCTACGGTACGCTAATATAAAACATTGAATTGTAGTGCATGCCATTGTTAAAGATGATTACAAATGCAATCATGACAACGCAATGACAATGGATAGTTATACAATGATACCCAGACGAGCACGTGGTGGTCACGTCCTAATCGTCTACCTCCAAGGACGCACACACGCTTCCACAGAACACAAAGGCTTCAAAGCCTAGATAAAAAAAGTCGCTCCTTTTGGAGATACAGCAAATGACGAAAGGCTTAAATGGAGATTAAAACTCCACAATACATGTCAACAAGTAATTTTAATGATCTAACCATTAGAGGACAATGTTTGCTTTTTCAAACTTTTGGTATAATATTAACATTGGGTTTTAGTATAAAAGTGAAGGGTCGAAAAGCAATTGTCAATTTGGTGATTCACTACATCAAATGCAATCTTGTTCCCTTCCAGTTGAAACTGCTGGGTTAAAAATGCTTCAATCAAATGCAGAGTGAAATGAGATTAATATTAAATACCAGTTCGTGGTCAAATATTACAGATGTCAACATGTTGGGCATTCTACCTATCTATATTATAAGGAAGCAGTCCCTCGAACAAATGGGAAAGTGAATTCTAATTTTATTCTGAACAAAACATTTAAATTCGGTAACTATTGCAACAAAAATACAGGAAGTTTCGTGATCAGTTTTGAAAACGCAACAGCCAATCAAAATTCGAAGTTTGGTACTACCTCTTCCTTAATTTCAACTCTTTCAATTATGAAAAGTTAGATGAACTACGAGGCAGATACGATGAAGTCGATAACCGATAAAAGTTCTTATCTATTGCCACTTCAAGAAAAGGAAAATTCTTTAATAATCTAGAACAACGGAACATAAGAGTAGTTATTCTCCAAGTTGTGTTTTATGAAAGTAGCTGGGCACAATTTTATTTCAAAAAACATAAATGGTATATTTACGACGAAATAGTTGAGAATCGAAGGCTTATTGTGAGTTGTGATATCATGTGAATATCAGGGGATACGGATGATATAATCGGAGAAAGAAAAGCGATGGACACTAACACGTAAATTTAATTTTTTATGCAGTGTATACGCTATAACTCAAGGCACAACTCAATTACTCTATCCTACAGCGCAACCCCTATGCAGATGAAAGGTTATTCAAACCTATTTCACGAAACTTTCTGATTTCTGACATGCGAAGCAAGAACAGTTAGCTTTTTCAAGAGAACTTCGGGCGACAGGATTTGAAAACTACTTCCTCGAAAGCTCGAAAGTGCCACCCTCGCAATCCGCTCTTGGCCCACTAAGAACAAGAATAAAAAGTTAAAATCACCCGACTAAAAATTTTACCTTCTGCTATGAACAACACATCCATACCACGGAGACTACTGACCGCTATATTGATTTTAGTGACTTTATATAGCATATGACATGCAGGATATCAAGACGCATGTACAGTATCTTGAATATACAGCACATGAGGAAATCTGATAAACCTTTTGTACAAAAAATGACGAAAGTGGTACCTAGTGTCCGTCATTCGTTGAACTTGTACGACTTTCCCGCAGTCAAGGTGAATGTAAGCATACACCACATAAGAATACTAATTGAATCTAACGACAGGTGGTAACAAAGAACCCCAGATGGCGCATCTACAGTATGGTAGACATGTCACATGCCATGGGCGCCACTCACTATTTAAAGTATACCCGATAAAACAAATAACAAACACCCTAATTTGAAGTATCCTGACAGAGGCGGAAATACTATGCTTACCATGGACGCATGAATACCTAGATGTGCCTCCGTCTGACACATCACGAAAAATTTA
Organism: Gryllus longicercus; assembly: GCA_038098605.1. Classification (NCBI taxonomy): domain Eukaryota; kingdom Metazoa; phylum Arthropoda; class Insecta; order Orthoptera; family Gryllidae; genus Gryllus; species Gryllus longicercus. The sequence goes on along the minus strand of JAZDUA010000338.1, from coordinate 665,443 downwards.
ACCCTCCTCTTCGTCGGATAAAGGCGACTCCACACATTCGGCATTCGCCAAGTTGCGAACGACAGCTCACCCAATCCCGAACAGCTGATGTGTTCGGCGAATGTTCGCTTCCTTTGACGAGTGCTAAAGACCGCCACGCGGTGGGTAGCGGTGGGCGAACACCGAATGTTCGTCGCTCGGCAAATGGCAGCCCATCCACGCTACTCTGGGTTCGGCGAGCGGTAGCTCGTTTCTCGCCGAATACCGAATGTGTGGAGCCGCCCTAAAGGCGAAGGCGGGAGCGCCGTCCGCGCGCTTCTCAGAACGCAGCGGCACCGCGCCGCTGCACCGCACGAAAGCGCAGCGCGGCGGGGATTGTGGCGGGGCGTGTGACGGGACGGGGCGGGGCGGGGCGGGGCCGGGCGGGGCGGGGCGGGGCGGGGCGGGGCGGGGCGGGGCGGGGCGGAGGCGGGGCGGCGCGGAGCCGAGCAGTCTGGGAGCAAAGAGCGTGGCATCGCGGCCCGGTCTTTACACGGCCAGGCGATCACAGAACACCGGCTGTATCTCGGGTCGTATATCTCCACGCCACGGCTTCCGTCTCGCCGAGAGGCAGGCGGGAGGCGGCCACGCGACGCAACGCGCGCGGCCTAATGACGCACCGCCTCCCCGCGCAGCGAGCCTCGCTTTTTCATATCCACGCGATCTCTCCGGCGAGATTACACCGGCTCCGAGGTGAAGGCGAGGCTCAAGGACGCTACCCACTAAGCAAATCCGAGGACAGCTACAGACAATCCTTTATACCCTTGCTCGTTAAGAAAAAAATGAGTTAATGAGATGAGTTTTTAAACTTAAAAATGGATGTGGGAATCTCCCTCTTTTTCCACGGTAGACAAAATATTACAATGAATACATCAAAAGAAAATTTAAGATATTTTGAAAGAATGTGCGTTACTGGCAATGCTTTTGTTTCGATATGAACGTCATTCGGTTTTCACAGCGTCTTCATGACCTTTTTTCTTGTTTCTCCAGCAGAATTCGCAGCTCACAATATTTTGTTTGAGCATCGACTATACGAGGATAATTTAAAAAAATAATTTAACGCAAGGAAACACACGAATATATTTTCTTACATTTATGTATTTTAATTCAATCTGACAGGAATAAATTCTACAGATTCTTTGTCCTCCGCTCCCTCTCTGAAAGCAAGGAGTATGTAGCTCGAAATAACACCAAGTCTCGACAACGTCATGAATCACCACGAACGTACGATGAACAGATGAAAGGATACGTAGCTGTTTCCGCTTCAGGATACCAGAGGGTCCAAAGCATGTCAGAGACTTATGTCGTCGCACAAGAGCCTGCTCCGGAAATACAGGCGGAGGGGTTGCAAGAGCCCTCCTCAAAGGCCCCGAAATACTCCCTCGGGCGGCGCTTCCAGATTTGTTCGCCAGAGGAGGCGCGTTCCTCGCATCAAGCGCTTGGAATTGGGTTCAGTCGGAATAGAACAAACCTGCTCTGCCTCGACAACCTATCAACCACGAGCCCATCAAAGCCACCCACCAATCTACGTTCTTCAGCAATGATGAGAAAGGCAATAGCTTTAGAGTGCTTTGACCCAACTGCCTTGTGTGGTGTTTAAAGAATTCTGGCCCATTTCGGACAGGAACTACATTATTTTGGAATTCCTTCAGAAGACTGATAATTTTTATTACATTCATTTAAAATGATATTTCACAAGCTCCATTAATGCTTCTTACAATAAATATCCATCCTGTGTTCCAGCTTCGTATATTCCTACAAACTAAGAGATATGGCAAAATTAAATATTTTTATATACGCTTTACGAAAATAAAATAATTGAGAAATAGCATAGAATTACTAAAATTAGAAAGTTTAATACGTTAAAAGTCTAATTATTCGGCTCTAAAGAAATACGTAAAAAGAGCCATTTGTGAAAAAGTGAGACGAGCCATAATGTATTCTATCGCGCAAGTATGAGATTAGCGTCTGAGGCAATGGACTTTAACCCACGTGTGATCAAAACACATCATATTGAGAGTATTAGCAGCTAAGAAAATGTTTTTTTTTCCCTTTCAATAGGTATGTACGTCAACTTCACTACTGATTCATCACATATCTCCGAATGTCAATGAACAGCGTGATTAATAGTGACCTATTACATTTCCAAGATATCGAGAAAAAGGAACTTAAACGGTCTAAGCGAACTTGTACGCTCTTCTGTCAGCGTGCGTATGATTCTATCAAAGAACACTTATCTGCTGAGTTCGCTGATGTTTTCCCCAGCATTATGCTAGAAGTCAAGTGGTACCCTCACAGAACAGAAACAAAATGTTATCCTCGACGAGTCGCATGCTACAATCCCCTCGTTCTTCGTCCGCAATAATTGAACAGCGCACCCACTTAATTTCTCTTTAAGATAATCTTAAAATCGGTTGTGGAACGCTCCAGCGGTGACTCCCCTTCGCACTTTGGTGTCCGTATCTTCTATTCAATGTAAGAGTACTGATTTTACGCAAAGATAAAGATCACAGCCCACAACTTATGACTACTTACATTGATTTAGAGAAATTACCGAACAATAATCGAAACCATTCATTTTTTAAATGTATGAATTCACTTATCTTGTTCCTTCGATATAGCCGGTAACGTATTTTTTTTAAGAAGGTTTCAAATACATACTGCGGATGATACTAAAGAAGTAAGTGAAGTGGGAATAGTGGTTCCTTTCCTGACTGACGAGCTAATTACGAAAATTTTCGTTCACAAAAACGTGCCCTTATAGAAGGTAAAAGAATAAAGAAGAAGTTATTTGGCCCAGTGTATCAAAGAAAGTAATGGTCGCCCACTCTCACACTCAAGAGGGGTTGTTGGGCACAAAAAGTTTGTCTCTTGTGTACATCATTGATTCATTTTATAAAATAATAATTATTACAATAATATAACAATTACATTATTATTATTATTATTATTATTATTATTATTATTAATACTGAAACCGAACATCTCAGAACACACAATGTCTATAATTATAGATTTCATACATTGCTTGAACACTAATCACCCTTTACATGAACATTCGTTAAGCCGTCGATATTTCCGGCTGAAAGAGAGTACAAAAGTTATGTAGATTATATTGTACAAGTAATAATCCATGGCCGCGCTTCCAATTTTCTTGACACTAGAAAACACTATTAAAGAATGTCAATAAAACAAGTTTGGACCATTAAGTGTTATACACAAATGTGACCGCTAAGGCAAAATAACAGAAGTAACCATAAGTGAACATGATAGTTTGCATGATGCCTGACATTCCATAGTACTTTTCATGGCAAAGTGAAACTTAAGCAAGCTTTGCACGTAGTATATATCAATAAATTAAAATGGAATTTTTTTTTCCGATTGAGAAACAGAAACAGGAAAGCTGGTCGTGGGTCACGATTGACTCGATCGTTTAGGCGATAAGAATCGTGACAACTATTTATAAAATTAAAAAGAAAAAAAATACCATGAGTTTTTAAAAATTATTAGGAAAGATTAAAAATGTGCGAAATGTCGTTCGTAAATGTAAATTGTATTATTGCCTTCCAGTCATTCTTTTTTCTAATTTTAGTTTATGCTGCAAAAATCACTGAGGGTGCGGAAATAATCCCTGAATCATGTCTGGTAAATATTTGAACGTAATTAAGTCTGTATTACCTACAATATGGAAAATTATATTTCTCTTCACATCTTCATGGATTTCTATAAAACCCCCTCTCGAATCGTCGACTTGAAGGATTAACAAATCCCAAAGAAAAATGACAACAGGGAAGCAGAAAAAATATTCAGAATCAGCACTTAAACGGCAATCAGTAGGATCGATGCAATGTTTCTCCAAATACAAGCAGTGTTAATTATTCATCGAGAGTAATAGGCTACTCATCGGGCCATAACACGTCTCGGCTGTTCGTAAAGCCATGCCGTAATACATGGTCCAGTGCCGCGCGCAATTTGTAATGCTACGCGCAGCGGGTGGGTGGAGGAGGAGGAGGAGCCGGCAGAGCCAGCACGCAGCCTTCATGGTCACCGCGCGCGCGACGGGCCGGCGCCGGCCAGGTATCGGCTCGTCCGGTGCGTTCCTCGTTCCAGCAGGGCCTAACGCTCAGCAACGCAATCGCCCGAGCGCCGGTGGGGAACGGGAAGCACGCAAGCGCCTGCACAGGAAGCCAGGCGTTCGGCGGAACAGGGTAGGCAATGGTGAAGAACGGATCTCGAGTCGCAAACCGTTCTTCTCGTAAAAGTAGTTGCCTAAATTTCGGATTATGAAGTTACGGAAGAAATGGAAGTGGGATTGCAATGATACCAGCATGTTAAAAGTGTAGGAACACACGACATATGAAATTACAGCAATTTTTCCTTTGGCTACATCTAAGAAATGGTCACCACATTGCCAAGAACACCATCTTTGCCAATCCTGGTCCGCGAAGGCCACCCTAACGTTAATTTCACTCCTACAAGGTAGGGAGAAATGGTTTTGTACTATGTGTTCCCTGTCCGTTTATGGGGTTATCCTTGCAAAAACATGACCGGGTAGAATGAATCACATTGGACCGGTTCTCGAGGAATCCTTTCGCTCGACGTGACACACATACGATTAAAACAAGGTCATATTTGAGTTATTGAGTCCGTTCCGATTAGAATCCAACCGACTGTAGAGGAGGATTGTATGCGGGTACTAAATCTGCAAGCCCATTTGATGCTGTCTCACAACGATATTAACCACGCCTGAAAAACGTATCTTCGAGTAGACGTTTCTTTGTCCGAGTTCGCAAAGCGTCGATGCATCGCCGACTGAAGAGCGTGCGGCGGCGGGCGGCTGGGCGCGTGCGCCGGGCCATAACGCACGCCGCTCATCCACTGAATGAGCCCGGGGAGCGATAGCACGCCTCCGCGCACTACAGCGTAGCGCAGTGCGCTTCGGGGTCATCTAGATACCCCTCGGCACGAGGGGGAAGGGGAGGTCCGACAGGGACACGGACCTGCGTCCTTCAAAAGTGGCAGTGTGGTGATGTGCCGCGGCACTGCTGTGGGACGTCTATCATTACATAGCACACTTTTTTTCCCCGTCGCGTTAGAGGAAGCAATGAGCAAACCCTTAAAGACACCGACCTTCAGTATTGCCCGTTGGTATGTCAGAGTATTTGTGGATATATCAGTGGTGTTACGCTTTACAAATCGGTAGTCACGGTACCACAAAAACGTTCGTATTGCTCAACTTTAAATATTTACAGGTTTAAAATACTAACGGTTTTCGTTTAGAAATTTGAGCTTTCTACTCAACCAAATTGCACGTTTTCTCCCTTCTATAAATGAAAGATATAAGGCCTAGATTATTAATACTTGATTTTACATACCAGATTTATAATTTTAAAAGACGTGTCTTCAAATTATTAGGATGAACGCTTATTTGTCGTGATTTGTTCACCAAATCTTTTTGTTAGTGAGTTGCAATTAATCCTTCACAAGCATTCTATGTTTCGTCGCCACCAATCGTGGGGGTGGGAGGTTACACTTAGCGAAGCGAAAAAGGACTTCTTCGCGGACCTCTTCGCGCGAAAAAGGAAAAGTTCGAAGATAGACTTTTTAATTGCCAAGATTAGCGAGTTTAAATGAACGCAATCTCCAGCAATCGTTTAAAGCATGTGTTCCTTAGAAACAACATTTCAGCGATTTTAATTATACGAGATTACTTTTTTCTGGAACATCTTTAACTCCGTGAACAGAGTGAATAGTGACTTTATTATTTCAGAAATTTTAAACCTGCCTAATTTCACTATTTTGGAGAGAAAGTAATGAATATCTAGAAACAATATGTTGAAGTTTCCGTTTCTCCATGTTGTGTCTAGCATGTACTTTTCTGTTCCAACGTTTCTAGTTCTTCCCTTTAGTTATGATATGGCAGGGATTTAGCTACAAGTATTCTAGCAATCACCGATAATATTTTGCAGCTTTACCTTCAACGCGATGTAGCAAGAACTTTTTTTAAAAAAAAGAAACAAATCTAGTGTGAATTTCAGAATTATCTGTAGACCGATTGTGTAAAATTATAATGCATAAATATGCAAATCGCTTAACAGCTAGCACGCCTGATGCGACTTTGCGATTTATAGTTACTGGTATAATGCTAAGCAGTAGGGTGAAGCGACGCGAGGAATGGCAGCAAAGTCTTGGCGGAGCTAATTAGAGTTCTTACGCTGACGATCACAATATTGTTGTTTTGATGTAAAGTAGAAGTGGTGATATACCGACTAAGGTGGATAAATTGACATGGATATGTTTATGGCGATGATTCCGAAGAGACGTCTGAGATGACGTATGAAAACAAGAAAAACGACGTCGGGGCTGATTGTGTGGCAATAATGGAGACTGTAATGTTGGCGATAATAGCCGAAGTAAAGAAGGTAATGCAAAATTGGTTCTTAGACGAGTTACAACAACTTGCTATGATAAGAAGGCGAAGGGAGATACACGTGGATGGAAAAGACGGGCGAACACGTACACAGTCATGGAAGGAGTAATAAAAGAGAGGGATACAGATGTGGCGTCATTTAACGCAACGGACGCATTCGCTGAGATGGTTACCCGCAGTGATTCCGAGGTCTTCGAGTGTACCGCCTGGAACACGGCGACGTTTAAGGCAAAGTCAACGCCGACAACAAAAGGCAACAACGGCGTAGACGACGGCAACTACGACGGCTACGGCTACGGCAATGGCGACGGCTACGGCGACGGCGACGGCGACGGCGACGGCAACGGCTACGGCGACGGAGACGGCTACGGCGACGGCAACTGCGACTGCGTCTGCAACGGCCACGTCGACAGGGACAGTGACAGGAATGGCGACGACAACGACAACGGCAACGGCGACAGCGACCGCATCGGCAACGGGTGACAGGGACGGTGACAGGAATGGCGACGGCGACAGCTTCGGCGACGGCAACGACGACGCGGCGGCGCCGCGCAGCCTCAGCCGCTGCTGTGCGAATTGCGCAGCGCGCCCAAGGCCGCGGTCCAAGGAATTCGGCAGCGGCGGCGGCCGCGGCGCGAGAGGCGGAGGAAGTTGCCGAACGTCCTGCTCTCTGCCAGAGAAGCCGCCGCACGCGCCGCCAGCGAATCCTCAAGTGCCCGGAAGCGATGCAACACCAACCGATCTCTCAATGGCGGATCAACGTTTGCAGGTGATCCTTGATGGGATATGCATTCCAAGAAACTAGCCACAATAAAAAACGCCAAAAGTTGCTAGCTCCACTGATGTGAAAACTATGTGTGGAGAGAACGGTTTTTTTGGTTGTCACACATTTCATCGTATCGCCTGTAAAACACCTATGTTCCCATGCTTGCACATACGCAAATGTCTGATAAAAATCAGTATAAGTCATACGACTAAATATTTGAGAAACCGTAGTTTTCTATATTAACTACCGATGAAGAGGACGACATATGCCTAAATTCTACAGCTGGAGCGCCCTGATAGGTTTTTTTCTTCGTAAAAGAGCCAAATATTCGCCTATTTGAACAGCAGAAAAGCAATCGTTTTTTATGGCAGGTGGAACGGTCGCATGAACTCTGCCTGAATATAAACTACAGGGCCACCAGTTTACAAGTTACGTTTTTATAGACCAGGGATTCCCAACCTTTTTCTCACCTCGACCCGCTTTTAAAAAATTTACTTCAACGCCCCCTTGCATTTTTCCGCTCGAAGGAATATTTTCGTAAATATCTCATATTGCCAGTAATTGGAGACGCTTTTCCCTCCGAGTAGCCGACTTACTAATCTTCATTGTTCTGTAATAAAACAATTAGCTTTTTTGCAAATTGGGAATTTGTAATTTATTATTAAATGTTTAATTCACAATTAATCAGAAACGAATTGGTAAATTCATCAGTAGTTTCTGTTATCAATAGGATCTTGATTATACCGATCAGTCTGTTCATGTTACACTATTCACCCCCAGCAGCCCCTTTATCTTCATTGACCCCGTTTAAAATTCTATCGAACCCCACGGGGTCGATACCGATCCCGTTGGGAACCCCTGGGTTAGGCATTTAATTCACAACCCAAAGCGTTCCATCATACAGCCAGTTACGCCAGAGATAACCTCCCTCGTGTGACCTCCTTCCAATGGCAGTTTGTTTACTTCACAAATTTAGATCCTGCGCTCTGAACGTCGAGGCCACTAACAAAGGGTATTGACGTCTGTAACATCCAAGATTGCACCACACACATGGTTCCTTAGTTAGACTCATGAATTCGTCGAATATTAACAGGAAATGTATGAAAATTTTGGGAGATTTCTCGATACAGGAATTTGTTTCTGGGCTAAAATCTTCTTGCAACTACTTTCCTCTCAGAAACTAGCTGCGCTGATGAGAAAAATGTATGTTCGGGGAGAACAGTTTTCGAAATATTTCACAATCCGCGCAATTCCCCAGAACACCGTTTTTAAGACCAGTGGAACACCAAGAACAACAAAGACAATAAGAAAAGAGGCAGAGGAAAAGAAATATAACGGAAAAAGAAATAAGACGAAGCAGAAGGCAATGACAAAGCAGCAGAAGACAATAACAAAGCAGCAACAGCAGAAGAACACACAATGACAGAAGAAAGAGAAGAAGAAGAAGAAGAAGAAGAAGAAGAAGAAGAAGAAGAAGAAGAAGAAGAAGAAGAAGGGCAATGTTAGAGAACAAGAAAAAGCTGACACAGACGAAGACAAAGCAAGTTCGATCGAATTTTAGCGATATTGCGTGCATTATTTATTTGTTTGGCGAATTTATTTTCATGTTGAGTCTGTTGGTTTGGTAAGTGCATATAATGATCAGCTACTTTTATGGAAAGGTCAGTTGCGTAGCTGATGATAGTCATCTGTGATTGAGTTTTGGTCTTTTCTATGCACACATTTGACTTTGTACGAGTGTGCGTGAGAGTTCCAACCACAATTATTTTTTGTAATACGTTTCGATGCTGTAGTTGACGACGATCCTACTACTAGTGTCTGAACTGGAACTCGCAAAACTTTCGATAAGAGGATCCTTTCCCGCATTAATTTTCGTGTGGTATTATCCTCGGATTTGTGAAGATTAAAAGTGTTAATTTATTTCCCAGGTATTATGCAATGATTTCAGCACAAAAATATCCTTCTGATTAATGCCCTATTGAAGAAAAAAACTTACTACATATTAAGAGACCAAGAAAGCTTAATAAAATCACAAAACTTGATTAAATCAACTTTTTTCATAGTAAATACAGGTGGTTATTGGGTGCGACTGCTGTTTTGTTTCGAGGTAAAGGTAAATTGTAATTTGTTAAGTAAAGTGTTTAGAAATGAGGATTCATGGTCGAAGAGTGGAGAAAACAACGAATAGCAGAGCGAATATTTTCTATTCGTTATGTTTAAAGATTTGAACTATAGAGAAACGTTCGGAAAAAAACGTGACGCTCTGGAATCCACATAAAAACAGTTTGCAGCCTCTATTATTTCGCACTTCCAGTGTAGTAAACCTATTGGATACTAATATTTTTTTCTTTCTTTCTAAATTACGTTTCCGTCATTAGATTGAACTGCAACCCCCATTTTCGGGGGCACCAACCGCCGATGCCTGCGATAGTTATTGCGCCATCTACGGACAGTAACAGCACAAGAACGTATCCTCATACACAGTACTTTAACAGTTGTTTAATAAACGAAGCTGAAAGTTGAATTAACAGCAAAATGATTTATGAGGAGTGATTTAAACTGGATTTCCAACACTGTTTGGCAGCACCACATAAAGAAGAGATTAGTTGACAAATGCTTGTCGTTTAAAGAAATGCCTTGCGAAAGTACTGTAGGAAGAGAGCCTCTCCATCACAGTTTACAGCCCAGAGACGTTGCAGCCAGCAACCATGCTTGCATGATGCGATAAGAAAATGAGTTTAGACGCTCTCTGCGGCGACACCCTTCTCAGACGCGTATGGCGCTTTGCCATCTTCTCAGGCGCCGCTCTGACTTTCATGCCCATCTGCATTGCCGAAGTGGGCCAACTGCTACTCGTTCGAAAGTGCTTTGGACTCGTATGTGGCGTGTAATGACTGTTGCCTATCCCCCAATCCCCATGCGGACCTTACCTTTTTAGTACTTACATCGACTCATTTCGAGGACCTTTGAACTCTCACGAAAGAAAATGTGCAAAGACAACTGGCATCTCCTAATTTCTTAATTAGCTTTGGTACATCTGTTTAGAAATGTCCTATGTAACTCCTCGGACCCGAGAGGTTTCTTTACTGTGAATGTAAAGCGTAGAACACGGTGCAGTTGGGTGGCTTCAATTCCCCCACATCCAGACTTTGATTCTCCGCTCGAGCTACCCCAACCAAAATAGGCTTCTTATTGCGTTTGCATTAAGCGGATGTCTAGATGTCCATAACGTACGTTATAGACATTTTTATAAAATTAACATTTCTACCTATGTACATAAATAAATCAGTACGAACCTACTGAATGACTGCTTTACTAAATTAGCCGCCATTAGTAAACTCCATATGGCTTGAGACTATTCCACCTATGCACACGAGAGTATATTCTTGATTCCTTTCCCGACACAGTGAACATTCTTCGAACAATGAACGCCTTTTCACAACTTCGGCACCTTCTCAATGACAATAACTATAGAATATCTTAAAAGTAATTTTTAACTTGCGGAAATAGTTTATTCAATTTTTTGTGTAAAAACCATTCAAATTGAGCAACAGAAATCCTACGCAGTTCAGAAATATCCAAGAACCGGTTAGCCACATGTTATGGCTCTGGTGTGGCCCACTTCATTTGTTCACTCATCACTTCATTTGTTTACTCATTTGTTTAGTGCCGGAGACACAGACAATGATAATAGATAAAATGGAGATGCGGAATTGTTATGATTGTTCCTGTTGTTTTCAAATGTTCGGGGTGGTATGAAACATTAGCATTGTATTGCTCTCTAACGGTGATGTCATGGAACAAGATTGCAATCGTAAATATGTCTGCGTAGCATATTGCTAATTTGCATACGAAGAAAATGTATAGGTTTTTTTTCTTCAGATTGTGTTGTGATATTGCGCTCTCTTTGAAAACTTATTTTATCGAAATTAGAAACAATTTATTTATACCACATATCTAGACTGAGTGGGTGAGGATGAAGGTTTCGCTTGCCATTTCAAAAGTTATTCAATATTATTCCTTGAAATATATGCGTTTGGAAAGTTATCTGACTCGCAAATCCTTTTTAGGGACACTTGATCGACATTCATTATTACCACCAACACAGTCTGATAGTATAACAGACGTCAAAACCATAAACGAAAACCAGAAACGACCAAAACCTTCGCGCACAAATTTGACCCTCAGCCCTACGAGTTCCTGCAAGAGTGAGAGGACAGATACATACTAAATGTGGACATATTGCCACTGCAGCAAGTTTGAATGCTATATGTTACTCCCAAGTAACTCAGAGATACCGTCATTTTGGCAACATGAGAGATATTCACAATCACAGTGCATTCCCATTCATACGTGTGTTGTCGTCTTCAGCAATTCCTTTATAATCTTTCCAACTCCTGACAGCAACGAGGTCCACGCGTGATAAATGAGGACATGATAGTCAAAATGACGCCGTGAGTGAATATGACGAAATGGCGGAATAAGGCGGGGGATGAACACCAAAACAACCTGCCCGACACGGATTTGTCCGACACGGATTGACGGGGCCCCGGCGGCGAGAGGCGAACGCGCCCTCCATTACACCGCCAGCTCCGTCCGCCCTCGAGCCACAAGCCAGCGCTAACCCACGACGGGCGAAAGACACCCAACCGGAGGAGCAGGTGACTGCAAAAACAGCCACCGCCCACCGCCCGCCCCACGAGGTCAGGCTCTGCGCCGCCACGCCGCGCCGCACTAACGACTCCAATTCCTAGGCGCACTTAGCGCGCCCGTCAGTTGCGAGACGCGCCGCTCGTCGCGGCTGCCAAGAAAACAATGCGCCTGCAACTCGTGCTTTTACAAATCACCCACAGCGGAAGTGGCTAATCTCCTCAAACGTTTCCAAAAGAAACCGACGATCATGCGTTCTGAAATCTTCTAAATGAATATAAGCAAGGGATTATCAAGGTTGTTACTAGAAACCTACGTGAACATTGATCTAATATTAAGAGCACAAGGGCTATGTAGTGTGAAATGCAAGGATTAATGAGACTGAACACATTTATTCTCTTGTACTAAGATGCTTCGGCGTGAAATAAAACCCGATGAATAAGCAATGCCTGCTTTCGTACTCGCACCAAAATGAAATAATTGTAAAGGTTGTCATTGCCAGCAAAAGTATTTAATGTAATAGCAGCTTTCGATGGCTTAGCCATCATCATCAGTTGTCTGCTGGACAGCCCAGCAGACAACTGATGATGATGGCTAAGCCATCGAAAGCTGCTATTACATTAAATACTTTTGTTGGCAATGACAACCTTTACAATTATTTCATGAAAGATGCCAACGATAACGCACCACAACACCTAAACTCGCACCAAAAGTTTGAGCGAAAGAGTTCATAGACTAATAGCTCGTGCTTTCGGGATACTTATTTCCACGAAAACAATCCTGAAATTAGAATAAGAGAAGTTGTTTAAGAGACGTGTCTATTTATTAAAAAACCGCCACGATTTTTTAAAATCAAACGATATGAATTTGGGACAAGACAAAGTGAAAATGATTATTCAATAAATTACGACATGGCTCCACAAAAATACTTCTACATTATTCAATGCAACTGAGAATAAATGCAATACATTATGACAAACGAGTTTAAAAAAATACAAGGAACATGACACTGCAAACCCTCACATTCCTATCATAGTTCAGTTTGGTTGGGTAGCTCATGGACTCGCTAGACGTTGAAATGCCGTTCGAGAATAGTGTGTAGTGTTCCTAATAACACCACACATACATACAACGAATAAATATCCAACACAAATATCGTATTCTTATCTTAATTAAGATATTCAAAAATTAGATTACATCACTGAACAGGGCTTAAAAAAACGTGTCATCGATTTATATCTTGAAAGATTGAATTAACACATAGTCAAGTTTTCAATTCTAATCTACAATTCCATTTTCTCTTTATCAGTCATTTCAGAATAATTTTAATATGAAAATAGAGGAAATAGGAGTTAGAGGAGCAATATCAAGTGCTAGATTCTCTTATAATAGCCACATAAGGCAAACTTAAAATGGATGACGAATTTGTGTAAAACGTTCAGAGGTACACGTTTTTCACGTACACGTATTACAACCTTATCGCGAAAAGTGGCGTCCACGTAACGCAAGAGATATATGATTATTATCAGAGATAAAAAGACGCTACTCTATCTGCATTCACAATGCTAGGATTGAATAATAAAAGCAGACTATTTCATCACAATTTGACCCTGTAACACTAGCGTTAAATGTCTAGTTACGTCACACTGACAGAGGTATGTAATGAGAATTACGTATATACAGTTCCTTGAAAAAAGCTGCTTGTTCTGGTATATGTCTTAATGTAGCACGTCACGAAATTGTTGCGAAAGGTTCTTCGAAAAGCTCCCCGTCTTGGGCTAATAAACGAATAAACATACTCCAAGAAGTATTTTGAAGTTTGCAGACCAATGTCCTCTTTCGCAATCAATACCTTCTTTCGGTGACCAATAAATTGCCCACCTGCACTTTTCGCACTTAAGGATGAAGTTTGATATTTCCCGGTATCCACAATATTTTTATCTATTGGCTAAAACATCTGTTTTTCGAATGGGCATTGGTTTCACACACATATACGCATGCAATAAAACTTAATAGTAGCACTCCATGTACTACTCATCAACTTGGTGAAATCAAATCACGCATAATTTATACTTATTCACTTTTGTATGGACCAATTTAATGAAAGATGGGTTGGTTAAAATAATATTACCAAAAAGAAGAGGTTACAAAGGAACATTTTTTATATGTAAAATTAGTTCAACTTTGACGAGCACTGGTATGGGAACCAATGGTAAAAGAAATATGCATTTGGACGTATTAAATGCAGAATTTAATACCCGTAATATAATTTTTAATAGGACCATGATTCAGATATCGCGAGTCCTTTACGAGATATAACCGCCAAACCGCAAAAATACCCCTATCGGGGGTACATTTATGCCCCACCACGTAAGCACAACTCCGCCGGAGGGGTACACCTGGTATAGACATATTGGGCCGCAACCGAAGCCATTAAACAAAACCATTTGTAGCAATAATTTCCGATTCGTCTCCTTTTTTAGTTTTATTCTACTGGGCTGCGAAGGAGGGCGGAAGGGCGTGCGTTACTGCGCCGCGGCGGAGCCCTCAGGGGAGCGGGCGTGGCAGGCGCCTCGCCACGCACATCCCCGCCCCACCCCCGCCACCGACTACTTTTAATACATTTGTGTTATCCGGAACTGCATCTTGTATAACAGAGCCATACTCACGTAATGCAAACTTAAAAAGACTTTCAAAAAGCCTATGCCCCGTCACATGCGGTATTGCCATAGCGTTTGGGGTGTTCCTCGTTAATTTTACTACCTCGTTTACAAGTATATTTCGAGGATGCATTCATTATAGTGCAAGTTACCTCATGCTGCAAAACAGATGTCGAGATTATGAAGGAAATACACAGTTTGGAAGTCCCTGAAAGTACAGAAAAAGTTAATTAAAACGTGTCTCTGTAGGGTCTAAACCGTAAACAGGAACTTGTCCCAAATAGATATTTCCCACTCGAGCGGGCCGAAATAGAGTCCCTTTCAATTTGAAATGCATTTTTAATACGAGTTCTTTACATGAAGTCCGCATTGCAATTTTCATGGCAAAAATAGTACTAATTTTAGTGACCGAAATCCCGCTTAGATAGTTCCCTCTCACCCATCCATCCTCTTCCTACCAAGAATTAAATTCAAAATTTATTAATTTTCAGAGAAATAAACCAATCTCGACATACGAATTCTAAACTTTCTGTACTATAACCTCCCAATTCAAGACAAAATTTCTCGTACGCGAAGAAATACATTTTTTAAAAACTCCGGGTAAGGTAACGAACAACGATTTCGAAGAATTTAATAGAATCAAAGAACTCCTGATAATTAAGCTCTAAAATGACTTAATTCAGGGGCCTGAAGCATACCCGATAGAGACAAAAGCACGCTTTATAATTTAAGTCGACAGTGTAGATAGGCGAAAATAACGATACTTCAAGTTTATTTCACTTTACTGTATTATCGACGTCAGCATGACGAGCGTGCATGCGAAAGGCCATACACAGAGGCCCCACCCCATGAAAGTAGATCACCGATGTTGACACTATGCAATTCTGTGAATAGAAGGGAAAATCCACCAATCGCCGCCGATATATAATCTTAGGAACAATTTCTCCTAAGCAACAAACAGCAATTTTTTCCCTTTATATCAACATCTGACAAGACTGAGAGAAACGTAGGCCTGAGGTAAGCGGGAGAAGAGGGCTGAAGGGGCCAAAGCAAAGAACAGCGGGAGAATTGCTAGAAGGACATCAACGTAGTGAGATGATAGATGGAAAGAAAACTCATTTGAATAATGTGTAGAACAGGGAACATCAACTTTCGAAGTTTTGAATTAATCGCATCCACCGTTTGAGTTGCATCAACCACTTAACAAGATCTCTGAGAGGTCGGAAAACGAGTCTTGAAACATTTAGGGTTTATTTCAATATTTTGAGACATACGGGTGACAATATTTTTCATTGTGGATATATTTTACCAATCTTAAAAGCGGCAAATCAACTGGTCACTTCATCGACTACGTACGTACAATGAAAGTCAACAAGCGAAAGACATTTTTTTCAAAACTTGTTGTCATTCTTCAATCCTGATTTTCACTACAGTGCATGCGACAGGCATGTAGCAATCGCAGACGCTAAAAAGGGTAGGAATACGAACATTTCTATTAGTGATAATCTCTTAAGAACACTTCAGGGTCCATGATTGTCCGCTAAGTTTTTCCAAGAACTCTGATGGAAAACACTAATTGATGCTCATGAAACCTACCATCTACGTTCTAACTGCACTTCATTCTTCTCCAGACCTATTTGCATCACTAGAATACGATCATCTGTAAAATGGGTCGCTTCTTTGTATGACTGTAACAAGAACAAACTAATGTGCGCATTCACACATCCTTCAGAATCACAGCAAGTTCTCATTCGGGCCACATCCGGTAACACTTCCTTTCTGATAATTTTATTCCAGGTCACGTGTGCGCATGCACACGTTAAACAAAACAAGGCAAAAGAAAATTGACGACTTTTTATGAACCTTACAGAAAAGAAGACAAATTAATTTTAAATCTACAATCTATTTCTACATGTAATGAGAAAATGTAGGAGGCTGAAACCGAAACAGCACTGTGCATGCTCCCAACCCTTCATATCCATACTCTTTTCGATATGTTTTATGCATTGCCGCAAGTATTGCCTAGAAGTACGTCGATGTTCACCGACCACGCCTCGTCAACGATACTATGACACATGAATAGCGTTTGGCATCTGAGGCACGAAGAGCAACATTAATTCATGAGAAGTGGTGGAGTAAGTTTCACGTCGAGACTAGCCCCCCCCCCCCCCCCCCCCCCGCAACAGAGAATGCAAAAAACTCTTTTGAAAATAAATATAGATAAATACATTGTTGTTGCCAAATTATCTTGTTTGATGTAGCTTTAAAGCGTTACATCACAATAAAGATTTTTTAATGCATCGTAAGTTAACCTTACTGGTGGCGTAAACCATATATCTTTTGAAAAGGGGGTCGAGTTCTTTTGGCTCCCGAAAGTAAGTTTCATTTGTTGATAAAAGCAGTGCGAATTCTCATCGTTTATCGCGTAAACACTGTATAACAGGATCCCGACATTTCCTTTATGTTGCGATATTTACAAGTTTAACGGATTATGTACTGCTATCGTTGGAAATTATCGAACAAAAGCGTACTAAATTTCCCTAATTTAAAGTTGTTTACTGCAATCTAAGAAAAACATCACCAAAACGTGTGAAACTAAGGAACAAACACAGCAGGAATTCATAGCGAACAATGGAAGGGTTCAAATGACGGGAGGATAATGAAAGAATACCCAGTTATTCATTGCGAATTGGAATCTTTCCTATATCAAATCGCATAAGTCATTCCAACATCAATATGTCGCATGACCTCAAAAAAACTGCCACTATTCCAAAACGTAAGATGTTTACACAATGACAACATCAGCTCAAGTTTTTAATGCTTTATTACTCTAAAAAAACACAATAACTGTAATGCGAAAACTGTCGCTAGATGAACCGTGTGACAGGTCCTGTTAGTATAGCATCAATTTGTACAAGAATATATTCAAACGTCTTTTTCTCAAAACTGCTTTTTGTGTCATAACAGTTTTTCAGAGGAAACGTGACGTGTGGCTTTGCTCTACCTCAACCAGACTAAACTGTAATTGTATTAGGAATTTACACATAAATAGTAAGATTGAGATATTTTGTTTTTGTTTACTTATTTTTCGCAAACTAGAAAATCGCGGGGTTGGATGCGGGTCGTCCACATCCTCGCGTCTTTCAGCCGCCCTTCAAGGCGACATCCAGCGAGTACGGAGCGACTGCTCGCTGAATCCCGGATGGCCGAGGGCTTCGGTGAATGTTCGCTTCGTTCGATGGGGCACAAAGCACCGACGCGCAGTTGTGGGCGGGGCCAGCGCCGAAAGCTTAGCGCTCGCCAGAGAGCGTGCAACTTTTCCCCTCTGTTCGGATTTGGTGACTAGTCGCTCGGTGCTCACCAAATGCCGCATGTGTGAGTCGCCTTTTTTAATTATCGTCTAAAAACGGGTAGAAAAGTGTTTACGACGTACGGGGGAGAAGTGCAATTATATGCTCACGTTTCCTTAAGTTCCAGAATCCCCATCTCACACTTTTACTACACAAATAATGAACGAAAGTACCAAAAGCAAGGTCAGTAACATTTTTGAAAACTATAAATTTTCGCTCCCAAGTAATAGAAAACATACATCGGAAAACAAACATACAGGCAGGATTTTATAGTAATTCTGACAAAATAGCATCTAGCCCCGACCCACCCTTCGCCCGCATTTAGAAAAAACAAGAGCCCAAGAACTATTGCGCAGACACTGAAGCAACATTTACGTCCAGAAGCAAAAAGGGCCATTTCCGATTTGCTCAATGTGTCAAGGGAATCTATATTTAATTGACTGGTGTTATAGGACGCGTCAACTGCCAAGGTCAATAGTCCCGTCGGTGTAGTACACATTTGTCGTTGGAGGTGGCAGAGATCTCCCTCCCGCTAGATGGCGAGATCCGGGTTCGGCCTCCACGTCGGCTTGCGGTGTTTTCCCCACCCAGATTCTCCCATCAGCGGAGCAGCGCATCAGCCAAAACCCGACTTGTCTCCCAGCATGCGAGTTAGTGAAGCGTAAGCGCGTGTAAGCAACGGGTGAGGAAAGGAAGGAAAGATCATGCGCAGCCCGTGGCCCATTTGGTAGGGTACTGCTCCGGCATTCGCCAGGTTTTGATAGGAGAAACCACGGAAAACTACCGAGCAGAGCAACCGGTGGATAGAATTCTCCTCCAGACAGCGGCTGAATTCGACCTAGCTGTTAAGCTAGCGTCGGAAATCCTGCCACCGTTGGGAGCGGAACCCTATGATGATGATGATGATGATGATGATGATGATGATGGATTGATACCCTGAGCCACCTCAGCCGGTGGGAATCTCAACGAAAATCCTCCTGTGGATGGAATTGTTCGCGAGAACAGGCGCGCGCGGCGCGGTGATACCAGCGAGGGAGGAGCGCTATCGGCGCCTCTCAGCGACAGTTGGCGCGCACACGCAGCCCTCGCCGCAAAGGCTGCGTTATCTCTCCGGCGCGGCGAGGCGGGGCGGGGCGCGGCCGCCCGCCCACCTACGGGAACCCCCGTCTTCCGCAGGCCGCTTCGCCAACCGGAATGCGCGCCTGCGCGTGCCCCATCTCCCACAGCACCAAAAGGCATTCGGTGAAACGGAGCGGGGGCACGGCAAAGGGAGATGGGTTACCCTTGGTAATTAGAAACAGAAAGAGAAGTAATCACGCCCAGGAATAATACATAAGCAGACTAAGCACTTCTTACGGCACCAGCCGGATAGAGGGTTTACAATAGTTTTTTTAAGAACACTTTTATAATCCCTCATAAATATACAAAATCTGTTAACATTTTTTTTAAATTGCAAAGCAAATAGATTATTTTCATATTGATTACCTCTCCTCAATTTTGGCACTTTAGGGTTACGAGCTGGAATTGGTGGGAGGGAGGGAGGGAGGGGGGGGGGCATTATCATCCAATCGGGAGCTCAAAACCAAAAAAATTAAGTTGTAATGATGCTCTCTATTTGATGACTGCCCCTTTCTCCATCCACCTGGTGACCTTTAAGTGCCACTATGTTTAAATCTGAGTACAAGCCCGTGGCCCTTTCATTACTTAATGCATCTTACTCCTTTTTCGCGGAGAAATTCTAGGTATTCATACTTTGAGATAAAATTAAAATACACAAACGTTCACATTTATCTTTCTGCAGGATTTTCGAGCATACAAAATTCTTTTTTTCCATGGAAAATTGAATATGATACTCGCTTCAAAGAACAGACAGTGTCACATACAAATCAATAACTGATATTTTTACTTTGAAGTTTAACCGTTCACACAGTTATTACAGATAGTGTCGCTGACAAGAGGACGTCGCCAGGCTGGAGCCGCGGGCCTTATCTGCGCGATGCGACGCGACGCGGCCTGGCATGGCTGCGGCGGCGCTGGCGGTTGACCAGCGGCCTCGGAGCGCGGGGCGGCGGGCGTGACGCCGATGTTTATCGCGGCCACAAGCGCCCGGTGGGTTACAGGGACCCTGGGTGGCGTCCAGTTCAACCTGCTCGCTAAAACTGCGCCACCGTCTTTATTCACGATTGTTATTGTAGTAGTTGAAAGGGGTGGCACTGGTACAAACGCCGCTTTTCTGCGACATTCATAACTACGATACTACCGTGTTCTCTCGAGTTAATTATTACGTCTAAAAAATTAAATAATACATCATAATTATCTTTATGAGCCCCACATAAACCAGTGTCACTGAACTGAAACACCGTCTATTTCTTTTAAATTCGGTAGCCATATTCAACGCCAGTATATTAGAAAATGTATACCGAAACCAGTTTGCATAAATTATGCCAAACCAGTTTACATAAATTATCACATTACTTCAGTTTATATTTAAGAAGCACGGAGAAAAAACATTAAAAACACTCTTTCGTTCGAAACGCCAAACGTGTCGCCAGGTCTGATGAATCCCATTTCCAGCTCCATCACATCGACGGCCGAGGGCGTGTACGAGTACGGTGGATCTGGCTTGATTGATTGGTGTTCCTGGGCGCGTCAACTGGTAAGGTCAATAATACCGTAGGTGTAGTGCACGTTTTCTCGCCCTCATTCTGGCGCAGATTGCGGGTGTTTTCCTCCAGCAGGTATCTCCCACCAGCAAAGCACTGTCCCAGCCGAGACAAGCTCTAAGCTCTTCACTGATCTCCCGACATGTGCGCTGGAGATGTAATTGCTACATTCCAGAAAAATTGGGTCTCATCGA
Source organism: Gryllus longicercus (assembly GCA_038098605.1). Taxonomy (NCBI): domain Eukaryota; kingdom Metazoa; phylum Arthropoda; class Insecta; order Orthoptera; family Gryllidae; genus Gryllus; species Gryllus longicercus. The sequence continues at coordinate 644,712 of JAZDUA010000338.1, read as the reverse complement.
AATATTTGTATATTGTATAAATTTGCAAGGTTTTAAACACGGAAGTTAATAAAATAAAATAGTTTTTCTTTTAACCAATGCGCAGATCCAACTCCTTTATCGAAAGCCAGAATAGAGAAGTGTTGCTCGCGCTCACTTCCCGAGGAAGGAGATGTGCATAGTAGAATTTCGATCACTCGATTCATCGTCAATCAGTACGAAAAAACGCAAAATGTTTTCGAACTTTTTCCCGTGACCATGAAATTGTAGATGATGACGAAAGACTCGGTACCTATAGAAATAATCCGTTTGAACTTGGCATATCAATAAAAAAAAAGTTTTCACCGCGATATCATCATTTGGAAGGCAAGTGTTGATCAATTCACCCTTAGAACATTCTGGGTTCATCGATGTTTCAATAGTAACTGCAACAATTCGCAACGCCAATCGTCCGTAGCGGCCTGCGCCTACCTGTGCCGCCATTCGCACAGGCAGGCGACCGCGGCGCGGCGGGGCCGGCCGAGTGCCGTTAAGGTCCGGCGCTGAGCAGACGCCGCCCGGCGGCAGCCGGCGCAGCGCCGCCACGCGAAGCACGATTCCAATACGCTCGCGAATTTTATAGTCCTCCTTCCTGCCTTTCCAAGCAAGAATTCTTCGCTACATTCCTCTCCTCCGCTTTCACACTGCTATTCACTGATCAAGACTAGTCGACGTTTCGTTCTGCATTTCCAAGTCGAGGGCGAAGCTCGGACCTTCGGCTCTCGTGTTCATGTGTAACATCCGTGGGTCTGTGCAACGCATAATTTACGTTGCGTTTAATGTCCACAAAAGTGATGCGACGAGAATCCGAACCCGCGATTACGGCTAGTACGCTGCCAGTTGTGGCACGGGTTGTCTATACATTTCTCGTGCCGAAACTAGGCTTCACCGTTACCAGGGCTCAACGCGCCTGGGAGAGCTTCGAACGGCGAACTAAATTTCGGCTGCGACTTACGACGCCGCTGCTATCGGTTGGTCAGCAGACGACGGAACCGGCACCGACGGCACGGCTGTGGGGGCAGTGGCGAAGGCGGAGCAGGAGGCGGTGGAGGCGGCAGAGGAGAAGACTGAGGCGGCGGCGGCGGAGGAGGAGGAGGAGGAGGAGGAGGAGGAGGAGGAGGAGGAGGAGAAGACGGAGGAGGAGAAGACGGAGGAGGAGGAGGAGACGGAGGAGGAGGAGGAGGAGGAGGAGAAGACGGAGGAGAAGACGGAGGAGGAGGAGGAGACGGAGGAGGAGGAGGAGAAGACGGAGGAGGAGGAGGAGGAGAAGACGGAGGAGGAGGAGGAGGAGACGGAGGAGGAGGAGGAGGAGACGGAGGAGGAGGAGGAGGAGACGGAGGAGGAGGAGAAGACGGAGGAGGAGGAGAAGACGGAGGAGGAGGAGGAGGAGGAGGAGGAGACGGAGGAGGAGGAGGAGGAGACGGAGGAGGAGGAGAAGACGGAGGAGGAGGAGGAGAAGACGGAGGAGGAGGAGGAGGAGAAGACGGAGGAGGAGGAGGAGGAGGAGAAGACGGAGGAGGAGGAGGAGGAGGAGGAGAAGACGGAGGAGGAGGAGAAGACGGAGGAGGAGGAGGAGGAGAAGACGGAGGAGGAGGAGGAGGAGGAGGAGGAGACGGAGGAGGAGGAGGAGACGGAGGAGGAGGAGGAGGAGACGGAGGAGGAGGAGACGGAGGAGGAGGAGGAGACGGAGGAGGAGGAGTAGACGGAGGAGGAGAAGGAGGAGGAGAAGGAGGAGGAGAAGGAGACGGAGGAGGAGAAGGAGACGGAGGAGGAGAAGACGGAGGAGGAGGAGTAGAAGACGGAGGAGGAGTAGGAGAAGACGGAGGAGGAGGAGGAGACGGAGGAGGAGGAGGAGGCGGAGAAGACGGAGGAGGAGGAGGAGAAGACGGAGGAGGAGAAGAAGACGGAGGCGGAGGAGGAGTAGGAGAAGACGGCCTAGGAGAAGGAGGCAGAGGATGAGGACGCGTCCGTGGAGGCGGGGGCGGGGGCGGATGCGCCTCGGCGCCGCCAGGACGATGCCCCGCGCCGCTGCATCGCCCGCTGGCGCTTGCAACACTCGCGATGAGGCACAGCCCAAGCGGGTTCACGCTCACTTGCAGAGACACGTGAAATGCAATGGGCAGCCATGTGGGAACTAAGAATAACATCTTTTGTCGAAGAAAACGTAAAGTAGGCAACGTTTCACGAGCTTTAACATTACAAGATTTACTTTCACATATTTTGTGTTCTGCTACCTGTATGATTTTTTCTGAAAGAACTGACCAGCCGAATGAGTCCAAATGAGTGCCGATGAATCCTCTGCACTCATTTCCCGAGTCAAATGTCCGACAATTCCCGATTTTCCAGTGTTCTTTTTATCTTTTCCTGGCAATATTTTTAATTTCAGACAATGTACAGAAAATATTGAAACTAGTCCGATACTAATTGCTGAGTTCTCGGATTTCGTCACAAATTTTTTTTGTCGTTTTCTTCAAAAAATAAAAATTGAACAAAAAATTATGAACTTATGTTTTTAAGGCATAATATCTAGTTGTATAAGCTCCTGAAAATGTCATCTGTCTTAACAATTCTTCTACAAATTCCCAGATTTTCGCTAACTTTTCCAGGGCAATGAAATTTCCTGATTTTTTTTTTCTTTTTTTTTTTCTTTTTTTTCCCAAATGCGGCCCACCCGGAGGTTCTGACTGCGACTGGAGATCGACCTCAACTGTTCTTCGCAATGGATGGGTCAGTGACGCTGAGCGGCGCAGTCTCGGGTCTGCTTGTTGCCACACGGGCTTGTCAATGTTTCAAATCGAATATACAAATCCAATTTACATTTCCAGTCAAGCAACTTTTTATCTCGCTCTCGTTAAGTATACCGCCAGTCAGAATGGCTAATGCAGCGAAAGCGCGTACCGGCTCAGCCGCACGATGCGAAGAGACGCAGGTTCGAATTCCCTTCCATGCGTGGAGGCTTTCCCTTAGTTCTGTTTTCTCACTAACTTGGACACGAGGAGTCTATGTTACGTGTGTATTGTATAATTAGATCCACGTCCCATTGTAGTGCAGAGGTTGTGTTTGGCTCGAAAATACTTTCGAAAACCGTACAACAAATCATACGGGAAAAAAACCTTCTGAAGGTAAAGCTCGTGGAATGTGACCTACTTAAAATTTATTTGACTAAACAGTTTTTTTTTTAGTTCTCACATAGCAGTGCATTGCATTTCATCCATTGGGCAGTTGGTAACGACGAATCCGCCGGCTTATTAATTGCACTATGTGAAACTTACAATAAGAAGAAAGGAAAATAAAGAATAAATAGTAAAAAAAAGATGCAAACAACGTTGGCAAAGCAATGTATCAGAGAACAGTTTAAAATGAACTTAAAAACCTAAACAAAGAGTATTTAAAGGTTTAGACGCAACGTTCTGAACGATTTAAGACACAGACTAACCTGAAATTGCGCAATATACCTGCAGACTCTTAACACGACGTGGCAGTTCTACGATATTTTTTTGTAGCTCCTCAATAAAATTAAAACTATACCACATAATAAACCGCAAATTACGGACTTGACTCTTTAATATCGCCATCACATCAATAACATTGCTTATTAATCAAAACATTTTCTCTAAATTCTACCATGCGTGAAAAGCACCATTGGATTTAACTAGCCTCCTCAACTCCAGGAGAGAAGCGCCAGGGAACTGCACGAACACAACCGGTTTTGCGCTGCACAGTGATGTCACACATGCGTCACCACATCAGATGCGCCAGCACGTTTGTAATTCTTTAAAGACACGGCTTGTAAATTTCCTCTCATCTTCTTCTTCATGGTTTCCGACATCAATCACCTACATTTTTTTTCTTTTTTCTTTTCTCCCTCTCCCAAAAGCAGGGGTCGTGTACGCGTGCGAACGCCTGTCGCTGGCCGAGAGAAATCGGGGGTCCGCTTAGCGCCCGCGAGTAGTGCAAAGACTAGTGCAAAAAGGCCCGCGTCCCGGCTCGTGTAGCCGCAGGGGGGTTTCTTTGTGAGCGAGAAGTCCCGTTGCAAGAGCGGGCGGCGCTGACTCAGCGGGGCCATGCTAATCGCTCGGTGGCCGACCGCGCCGCGGAGCCGGTCCGGCAACAGCCGCCGCCCTCGGCCTGGCTTGCGACGTCCGCACACCGCCCGCCGATGACTGACGATCCCGGGCACGTCAACTGATATGGAAATCAGTCCCGTTGGGGTTGTGGATCGTTCATCCCGGACGGTGGCGGTGACCCTTCCCCGCTGGATGGTGAGGTACACGCCGGCTTCCGGAGGATTTCCCCACCAGGTGTCTCCCAGCAGCGGGGCACCGCTCCAACCGGGACAAGCTCTACGCTCCCGACTGGACTTTCGACATGTGTGGTAGTGTAGAGCATGTGAGTGCGTGTGTAAGTACGGGTGAGGATCTGACAAATAAAACGAAATGGCTCGCTGTCCGTGGCCCGTTTGTCAGGGTACTGCACCAGCATTGCAATAGCATCGATCAGATAAGACGGCCGCAAAAATTCTCCTTCAGAGAGCAGCTGAATTCGACCTAGCTATTCAGCTAATATCGAAAATTCGCCAGTGGGAACTCTCACCCTAGGATCTCACTATCAGAGCAAGCAGAGGCCATGATAATGCTGTTTCTGAGCCGACATCCGTTGACGTTGACGATTGAGTGGTCGCCCACTGACCAGTTTCGTATTCATCTTGCTCCCGCGTTCGCTCGGCGCATTTTGTTTCGGTGCTCAGCCTTCCTTTCCACGCCAGCTTTCCTCTGACTGGAAAATTCTAAAATTCCGACCATATTTTATTTTTATGCGGGACATGAATTATTTTAAATATAAATGTTCTCTTACATCTATGCTATTATTTGTATTGTGTCATTTCAGGTTGTGGTGGTAATTTGCAAGGTCTTCCAAGAAGGCGCGGATCCACGGGGAGGGAAATGAAGAAAATTTCCCGACCCAAAATTGTCAGTAACTATTAATTTTAACTTGTTACGAAACTGCCAAGCAAAAATATTATCGTGTACACATTAAAACAAATAAAATAATATCGCAACATGAGCTGAGTTTGGCCGGCGTCATTCTACATTATCTCTAATATGACACAATCGACCAAAACATATTGAATAAAAGAAATTCCTCTCCCAAAATTCGCCTCTGGATCCACCCCTGCTTCAAGACACCAGAATCAATGAACTACGCACACATCCACGTGCGCCTGCACACGTACACCAACATCATAACCCACCTACATCGCGCGCGACAAATTCGTACAAGCCACTGCCCGTTGTAGACGCAACTGTTCATGCGCAGTCTTGTATGTAGAGGCGATTCAAACCTTACGGTATTTTGTTACAAAAGGAAGCTTGGCCGGCCACCACTAAAACGAGAGAATAGGCGTTTTCACATCAGAAGTGTTACAGCTGAACGCCAACAAGACGGAAGTAAAAAGTAAAAGTCGGTCTAAGCATCTCTTATCTGTTCAATCCTCTTTGAACTCGCCTCTCACGAGTTCGTGTACACATCTTGGTCAACACCAAAGTGCTAACAGCGCCATGGTCGCGTCGGCAAACTTCCTGCTGGCGTGGGGAAGTGGTTGGCAAGACCGCCAACCGGCGAAGAGATAGACGGGCAAACGGACGGACGGACAGACAGGCAAAATGACATACATATAGATAAACGGACAAATAGATAGATAGACAAATAGAGAGATAGACGGACAAACGGACAGACAGATAGACGGACAAACGGACAGATAGATAGACGGACAAACGGACAGATAGATAGACGGACAAACGGACAGATAGACGGACAAACGGACAGATAGACGGACAAACGGACAGATAGACGGACAAACGGACAGATAGACGGACAAACGGACAGATAGACGGACAAACGGACAGATAGACGGACAAACGGACAGATAGACGGACAAACGGACAGATAGAAAGATAGACGAACAAACGGACAGACAGACAGGCAGACAGACGAACAGTGAGATGGACGGACGGACAGACAAAAGGAATGACGGGCGGGCGCGCGGCGGAGGCAGTGGGTCGCGGCGGAGGGAGGGGGGGGGGGCGGCGCAAGCGGCGGCGCGCGCCGGAGGCCGAGGTCACTGACTCGCGGCGGCCCCCGCCGCTGCGCCGCGCACGCCTTCGCCTTCCGCAGCACCTGACGCCGCGCCGCGTCCGAGTCCTCACACACTGCGAGTTTAAAACCCTTTCACGGGGCACCCCGTCGGTTAGAATTCAGGAGTTGCGGAGAAATGAGTTTTCGAGCCCCTTAATACTGAGTTTTTATTAATATGATTCCTCCCAACACACTTCGCACTATTCTTACAATTGCTTATAAAATAGAGGAATCGGGGGCGCAAAGAAACGCACTACTCTCTGAATCATTCCGCCTGAGATATGGCATAATGTTCTGGGGAAATACATCTTATAGTTCCCAGACTTTTAGATTACAAAAAAGAATTGTACGAATAATAAGCAAATCCCACCACGTGATTCTTGTAAACCTCTCTTTATCAATCTAGGTATCTTACTATTACATTGTTTCCTGATATATGAATCAGTGGTTTTTGTCAAAAATGATTTAAGGGCAGGAATATATTTTCAGCAAACGCTGATGTCTATAAGAACAACACTCAACGTAGTAATCATATCCATCAGGTGATCTACAACTGGTTATATTAAATGTCCCCAGTTCAATAATAATTATGTTCTATCATCACTTATGCAATACGATTTATATGATAACGCAACGTTCTTCAAGTCAAGTTCATGTAACTAGACACAAATATTTTAATTGCAAGTAATTTTGATGTGCCACACGAACAAACAACAAAACCCTTCGAACACACACCAGAAACCAAATTTTGTTGTACAATAAAAATAATGATATCCAGTACAAGCTGTGCAATTCCAATATTTTCCAAATTCCCAGACGTCAAAAGTCTCCAAAACATTCAACATAACCCCTCTAGCCATTTACAATACACCTGCATGCACGCCCCACGTTTCTTTACTACTTTTCGTCCCTTGCATGTGCCCCTCTCATCTTTGACACAGAGTTGGACCTATTTGGGAAATCTCAGATGGCGATATTTGAAACCGCATGAGCAACCGACGGCACCAATACGCGGTGGGCACGACTGGCATGGCATCGCAGACACTTGGCGCGAGTGGGCGTGGTGAAATGGGGTGGGGAGAACGACCGACCGCGGCCTTGACCGTGACCTTGACTACACGCGCCGCCTGCGAAACACTTGCGGGTCGCGGGGTGCAGGAGAGAAAGGACCGCTGACGAAAGGGGGTGTGGCCCATTGCAAAATGGCCCGCCGAGCTGCTCCTTTCTCCGACCCTAGTCGGGTTCGTCCCGCCATTTAAGAAGCAAGCACCCTGACCACAGGAATGTATACGAGTACAGGCGGTCAATTTAGATTTACCATTCCACTCATGAAATTAATCCCAATGGCCCAATAACAGGGGCGTGTCTAAAAAATTTGTTTTTTTTCTATGCGATTTTTTTGCAACTCTCTACCGGTCAATCATAAGCTGCGATACAGTCATAGGAGACCTTGTACACTGAGCACGAACTGTTAACGAAAGGGCGATTATCATAGCAATTATCCATGAGAAGTGGGGATATTTTCAAAGGTTTTGGGTTTATACGAAGGGATTTCAGTGCGAATAAACAGTTTCTAATACCAAGGACAGCAAAGCAACCATAAGCGAAGAAGGAAGAATTCTTAAAACCGGTTTCAATGAATCCATTTTCAAGCAATTTTACTGTTTAGCAAAGCCACGTGCAAAGTAAGGAAACCGAGGCGCATGGAGTCGTGAGCTGTATTTTACGCTGTGAATTTGTCGAGTAAGAGGTTTCCTGCACCACGTTGTTCTTCATCCCACTTAGCAATAAATTTAACCTAAAAAAATATACACAACAGAGTTAATAACTTGCAAATATGACCATGAGTTGACGCAATGATTGTGCACTAAGCTATCGATATATCCATCAGTGCGGGAAATGTGAATCGCAGTTCTTGTCCACGGAGAAAAATGTGTTAACACGAGTTTCATTAAGATAATTAATATCTGACGCATTCTGAAACTGTTGGACATAACTTCATTCGTAGAATAGTCTTATTAATACCACTAGAGCAATGAAAATTTCGAAATATATTTTCTAGTCAAAAGCACCGAGGTATCGCCTATGACAGAAATTGCAGCCATTCCCTGCGAAAATGTTTGAAAATGCCCTGTGAGCATCAGCGGCGATAACCGGGTTCAGATGCAGTGCCTCCAAAAAAATAAAATATGCATTTGAAATTCGCCCTGCATCGAGTTCGGTCAGATCGATCACGGAATAATCAATCTGAGGAAAATTATGTGTACGATTTTGGCGCTACTTTTGCACACGATCAGAGATTGTTGAATAAAATTACCATTGGGGAATTCACAACCATGAAGTAGAATCAGGAAATGTAGATCACGGGATTTGGTCAGAGTGAGTTAGAAATATTAAAACTAATGACTAAATATTTTAATATTAATACAAACTAATAATATTAATGCTGTTTTAATATATCTAACACACTCCGACCATATCAGTGATCTACAGTTCCTACGAAAAATAAGTTTTCGAGAAAACCGTCATAACATGCACTTACGTTTCGTCATCGATGGTTTGCAGTATTTACATTACGCATACGAGGAAGTACAATGGATGTAATTTGGACTACTCCAGTGCAACTGGTAAGTGTGGCGCTATTTCAGCTACTTTGTGCACGAATACCATGAATGACCGTAATCGGGGCGGGGCCCGTCGAGGTAGGGCGGGTCGAGGCGGGGAAGGGCCGCGCGGCGGTGGACCAGGAGGAGAACGGGGACGGGCCCACTGCTGGAAAGTAAATAACATTGCTTTTATTGTACACAGTAAATGGATTCCATTCATATACCTGCGAGATTGTCAACGCCCGGTTATTTCAGATAATTTCTAATATTTCCTAAGCATCTCTGTGATCGTTTTCCACACTTCCCGTAAAAAAAATTACCAGAACATTGGAAACAAAACAAAAAAAACTAATTACAATAGTTCCCAATAAAAAAAACCACAGAATGTCTAATCCCTCTTTAACATTAATCCTCGATGAGATTAACCGTTTATTTCTAAGACGAGTATATCTTAATAGATTCTCTTTATTTACTTAAAATGTTTCCAAGCAAAAGCGACGGCATCCTGCAATGAGGGCTGTCGAAGGCCCGTGCCCTAAATCGACTTGCAAGCTCACGTCTCACGCGGGTCCGCAACTCCCCGCGGGAAAAGAGTTTACAATGACTCGTAAACGTGTAGCTGGCGTTATGCAAGCAAGGCGTCAAAACAGTGCCGCATTCAGTTCTCCCAAATAGGTGCACACTCCTTTCTTGTGAAAAAGGGGAATTAAAAATCGAATTTTTATTGCAAAGAGGAAGTTGAAAATGCATCCACAACAAAATCTCACTCGAAATTAAATTTGCATGCACGTATGCACGCTCTACAAAAGCGAATGAAAGGGCGGCCAGCGAACCTGGGCCCCTTGAAAACCTGAAACAAACCGAACTCGGAAAGGTCTGGAAAACGCGGGAAGACTGGATTTGAAAATCGAGATTTCTTTCGCTACTTACATATTTATCGCCAATATTTATCACAGATTCACATACGTCATCGTAATTACCAAAATGCACGATTCAATTGAGTACATGATAATGGCGAGTGTTAAAATAGTTTGTAAGAAAGGTGTGCTTATGCTTCCTTACGCTTTAGGGCTGCGAAGTCTTTGCTTCCCCTCGAGTCTCCGGTCACACGACTTCACACACTGCCGTGTGCATACTTGACGTACAAATGGCTAGTAGGTAGCTCCACAGAGCACCTCTCCGAGTACCTAGCAGGGGCACAGGTGAGATACTCGTTTTCGCGGAAAAAAGTATCTCGCCGGGAACTCGACCTCGCGCCTCTTCTTCGACATCGGCGGTGTCCGTTTGCTGCGTTGCCGTTCGAATCGTCGGGGGAGTTATCATCCTATGATTCCCAGACGGAATTTCACCTCATTTCTTAGAAGAGCGCAGGTGAAGCAGGTAGGAAGGAGACACTTCTACGCACGTGATTTAGTAAGGAACACATACTTTCGTCTCGCCACAAGACACAAAGTTAAAATTTGTTGCACGGTGTTATTTATAATTGAAGGCAAAAAAGTACCTAGCAAAATATTAATTTCTAAGATCTCTGAAAAATATTTTTTGGGACCTGTGTTTGTAATCAGGTTAAATCAAGAAAACCTTCCCCATTTTGTGTTATCGCAAGATCGACTTCGGAATTACTGTTTCATTATGGTTTCAGATGAAGTAAGACAATTAAAAAATAATGCTCAACACAACAAATATTAATTTTAATTATTGATTGATTATTGATTGGCACCTATCACAATATCGCTTTTGCTAAAGAGGCAAAAAAAGGAACATTTTCCCTTTATTTGAAGTTAGAACGACGCTCACACACGATTATTTATTTACTAATTAACTAAATGTTAAATTGTCTGTATTTTTATACTTCCCTCCATAAAAGAACATGTAGCACCTTTCAACTGTTTTTACATTTCCCTCGTAACCACAATCCTTTCGATCCAGGTAAGTTATACTGTGTATATGAAGCTCCGTTTCGACGACAATAATAAGCTGCAACGTATCAGTAAAAATTAGAGACATTTTACAATTTTTTCTGTAAATGATTTCCTTTTTTATAGAACGGCTTATAATAATGGCGCAGGCCCAAATTTTCACTGAATTCTGTTATTTTTTAAAAATTGCAAACGTTTTAAAAAATTTCGGCGTCTTCTTACAACTACAATATTGACGAAACATATTTTCCTTCTGAATGACATTTGTTCCTCAAAATTAATCTTTAAATGAGACCATGAATCAATTTTTTTGAAATATTATTAATTACGCGTAAAATCTCGGCCATTTTTTAAACATTTTTTTTTCTTAAAAACGTCTCCGATTTATTTAATCGGATAGTACGAAGTACGAATTGAATTTTTACAATTTTCTAAAAATTTAGTGAGTTAAACGTAAATAGGACTTGAGCAAATTTCTTACTCGCACCTGGCTCTATCCGAGAAAGAAAAAAAATCCCAAAATTTGAAGCCATTTTTAGGAAAATTTTGAAAAATATTAAAGTTTGTACACTCCAAAATCAAAATATCCGTTTCAAATTCACAGGGGCTCGAGTTCGACCAGATAGAAAGGAGAATGTCAATTTTGGAGAAAATAATCTGAATGGTTTAGTATCTCCCTAAACTTAAGCCGCTAGTGTCGAACATAGAGGGGCAGACTTTTTTGCTATAATCAATTTTTCGGTATCGAGGATTCATAACATGTAGATTCTGACTCCACAACGAATTAAGAGGTACCTAATTTTTTATTATAGATAGGACCAAGAATTGTCCACTTTTTTGGTGTAAGGGACCCACAATACGAGTTTTTCAATCGCCCACCACTTTACATTGCAGCGTAAATAGCATCTCTATTTCATTGCGAAAGAGAAAAGTGAATGAAATTAGACTCTAAAAATTCAAAATTTCAGAAAAACCGTCCGGCTTGACGTGGTACGACTTAAGCAATATCGTGATCTTCCGAATAACTAAATATGTAATTATTATTCCTAGCACAGTGTGTCGAATATTTTATAACTGTATGTTGAATTAGTCTTTTGCTGATTCAAGAAAAAATTTCGTCATCCCTCTCAACAATTTTCTACATCTTTATCCAGCATTTCATTCATGATATTTAATTTTTTGCCGAATTTCTTTCTCTGGACAAGAAACTTGACCAATGAGTTTAAAACAAAAAAAAACAAACACACAAGCAATGAAGTTAATGTCAAATGGAAATTCTTTCACTGGCACATTGGGGGGGGGGGGGGTAGAAAGTCAACCAAAAATTCAAAAGTAATAAATAACATGTAAAAAGTAAAAATGCCACACCTATAAGAGCATCATCTACTCACGGAACTGAAAAGTGACATAGTGTGAAGAACTTTAACCAGTCTAGTCTCTCTCTCAAAACTCACCATAAAAACAATGCAATGGAATCGTCCTGGGCATTTGCCGCACATCTAATTCATTAATCTCATACGTAACATAATAATATGAGAATGGCACACTAACGCACAATATGCACCATGAACATACTTCACACTGAATCTGATGAATAAATGAGTCTCTAAAACAGTATACTACAGTTCTAAAGTTTAATTGTAAGTAACAATGAAATCAAACTATCTAGAAGGAATCAACAAATTAAATAATACCCTCTTCAGTCACAAGTTAAGAAAAATTTCTAGTAATATACATATCAACAAATGTTGACAACGTGTCATCCTTTGTTGTAAAAATAAACCCAAAATAAAGAAACATATCACATTTAAATACAGAATTTCTGGTCATCTGGCACTTCCCAACGGTAATCCCATTTTTCAAGGTACAAATTAACAATAAATACAACAGTGACGAATTCTTTACACTTCTTCCAACACTAAAAAATACATGCAATTAGTTTTCATTGCAATACATGCAATGAACATCTACAAAATACTATTTCTAAAATGAAATACCACTCCATCTCTAGAAAAGACAAAATGAAAATAATTAAAAACAAATTTAAATTTCCATTTCTCATTAAACATAAATAACGTTTGTTTTGACATTTGTATCAAAATTGTACACCATCACTAGAAAATATAAACCAAAATAAAAGAACTATCCCACTCATTAAGAGTAAAAATCATTTTTGTACCTATCTCTTAAAATATGTGCAATAGGTAAGTTTAGACATCCTGAACACACAACTGAACTCTCAAGTAATTATCTAAAAAATATATATTTTATAGCACAACACTATTCCTGACAATAAATACTACTTCATTTTGTCCCATTGGAGTCAATAGTGAATGAAAGGATTACAAAATTAAAGATCAGTAAATGCACCACACACGATTATTGTATTAAATCCAAAAAAATACTTACAACATTTTCTCTGACTGTGTTGTGAAAGATTTGTTCCCGGGTATCCGGATCATCTTCCATCTTCACCTATTAGTCAATATATTCTCATATAAGTGTATTATGACAAACAGCCACATTTTCTTTTCACTGACTTCACCGAAGACGTTTATATTCAATGAAATGTGGCTCACACATTTGAACTTCTTTCATATTAATGACAACAAGAACTTCACCAAATGACCCATTACAGGCGATAACATTCGTACATCAGATTCAAGTCTGACAGACCGCCACCAACACACAACCACACGCGTCTCGAGCTTCCTCGGAGCAACTGCCATGTATTTACACAGGCGGGCGGACTAAAGCCCAGAGCTACATACGAACCACGAAGTCTGTAAGGTAGAAACTAAACTCCGGTAGTGGGTATATGTATGAAAAGTGTGGCAGTTAATCGGACTTACTTAACTTCAGCGACATCACGCGGGTAAAAAGAGAACCTTTAAAGACATTTTCGACCAATGGCAACCAACCTCATGTGTTAAGTCAACCCTATCTACATTTACTTACGAACACTAAAGAGTAGATGGCGTTGGTACGCCCGTCGTTATTGGACAAAAGAAAAAAAGCCGAGGAAAGTTTGTTTATTCACCGCGTGATATCGCTGAAGCTAACTGAGTCCGACTAGATGCCGATGTTTCTCGTACATAACTATTCCGTGTTTTACTTACAGACTTCGTGATGAACAAATGATTAATGCTGCCAATGTAACCAAAACCAATGTAGACAACATAGTATTCGATCAGACTGAAATTCAAATATATATAAGTGTTTGTGAGCTTAGATCTGTAAAGAATGGTCACAAGAAAACATTAGAAAACAGTTTTATATTATCGTTGATTTCCAAGGTTGCAAATTTTGTAAATCATATGTGAAAATAGTAATTCGTGTAACAAACAATAAAAAATGCTTCGTATCTGCACAGCAGTTTCTTGCTGACTGCTCTTCTTTTACGTCTAGAAGGTAGACTCTGAGGGTTCTAAATATTCCCAAAGAAAAAGTTTTTTGGGTTACAATCGAAGAAAAACGAAAATTTTGGGAACTAACAAGGCGACAATTCTGAATTGTTTGCGGCCTTGCGATCGCGCCCGATTTTAGGCCGTTTCAACCGTATTCTACCACCAGGCCGACTGAATTGCAATGCTCTCTCCGTTCGCAAATGACCCAAAAGCGGCTTCGAATCTTGGACATGCGCGCAATGTTCCAGTAACATGCAGATTCCAAAGAAACGGGAAAATTATCTAGGGAGTCCTTTCCAAATCGACTTGTACACACTCCGCACAAGCTAGTATCTTTTTTCCCCTCTTTGGGAGGCGAGTAAGAATTTTTATAAATTACTGTACGAACTAAACTCTTCCCATTCTTAAGGGTCACAATTTCAAGGACATTCTTTTTTCCATTTCACAATCGCTCCTAGAAATTCAAGGCGTGGAAAATATCAAGGGGTGAATGTTGTAAGTATTTTGAGGAGGGGGGGATCACTTTTGATTTTTTTTCATAACATGAAATAAAAAATGTACAAGAACATTAATAATACATACAATTTGCTTTGGGCATACTGGTAATTATTTTAAATAAATTAAGTATTTTTTTTTAAATGCTGGTAGTGGGGGAGAGACATAGCTCCTGTGGATACAACACTAATGTCCACCAGCAGAGCAATTATTTTGGACAGAATTCAATGTTATTCCTCAATACTAGTTGGGAAGATATATAAGTACCCCATGGACCTCAAAGTTTTTGGTTTTGTATTTTCCCAGTTCTTCCAAATCAGGATCACTGTCAAGACATGAAAGAATTTGTGTAAAATGTTATTTACTTAACATATCTTTGAAAACTCTTATTGTTTAATTTTTATCTTTAAATTTTTGTATTATGTGGTTAGATGAAAGAGTGGGCCTGATGGCCCAAGTCTCACCCCATAAATTAAGTCACTATTATTATTACTACTGTCTAGATAATAAGGACATATTTCTGAGAATTTGTATTTTTTTTCACTTGAAATAACATTAAAAATTAATAGCACAGTATGGAAGAAAACATTATTATTGAATGTTGGCTAGAAGTAAAAGAAAATGTCTGGGAATACTCCTTTGCGTTTGATGGGATATGCCCCCTCCCTCCCTGGATCCATCAATGTTTTTTGTAATGTCGTACGTCCAGTGTGAAGTAAACAGTGCTGCTTCTCTTTTTGTAAGTAAAATGCTTCTTTATATGTTGTTGCTTAATTTTTACCCACCTCTTTCAGATCCTTAAAGAAGTTTCTAAAAGTTACATTTATAAATAATTTTAAAGAGACCTGCTTTCATGACCCAACTACGGGGCCCTTTAATATACTTAAATATTAAAAATACAAAATAAGTGGATATGAAAATTGGTTATAACACTTGCAATTTAAAATATTTTACCATTTTGCTGAAAACAAATTGGGGGTAATGAGCATGTCCAGTAATACATTAGTCCACCTGCTCCTAAATTCAACTTGCTTCTTAGATCAAAAACTCCCTCAAGTTTCTTCAAAGGGGAATTCTCCCTTATTTTACTTCTGCAAGAAGTTGGACTTTGGTTTCATTATTTTCATTCTTTTAATGTTTTGAAAATATGTTGCCCTCATATGGGCTTTTCTAAATTCTGCCTTTTTATAGTGTACATACTATTGATTTCAACTTCACTTTTTTGCCTTATGTAACTTTTTAATGTTTGTAAATGACTTTTCATATGTTGACTGCCACCTAAGAGAACAAGAATACTGCTGTGGCCTATGTAGTCTTTCAGCATTCGGAATTTCTCTGTTGATTTCAAAAAGGTTCCTTGACTTGTGGCCAAGACCAAATGGTATTTCTTACTCTAGAAGCCATGAAGAAAATAACATGTGTCAACAAGTTGGGCGAAGATACTGTGGCCCCACGGAGTTGGTATGGGCATCCCTTGAACAAGACCGAGGTGGTTGCACATGGCCATACTGCTTTTTAAAACGGAAAGCTGTGTTAGCATGAGGCAGTTAATACGAATAGAAAGTTTTGTAATTAAAAGATTTTTTTTTTATTTTCACAAGTATACCCTGCTATATTTTTGTATTCATTAATTTTTTAACAATTGTAACACGTTCTAAACATTTTATTGAATTAATGTTTTAGCTTTGCAAATTTAAATAAACTTCGCAAGAAATAATTCTGTAACCAATGTTTAAATTGACCTAAAAATACTTTTTTCTAATAGCCTAGATTGTCTCGAGGTTATACTCTCATGTAACAATAAAAAAAATAGCATTAATGGTAGTGTTAAAGAGGGTATAGACTCAACTCTCCTCTAAAAGAATTTTAAAAAACTACCAATAAGGAATGCACATGATCCCATTGAAATATTGATGTTATTTCAAGCAAAATGTGAACAAATTCATTAAAAGTGTTCTCTTTGTACAATTTCTATTTACTTCACATTTAAACAATAAAAGTAAGAATAGATTTCAATGATATATTTCATTCTGATTTGAATACTAATAACCATTTATCATGCATTCAAGTGCCTCCAGTTCCATCAACACACTCATTTTAATTACATCATATCAATGGCTTAGAATAATATACACATTGTATGTCCAAAATTCCTAGATACGAGAAAACCGATCTTAAAATTTTGAAAGGTTCAGTTACTTACTGAACACCAATATTTGCTTTCTGGGTAAAAGCATAATCCCTTTTATATGGACAATCTTTTTACACTAAATAGGTATGAATGAGAGGTTTCCAAAACTGATATTAACTCAAAAATAGCCAAATGTTGATATACATTGTTTAAGCACAAAGCTATCGATATGTATTGGACAAGAAAAGAAGAGGGGAAAAGGGGGGGGGGGGGAAGTACCAAGAACAGCACACTGTTCTCAACATGTTGGCCTGTCACTGAGTACAAGGAAATAAAAACACTCTATTGATTTTGGCCAAATACTATATTCATTGTTATGTGACAATTGCATGAGCAGTATATTCTAAAAGCAATGTTTTAAAAATTTTAAAAAACTAATAACAATTCTTTTCAACAATTGTTTTCATTTCATAATAGACAATGTACATACTGTAATACAATGAATACACGGAATACATGCAATAAGTCCAGTGTATACTAGGCAAGGAATATGAACTGGAAAATTATTCTTCAATTAAAAGAGAGTGTACAATGACATTTGATCAGCTAAGATGTGGTTATCCAATCATGAGTTTCAATTTCAAAAATTAAGTTCTAATAAATCTCCCAATTGAATAGAGTGTCCCAGCTGATGAAATATCAGTTTACCCTCTGCTTTAATCGCAGTTTACAGCTCAGGTGTTTGAGATGTGAACAAAAATCGACTAGTAGTGTAAAGCAGAGCAAAGTGAACTTTAGATATCTGAGTAGCTTTAACATGGTTTCACTAGCAAAGCTCTCAGTTTATCTCCCCATACAACTTGGATGTAACCACAGGCTGATACTCAAGGTACAATGTACTTCTTTGTATTTGCACAATGATCTTGTGTACAATTGAACAAAAATTTCAAAAAGCTAATTCTCTTTTATCTCATTATGATACAGTCATGACAACTATACACATATTAAAACAACTGCCTTTTAAGGCACAATATAACTTCAAATAGACAAATGTAATAGTCAGACTAACAATGATAGACATAAAATTAAAATGGAGCAAAAGAAGATTCAAAAGTGATCAATGTCATTCAAATTCAATGAAGCTATTCCTCTGGTTTACAATCAATATAAACAACCTAAAGATAGAAAAAAAAATCTCAAAATACTTGTTAGTTTTGTTACAAAAATTAAACACGAAAATCTGTAACATTAATAGTGGCATAAATGTTTCATAATATGATTCAATTAACTCATCTGTCTATATTGCTTTCTAGAACAGTGTTTCTCATCCTTTCTCTCTTGAACTTTTATTTCCGCTTTCAAATTTATTTTTTTCCTGATAGATCACAACCTGCTGCAAGTATATACTTCATTCGCTTGGTAATTAGAGTATGTTTTATAGCCAATTTTTGAGATATTTGAGAAAATACATTCACATAAAAAACATACTTTAATTATTTCACAGTCAGTAGGAATTCAACTTCCAGAAATAAAAAAACTTTTTCTTCTAGAAGTTCTCTTTATAAGAAAAGTAACAAAATTTCACCTCAATTTACTGATAATCTGAGATAGAGAAAGATACAAATTTACCCACACCTTTCAGTTATCCACATTTGTTGCATCATCTACAGTGAACTGATGAAGAAATATCTTGAGAAGATGACTGAATAAGTAGTACCAATGTCTATAAGAAATATCTCGCTTTGCTTTCCATCACACTCACTCTAATTTTATTTTCTCCAGTGACCTACAAATAAACCTAATTTAAAAACGCCGTCCGGATGAGAAAGTTTGTTGTAGAGGGCATTTCAATTTACCAAAATACACTGACTATTCCAGCAATTTTTTTGTAAGAAAGTCTGCAATAACATTGTTCAATACACAAGTGAAACTTCATTCATAATAAGCATTGTAATATACAAAGGCATAACATGAAGTCTACAATGGAGAGAAACAAAATGATATAGTTAAAAAAATTTAAAATTTTCATTCCTCTATTAATTTTGTTTCATACTCTGCAAGAAAGCATACATAGCAAATTCATTAAGGGTCAACAGTAAATTATCACCGACTGACATTCCAGCCCTCTACAACAACCTTACGAAAGTTTTCACCGAAGTTTCAGTGAAACATTATAACTAAAACTAAACCAGAGCCCAAAACCTGTTGTCCAGAGTCGAAAAACTGATCATGGGCATTTCTCTCACTCACATGATTTGGAGCCACATGTGGGGGCTTCAAAAACATGTTTGGAGATCATTTTATAGAAAGCAATGCAGGTTTTTATCCTATCCATTTCTTTCCTTTCCTACTCCACTAATACTTGAATGATAATGATATTAGTATATTTGAGTCCAATTCATCACTTTTTTGATAGCGAAATAAGTGTGTAGAGAACCATGGCACATTGCCAATAATTAACTTGCAATTTTAATCATAATACTATATAATTCATGTCAAATGATACTTATGTACATAATTTTACATAAATATATAAATAAATGTGACAACTCAAACTCATAAAATCAGGGGGTCTCCCTTTGTTAAACCAATGTATACATGTGATCTCAAATAGTAAATGTATTTAAAACATAATTCTGACAAGACTGTCCATTGTTTACCCATTGTTGTTTCATAAAAAATATACACTGGCATTATTTAGAAAAGTAATATACTGTACTTTACATTACTTATATTAATACAAAATGAACAATGGAGTGTAATGACAACTTTGAGCAATCAAGGTGAAGATGCATATTGAAGGGGAAAAAAACTACTGTCATGTGAAATAAATCTTACTATTTTCAAAATCTGATCAGTTATTGTAATTACAAAGTCATATTATAAAACTGTGTTTTTAATTATACCAAAGACAAAACTAACATTATCCCACAACACATTTTAGTTGAATTCTGTTTGCAACCAGATACAAATTATTCTATAGCAATTTGAATTGTAGTGTTCTCACTTGTAGTACATCACTGAAATTGGTATTGGTAAGCTACCACTGCCTGGATTCACTTACATGGAGACTCTGAACATTAAATTCACCAAAAGTACATTGATGAACAGTGAATCTATTACAAACTAGTATTGATTTTTGAAACAATATGCAATTACAAAAGAATTTTATAAATTTACACATGTCTTAAATACGTGAACTAAAAGCAATTTTCAAACAGACTAAACACATAATTGAACTCCACTCTTGAATTAGTACATTTTAAACTTATAAGATCAATAAATAACTATTACTGAAAGAAGAAAAATTTGAGACTTCCTTCAGAACTAAACTAATCATGTATTATCAATTATACAGTACAATAATTTCTGAGCATGAAAAATTTGCAATTAACAGATTCATAACTCTCCTTAAAATAACTATTATCGTGGAGGAAGACTCTACTCTTCACATAACACAAGGTCAATAAACATTTTTGATTATGAAATAATGAAGTGACCAGAATTTTATATCTTCAAGAAAAATACATACAAAACATTTGAAATAACAAATTCAATTATATTAATCAGCAATACATCAATTAGATAACTGAACATACAAAAAGATCAACAAATCCTATAAAAAATTAAAATTTGTGAATTCTTTTAGATGTTTAAATTGTGGTGATAAAAAATCTTTCAATACATTATACTTTAAGATTTATTTAGATGTTCAACTTTAATCACAGGAAGAAATTTTCCAATACATATATAAAAAGGTATCAAACAGTTTCAAAAAACTTGTTTAAACTGTTTCACCAACTTCTTTTAAACATATATTGAAACTGATTACATCTGTGACCTACTCCATAGAAACTTCTGAAATCCTGAGAAGGGGAAATTATTAAGCATTCGGAAGTATAAAAAAATTGCTGAAGTAATTTCACAAATGTGACAAACTAGGCCCTAGAGGGCCTGTTGGAACATGACTACCTCACACAAAAGAAATCAGATCATATTACATCATAACAAGAGGGATTCTTGTACATGTTTCTAGAAAATTAATTTACTCCTCTAAAGAATTCATAAACTTATTTCAAGCACTAATCAACCAGTTACACAAGAAATCTTATGTTTTCCTTCTTCATTCTTTGCCTTTGCTGAGAAGAATAATTTAAAATTCAGGCCAAAAAAGGCTTAAAAACAACAAACAATTTGCAGAAAGTTAGGAGTTGCAAAACAATCTTTAAAAATTAACGGGTGGTGGTTGCCAACTTCCATGGCTTCTGGAATCACACCAATGTATCAACGAAACCATGTTGCACAAAATTATAATTATTATTGTTCTTATTATCATCATAATTTTATTATATATTCTACAAAGAACACATGCCCATTCCCATAGAAAATTCAGAGGGGGTGCAGTCAATTGCTGACATTCAGCACAATAACAAATCAACAAAAAGTTACCTCCAGGAAATTATTAGCACTGTATCCCTCTCATATGCAACATTATTGCATCAAATTCTTGCCGCAAATGGTTCATTTACATAGAGAACATTAATGTTAACAAACTTATTTAGTTTTCAATTCTGTAGTATTAGTAGTGATATGTTTGATCAAAAGACACATTTTTATACATTATCACAAGTTTGAAGACTCCCTGGTACTTTCATTGAAAATAAGCTATTGAAATACTCTCTTTGAAGGGCACCTTGCCTTTGCATGGGAAAATTTTTAAAAATAATTTCTTTAAACAATTTTCAAAAGTGACATGTTAGGTTAACCGGATGAATGATTTTGCATTTACTTCACTAAATTACAATATGTATTGAACACGTTAACATTACAAATACAAAAGAGGTTGAATGAACATGATGAATTGTAACACCATTTCCACATTAAGAATTTTAGATTGAATATTTTTGCACTAAAAAATACTTCTTTGCGTTGAACTTCATCGTAGTTCAAATGATTGAATGCCCAAACTTTTAAATCCCCTCATAAACTATCATCCATCACCAACATTACTTTCCCCTCTAAACACAATGCTCAGGTATCCCAGGGAGAAAGAAAGAAAAAAAAGAGAGAACAGTTCCCATGATACCTGTTTGTGTACGATTTGCAATTAATACAAAAAATTAACTCAGAAGTTAACCTTCTCTTCTACAATAAAAATACATGTAAGGATATTCTGAAATTAACAAAATCAATATAATATGAGTCTTACTTTAACTTTCTCACATAATATTTATGCATTAACTGATAATTCATTTGGAACACTGTTTTCACTTTTCCACTTCATTTTTATCTTCCATTTTCAATTCAAATACTTAACATTGGCAACATGATTTCAGTAGATTAGTATTAATAATCCGATAATACTAAGATTTCGTACATACCAGTAATGAAATTTTCAACTTTCTTAATGTTTAACACAATAGGAAGGTATTAAGTCAAGGAACCCACATGGACATTTTCACCACTTTCACGTCAACACAAGCAAAATATGGTGACAATTCCTTTTAACTTGGATAGAAGAAACATCAGAATTAATAACATTATACACAAAGATAATTTACTTGATACTTTGTCTGAGGTATTATTTTAAATCATGTATATTACAGGAATAACTATCAGAAATGTAAGTACTTAAATAGCATAAACAGAAAATAGTGCAATTACAATAATTTTGAAATTCATAGCTGCTAGGATACTGAATAGTAAATTGAAATTTATTATTTCAAAAGAAATGAAATATCACTTACTTAATAGCTTTACATCCCGATTTGTTCTCAGTAATGTCAATCAGTAAGTTCACTCAACAAGTTGTTCTTGTGTGCGGTATAATACTAGTTGTGTACATTAAAATCTGTCCATAACTTCTTACAAGAAAAACATACAGAAATTGAACAGAGTAACCATTCACTTTCTAGGACAAATTTCCCAACTTTTTTCAACAATTTATAATTTTTGTTCCAAAATAAGATTTGTAGAGTATTTCACACAAATTTAACAAAACTTTAAATTGAAGCAAAACATGAAAACCTATTGCTAATTGTCAACTCTGGTATTGACATAAGAACCAATTAACAGACCATTACTTCACAAGTAAAAACTCGCCAAAAATAATGTTGGGTTAATGTATTTTAATGAATAATATTTTGTTCTAGTTTTGCCAAAAAATTTCTATATTCCAAACAAATAATTCAAATTATTTGAATTTTTCTGGTCAATGAAATTCCCCCACTTTTATGGTTTTCCAAAAAGTGGCTATCCGGTTAAAAGATGATGTGCAATGTGACTTTCGATTTTTCAAAAACCTCTTCAAAACTTGCTAGTGGAAAAAGAAATATTATTCTTACTAGTGTACATGATTAAATCACAGTATCACAGCTTTGCAATACTTTTAAAACCAAGATATGTAGCATTTCACAGAAATACCTTAAACTTCTGATAACCAGAGAAAAAGGATTTAAAAAAAAAAAAAACCCTCAAAATATACAGAATTGGAACTTTATAGAAACTAGTAAATGTGTTGATAAATGAGTTCATGTTTCTGGCAGTATTTTATATTGCTAATAATCACAATTAATATCCCCATTTCAACATGATCAAATTTGAAATTTATTAACTTTAATACAAATGACTAGCAACTCTCAAGTTTCATCTAAAATCATCATGCGTCTTTATATACATACATGCTATGCCAACAGAAACAGAATTTCAGTACAGTATAAAGATAAAATGTAAGTTAAAAAAAGGGTTCTTGAAATGAGGACACAAGACACTTAATAGTGCAGGTACTTTGTAGTGAATTTAAATTTAATTTTGCGCTGAGGGCAAGCCCTTTGCATCTACTATTCGGTCTACCTTAATTTGAAATTATTAAGCGAACAGGCCAAAACAGCCTCTCAAAATTGCCAACAACGGATATGATGTTGGGATTTTTTTATATCCTATAAGTCTATTCCATTAGATTTTACTTTTACTTGCACAGTAAAATGAGAGAGAAATTTCAACCCAAGTCACTTGACCCTAGCCAACAATTAAATTGTGACTTGACTCAAGTTCACATAAATAGTTCTTTCACATTAGGGCTTTTATAGCAATGAATAATAAAATAATATTTCTAGTACTTAATGACTGGATGGATTAATCTGTAATGTGTACAATCCATAACTTTTACAGAAAGAACACATGCTATAGAAAATAACATCCTCCAACTCTTGTAATAACTAACAAAAAAAGGTAATGAGTAATATAAATTATAATAGATGACCCTTAAACAATAACCACCTCTTTGAAATCAAAAGATACTAATCTAAGATTCCTATTAATTTCTTATTTTGCATTCTTTATGCATATGTACAGTATGAGCAGCGCTGATTATAAATATGTCATTACCAATGATAAAACTGTAACCCCCAAATGACAAATAATTCATACATACAATAGTATTATCGAGATGAACACATTTTTTTCTAAGCCCAATGAAAAAATACCACAGTTTAAGAAGGATTTGTTTACACAATTTACAAAATAACTTAAGGAATTGTTTACAAGAATTAGCAAGCTAGCCTTTTCTAGAAAGTAAGAAGAAGAAAAAATGGACATTTAAAAGTGGCTCGACCCATTTAACTTATGGCTCAAAACTGTATACATTACTTGAAGTTTTCAACTAAACTTGCCACTGAACAATCTACAGAATGTGGAAGAATGTTGTTTGGCTGTGATTATTTTCTTAAAACTTGCCTCTTGCAGTGAAGATAAGCTAGTTATCACACAAACATTTCAGATATATGTTTGTCTGTAATTCATAAAATATTATTGGCCAAAATGCTCCTAAAAACAGGATACAATTGGCCAATATATTTTGTATCGTATTCTAAATGTTAATGGTAAAAATGTATTTTCTAAATATATATGCAGCATATCTATACACACAAACTGAGGAAAATGGTGAACACATTATTCTTTGGATAGTTATCTACCAATTACTAAATGCAGAATGTAACCAATGCTAATAAATTATCAGGAAGGCATATCTTTTAAAGAAACTGTCAGACAGCACAAGAGTAAAAAGGATCTATACTTTTTGTTTCAAGTACTGCTCCAGTTGTACCAAAATACATTTACCCGCAAATGTGATATGACTCTTAATCACTCAAGATCACAGAAAAATGTATTTATTATTATGCATCCCACATTTCCCCACACTGGATACCACAGAAAAACTGTAGTGAGTGTCCATGAAATTCAGGAAAACATTAATATTCTTTAATATAAACAATAAATCACAGATACGTGAAAAATTTCACTTTTGGTGAATATTCATGTTATTTCAACAATTTATGTACTGGAACGTTCTCCCGGCAAAAGATGAAGTTTCTGCCATTACTCTCAAATATTGGTCTATGAACGAACATAAATGTATTCAAAAACTTCCAGTTTTCCAAAAAATTAAAAAATGTATATATTTTAAATTTAATTTCAAATTTATAAAATAAAAAGAGATCCTAAACTTTATGAACACCCACTCCCATAATCACACTACAAAAAAATAAAACAAACAATATTTCTTAAATGTACAATTGAAGAATAAATTAATCAAAATATACCAATATAAATATAACCAATACAATTGTAAAGAGCCTCTAACAATGAAAAATCGAGCTTTACGAAATATTAAAAGAAAAACGAGATAATATAAATAATTACAATATATGTGCCTAAAAATATATATCACATTATGATGCAGTCTCTCCAAATGTTTTGTGACCTGTTGCTTTTGCATGCTGCTGAGCCTCTACCTGACCAACAAGCATTTCTTGACAGACAAGGCACTTGAGGGAAAAGCGATGAACATCAGTGTATTGTCGACTTGATTTCGCCTCCAGAGCCAATTGTTCTGCTTCTTGCAAAATTCGTTCATCTGTTGTGAGGAAAATGGTTTGCACACTGCCTCCCTACAATAAAAAGTTACATCAACTACAATCTAAACTTTCAATAATATAATAGAAAGACTGAGAAAGAGTAGGAACACATTTATAGTGATTTTTAGCATAAATATGTATTGGTGAGATTCAAGGTTATTCTCTATACATTATGAAGATCAAAAGCCATGAGCATTCAGCCATGCCAATAAGAATTGTGAGTCAAATGTATTTTGGCTGTAGAAGATCTTTGACAAAAAATTTGAAAGAACGAAGCAAATTTCAAAACTATAGATATTTTGGGTTAAATTACTGTACACAACAACAAAAAAGTATTGCATCGTCAAGTAGACTCTCAATGTTAAACTACTTATTAAGCAATAATGATTTTATTAAGAATAAAAGATAATCAAAAGTGACATTATCAGTTAGACAAAATGCTATTTCTATAATATTAATAAACAATCAGTGTGACATCAATGTACTTGTTTTAATTCTCATTCTTTCTCCCTTTTTTTTAAGGGTTATTAGATATGGAAAATTTGAGCTACCTACACAAGTTTGATGTTTCAAGAAACTCAATTCTTTTAGGAAGCCGGTTCTTTAAAATTTTCAAAAAAATTCACAAAGCTTTCAGAGAATAGTTTGACATCCATTTACAATCCTTTTATTTTACCTTTTCATAGAGAATGTTCTAATTTGTATTCTAATAATAGAACGTTTGAGACAATTCTTTCAATTTCTTACAATTTAAATAGAGATTATATGTCACTCACAAATAATGCAACAGAAATTCATGAGTTTCAATGATTGGACAATTTTCCAAATCATGCAACACAAACATTTTTCCAACATTCCAATTATTCTTAAGCCAACTTACCTCAAATGGCTCTAGATATAGAGGATCATAATGAATCCCATCAAAAACAAGGAACACTCGTTGTGCATATCGTTGATCTTCCCCAAATCTGTTTATAATAGCATTCAATGTGTCCACTACAGCTATTTCAATCCCATAAAACTGAGAAAGAACAGCTAATTCTATGGCACCACCCCACGAGTCAGGTTTTAGAATCCACTCACAATATGAATGGTTTGGTTGTCCTAGAATTGCTTCAGAATATGTTCCAGAATCACCAGCAACTGTTTCTGCTATAATCTGCCGCATGAATGGGGCACAAGTTGGATCCACTTTTCCTGAAACCCAGTCTCATTTATTCTTAACACTCCATATACAAAACATACTTGAAATATGCATACACTACACTCACCTCCAAGAACAAAACCAATACTAGTAAATAAGCATGAATTATCCGCTGGCACAACTTTTCTCATAAGGATCCCCGGTCTCTCTAATTGACTTTCTTGAATATGAATTCTTCTTTCCATCTGGGGCGCTGTCGATTCTTTATCGGTTTGTTTCTCCTCTCCGGGATTATCTCGTTCCTCTATAATAAGAGTATCACCCGAGGTAATTCCAATTGCTTCCAGTGTAATATCGGACTGTTTTAAATCAAGAGGTTTCGGTGGAAATCCTGACAGAACATGAAGGGCCTTCTCCCTGATATTTGTTAAGGATGACAGTTTCCCTTTCAATTCCGCCACAGTGCTTTGTGGCGTCAACCCCTTTATCACCGTTTGCCCCGATTTACTTTTCATCCGTAAGGCAAATCCAGCCATCGTAACCTTTTAATTTTAAATGTCTTATTCACAAAAACATAAAACACAGGAATCACTGTTTCATTACAACATAGGGTCAGAAGGGGACGATATCACTGAGCTATAAGAAACGGACAAAGAACAGCGAACAAGTTCAACTAACCCAACTCTGCACAACGCATCCATAAACAAGAACAACAACCTCATTTCATGTCCTTCATTGGACGCTAGGACAGGTGTTGGTTATATCGGAATGGCCAACTTACAAGATCCATGACAAATATATGTGCACATTCAATTTTTACATCAGGAAAAAATATGAACTGAAAATAAGCAACACTATCAGAATAAAGACATAACAATTATACATTAATTTACTTCGAAATTAACAAATAAAACAATTACCATCAGCCATTTCGGAATGTCTTGGAAAGATGCTGATAACGACAAATTTCAAAATTATCTAGTTTCAATTTTACAGAAATTATATCTTTCCTGAGGTTACATATACATAATACAACGATCAAAAGACTTATAATTTTATTGCCCATGCTGCAAGAATGAGTCTTTAAATTTCATTGTTGGTACATATTCAGGATTCCTCGACTTTCTTCGATATAACCAATCAGTGTTTCAAGATTTCGAGATATCGAGACATCACGGTACGCATTTTATTCAAAGTCCCTCAAATGTACTTCGATGATCATTCATCATGAATTGCACTATTCTAAAATATCACGAAGGCTATAAATCTTTCTAGTCTCCATTAATTAAACACCATTCGTACACGTTTCTGACACAGTCTGAGGAGACAGAGAGAACACAATGACTAAATAAAAGTTTTAAACAAACAATTTATTATGGAAAAGCATACTTTCAGAGACAATACTACTTAATTCGCCCGTTAGTTCAGTCGGTATGTATAGTTTACCTGGAAAAAGGTCATAAAAACATTTTCTTTGAGTATGTTGTATTATATCCGCACGTTTTCTTGAGCCCCAAAAAATCTACCCCACTCTTTTCCCAACATTGCTTGAATTAAGAATAAATGATAGCAATGAGCGTAGAAGAAAAAATGTGGTAACGAGAAATGTTCGCTCGCTCATGTTTATGAAATTTTAATCAACCTATAAATAATAATTGCATCTAATACTATTATTTATCTCATCGTCGGTGTTAAAATTGCCTCATAAATGTATTGTTTTCTCGCGATATTGTTAATGGTTATATTATAAAACAATTATGATAATATGATGTTATGTGAGATGACAATTATTATAATATGACAATTTCTGTCTTACACTTCACCTACCATTTGAAATATTCGAAAAGAAACTAAGCGCGAACACTACATTTTCAACACTTTTTCAACACATTTTCTACATTTTATTATTCAAACGTTTAACCGAAAATAGCTTTCTGCCATTTTGTTCGGTGTATTTTTGTACATACATATTTGAGCCGTGTATAGAATTATTACGGCCGCCAGGTCATATACACTCTACATATGTTACACTCTTTTAGAATCACCGCCTGACAATGAGAAACTATTCTGCGAACTTCACGCCGAATCGTGAGGTTCCTATTGTTAAATTGCAACTTCATAACCCGAGTGGCCAGATAGCTGAAAAGTGAATATCAAATTATTGTACTGTTGTGTACTAAATCAAACATGGTATACTGTGTGAAACAATTTTATTTTTGCTCAAAGAACCAAAGAATTAAGCCTTTCTACTTTGCCAGAGGTCACAATAACGAGGAGACTACAAAATTACGCCAAATCGTACAAAACAAACCGAGTTCCGGAGAATAGTCCAGGAGCCCGTTTACAATATACATTACTACAAAGTTCGCTACTCTACAGTCAGATTTCAAGAGATGGGCCCCTCCGTCGGCTTACAATATATATATCCGCCCAACCCTTTCTTACGCCCACCCCACATGGTTCAACACATCCATAATCAATTACAGAAAACTAACCGTCACCGAAAATAGAGTAATCCGTCTAATCTTCCGTCCCCCTCCGTAAACCCGCTTCAATGACATACGAGAACAACATAAAATGCCCCATATCCTTACCCACCTCTACAACTCCTCAATCCAAACCCTACCAAAGTTCATCACCAACTCTCAGTTCAGAAACCTAATCCTACCCCACCACCATATCCACAGAAATCCCCCCCCCTGACACACTAGGAAAAAAAACCCTCGACATCCTTTAACTCCCCCCTCCTATAACCTAGGCCAAAGGGTGGAAACAAAAGAACCGACAAAGACCACAGACTAAATACTGACCCACGTCGAACCGAAAACAAACCCTAAATTTTCACAATCTCTCCTATATCCTATCCCATTCCCCTCCTAAATCCATTCCTCTCCCTTTCTCCCACCCCCTAACAAAAACTAACCTTCACTTCCCTACCCCGGCTCCCAATCCCCGTCCCTGTACGGGGGAGAGGGGTCGCAACAAATCAGCAGATCACCAGACCGAGAAATAAAACATGGACAAAACAGAGTCTCATTAGAGACAAGTGTACCCAACAAAACAAACTCAAGATCCTGTCCTGTCCGTCGGAGAGGAGTAGGTGCTCTACGTGGTCTACCCCCTCCTGCAGAAGGGTTTCTTTAAATTCGGCCGGTCGCTCAGGCGAGGCGACGGGGCACACTTCTGCTTCCCTCTGGCGGCGGTCCGGGCTACCATATGCCCCGTGGCGCCGCCATAGGTTTATCTGAAGTGCCCGCATTGGCGGGCCCTACACCCTCCCCGCCTAGGTGTGGTACGAGGCCCTTCTGTAGACGCGCGCTGCGGCGCCTGGGTGTAGCCTTGTGTTGTCTCTCTCGCCGCCCTCGCGAGGGCTGCTGCTTATAACGCAACTGTTGCACGTGTTACACCGTGTTACACCTCTGGGGTTGCACGTCTGCTTCGAAGGCCGCCGTGTTGCATCTCCGAGTCGCTGCCGTGTGTTGACGCTGTGACTGCTCCGGTTGCTGGTGATGCATGGTGTTGCTGTTGTCGCTGCTCACGTGGTGTTGAATTGAATACGTGGCAAGACTCGGGCCATCAGGCCCGCTCTTCCGTCTGACCACGCAAATTTCGCAACCTACGCTCCTTTCATCAACTAGCAGAGAAAGGAGGCATTTCTTGGGCGAGAATCACGCGATTTGAATTTAGCTCAGAGGCGTCATTTAGGCTTGAGGATCTTTTACATGCAAGTAAATCTACTAACATGGGTCAGCCAGCTTTACTTCCTCTTTTACTTAAGAAGGCGTAGGATTTTTTCGCCCTTAAAAATCCACGGCTTCGATCGGGTTTGAATCCGCGAACTTGGGTACAACAGTCCGGTACGCTAACCGTTACACCATCGCCGCCGCCGTGTTGTTGCTGGTTGGACGCTCCGTGCTGTTGTTGCTGCTGACTCGGCTCGGCAGGTTGCTGGTTCTGTGGCGGCAGCGTAACTACGAGACTCCCATTCTGAAATTTAACACTCTGAATTCTGGTCAGGTTCAGTTTCCGTTGTGGTTCGTCTATTTCTGGAATCGAAAGTTCGGTGTCTGATGTGTTCTTGGTGTCCTCAGACTACCTTCTCATAGTATTTTGTTCGGTACCTATTTTGGGTCTTCTCTAAAACTTCTATTGAGCACCTAACAACCTACTGCATATTTCCGGTCGAACAACTATTTTCTACTTACATACGTTGGATGGAATAAAGATATCAGCGTCCTTGGTTGCCGGCCGTGTAATTTCTGTGCTGGGCTCATTCCGCCCCTTCACGGCATGGCCCTGTATAATGCCAGCAACAATAGAACTCCCTATTTCCTACCGATTCCTTCATTTCTTGTCTTTGTCATAGCTGATTTAAACGCTTGAACAAAGCTCTTTGCTTCACCGTTCAAGCGGGGTGATATGGGGATGCAAAAATATGTTTGATGCCAGTACTGTAGCAAATTTCTCAAATACTTGAGACGTAAACTGAGGGCCATTATCTGACATAATTGCCGTGAACGATCCTTCGACGCTGCAAATTCTCTGAAGAACCCTAACATCCGATGCCGTCGAGTTTCTCATTTCCGTCACATACGGGAAATTAGTCTGCGGGTCTGTCACTGTGAGTCAAGTTGATCCCTGGAAGAAGCCTGCAAAGTCTGTTCCACGGCCTCCTAGTTCCGACCCATTGCTGTCGGGGATTCTTTTGATACGAGTAGCAGCGTTGACACACTGACCATTTTTTCGATGTGGCGTTCTATACCTGGCCAATAGAAATTTTGTGTGGCTAATTGCTTTTCACTTCAAGCAAAGTTCTTAACTTCACTTCCCAGGCTAACTGGCACCACCACTCTAACACTTGTCTGCACTCAGGAGAAAAACACTTGCTTTTGTAGATAAGCGTTCTTGAAGCTTGAAGAATAGTACTTTTTGATCTGGGCTGTCCGGGTGATGCCGCTACGATGGCTGAGGTGTCGACGTTTCGACCGACATATCGCGGTCCTCTTCAGGGCTGTACTGCGCAAGGATGTTGGGTGACGGCCAATCCGGCGCGACTGGGTGGACTCCTTTCATGCTCCATTCATATAATTCATTTTTAGTAGTATATTTTCTTTATTGATTTAGTTGAATGAGTGGGAACCAAAAAAATTGACTTTTGAATTTTCGAAAATTCAAAGGTAACGATGACAATCGACCTGTGTCATCTTTCTAAATGTATTTCACAATATTCTGTCGAGAAATTTAAAATAAAAATGTGGGTCATTTTTGAGAAAAATTTTAAAATCTCAAAATTTGTGATTTTATTATTTTATTTCCAATGGTGGAATGAAACTTTTTTTTTTTTTGTGATGTTAATAGGAAATGTATGTGGAAATTAATACATTAACTAGTTCTCTATAACTTCATTTATTGAAATAGTTTACAAAAATAAGCATACAATTCTACTTAAAATGTATAATATTAAAATCGGCTTTATATTTTTAATAAAACATACATATCATATGTACAGTAATTTATATTATTCTGAAATTGCACCAGTAGTTCATCCACCATGAAAATTTTCACAATTTGGCAACCAAGTGAAATGGCATTTATAATCAGCAACCTGTAAATAAAACACATTATTCAACATTAACACATAACAGGCCCAAGAAACTGTAAAGGAAAGAAGACACAATGAAAATTTAAAAAATGTACAAGAGATAAACAGCACATACTTTCTCATATTATTTATAATTTGTTTGGGTGTTATTGTGAGAATGGCACCACAATCCAAAGACGGCCGTTACGTTTCCTCAGACCCTTCAAATATTCGTAGTGATACCGATCAAGATATTGGGGGTCGAAAACTGAGGAGGAACACTGGACAAATTTGAAATCCCTTGGCTTAGTGTCACTTCCGAATGGGTGACGCAGCCACAACACGAAGGCGATATGTTTACAATCCTAGTCATATTTCAACTACGAGTAATGGTCAACTAGGTGAGTTGGTGGGGGCTAGAAAGAAAAAAAGAACATCTTTTTAGAAAGAGTGATACTGTGGGATGTTACTACGTGAAATTGAGAAGGCATGAAAGCCTCTTTTAATGAAGTCACATGATTCAGTAGAAGAAAAAGTCATTACAGTTCTCCGCCACATTTGGTGAAAAGGGACAATTTGACCATGAGTGGGACAGGCGGAATAGAGCAGAACGTAACCGCTGAGAGATCCAATACGATTCAATAAAGGTCGGAGAAATGGCGGTGGTCCAATTTTCTATGGAGTCTTTTGTAGTTGTGCTTTGCTCTTTCACAGGAGATCAAGAGAAGCTGCAAAATGTTACTTTAGATCAATTGGAATTTTGAAGGCTATCTGTACAAATGCTGGAGCGTCATAGTTTGCTCAAAAGAAAATGTAGCTCTCAGAAAACAAGAATGTACACAAATTCTCAGGTTAACAATGTTGGTCATCGTACCGACGGATCGCGGGTTCGGGCCTCGCCTCGGGCATGGTTGTATTTGTGGTCGTCATTTCACCTCCTATCATCACCATATCATGTCATCTTTACAGTTACCATACTGTTAAATGCAATAGTGGTCTATATGATCTAGATGTTGATGCGACCTTAAATTAAAAAAAAAAAAAAACTGGTCAGTTTTCATAACATAATAGAATAAAGCAAAATGCACAATGTGTAAATCAACACCCATGAAAACTAGCATTCAATAAATTATTTATTACATGTTATAATATTATTAATTAATATTATATTGTAATTATTAAATTCTATTATTACATCACATTGAAAATGTTTCTACTGATTTAGCATTAAGAGAGTAATGGCAAAAATAATTTTGTGATGTTCATCCTTGTTTTCTCATATTGATCGGTGTTGATTTTTCTTACTAAATGTATTATAAATTGTTTAAGTGGTATTTATAATTTGTTTATTAATAAATGTTTAAAGTTGGTTGTTTGATTAAATATTCAAGGTACCATATGATGCTCACACAAGGTACTGTGGCCTCAAGTAGAATGATACTGTAAGTGCTTAGTGTTGTGTTTTAGCAGCACGTCAGTGTTGATTTTTCTTACTAAAGTATTATAAATTGTTTAAGTGGTATTTATAATTTGTTTATTAATAAATGTTTAAAGTTGGTTGTTTGATTAAATATTCAAGGTACCATATGATGCTCACACAAGGTACTGTGGCCTCAAGTAGAATGATACTGTAAGTGCTTAGTGTTGTGTTTTAGCAGCACGTCAGTGTGACGAAATGAAAAATTATTCACACAATGATACTCTGAATATGTTCAGAAATCACATTTAATTGGATAATAATAATATATGGCAAAAAAAGTTCTTAGCATATATCGTTTAACCGCTAAGATGATTTCTGAAAAATGACATTTTTGAACCCGTCTATCCCATTATCTCTCTCAAACTACTAAAGTGAAAAGGTTCAATTTTTTGCAGGTCAATTAAATAAAAATGAATTTATGGAAACAAAAAAAGGTCAGTAAGTTTCATACAATTTCTACATAAAAAGTAGAGAAAAAATTATGTAAACATTGGAATTTTGATTTCAAATATGCTGTAAATTACATAAACTATTCAAAAAACATAAATCTGGTTGTAATATTTCAAATATTTCCTTCAATCTGCTCCTAAAATTTTACAGTACTAGGTTGAATAGTTTTTTAAACAATGGGTTAAATTGCAAAGCCATATTAATACGGGAGAGATAGGGCTTGACGGCTCTCCTAAAATTTCTCTTAGCACTTTAGCAAAGTTTCAGTTATCAAGTAAGAGGCGAGGCCAGAGGCAAGTGGCCTTGGTTCCATGGAGCAAACATAAGATGGGTCAATGTTTAAGGTAAATAGACTACACTCCTAAAAATCCGCTACTTATGAAAATGCACATTTAATTTTCAAAGATAAATAAACACATTAAAGGCTCAAAAAAGTTTGGTCTAATTAAGAGCCAATGCATGATGGGCACTTGCAAGATGATGTGATGGGTGGTAACCATGAAGAGCCTTTCATGGTTACCACCCATCACATAGTTAAACTACATGCAGTACTATTACATATTGGGAATGTTGATATATACTTGTTAGAACGGATCAATTACTTTTTAAATCAGGCAGTAGTAAAATGGTAAATGTAACAGTAACAAATTTAAAAAAATAAATACACGACTTACCACAACTTTGTCAAAAAAATGGTGATCAGACTTGTTCATTTCTCCAATTTTTCATATAGCCTTCCCGGTAAGGTCTTCTACGACCTCTTTGCCAAGACCCCTGATATCGTGTATTAGAAGTATTGGGTATTAGAAGTTTACCTTCTTTCATACAATCAAGAGCCAATTTTGCAACAGCTTCTTCCACTTTGGATGAATCGGAATGTATTTTATAATAAGTAGTATCTCTCACTTTCAGCTACAAAAGCAAATGACACATTAATTGAGTATCATCTAATAACATTCATAACATATCCTAATTAGTAATTAATTATCATTGTTTTCTACATTTTATTTGAAATGTTCACCTTGAATCACATACTCATATATATTTAGGAAGTGTGCAGTAAGAAAATATTTCTTGCAATACTCCTGATTTCAAAATACAAAGCTGCCACAACCCAACTACGGCTGTGCCGCGCTAGTAGGTCGTAGGACGGTAAGATCAACATTGTTGACACGAGAGAGAGAGAGGGAGGGAGAGAGAGGAAGAGAGGGTGGGAGGGAGGGAGAGAGAGGGAGGGGGAGAGAGGGAGGGAGAGAGAGGGAGGGGGAGAGAGGGAGAGAGAGGGAGGGAGAGAGAGGGAGGGAGAGGGAGAGAGAGGGAGGGAAAGAGAGGGAGAGACAGAGGGAGAGAGAGAGAGAGACAGAACGTCAAGGGGAAAATTCCACTTCAAAAAATTATGGAAGCTACTTGCGGAATGGCCAAAAAGAAATTTAGAACGCAATACGACGGGCCAAATCAATGGTTTCAGAAAGGAAAGACAGAGGTGAGGTTACGTGAGATCTGAATTTGCGCGAGAGAATTACTTAAAATCGGGCCGCCAAACACAAAAGCCGCGTTCGAGCGTCAAAAAAACAAAAACTTAGACAATTCGACAGCGTTTTGACTGCTGGATTATTTTTTCTTCCTGAACAAATATATTCATTTATTTTGTAAATAATACACAATTTACATGTTTCTGGTGTTTATATGCTTCTGCAAATGCAAATTTTGCCTAGAAAGCATATTCGAAGTTTGGTAGTTTCCTACCCGGACACCTGTGTATGTATGTGTATATATTATTTGTTGCTTGGTGTAAGAAGGGCCGGTGTCAGTATTAAGTTATTTTCTGTTTGTAGGGCGAATGTGTACGTTGCAGCCTTTTCGTCCAGGGCCAGACCAAATTAAGAAGTCGATCCTGTTTTCATGATCGATCTTCACATTGGCCTACGATTGTTTTGCCAGTTTGATGGCGTAAGAAGAACCAATTTAGACGTATGTCTGGGAGTAGTGGCCAATGTTGATGTACACTATGTGATCAAAAGTATCCGGACACGTCCAAAATGGTGAAATGGTGTGGTCCTGTTTTTCATGAAGGGGGCTTGCACGCCTTGTTTTGTGTGGCACTACCACGGCACAGGCCTACGTTGATGTTTTAAACACCTTCTTGCTTCTCACGGTTGAAGAGCAATTCGGGGATGGCGATTGCATCTTTCAACACGGCCTGCACCCAGTCCTGACTTGAATCCTATCGAAACCCTTTGAGATGTTTTGGAACGCCGACTTCGTGTCAGGCCTCACCAACCGACATCGATACGTCTCCTCAGTGCAGCATTCCGTGAAGAATGGGCTGCCAGACTCCAAGAACCTTTCAGCACTTGATTGAAAGTATGTCTGCGAGAGTCATCGAGGCCAAGGGTGGGCCAACACCCTATTGAATTTCGGCTTACCGAACTGGTAAGTTATTTTCAGCCACGTGTCCGGTTACTTTGGATCACACAGTGTAGGTCCTTGGATAGCAATATTTTTTGTCTTTGGCTGCCAAAATTCTTGGTATCCAAGTCAAGTAGCTTTTGCGCTTGTCAATCAAAACCTCTTCCAATTCCATCTACCAATATTTACTTGGCTGTCCGGGTGACGCCGCGTCCATGGCGAAGGTGCCGAAGTTTCGGTCGCCATTCTGCGACCTTCCTCAGGGCGTAAGGCCAAGGAAGGTCGCAGAATGGCGACAGAAACTTTGGCACCTTCGCCATGGACGCGGCGTCACCTGTACAGCCAAGTAAATACTGACTCCGGCCGCGGAAGCCTACGCTCTCTCTCCATCTACCAAACTTAAGGATCTTCAAGATCTTCTACTATTCATACATTCAACGTACGTTTAGTAATGTTTAGAAATGCTTCAACTATGAAGCATTTCTAAACATTAATGATGGAACAGAAGAAAAAGAAAGTGACTAATTCAGATGGCAAACATTAATAATAATAATAATAATAATAATAATAATAATAATAATAATAATACATAGTCATCATTTTCTTTACTATTTTTATAGTTTTGCTCCTATGTATAATTTATTGTCTTTATTAATACGAAATATTGTACTCTAAATCAATATTTTGTTTTTTTAATTGTAGAATCATATCTGACAAGTGTTCAAATAACTGTATCACACAACACAGCAGTATTTCTCTACTGTTCTTGAATAAAAATTTCTATACTTGCTTTCCGAAACCATGCTTATGTAACTGTTTATTTGTGCGAATTGCGAGGTGACCTGATTGCGTGCAGAAGGAGTAGATTAATGAATAGTAATTTTTTGGGGGAGATGATACTCTCAGTACTTGGAGATGGTGAATTGGATAAATTTCTAATGGTGTTACTAATGGATTCTAAGGTTTTATTGATTTTTGCTAAAGGGATCTGTGAGTAATTGTTTAGAAAACAAAATATTTGCTCTTTTAGAGCAAGGTTTTCGATTTGCCTTTCCTATGGAGTTTGACACGAGTTTGGCCGAATAACAACTTCTTGATCGGGAGAGGTTCACTAATGGAGAAGGATGGGGTGGGTGAGGAGCATGAGTTGACAAGCTCTTTCAGTCGAACTGCGAATTGTTCAGGAGTTCGGTGGGGAGCATGGTGCAATTTGCGCATCATCGAATGGCGTTGAAAAAGTCAGTCTGTGGTGAGAAACGATATCGAAGCCCAATTCAGAAAGAGGGCCATGTCGTTAGCTGTGCGCAATCGCTAATGCTATTAAACGTTTGGCAGAGCTCTCAATTTGTGCACTGGCAAATACTTAGCGTTCAGGATCTTCCCATTTGGCGATTTCAGGCACAACGTTACGTATTAAATCCATCAACATTTTAATTTATTTCTCACGTGGATTTTTAAATATAATTATAGTAAGCAATTCTTTTGCCGTCAAGAATGGTGGTCGTCGAGGAGGGGTCAGAAGATGGAGAGGTGAGGGAGGCAGGAGAGACATGTTGCCAGGAAGGGTGCTTTTAGCAGTCGTGGTGAAAGGTTCTTTGGTCGTCCACGTTGCGAGCCTGTCGACAAAAATGAACACTGTCTACAATACTAAATTAACCTACATTTCCATGGCTATTACTAATTAAAAACAAAGGCAAAGGGAATGTAGTAATGAGAGTGCAATGGAAGTGAGGGACACACTTTTCATAATTTATTTTACATATTGTTCACCGAATTTTAATGATGAAATAATTATTAAACTGCCATCGTATTTCTTACAAAATGCGTCGTAGGACCGACAGACGCGCGGGGCTGGTCACGTTCGGCGTCAAGAGGCCTCAATTCGTCACACCCTCCACTGCACCGTCCCTTTCTTCACGACTGCAACTAGGAAGAGACGCTTTGGGGGATACCCACCCCTTGCTTGTGATCTATAATTGCTCTCGCGGCGGGAAAGCGCCGACACACCCTTTCTAACTCGCTCACCACTCCATCTACTAATCATTACCTTTAAGTTATACGAAATCCTGGGCCACCGACAAAGCGACACACTACGCTGCATATGAATTTTATAAACAAACAGAGTGACAAAGGAGGAGATACTGTAACTATCCATTCGAGTCCTTGAACATGCGTCCGGTGATTAGCAGAAATTATTCTGCAACGCAGAATCGTTAACGCCAACTTTTGGGAGTGAAAGGAGGGGATAACCGAAACCTAGGAGACTTGTCAGGCAACCTAAAGGCACTTCTCGTCGGACCACCGCCCGCTTCACTACTTTCCGGCGGTTCCCGCAAACTGCTGCAGAGCCTTCGCCGCGCTCCACAGACATCGCGGCCGGTGCCCGTCTTTCCAGACGATCGGGCCGCACAGTGAAAGTATGCAACTGCTGGACGAGGGTGACTGACCTCCACAACAAGCACGGGTGATATCATCGCAGAGCGTGGCAATGCTCCAGTTAGGCCCTTCAGGCAATAATAAAAATAATGGACCCTTGCTCAAATATTGTTTTCGTAATTCAGGCAACAATTCTTAACCGCGCATTGGCTAGAATAAAATTCTAATAGCAAACCAATTTCCTGTAAGCGTAACTAGAAAATTTTCCGGTATGTTAATTTTAATTACGATAAGTTTTGTTTTGGGAGAAACTCAGCTCAGGCACAAACTCACTTCTTGCCATGCTTGTTTTATTTTCAGTCATTAAACTTTAAATATTACCTCATTCAATAGCTTCTTTCATTCTTAAACAACGACGTCCATCCATCTCACTCAATTGCCAGTGACCCACTGCCATCTGAGCCCCAAGCCCCGGCAGGTAAGGTAAAACACGGGTGAAGGTCACAATATCTACGTTGACTACAAAAAAAGAGCGCTCACCGGGCGCTTTCAGAGAGGGTGATGCCGCGCCATCCCGGGCGTCGCACATCAGTCACACGGCCAATGAGGGGAAGCCCCGAGAAGCGGCGTGCTCGTCCCCTGGCCGTGGAAAAGGGTTGCCGGCAGAGAGCCGCCTCCGCGCCAGGCAATAGTCGGCGTGGGGAAGTGTTGAGCAGGGTGTCCTCGGTCTCGGTGGACGTTTGGACCTCGGCAAGCTTTTCTGGATAATCGGTGACCGCGGCTACCCTTCTGGCACTTCTCCAAGCGACTCGGCAAAATTCTCCGCGTTTCTCTTCAGGTGGTGACTCTCTTCGGCGCAATCTAGGAAAAGCTCTATTGTATTTTTGTGTATGTTGTCAAAACAGACCTTTTTTTGCGAAAAAAACTTGCTTCTTGAACTTGAACTATGTTGATACTTGTCAATTCCAACTAAAATAAAATAATTTCTATATTTTAAAAATGGCCACTGAGGAGTCAACACACGCAATCAGTTGTAAGACCGTATTGATGTAAAGTTCGTTGCATTG
Organism: Gryllus longicercus; assembly: GCA_038098605.1. NCBI lineage: Eukaryota > Metazoa > Arthropoda > Insecta > Orthoptera > Gryllidae > Gryllus > Gryllus longicercus. The sequence continues at coordinate 604,579 of JAZDUA010000338.1, read as the reverse complement.
AAATGTAAATCTGGCGCAGATCGCTGCCGCCAGATGTGACGTCCCCTCCTATGCAAATGCTGGAGAGAAGCGTAATGGACGTAGGAGTTGTCATGTTGAAGGAACTGAAAGGCCGGAAACGGAAGGGGTTAGAGATGGGAGTAGTAAACTCAATCAGGTAGCACTTGTGATTTAAAGCTTAATATTATAACTGACCAACTGTCACTTCATAATAATACAGAAGGAAGGCACGAGAGAGGAGGAAGAGAAAGGGAGAGAAAAGAATGAAAGATAATGAGACGTGTGAGTAAAGGGATAATGAGCTGTTCACGTGATGGCGTCAACTCTCCGGCAGGCAAGGCGCAGCCAGCGAGCTGTTTCTGGCGGCGACAGCGGTGCAGGGGGCGAGTTGAGCGGCGGTGTAGCTGATTCTTCGGCTACGGAGGTTTGAGCGTTCCGTTTATATACTATTATAACTGCCGAAATCTTTCTGGACGTTCTTTTACAAAGGCAGATTTCCAGGGCTGTGTCAATGTATTTCTGTTTCCTAATGCGACATTTTTTCCGCTCATGGGGTCTCGGACCGCAAGGCAACGAAATATTTTCTGATAAAATGTAGAATATTGCCATTTTAATAATGGCTCATCACATTATCGAACGAAAATTTTAAAAAATGGATCAAACTAGACTTATTTTGATTTTTAATCCTTAATATATTAAGAAAAGGGGAATATAATATTGTAGTTCAGCCTTTAACACAGCTAAGTGGGGCTTATGTCAGGTCTAAAAACAATTACTGCGTGAACGCATTTTTTACCACTTGAAAGACCGCAGCAGGGAAGCGACAAAACAAATATAGTTTTAAAATTAAACACTAACTTGTAAGTGCGGCAACATCGCATCAAGGGACATTCAGAGCTGTGCTCGGCCATTTCTCAAATACCCTCGTCCAAACATCGTATTTCCCAGGTTACTCGAGCGAAAGCAATTGTTTATTTGTAACAGCTCTGACCTTCACAAGGAGAGACTCGAAGAGCGATCTTTCCACAGTTCTTGTACGACGCGTGCTTTGGGTTCGGTGGTTCTAAATGTTAACTGTTGAGGTCAACGAATTGTGTTAATCGAGTGTTTATAATTTCAGGCGGCAAATTGAAAACGTCAACTCTGGGTGAAAAAATTACACAAACAAAACACTTCTATCAAAGTTTTGTTAAAGAAATATAAAGTTGAGAAAACTCAGGTGTGTGACAGGTTAAAAACACATAACAAAACCAAGAATAAGTGGTTAAAAAGAGTAATAGGTGGATGCAACAATATTCTCGAGTTGCGCTCTCTTATAGGCAAACAGACGAATCCTAAAAGAGATGAATACATCTATTCCTACAAATATAGTAGAAAATATTTTTTCATTTACTTTTTATGGAGTTCTTTGTTTCATTACACTTCATGTTGCGTTTCTGTATGTAATTTTCTTTGTCTCCACCGAGACTCTACGTTTTTTGAAATGTTTTTAGTTGATATAAACTACTTGCACAATCTCTTTCAAGTAAAAAAATAGGGTTTATAATGTTAATTAATATTTTTTACTAATAATTTTATTACATATGTAGAAATGATACAGTCAAGTGGAAAATTAATTTAGGGTATACGAAACTTGATCAATATAAAAAATCGAAGTTGACGTGTTTTTTTCTTTCTTTTTTCTTCTTACTTTGTCCCGTCCCTTTCCACCAGAAATAAAGCCTTACATATATTTCCGACGTCGTCACCGCAGCGAACTTCTACATAAAAAAACTTGAAAGAGTTGAAAACCGATTTATACGGATCGCCTTCCGACCAGAATCTGGAACTGCCTTCAGCACAATATGAGACTCGCATAAAAAGACCTATCTACGACTAACCTAAAAAAGGAATAGAACGTGCCTTTGCAGATTCATCCCTCGACCCGCTCTTCAATAAAATAAAGACAATATTACTGTTAGTAATGCCCCAGAGGCTTAAAACGTATGGCCACAGACTAAAGATTTCTTCGACTACCATAGTAAGAAAATCAAAAACCCCGCGGACTAGCCGCCTCTTTAATAAAAACTAACTACAAATTTTACGCTTCAATTATACTTATATAAAACAAAAATTTACACTCAATCTGTTTCAAAAAAGCTGTGTGCGCTACGCTGCAATCGCGCCTGCCGCCTAGCGGCGATCCACCTGACGCCAAAACATCACGCAACAGGGGCCACGATGCCCCTCGCTCCCCCGGACCTTACCCAAGAAGAACAAATGATCTTTGACACAACGGTTGAGCACCCCAGAGGGGTAGACTGCTGCCAACATAAGAAACTAACAATGACTACTACTACGGTTGCCTTTTATGTTTCGGGATTTGGCAACCTTGGTGTTGCAATCTGGCAACTGACAGCTCTATCGTAAAGTTGGATGTTTTGAGGTCATACGTACTCAGAACGTTTTGACATACGAGTGCTATTTGTGTTGTTTACAGTAACTTAAAAGATTCATCTTCGCCCAAAAATGGAATTTCGTGCGATTATTTTTTACAACTTTCGACGTGGATTAACTCAGCAACAGTGCATGGATGAACTTAATTCAATTTTTAGCGATGAAGCTCCATCAAGAACCAGTGTTTATCGATGGTATGGTATGAATTCAATCGTGGTCGTAGTTCACTCCAAGACGAATTTCGCGAAGGTCGTCCAAAATCAGCTGTTGTTCCGAAAACCATTGATGCTGTGGGTGAACAGATATTGCAAGATCGTCATGTGACCTATCGTGAGATTGAGATAATCTTAGGCATTAGTGGGACCAGCATACATTCAATATTGCATGAACATTTGACTGCCAATGTGATTTTTTCGCGTTGGATCCCACACAATTTGTTAATCGCTCAAAAAAAGACTCGTGTCGATTGGTCGAAAGAAATGCTAAAAAAATACGATCGCGGTGCTTAGAAACACGTTTATGACATCGTGACAGGTGATGAATCGTGGATTTACGCGTATGAGCCCGAAAGTAAACAGCAGTCGGCTGTATAGGTTTTTCAAGGGAAGCAATTTTCCAATTCCAACCAATTCCAACAAAAGTTGTTCGCGCACGAAGCACTTCCAAACAGATGGTCGCCTGTTTTTTTCGAAAAAACTGGACATGTCGCAACCGTACCACTAGAACAACGCAGAACAGTCAATTCTGAGTGGTACACAACGATTTGTTTGCCTACTGTCTTCCAAGAAATCAGGAAAACCAACAGCCGAAGACGGATCACTCCACCACGACAATGAGCTCTCTCACACATCGATTCAAACTGCATTTTTGAGCACCCAAAACATCGATTTGATGAGTCATCCGCCGTATAGTCCTGACTTGGCACCGAATGACTTTGTTTTTTACGTACAGGAATAAAAAGTACTGAGAGGTCAACGTTTTTCGACACCTGAAGAAGCGGTTGCTGCATTCAGAATGTATGTTTTGCAGATACCTCAATCAGAGTGGCAAAAGTGCTTCGACTATTGGTTCAAACGCATGCAAAAGTGTATAGATCTTCATGGGGAATATTTTGAAAAACAATAAAGTGATTTTCGATTATTAATATTTGTTTTTGTTCTCTAATCCTGAAATATAAAAGGCAATCCTCGTACCACCACCACCATCAGTTGAGACATGTTCTTGCTACTATTGCAGATACGTCTCCACTCTGACAGAAGAGTTTCCGTCTCCTGAGGCAGCAGATGTATTCCGTTTCTCAGATATAGATTGATTTTCACGAGTTCGCAACCGACAAAAGAGCTTATAGTCAAAGGAAACGAAACGCAAAAGGGATTTCATTCAAATAATGTTTTAGTAACTGCACACTACATATTCGAGATTAAACGGCAGACTTCCCCACGTACAAATTCCCCATTCCGTAGTTACAATTTAAAAGGTTATTAACTTTCTCTCTGTAGATATGTGTGTGTGTTCCCTGTGATGCTTGCAGAGCAACATGCGTTAAGGGCATTGTTAATAATAATTAATATGAATGTACAATATTTATAATTTATCAACAGTCTGTTGTTATCTATATATATTATATGTAGATATTATATATATATATATATATATATATATATATATATATATATATATACTCTTTTTATTTGAAATAAATGCATGTAAAAACAGTATTACCTGACACAAAAATCCATCTGATTCTTCTCTAGTTGTAAATTCAGGAACCGGCCATTTGTTTTGGGCACATACATTGTAGATTTGCGACACATACGAATTCCCATTTTGAACCAAAGTCTTGGGAGTTTCATTTCCGTTCTTTTGCCACGCATTCTTTGAAGCTGAAAATCAAAGGAAGGGTAAACTACGGTAATTAATATTTTAAAAAAACTACAAACTAAAATGGTGAGCAAAAACAAGAACACAGTGAATAGTATTGACTACTTGTCACAGAAAACTATTTTACAATAAACTGTGAATTGATACGACTTTCGTAGATTTTACTCATTCTTATCTTTAAGGCTTTTAAACGTGTTTGAAAATTGTTTTCCCGTAGATAGAAATATTCTATGATTTAAAGAATTGTGCATAAGAGAAAGGACAATCAATATGCATCAGAAATCTCCCTTCTTTTGTAGCAGAGGCGAATCAAGATCCACCATACCATTTGGATCTGGAACCAATCAGAATACGGCACTCAGGTTGGCAATGACTATATAGGACAACAAGAATCTGGCACAGTTGTTAGATCGGTTACTGCTGCTACAATGGCAGGTTATCATGGTTTAAGTGAGTTTGAACATGGTGTTGTAGTAGGAGAGATGCGGCATAGCATCTCCGAGGTGGTAATGAAATTTGGATTTTCCCGTACGTCCATTTAACGAGTGTATAGTGAATATTGAGAATCCGGTAAAACATCAAACTTCCGGCAGCGCTGCGGCCGCAAAAAGATCGTGAAATAATGGGAAGGACGACGGCTGAAGAGAATCATTACACGTGACAGAAGTGCAACCCTTCCGCAAATTGCTCCAGATTTCAATGCTGGGCCATCAACAAGTGTCAGCGTGCGAACTATTCAACGAGACATCGGTATATGGTTTCGAAGCCGAAGGCCCACTCCTATACTGCACGACCCAAAGCTATACGCATCGCCTGCGCCCGTCAACACCGACATTGGATTGTCGATGACTTGCCTGACGAGTCTCGTTTCACTTTGTTTCAAGAGAATGGACATGTACGAGGATGGCGACCTCATGAATCCATGCACCTTGCATATCAACAGGGGACTGTTTAAGCCTGGTGGCGGCTCTGTGATGGTTCGGGGCATGTTAGGTTGGAGTGAAATAGGACCCCCGATAGGTCTTGATACAACTCAGACAGGTGACACGTACGTAAGCATCCTGTCTGATCACCTGCACTCATTCATGTCCATTGTGCATCCCGACGGACTTGGGAAATACCAGCAGACAATGCGACAGCCCACACGTCCACAATTGCCACAGAGTGGTTCCAGGAACATTTCTGAATTTAAACATTTCCACTGACCACCAAAATCTCCAGGCATGAACATTATTGAGCCATACCTGGGATGCCTTGCAACGTGTTGTTCAGGTGTCTCCACCCCCTCGTACTCTAACGAGTTTATGGGCAGCCCTAGAGAATTAATGGTGTCAATTACCTCCAACACTACTTCAGACATTAGTCGATTCCATGCCATATTGCGGCACTTCTGCGTGCTCGCGATGGCCCTACACGATATTAGGCAGGTGTACCAGATTTCGTTTGTCTCTTCAGTGTATTTTACCCCTTCAAAATATTTCTTGAACGACTAAAGCATGTACTGTACTGTACTGTACTCGGATTTTCATCATTGTATAAGCCAACTTGTACATTGATAAACGAAGATACAACTGTTTTAACGCGAAAAAAAATTAAAAAAAGATTTAGAAGATAATAAGGTCCTTAATAGGCGCTGTTCGCACATGCCAGATCCCAATCCCAATATTTTTTTATATATGCTGTTCTTGTGCCAATGCTGGTGTTGGTCTACCATGTTCAATTATCATATCCTTATCGTGGAACTACCTCTTCGAAAATTGTCTCCTCAAAATATCAATTATACACTCACCGGAAGACATACTATAGAATTATTCCTGATACTCGTAAGACAAAGCATTTTTACTACACTGCAAAGTTACTAAAAATCGTCACGAAATAACGAGTAAACACGACAATACGTCACGAACACTGGTCATTCCAGTAAACATTAAAGCGTTTCCCGTCCTGTGTGCCATTAAGGTTAGAAATCTCCGTACTATTTCCTACGTCAAAATAATGGACCCCTTTGTTTTCGTTTCCTAAAGAATTATTAACAATTTGATGGAAAATCGTAAAGAAAGTAAAAGCACCGTAGCGCATGTGCTCAAAAAACGTACTACGAGAATTAGCGTTATCTATCTTGCGCATGAAGAGAAGCGAATTGACGGAATCGTTTATCGAATGAGGAACACTGCTCCGAAATGCTGACTCATAATTGACGCTCCGGTGTGAACGGACCCGCGAATTTTGTCGACGCGTCTAGCGCGTAACTTTCCGCGCCGCACCCGCTGCGGATCTCCCGCGATGCCAGACTGTGGGAGCATTAATACGAGAGCAACACGCTGCCCCCACCCAATTCCCAATACCCCTCCCCCTTTCTCAACCTTCTATTGCCTCGCAGGTACCAGCTCCGGACGGACTTGCGTTTTTGTTTTGTTTTTTTTTTTGTTTTTTGTTTTGTTTTGTTTTGTTTTGTTTGCTTACGCAGACACTACGGAGTTTGGCCAGCGTCGAACGTTAAAGCACTCTATCGATCTTCTGCGCACACTCCGAAGATCAATAATGCTATCCGCTAGGGCGTGCACAAACTCCCTACTCAAACTAAATTCGTCCTCAAAAATTGCGCTGGTGGTACGCACAAATTAAACTAGTCGATTTATTGAAAGTTTAATACTTTCTTCAACTTTTCCCGATGTTGGTTATTCTGGGAAGGGCGCCGCCCTAGAGACCTTAAGAGGACCAGCCATCACTGGTGAAAAGGAGTTCAAAATTCCACATTTTCAGAACCGCTCACACACCATTTTGGCGGAATCGGCTCCATTTTTTTTTAACACTGGTTAGTGCTAAAATATACCGATATTGAATGCCACCATGCAAAATAATATGAATGCCACTTTAACGTATTATTTTGTTTTGCTTTTTAAATTAAACTTTTTTAATTTTTTGATATGTCTCCCGTGGTTAACATTTACATTACCGACTAATACAATACATTGCATTTATGTGCAGAAGTGCGTCAAATGATTTCTACTGAAGTATCTCTTAAAAAAAAAAACGGGTTTTCCCTGAAATAGAGCTTCCAAGTGTACATTTTCGGAAAAGTGAAAAGGACATTTTGGCAAAATGGCTTTAAATGTTTCAAAATTTACATATATTAGTAACTCTTCTGAACTGATTGAATAAGATAACAATGAAGTTATTTTCATGAATAGTTTTCAGACTGAAACAACACAATTGCTAGGGCAAATGCACTATGTAGTACGAAATTTTTCATCACATATTGACTAACTTGACCAATATTTCCACATATAACAATACTACTATTGCATTAATTGTTTTCTTTCTTGGAAACACTAGTAAATGATTGATTTTTGCATTCTTTCTGTGAAACATAAACTTTTAAAGTCCAAGTAAACACTCACATTGTTACAATTATAAGATAAATAGTGCTAAATTCGTAATAACATATGAATTGTTTGTATCTATAAAATACACTTTATTACTGAGATGTAAACTCTTATTACTATAGTGCCATTCCTCACTATTTCCCTTAGAATGTAAGTTGCATATTGCAAAATAATATGCTAAAACTTACCGAATATTTGTATATATAGTATGTCTGAGGTTAAGAATGAAGTACAGGACCTTATGGGCTTTTCCGGCAAATAAACATTTCTCCATTTTTAAGATTTGAAAACTTGTTTTAAATACTCATTAACATAAGTTTTCATAACAATTACATAAACAAAATCATTCATCGAATATATATATTAGTGGTAAATATTTTTAAAAATTAGTATTTTTATTAGTATTTTTGCAGGCAGGGATACGTTCGGCTGTTAGATTAACTGTGGTGCCACTGCTAATATGCAGCTGTGGTGCTTGGGTTACAGTATCATACTGTGCTTAGAAAGCTCAAGTTTCGGTTGTATACCTGTGTTTAGTTGTTTTGTTTTTCATAGTTATGGTTTCAATCATGTCAAAATTAAATGTAATTTCGTTTACTTCTCTTCATTTTGTTTTTAGGTTGTAGTAAATTTATTAATTTACAATTTTTGAAATTTAATTTCCTTTTTTTGTGCAATCATAATTTAGAATGTATGATCCACCAACCGTAATGTGCAAAAGTGGTAAAGTGTTCCATAGTGGGGGAAAAACAAATGGTTATTAGTGTTTATAACTATTTAACTATAATAATATTTTCGTACTAATTTTGGATATTGTATTCAAATAGTGGTGCATTATAAAATTAATATTTCTTCCAGATTTCTTAATGACATTTCGAAGCATGAAAGGACGTAAGAAGCTTAACAGAAATGTCTCCAGCACATCAGAGTCTCATTGGAATAGTTTTAGATTTGAGAAAAGGGAAGAAAATACGCTCTCATAAAATTGGAAAACGATACAAACTACTTTTCCCCTAAACTAGCGTTCTGACACTTTGCAGGATTTGTCACCATTCGTCAATTTTCTTACCGGTAGGAACAAATTTTCATACAATACTGATATTTATTATTACAACATATGTCGTAGTAATCACGTTCATCAAGTGTCAGTGTCAACGGCTAAACAATTAAAGTCGGCACACAAATGCAAGTTAAAAGTAAAATATTTTCTGCTGCATAACTGTTTTTATACAATTAGAGACTGAACTGAACACCAAAAAGAAAAATAAGATTTATTCTATGAAAACAATGATATACAATGCATTAATATACCATTGTATTGTATCATTAAAAAAAAGACTTAATATGCCTGTATTAAGTAATGTACTTCAGCTTCCGGGTCAATGACCCCCAACTCGATAGGGATTAGGCCAGTCTCCCTGATCCATTGGGCAAATGCTGAGATAGCCCCTTGTTTTGCTTCTTGGTATAAATGTAGCTTCACTATACACACATTTTGTCAAACTATCCTTTTGCTTGTAGTGGTGGTAGTGGTAGGAGTAGAGTTGGGGATGAATTTGCTTATTTGTTGGCAATACTGAGGAATCAAATCTGGAGTTTGTTTTCTGATGCAATTATGTTTTCTATAACTCAAGATCGATTATGTCTACTTTCTACAAATGTTGCTAATCTCACGTTTTTTTCAATTTTATTATTAAAAAAAATTTATTTGCTTTCAACTATTTATATTTCAAATGTTGAGAAAGGGTTCTGGGGCTCAAGAAAACGTGCGCAGTTGTTTGTCTCCCCCATACGTCACATACAGTTTCTACTATTTTTAACTAAATAGATCAAATCCATCAAGCGTGTATCTTTCGATTCCTACAGTACAGCAGAAAAGAGCAGCTTTTGGCATCGCTGTCGCCATAAGATTTTTCTTAATCTTTTTTTCATATTTCTGAACCACAGACGTGCCATACAACAAAGATTTTGTTTCTATGGTGTAAACTAAAAATACAAGGATGTCATACCTCCATATTTTCCTTGAATATATGGTGAAAATAGCTAAATAACCATTTACATAAATTATTTGTACATATAAAATGCAATTCATAAAAATACAATTTGTTTCAGTATAAATAAAATTTCTACTGTGTCATTTCCTATAATATTCTTTTGTGCATTGCTAAATACATAAAAAAAGATATCTATATACTATAATATTAAATTATTATTATTATATTCATACTATTACATCACTGTATTGCCTACTATTATCATTTGTATGCATTTGCAATTTTTTTTAAACTTCGAAATGGATATCAGTTGTAAAATGTAAATTAAAATTGAAGCTTAACAAAATAGAAGTAAAAATACAATGTGCTTAACCTATTAAATTTATCTTTCTACAATGCTAAAATCTACCCAAAAAAATATTTTCCATAATTAAATATTTATATTGATATGAGTGAGATATGCACATTGCATAGGGAATTTAGGTCTTACTTAGAATTCAGAACATAAAAACCCTCATTGTCTTACAATGCTGCCATTCTCTACTTTGTACGTTATACATCGAAATAAAGAAACATTCTGCATATGAAGCATATTTTGCATACTTATTGCTTTTTGACATATACACAAATGTTTTTGTGTACTTTTCCAGTTTTTGCCTAAAATAGCACAAAAATATAATGTAAAAAATATTTATTTCTGCAAAGCATTAATTTTCTTGTTGCTTCAAAATCTTTAGTATGAGTTTCAGACAACTGACTGTCTACACCACTCAAGTAATATCTGCTGTCATCAGTCTATTGCCCAGACATTATCTCGTAATCTTTTGGCATCCTTAAACTGACCTTGCATGGTAAGAGTATTTCTTTCCCAATCATTCCCTCCACAGAATACAAGTCGCTTTTCCCAATTGCATGGCCTAATGGTGAAGAAGTGGGGTGCTCCTCACGATAACTGATGCTACAACATTCATGATTAAAATGTTCACAACATTCAAACTACATATGGTACTCCTATGGTACTACATGTAACATGCTGCACACGCATGCTCAGGCATGCACATGTGGAAAGCAATTAGAAAAAAAGTAAATGAAGTTTTAAGAAATAATCTAGGACTTTTTACTTTACAGACACTCTGTAAACTCTTGTAAAGAAAGTGTTCCTCTTCCAGATATTCAGCAAAAAATTGTCAAAATATAAGATCGTACCAATAATACCATGTAATGATGAAAGATAATTTTCTACGTACAAAATTATATTGTCCGATAGATATTAATAAAAAAAATTCATTAAATATTAATTTATTACCTGGCTGATAATGGACTCTCTTTCTGATCATGTATTTTGAATCTTTTTCTCTGCATCTCTATAATGATGCAAAATTAAAATGAAAGTAATTGTAAACATGTCACTATTTGATAACTCATGTAAGCATTAATTGTTAATAAATGAAAGACTAACATTTTGATGTTTAACAAGGAATTTATTCACTAAAAATAGGAAAGTAGATAAATATTAACCAACAAATATTAATGGTTTTGGATTTATAATATATTTTTTACACGAGTAGTTTTTTTATAAAATCATCTTCTTCTTCCTCTTCCACTCCATCTTCGTCTATTAAAGCCTCCTAAAAATAAAAATTATTTATGTAGTTATTAGATTTTATTATTAAAAATATAATATATAATTATATTATGTAAACTATGTGCTATCATTGCCAATATGAAATATATGTAACAAATTTAATTTTTATGTAAAATTTACATAACTATGGTATGAAGGGAGTACCTCATACAGTTATAAGTTTAAGTAAATGTGCTGAATATGGACTATGCACCACAGTAATACATAAATATTAAAATACTTATTTATTCATTATACAGTTTAAAATTATATTGGGCAATGAGCAACAATTTCAATAATTATTTCTACCTGCTATATTTTCTTCATTATCCAAACTTATTTTGAATTTAATTTTTTCCTCTTTCTTTTATGGAATGTGAAAATTATTTTTGAAACTTTATTATTTGCTGTTGTATTGATCGATTACAATCATACCAATTGATGATTTGTATTCTTAAATTTTCAACTTCTTGTTCTAATTCCGATCCGTTCTTTTTCTTTCTTCCTCAAAAATCAATTCAATATTCATTCTTTTCTTACGTAATCATTTTTTAAATTCATTAAGGCTCATTCACAATGTAAACATAAACATAAGCATGGCGTTAACATAAAAGTTAGGGCTACTGCCATAAGCGGACTCATTCACAATGCGTTCGCATAAGCATAACACGTTAAGACGTTCACTTAAAAGCTTGCAAGCATCTCTGCTTATGCTTAAGAAATGAACCAATCACAGTGGGTTAACTCAATCGAGACTCCAAATTGGAGCGAACTCGATAGACGAACTAACGGCATATGGGCCATGGACACAGTCAATACCTCGAAATCGATTCTTACATCTAACCAGTAGTTAACTAGAACGTCTCACAGCCAATAAACACTCTTTATTTTGCTTACGTTTACGTTAGACACTGAATTTTTGTCTATCGCCTGTGTTAATGTCCCCACTAGGCCGTCACGGTCGGGACGGGACGATCCACACCTTACGCCGTTTGCAAAAAGACCGAAGGAAAGTTCTGGACATTCTTCTCATCGTTTCAGTTGGTTATGTGAATAGTACGGAGCGAGCACGTGTGTCCAATTTAATTACGTTGACCCACAAGTGCCCCCAGTTGTACAACGTAATAATAAGTTTTATTTAATAAATTACCGTAACTGTAATGTACCTAAACTATCTGAATCGAGGAGAATAACACGTACAAATTTTAAAATGCTAGATATTCGCAAGATGCGAATTAGTGAACAAATTATGTCATTTGGGATTTTTCAAAATATTTTCAAAATATCAAAATTTACCTTGAAATTTATCGTGAGACATCTTAGAGTACTCAAATAATTGTTTGTCTCCCACAAGTTCGGGATATAGTATGTGAAATTCCTCTCTTGTCATTCTCATTCAGTTTGGAAGAGAAAAATAATCTGAGCTTTCTTCGACTCCTCGCCTATTTTTTTCTTTCTCTATTAAAAATAATCCAATGCAATCGCTGCTCTTCTTAAATTATCAAGCCGTCGCGCACAATACAAAACGCGGAACGATGAGCCAAACTGAGTCAAAAACCGTCCGAAGTGTCCCTTCTGCCCTAGTGCGCGCGACACGAGCTAGAATGTATTACTATACATAGAGTGGCTGTCCCTATAGTTTCAGCGCTCTTGGTGGAGGCTCGCCGAACTAGTGGCCGCCATGTTTTTTTGAAGTCTAAACACGAGAGTTGTCGTAACCACCGCCAAACGAAATGCTAGAATTCTTTGTTTCCCAGAGGGTGCTGCTCTCACAGTAAAAAAAATCCGATTTGCTTCAAAGATGGAGGCGCTTCATCTTTCATGGAGGTCATTCTAAGCTCACCCATGTAGTATATTCTCGCTCGCTGGCGCGACCCCTACACAAACTGCCGCCCGTCCGTGCAATATCGACTATAGAGTAGAGATATATTGTATCTCTCCTCTATGGTATCGACCCAGTGCGCGCGTAACTTGAAGTGTACATCTTCTGGGTAAGTCACTACATTCGCATACGTGATAATGGAATAATACTGTTTAAAAAGGAATGGTGCACGTGGTCTTGGTTCCCTCCAGTGAGTGATCAATTTCACAAAATAAGAAATATTAGCAAAGTCTTCTTTTTTTCTTCATTTCAGACGTTAAGCAGGGCTGCATGTTCCGGAAACCATCTTCTCGGACCATAGATACGCCTTCGGCCGGCTGATTTGCAATTGAATTGAATTGAATTTGCCTTATTTTACGTGGCGAGACTCGGGCCATCAGGCCCGCTCTTCCGTCTGACCACGCAAATTTCGCTACGCTCCTTTCATCTGTCAGAGAAAGGAGGTATTTCTTGGGCGAGAAACAGGCGCACTGCAATCCCTTGCCAGTCGAGATATCTGGCTTCTGCTCATTCGCACCAGTAGATTTAAGTCTCATTGATCTTCTTCTAAAAACTATTTCTGTAACTAATTATTTCTTCATTCCTAATTTTGTCATCTAGAGTACACCCTTTTACAGCTCACAGAAATCTCGTTTCTGCGGCTCTCACGATTTATTTCTCATTTTAAGAGCCAAGATCTCACATCTGTATATCTTGAACAATATTGGTATTATCCGCGCACGTTTTCTTGAGCCCTCATTTCGCTAGATGCGAAAGAAGTGGGAGGGTTGGTTATTGTGATGACAGGACAATTATATGGATAGTTTGTCGAAGCAAAATAATTACTGTTACACGGGGACCATTTCTGATTATAACATTTTGTAAAGAACCCTCATTGCTATTGTTTATGCGTATTTCAACTTCAGTTAGTAAAGGAGTTGGGTAAGGAACTCCGGAGCTCAAGAATACTTACGGGTATAATACTGCCATCGTCTTATAGAACTTAAGTTTTGTTTCTTTTCTTTGTTTTGTTTCAGGGTTCTGTGAATTCTCCCACAAATATGTTTAAACCTTTTTAATTTGTAACATCACCGTCAGACACAAAAGATAAATACTTTAGCAATAAGGTGGCGACCGCATCACCGAGCCAAACATGCGCAGCGGCGCAAGTAACACGGCCAGCAGATTTAACTTTTTACCGGCAGAAACCATTAGCCACGTAATATTTTATAAAATAGTGTTTTAAAGTGATATAAAATGTAAGTTCTATATTTCTTCACTTCGGTGGATTTAAACAAGATTATTCCAATCCTGAGTGAAGCTCCTGCCCAATAAAAGGTTTTTTTTTTAATAAATTCACAAACTTCTCAACAGGGCTGGTGACTGTACACATGGGTTTTCATTCTGTAGTTCTTGACCTCGTATTAAATTATACTGTGGATACACGTGAGGTAAATGTATAACATAAGTCGCTCAATATACTTGTAATTACAGGTAATTAGTTTGTTATTGTTATCTTTGCCTAGTTGTTTAGCAAAATGTAGTTTGAATATACCTGTTTGTCCTATGTAAATACTTCGTGTCCAACAACTGGACTATATCTTGTATGGTTATTGAACCTTTATTGCCCGAAGCAGGCCAAATAAATGGTCGAAACGTTGGCTTTGTAGTAAATACCGACTTTTATTGACCTAGCCACACTTGGATTTTTATTTCTTGGCGCGTGAGGGCCAAGCATGGCTGGATGACACATGATCGCAACCGTATTGAGCAGTGCTGGCGCTCATGCGACATCTGCGGCACGACCGAGAAAGGCGCGAGTCGTGAGATATACCATCGTGATGGTAGGCCCTCGCACGCCAAGATATAAATACCAAAATATAACCTTGTGCTTCCCAAATGTTTAGCTGTGCGCGGGTGTGGGTGGCAACACACCGTAACAGCTCACGAAATGTCAAGTACTACTGTTTAAATGAAAGTATATAGTTTCGTTGTAGAGACTTGTATAGTCTCCACGCTGCTAGTGTAAATTTCGCGAATGTCCATTCTCGCCCGAAATGTGACATGATAATCTGCGGAAACACATTGCAAACAGATTACAGAAAAGAATTGTCCGAATAATAAACATATCCCACACATGTGATTCTTGTAAAACTCTATTACGCTAGGAATTCTACCAATGTCTTCCCTCTTGATTTATGAAACAGTGAATTTGTCAAAAACGACTCCCTGAAGAATGGGAACATATTTGCAAAGAATTCAGATGTCTATAACAACATTCGATGATACTGACATTTGATGAATTATATTCATCAGATGCCAGTATCAACAGCTCACTATAAAAGTGCATATACAATACATCTACATTATTCCAAAACACATTGCCAGATGAAAGATTAAAATCAATACACAAGTTTATTTTTCAAGTATAATATTTTCTGCTGCATAATTGTTTTTATACTATCAGAGGCGTATCTACGGTATAGCATACATGGTACCTGCCACGGGCGCCACTCACAAGGGGCGCTTTTTGGAGTATACCCGCTAAAACAAATAACCCTAGGGAGTTTGTACAATGCCATCTATGGTCACTAGTATTAAAACCTATCGACAGACGCTGTTACGTCACATGGGTAGTCATCACGGCAATACGAAGTTGTATTCGCGGTTAATCTCTTTCGCCGGCTGCTCAGTCAATCAACGTTTAATTATTTTCAACGCCTTAACAAACATTTTACAAAAATGAATTTTCGCAACATTTTATTACATTTCATTCAATTAACTGTTAATTTTAACTAAAAAGAGAATAAAGATTTAACGATTTTAAGCTTAAAGTATTGCCATATTTTAAAATATTGTGCTTCTCAGAGTGACACATATCTTCGATCCAGGTAAATGATGCTGCTCGCACAACACATTTTCAATATTACAAAAATTAATTTCTTAGTTATCTTGATTTAGTTGATTCTAAAGCACTTCAAGAGGTACATACTGCCAAAAGAAAAAAAGGGATTTTTTGTGGGATTCGCATAGACGTTCATAAGGTATTTCTAGTTTTGGAGGTTCGGAAAACAAGGACATGGCTTTTCTGTTCACACAATTGGCGTCAGAAATCACTGCAATTACTCCAAAACCAATATTTTCATGCCCTACAATTATGATTGGGATATACTAGTTTTGCAACTCACCTGGGAGTTTTCTGACTGGAAATGTATGAACTAATAGAAACGTATATTTCTATGATGAAATAATACTATTTACCATGACCACACACAAGTTGCTGATGAATTTTCCTTATCATTAATGGCAGTTCCGACTATACGTTCTCCTTTACTGTCATTTGCTTTCAAGAGTACCACAGTCCTGTCCTTTTCATTCAACGAACTCAAAATATTTCCTTTGTACACACGCTCTGGATTTTTCTCCACACTGGGGCTGCTAAGTTTTGTAGAAAGCAATTTAAAAGTGAAAGTGCACGGCTACTTCAATTAACACGATTTTCTAAACGTTTTTACGAGTTCCATCTCAGTACCAAAGTTGATCTGCTACAAATACGTTCTGTTCGCACAAATTGAAGTAAAACGGAAGTTGGCTGTGCCACGGTCCACGCGCGCGGAATTGTGACGCTTCGCTACGCGTGTCCAAGTTGAGGACGGGGCTCGGGCTTCTGACCCTCGCGTTAACATAAAACATACCACTTTAGTGCATCTGCGAATGCACAGAAGATCGACGTGCTGCCCGCTATGACGTGAACTAACTCCCTATGTTATGACATTTTTTTAATACAATTTTAATACTAGTGACGTCACAAGCAAGATGGCCGCCTGCGAATAGGTCTGATGTTTTACGTGGCATTAATTTGTGCCAGCATTACGCCGGCCACTGACTGCACCGAGAGATGTGACGAGAAATGTGCGATGAGAAATGAGGAAAGATGTCGGTGACGCTGCGTCCACACATGTCATTCGATGACACGAAATGCTTTTATGTGCCACAAGCCGAAAGTCTTGCCAGCAGTTAGCTATAAGATCAACTGCAAGTTTCATTTTTGGTTTTATTAAATGCTCTTGTGTAATTTCTACCCATGGAATCCTTGTTTTATTACCATAATAGTAAATAATCTATTTGAGCTCAAATTGCGTAAAGAGAAAAACATTACTGCACTGCATTATTCAATGTAAAAAAAGGAACTGTATGAGACGTATAGGGAACAAGTACAATTTTCATGAGCTCTGATATTTCTACGCCGTCTGTTTTACTATATTGAATTATGAATAAAGGATGAATGATCAAATAATTCATACTAAAATTCACAATTAATAAATTAATTTATAAATTAATATGAATTAGGAAAAAATAATATATTAATTTATTTCTTTCAAAATACCCTTTCAAGTATCTTGCTTTAAATCTTTATTTTTAAATTGCTCATTATGTACTGCTTTCTTTAAAAAAAAATCCACACAAATTTTACCTAGTTCATTTCCGTTTAAAGAAAAAATTGAACTAAGAATTTAAAAAATAAATGGTTGTTTATCACTTCATTTACTGGTAAATATTATAACCTCACTCGTTTCTACGCTGTTACACAGTAGCACTATTCAGTGTTTTCCTGCGGCAGCTGATGTCGTATAGCAAATGAAGGAGCGCTCGTTGACCGACTCGAGCTAGGAACTCTTTCGCCTCCGCAGATGTGAACGAGAAAACTCAAATGTGTGGGGGTCAATAAATATCCCTTGTTTCACATTTCTGGAAAAGCATTTCTCGGTGTGGTTTATTGCGGGTCTTAGCGGGAAGCAATCGACTGCATTTCTGAGTCGCCGCGCATGCGCCAACTCGAACTCGAAGTGTCATTACTCGCGCAACTTTTTTTGACCGATTGCTTCCCCCCTCTGGCACAAGAAACAGTTGAAGGCAAAAGCTCGCAGTTAGCACTGATGACAACATTACAGACACATCTTCTCTGGCACTAAATAGAAACTATTTTCTGTTAAAGATAGATCTACTGGCGATAATTTTCTCCAAAAAATCTAAAGAAATTACCGAAGCAGTCTTAGCTCTATCACAGAAGATGCTTCGAACTCCTGAGAAAGGTGCGAAGGCATGACTGATTCTCCAGAGATTCGCATTGATTCATACAATCTAGGGGCCTATTTCGTAACTAATACACCCACTCTACCAGCATTTCTTCATTCCATCGTTCAAGACAAGTTGCACGAGTAATAGCGGGATCCGCCCAGCCCCGCTCTTTCGCCAGATTTAGGGCCGGTTTCACCAAACAAAGAGTAGGAGTTTACTCTGGAGTAAATCATGTTTACTCAAGAGTAACTTCTTGGAACGTTTCACTAACACTTTACTCGCGTGTAAATCGCTTACACGAGAGTAAATTCGAGAGTAACTTTACACTGCGAAAATCCGTCAGGTAAAGTACGGAGTAAATTCAGTTTTCAACGTGCATGTACCTCCGAAGTGTTGTTACGGCTCGACGATTACTTCTGATGCGATACGAATGGTAGTATTTGAAGACGATTCCAGCAATGTTTCGGAATATTATTCATTAGTGCGAAGACAAAGAGTGCTAGAGAGAATGGATTGGTTTTAATTATGACGATCGAGATTTTGTCATGAGGTTATGTTTGACTAAATCAGCTGTTTAACTTCATCAGGTACATTGTAAACTGTAGAGAACTTCTACATTTCTTTTTCTCACATGTGGATACGAAATAAAGGTAGTACGTACCGGATACGATAACAAAAGGAAAAATAATTACACGGACTACAAGTACTAAGGGCCGGTTTCACCAAACGAAGAGTAAGAGTAAATCATGTTTACTCGAGAGTAACTTCTTGGAGCGTTTCACCAACACTTTACTCGAGTGTAAATCGCTTACACGAGAGTAAATTCAAGAGTAACTTTACACTGCGAAAATCCGTCGGGTAAAGTACGGAGTAAATTCAGTTTTCAACGTGCATGTACCTCCGAAGTGTTGTTACGGCTCGACGATAACGAATGATATTATTTGAAGACGATTCCAGCAAAGATTCGGAATATTATCCACTAGTGCAAAGACAAAGGGTGAGAGAGAATGGTTTGGTTTTAATTATGACGATCGAGATTTTGTCACGAGGTTATGTTTGACCAAAATCAGCTTCATCAGATACATTGTAGAGATACTTGTAGAGAACTTGTAAATTTATTTTTCACCCATGTGGATACGAAATAAAGGTATTACGTACCGTATACAATAACAAAAGGAAAAATAATAACTACAGGGACTACAAGTACTTAGAAATATTTATTTATTTAGTAAAAAGTGTATGTGACGTATGGGGGAGATCATTTGCGCACGTTTTCTGGAGTTCTGAAATCCCTTTCCTACATTTTAACTATAAATATTCAAAGTTGAATACAAGTTTAAAAAATAAAACAAATAATATTAATAATAATAATAATAATAATAATAATAATAATAATAATAATAATAAAATTTAGAAAAGCGCGAGATCCGTAACATTTGAAAAAATAAAACATTTTCGTTCCCGAGTAATAGAAAATTTATTTGCATTGCCATCGGCAAGCGAACTGCAAATTTGATTTTTCTGCATTGCTAACAAAATAGTAACTCGTCTCCAGAGAAGAAGAATGAATATTTATTAGGAAATAAAGATACAGAAACTAGGAAATAAACTATGCTAACTCAAACCACCATAACACCACACCAGATTATAACGCCAAAAACTCCGAAACTGAAATGAATGATAGAATATAAGGAATTAATCAAAGGTTCACGTTGGTCTGCATTGGTTCCCAGCGTCATTCTCGCTCACAGCCTCTTGAATCGCTCTCAAATATTGTGTGTTCAGGAGATTTGCGGAGTAAATCGGAGAGTATGCACTCTAGAGTAAAATAACCATCTAGAAGCATAGTGAAACGCTCATATTCTACTCGAGTGTTACTATCTTAGAGTAAATGGTTACTCTCGGGTAACTACTCTCAACTTTACTCTGCTGTTGGTGAAACCGGCAGAATTCCAAATCATTGCTGGAATCGTCTTCAAATACTATCATTCGTAATCGTCGAGCCGTAACAACACTTCGGAGGTACATGCACGTTGAAAACTGAATTTACTTCGTACTTTACCCGACGGATTTTCGCAGTGTAAAATTACTCTCTTGTAAGCAATTTACACTCGAGTAAAGTGTTGGTGAAACGCTTCAAGAAGTTACTCTCGAGCAGTGTTGCCATATCGGCGGAATTCCCGCCGTTTTCAGCGGATTTTGAACTCCTACGGCGGAAAAAAAATTCGTTTCGCGGACAGCGGAATAAACGGCGGAAATTAATAGTTAGTAAAGCAGTCAAATTAGTAAATCATCAGTTTTCGTTTACCTTTATTAATAATGTCTTGCACAGATGTTGTATATTTTTAAAATTTCTAAATCCATGTTACTAGCAAGAATAAATAATACAATATTTATATAATAAATTATATAAGACCTTAAATCAATTATTTTTCAAATTTCCACCCAAGTAATGGATTCTATATTATCTACAAATTGAATTGCAGGTTCAATAAAGCCACTATATTTCGCAATCATATTTTTGTTTTAATAGAATAAATTAATACAACATTTAAATATGGAAAAGGAATTTATTTTACGTTTAGCGGAATTAGGCGGGAAATTTAAAAAACAGTTGAGCGGATTTTCGGCGGAAACTGAAACGAACATGGCGGAATCCTTCTAAACACATCTGGCAACACTACTCTCGAGTAAACATGATTTACTCCAGAGAAAACTCTTACTCTTTGTTTGGTGAAACCGGCCCTTATTACCGCAGAAGAAATGTCATTAAAAATTAAATAAAATTTAAAAAATTAATGAGTTGTATCTTTTCTAGTAAGTGGGTCAAATTATATAAATCGGTATTCACAGGAAGAATTTTTTAGTGTAGTTAACTGCATTGTATTTATTCACTTGCTTACAAATTTACCAAAAATTTGAATTACTTGACTTAAAGCACACCCATGAACTGTGAAGCACCTCTCTAGTATGAGTATTAATGTATCATGAAATATGAATACAGAAGAGGGCTTTAGTAATTTACTTTATATGGATATTCTAAATTTAAGTTAGGTTTCATAATACTAGAATACTAATACTTTGTAATTTTGAAGTCCACCACGAGTGCATTGGGCTCAATGGAATTTTGAATCCTGTATTCAATAAAAGTGGGACTTGTCAGAGAACACTGCAGATCCTCACGTATGTAGATTATCAGTGTATCATTATGACCCAGCCTCCACAAGGTGTACGTTACGGCAGTCAAGTTGATACATTATTTGTGTAAAGAAAAAATTATTTGATTCTAAAATATTACTAAAATAGTGAATACCGTGGTTAACAAAATGAATTAGGGAAGAAAAAGATTCAAATTTTTCACATTGCTCTTAATCCTTTTCCTGTAAAATACTTTTTAAATGTGAGTCCTCATATTTACTCCATTTCTGTTTTACATATCTAATAAACGAATACTAGTATTTATATGTACATATTTTATTTATTATCAAATTTTATATATATTTAAGTAATGAAAATTTCCAAATGAAGCTATTTAAACTGAACAGGACAGAACAGCTGATGACAATTTCACGGTAGCAACACACACAGTGGCCATAATTTGGAACTTCTTGCATTGCGACTTATATATTTTATTATAATTTTGACCCAATCATGCAAATCAAGATTCCTCGATTTCACCCGTTATTGACATTGATAGTACTTTCAATTGCTTTAACATTCGAGGTGGCACAAACTCCCTCGTAATTTGAAGTATCTTGACAGGGTGCAAATTCTGTACTCGCGATGGGCGCCTGAATACCTAGATGTATACTATCAGAGATTATACTAAGCATCAAAAAGGAAAGTAATATTGATTTTAACAAAGATATTTAATGAATCCATCATCACTTGGACTTTATAATTTTAAAAGAATAAATATGTCTGTAATAATAGCTCAATGACCCCAACGTTGGTCAGGTTTTTCGTCCAGTTTCCCTGATAATTTGAATGACGAGACGGTCCTTTGTTTTGCTTCTGAACATAGATGAAACTTCACTACATACATTTTCTAGAGAACAATGAGTAGTATAGTTATTCAAATTAACATTCATGTTGTTATAAGAGAAAGTCGATTCCTTCACAAAGGGCAGCATGTTGACATGTTGAGATAAGCCAAAATCAGTAGCTTTTTTCCCTTTGCGAATAGTTTTTATTATACAGGAGCTATTACTTTTTATTGTTTTTGCCAAAAACACTTGTTTTCACCTGTATTAATAATTCAAATTGTATGTGGGTAAGAGTAGAGATGCCAGAATTTAAGAAAATACTTGTCTCCAAACGATAATGCACAGAACACTTCTCCCCATTGTATGCCACACGTCAGTCATCAGTTTTCAATTCCTTCTTGACGTTAAATAAATAAATCTGTTTCTTGAAATATACTTTGATTAAAAAGCAAGACAACTTGAAACATGACTGACTACTAACTCCCTAAAAATGGAAATGCACTATTTTCAGTATACTAGTTCAAATCCTTAGCTTTGTTTCTATGTAATAGGGACTCAAATCTATTCTACAAATGTAACAAGAAATAGAATGTCAAACCTCATTTCCTCAAAACATTAATGTGCTGTTTATGTTCCTTTTACAATTTTCTAGTAACATTTTGAAGTGAAAACAAATTTGTGGTAATATTTTGGATTTGGCACCCACCCCCCATTGTGTTTTTTCTCAGTTCCTCAAGTGTTCTCACAAAATTAGAGAGCTTTAGCACCAGTGTTTCCAAATGTTTATTGAACATGTTGTGGAATAAACATGCAAACATACATACCCGAAACCAACCATTTCCATATATTAATACTTTAAATTAAAAAACGTAATGTACAGAGCCATTGAGTTTGCTTTTCAAAATAACAATATAAATGTAGAGTATCAGTTCAAATAGAAATATTTCCATTTCCACAGAAATATGTTTTTTCTTCAACCAATCACAGACACAGATGATTATTTATTACCCAAAACCATTTACATGTACAGCAATGTCAGGATTACAAGAAACTTAACAAACACTGATTTCACAAATGTCTATAAGAGCATATAGTGGATTGAAAACCAATACCAATTTAACAACTCTGTCAAAAGTCACTCAGTTACTTCCAATATATTCCAAACATACACTCAGTTCCAACTACTTTGTGGTTAAATACATTCCATACTCTGTTCAAAATGGGCTAATTGTGTACATTTAAAAGTTTGTTTTGGTTTCAGGAAAAGTTTGCTTTGATGGAAACAACTTCATTTCAATACACTCTAAACAAAGAGTGAATAAATACCTGGAAAATTATCAGTAGTTTCTGGATAATGCCAGCTTCTTCGTCTATGGATTTCACGATGAACACTTTGTTGATGCAACGATAAATTTAAATCCCGATTCCATGTTGAATGATCTGATTCCTCCTTTAAAATAAGGGTTATCCAAAGTTAAAACAACATCTTTAGAAATAAATGAAACACAATATTTACTTGGCTATTCAGTAGACATTGCATCTTAGGCACAAAATCCAACATTTCAGCCATCACGTTTCAACCTTCCGCAGGGGAAAATGTATTTCATGCTGGGCAGTAGATACTGACTCCACCACAGAAGCCTATGCTTTCACTTGGAGCACACTTCGTACTTTTATTATCAAATACCGCAAATTCTACAAGCAGAAAGTTATCACTATACAAACTTAATAATTTCTAACAAACTAATTCTAACCAGAAAACGTTAGTCTATCCATTATTAATTTAGAGAATGTGATATGCATTTTAGTTATCTTTTTGTTACAATATTAAAAGAGAGTTTCTTCAAATTTCAGTTTTACATGCCACATTTTTTTACCCTGGTATACCTTCTGAATTGCACATAAAATTTTGAAAAATGAAGTGAAGTCACGGATCCATAAATGATATATAAAACACCAGTGCTGTAACCAAGATTTTGATATCTGAGAGCAGTAGGTGGACTGTAGGTGGAGAGTCAAGCACACATGATATATTCTTCAAAATAATTTTTTATCTATGTTGAATTTAAAATTAGTTGTTTATCAATTGAAAGTTATTAATAACTTGACTACTTCACTACTTACTTACCCCCTACAAACACACACTTCAGATGCACCACTGTAAATGCTTAAACCTGGTAAGAGTTCATAGTTCATAAAAATAAAAAAAATACAAACCTGATGCCTCCTTTTATTTGGATCAGAGTTCTTTTGCGAGTTTATAGGTTTTGATTCATCATCATTTTGAGAATTTTCTTGAGATAGGCCCACGTTAGTCTTCTTGGAATTTTCATATTTTTTCAGACACACTTCGTCTTTCTTGGCACTGGTTTCCATATTTTTCATCAATTTTGAATCAACAGCTTTGTTATAATTTTCTTCAGGCAGAATCTTATTCTTCTTTTCCAATTGATCTTTATTCTTTTTAAGATTCTTCTCTTGATTTTCTTGTTCTTCTCCCTTTTTCACCTCTAATACAGAAAACTTAACCTTTTTCGACTTTTTTTCATTATTCTTAAAATTCCTCACTTCTATTTCTTCTCCATTATTCGGCCCCTCTATTCTTGCTTTAGAGAATTTGCTCTTTTTACAATGTTTTGCATTGTTTACAGAGCTAGTTGACTGTTCATCCTCATCACTTAAATCAATATTAATTATTTCAGAGGGACGTTTCTTATTAACTTTTCCTGTTACAAAACAAATTTCTTTCTTTTTAACGTAACCAGGATTAGATTCATCTCGTTCTATATTACTTGGGAAAAATACTGCGTTTAGTACAGTACCATCTTTAAGTTTTTCATTGTCATCAATATCCACCCATGTTCCAAATTTTTCACTGAACTCTTGGAAAACAACATACGAATCATCCAAGAGCTCTGAGAATGCAGGTTCACTCAGAATATGTTTTTTGAACTGTTCATATAATGTTTCATTCTTCCCATTTAGTGTAAACACTTTCTTTCTATTCAATCCAAAATTCACAAGAACCTGCCTCACTTTCTTCAAGTTTAGTTTTTTTTTTACGTCACATTCACATGTACACACAAGAGCATTTTTCTTTCTGGGGTCAGATTTCTCTTGCTTGATTTGAGTTGGTTCCAACATTTCTATAAGTTTAGTTGATAAAAATCTAAAAAGGAAAAGGTTTACAGCACCACACGTGTAATTTAAAGACCATTCACATCATCACCAACAAAAACCAACAGAGATGCAAACTACAACTTGCAACCAGGGTTGCCAGAATACTATCACGCCTTGTCGCCATTTACAATGCCACATGTCGCCAAAAGTCGCCAAGCATTCGACAGATGTCGCCATTAAACCGCCAAAGTTCAAAACGGTATAAGCGGTTAATAAAAAACACATCTCATTAAAAATGCTATATTTTATTGAAAAAATGGATGAAATGTATTATATTTTAAACATTAATCTATAAAACTCTAAAACAAAACAAACTTTCTTATATGATTAGCATCGAAATCACAATTATACCCCTGCAGTAGATAACAGTCATGCATTAAACTTCGTTGAGTATCGAAAATACGGATTCATCATCTTCGTTGTTTTGGTCCGTCTCTTTTTTCGCGTACATGATTTTCGAGGTGAATTTTGCGAGCATATCTTTCGAGGGCGAAAATTTCGCACAACAGTTGTCTTTAACTTGTAAAGTGAGGCCAATGCGTAAAAGTGCATCCAGCAGAGTGAACGCAATCTTATTCCGGGCCTTATTTTTCACCGCGTTCATTACAGAGAACGCCCTTTCCACATCCTCTACTGATGAAATAGCTCAATAATACACTATCAGCCCTACCAATAAACGTGGTGTAAAATTTAGTCTGTGCTTAAACCCTGAATAGCAGGAGAATAGCGAAAACTCCTACCAATAAACATGGACTAACTCGAGCGCGTAATAAGTGAGGTGTAGTTTCCATGGCAACCGCTAAACCTCGGAGACACGTAGTTTAAGTGTGGAATAAGGAAAAATCGCGACTAAAACAAGCGCTTCGCAATAGTCATTTGTCTCCAGTTTGTGGCCAGCTGTTCGTGCGTGTGTTTCGTGGTTTCTTTTCAGTCTTTTCATATATTTCGACCTTTGCTTCCGTTTTTGGTACTTTCTCCGGGATATTTATTGACTTGGCTGCTTCGATTGGAACTGTGATTTTATTTTCTGACTTTCTTGTAAACGATGTCTATTCGAGATATAGAAAGTGTGGAAGAAGTTGTGTTTATGGACGAAATCTTCGATTGTGAACAACCGAGGAGGAAGAAGAAGAGTTACCGGGCACGTGTGAGTCCATTGGAGATGTATTCTGATGCAGAATTCCGCAGGAAATACAGATTTTCTAAAGAAGGAGCAATAAAATTAATAGACTTGTTCGGGTCACAGTTAAAATCTGACGGAAGGGGAGGGAAACTTTCTCCTGATCTTCAAATTTTAAATGCTCTTCGCTGCTGGGGAAGAAATGAAGTTCAAGATGATTCTGCTGACTTGCATGGGATAAGTCAACAATCTATTACCAATGTGTGCCGTAGAGTGGCACTGTCTATTGTCCAAAAGAAGCAGATGTATATACGAATGCCTGCAAATTTAGACGAAGAGGTGCAGAAAATGAACATGTTTTCGGATATTTGTGGGTTCAGAAGTGTGGTCGGGTGCATTGATTGCACTCGCATCCGCATCCCACATGTACCAGGCAATGAAGGGCACTATTATATTAATAGGAAAAATTTCCCATCATTAAATGTACAAGTTGTGTGTGATGCTTCATTGAAGATAATGGACATTGTGGCAAGATGGTATGGGAGTGCACATGATTCCCGAATATTTAATGAATCTGCGTTGAAATTGAAATTTGAAGGTGGACAATTTCATGGGAGGCTTTTGGGAGATTCTGGGTACACGTGCACACCTTATTTATTCACCCCAGTGTTGAGGCCCAGGTCAAGAAAGGAGGTGCGCTACAATGCAATGCATGTGCGCACAAGGAACTCTGTGGAGAGATGTTTTGGTGTGCTGAAAAGCCGATTTCGTTGTCTCCAAACAGGCTTCAGAAACTCCCTTGAAAATATAAAGCTATATATTGTGGCACTCGCAATATTGCACAACATAGCAATCATTTTTAATGAAGAGGAATTTCCTGTTGAAGAAGAAGTGGTTGAAGAACAGGAATTGCAACCAATTCAAGCTGTAGGTCGAGGAGCAGCAGTTCGGGCAGCTTTTATAGAGGAAAATTTTTAGTGAAGGATATCTGCTTATTAATTTAAGTGTAAAAGTGATGTGAATGGAAATAAAAGTTTTACCTGAAATATGTCTGATAATAGTTTTGTTTCTAATTGCTTTGTGGTAGCAAAACAATACTTGTTCCAATATTCATATATATCCCAAAAAATATATTTGACTGAACTAAGAAAATTTCCCATTTTAAAATACTTCCATATTTCATGTAATTCTTCCTAATGGGGATTAATAAGCATTTGCAGAAATAATATGAATTTGAACTTTTTGTTAGCATTCTATAGAGCATACCTCTTTCCAACCTCTGAGGGGAAAAAATATTAAAGAAGGTATAGTAGAAAGGTTTTAAATACGAATACAAAAAATTGTTCAGAATTTTATTTGCAGACTCATATTTTCCTATCAATTTCATATAAAATATTTCACTTTTATACGACTCAATTTTGATTTAAAGTGGTAAAAGGGAACCTGCTCAGCGCAGTGAAAAATTGTTCTACATTCATTTTAATTTAATTTACTTATGTTATCCCCTCCTATATTACCTTCGAAAATGCCTCTTTTCATCGAAGACTACGTGCTGACATGAGAAATCCATTCTAAAAATTAATAGACCACACTATCAAAAATCTTACCTTTTTAAAGTCCTTCACCTAACTCGTTCTCAGAAGGCAATATAACAATAATTATGATCACAAGTTTGGAATTTATGTTAAAACCTACTATAATGATTTTGGCCAGCTGTGCATCCCCCCAAAAAAGAAATACCACAGAAATATTTGCAACTTTGTGATATGCTACTAAGTCTTTGCTTTATATTATGATTAATCAGTACTTATCAGAAAGATGAGAGAATTTGTTAATAGTGCCTAAACCAAATTTTATGAAGCCCAAAAGAACTATTCAATTATTTAACTATTTATTAACTCTACTTCCAACACAATGGTATAAAAAGGTAATTTAAAATTTTACATACAGGTTTACAACTTTTCTATAGAAAAATCTAGTTTCAATTTGTTTCACTTCAAAAAAAAAGTGAAATCAGTATTTGAAAACTATTCCCCAAATTTGTACTATGTTCATTGCGAAACGAAAAACAAACATTACTTCAGCATAACCTAAATATATTTTGTTTTCTTTCTATTGCAAATTTTACTTAAGATGGAATCTAGGCTTTTGAAAGCGACTCATTTAAATACTCTAACTTCCTACAAGAATTTCAATTTACATATAATTCACTTAATATTTGGTTCACTAGGCTGAAATGAAAGAAAAGATGATACATTTGTGAAAAAATAATTTTATTACAATTTACTTCTGCAATTGCTTATACAAAATTTCTTCTTGCAGACACAAAATGCTCATTAACTTATCATGCTGCTCTTTTGCCCACTGCACTATTAACAAATGTTCTTTTTCCAATCTCTCATTTTCTTTAGCTCTGTATCGTTCCATTGATTCAAAACTTCTTTTCTTGAAATCAAATTCCCCCATCTTTCGATCTCTTCTTAATCTTGACGGAGTAGCAGCTCCAGCAACAGGCGTGGGAGTTGTTGTAGTTGTAGTAGTAGTAGTAGTAGTAGCAGCAGCAGCAGCAGCTCCCGCATCACTGGAAGCAGTGAAACTAGCAGTTGCAGGGGGCATAGTAGTAGCGGTGAGTAGTTCTGCATCACTACAAAACTCGCTCACAACACCAGCGGCAGCAGCAAGAGAATTGCCTGAAGTGGAGGCAATTGCAGCATCGCTCCTTTCCAATGCAAAAATATTTATTGCTGGATGCAACACAGTATCCTTGATTTCTATTTGCGGTTCGTAAGATACCACAAAATTGTCAGAGTCGTATGGATTCTCTGGATATGAAAATCCTGTGGGATCCAGACTCACCATTTCCAGAGTCTCGTGTGAAGGACTTGTTGGCTTTGGTCCCCCGCCAGTCAATCTACAATGTTTCTTGTATTCCCCCATTTCTTTCTTTGACTTTGTTTTCATTACTTTCCATTGGTTATAAATTTGTTTCAATTCCCTACTCCGAAAGTTTACATCATTAAATTTTTTTGTAATTTCTTGCCAAGCTTGGGCTTTTCTTTTATTAATAAATGTATCATTGTTTTTCACATTCAATACATTGAAATGTTCCTTCATTATTTCTCTCAGCAGTTGCTGGAAAGAAAAAGAAAACAGGAAAAGTTAACACATTCAAACATCATACTTGCAAAAAACAATGCTAAATATTTATCAAAACAAAATCTTTCTTACCTTTTCTTCACTATCCCAGTTCACACTCCTTGCGCGCTTTTCAGCCATTGCTTAATTATACACAAAATGCAATTTAATATATACTAATAAAAAACTATTCAAACCCTCCTAAAAACAATAACCAATCAATAACTCGTAAATATTAAATGTAGGAAGACACGCGTCGCACACCACGAACTTCTTTTCGCTAACACTCGGTAATTCGTAGTCAAATGGCGGATGTCGTCGCTCACTTCTTCCTAGCAGAGAATATGCAAAATCACCAAAGATGCTACAAGAAGCAACGTTGCCAAGCATTATTTTCGGTTTAGAGAAGTTTTAGTTATTCCACGGTTTAGGCGCCATTATTAGTAAAAAGTTATTCCGTTCTTACACCATTCTTAAGCTAGAACTAACTAGTCCCAGAATAAGCGTGGTATACCCATGTTACACCACGCTTTTATTAGTAGGGCTGTATGAGTGTTATTAAACCCATTCAGTGTTTAATACCAATAGTGGCAGTGTCCAACATAACAGTATTCAAGAACAGTAGTACCAACATAACTAGAATAGAATTACTACATCATTGGTTACATTCAAAAGCTTTGCTTTTTATTATCGCAGGCATATAAATATGAATTGTTTAATTAAAAAAATGAAGTAGCCAAAAAATCGCCAAGTCGCCAAATGTAAATTTTTGTCGCCAATAATTGAGAATAGTCGCCAGTTTGGCGAGAAATCGCCAAATCTGGCAACCCTGCTTGCAACTAAAAACCGCGTGCACCTGGCGTGCACTTATCAGCCGGCCACATCTTTGGGGATACCAACTGCGGCTAAAATCTCGCGTGACTGAAGCAAAGAGTATATATCAGAGACGGCACTCAATGTTAAAAGGAAGAGCCTTATTTGCCCAACTTCTGGTGCCGCCACATTGTTCTGTATAATTTCTATTGGGTAAACGGACAGCCAATAGCGAAGAAGTAACCGGTAAATTTGAAATAAACCAGCGACGCGGGAACTTTAAAATTTCACTCCCTTACTTCCCACGCCTTAATTTATTAAAAAAATCACAATAATAATTATAAGGACTTATGGAAGAAAAAAAGTCAAATAAGGGTATTAAAATCTAGTGTTTATTGACCATATTGATATTATACAATTTCGCAATTTCATTAGTAATAAGAATTTTGAATTACAGAAAGTAATAAACAGTACACCTGCATAATTGCAACTTTAGTATTTGCTTGTAGATATGCCAAATTAATACTATGGAATACTACATTATTACAAGCATTATGAATAAACAATAAGAACAGAATTAAGGCCGGGCGCACACGGGAGACTTTTTGTCGCGCAACTATTTCGTCTTTGTTGCTTTCGAGTTGCTTCGGTTTTTGAGAGCTCGCACACGATGAGCAACTGTTTTCTGACAGCAGACCCATTTTCACGGGTTCTTGTAGTGGAATCGACAAGTGCAATTTTTTTAAAGATGGATTTTTTTGAGACTGCAGTGGTTTGTGCTCTCATCATTCGACGCAGGAAAAATCAACGGAAAAGGAAGTATTGGATACACCCTCTCATGTCTGAAAGACTAAATAAAGGGAAATTTACTTTAATATTTGAAGAGTTGAGATGTTACCCAGAGAAATTCTTCGGTTATTTTCGCATGAGTAAAACATCATTTGACGAGCTGGTCGCAATTCTAGGACATACCATCACCTACCAAAATACAAACATGCGACTGGCGATTCCACCAGAAGAGAGGCTCGGTGTTACATTAAGGTAGGTTGCATAAAATTATTCGATTTTTTATTTAGTTTATTATTATTTGTTATTCAACAACACCAGTTAATAAAACTAATCGTTACATAAAAAAAAGTATAAAATATGTTCAAAGCAACTGATATAAAGTTTAGACATTGTTGTGTACGGTGACATCGTACATGGTTTGTGATCCATCTGAATCCACAGAAAAATTTGACAGGTATGACTGTACACTGTCGCAATCTTGAGGAGAAGTAAGGGCGGTGTATGAGCTGTTCCCAGTAGTAGGTTGATTCGCAGACGTAAATGTACCAGTAAATAAACGCACAGGGGTAGAGAAGCTTGAATACCGAACGTCATCACTGAAACTGTTAAGTGTGTCTCTTGGTGGACAGCGGTCCTGGAAATTTCTTAGTACCTGAAGAATTTCAATTTGTGCATCAATCTTACGATGTGTGGGTAGTGCTTTCAGCATAGGTACAAGAGACAACGCAAAATGTGTTTCAGAGTCATCCATGTGTGAAGCAGTTTCTTTTTTCTCTCGAAGTATATCGAGTAAACTTTCTTCATAACTTCTCTTCTTCTTCTTATTTAGATTGGAGGAGGTATTTGGAGAACGAACAAGAGGTGGTCTTTGAGCACTCTCTGTTTCCTCATGTTCCTCATCGCTTAAGACTGGTTCAGCATTTCCACTTGTTTCACGTACTTCTACGGTTGGTAGAAGAAATAACAGTTGATCGTAAAATTTATACTTTCGACGCTTTCCGGCTGGTTGTCCTGACTTGACCGATTTTTGTTCACGCAATTCTCTTGCAAAGCATGTCCTTAGATTTTTCCATCTTCGTTGTACCAGCGTTCCTAGAAAAAAAATAATACATTGAAACACTTGACATTTTTGTCTTAATTTATTTGGAAGGAATAAAGATGAAAACTATCTAAAATTTTGTTACTTTAAATCATTTATGTAAATTCATAAATTTGTAACTCTTTTTTCAGGTATCTAGCAACCGGATCAAGTTTCAACGATCTTTCATACAACTACTTGATTGGTGCTAGCACAATCCGCAAAATAGTGAAAGCAACATGCACTGAAATATGGAATATCTTACAGCCTATAGTTATGCCAGAGAAAGATGAAGAAGAGTGGTTGCATATTGCTGAACAATTCTATAAGAACACCAATTTTCCTAACATCATTGGTGCTATAGACGGAAAACATATTCGAATAACCCAACCTCAAGGTACTGGCTCAGAATTTTTTAATTATAAAAAATTCTTTTCTGTGGTGCTGATGGCATGGGTCGATGCCGAATATCAATTTGTCTTCATAGATGTTGGCGCGAATGGAGCAGCAGGTGATTCCTCTGTCTTCAATAACTCGAATATGGGCAGAAGGCTACAACGTAACCTTCTGAACATACCCAATGACCGAACATTGCCTAACGATCCAGAAGGTAAACCAATGCCTTTTTGTTTGGTTGCTGATGAAGCTTTTGGTTTATCTAGACACATTTTACGCCCATTTGCTAAAAAAACGCTTACCCCATTAAAGAAAATTTACAACCGCAGGCAAACAACAGCTCGTCGTATGGTTGAATGTACATTTGGCATATTGGCTAATAAATGGCGTATTTTCCATAGACCTCTTGATGTTAGCATCGATTTTTGTGATACGATAATCAAAACATGTTGTGTGCTCCACAATTACGTCCGCAGAAGGGATGGAATCAACTTTACAGATACAGCTTATGAATGCCCACTGCAGAGTATAAACATTGAACCGCAGGCTAGAACTATCTCTGCTGTCAATATACGTAACTATTTTGCAGCCTATTTCACGTCCCCTGCAGGATCTGTTCCGTGGCAGTACGATGGACTTTAATTTCACTGACTCAAGAACAATGAAACTTACTTATTCTATCCACACAACATTATTAAGATGTGTGATAAAATATTAATGTTAAAAATATGTCATGAGCTTTGTAAAATAAAAAACAACTTTGTAAAATAAAAACCTACCTGCTTGTTTTTTTTTCTCGGTAGAGAGTTGTCCCCAGATCGTAGACAACACATTTAAACACACTTCTTCCCATAGCTTGCTTTTCAAATTAGCGTCGGAATAATCCTTCAAAGTTTTATTAAACAATGCTGGCCTCTTTTCTACTTCATTTATGACCAATTCACTATCGATGTCTTCATCCCTCACAAGAGCCATTTTGTAAACTTCAAAGTTTCGAACTGCAGAAAACAAGGGAGATATTTGCACAAATGCCTGAGACGGCAACTAAAATGTCGTCCGTGTGCGCATGTACTAATAAACTATGGGAGGGGAGACAGTACGCAGACAGTTTCGTCACCCTCCTGTCGGCGGCCAGAGCAACTGAAAAGTTGCGTCGCTGTTACGCGGCTCCGTGTGCGCACGTATATATGATTGTACAGACTTTGTGGAAAAGACGAAATAGTTGCGCGACAAAAAGTCTCCCGTGTGCGCCCGGCCTAAAAAGAAACAAATGAAAATACTACCGCACATTTGCCCGGGTAAAAGAAATAGTTATGATACAAGGGGTAAAAGTGCCATTTTATTTTGCGAATTACTTAAGTCATTAAGAATACGAATTACATAATTATGTACTGTTACATTAAGATCAATATTATCTGATTAGGTCACATGAACGTATTTTGTTTTCTTTGTTGCTTTCAAAGTTTTATCACAACATTTTAGCATTGTCCCACTTTTAGCAGTAGTGCAAAAAATTGAGCTTTTAGCATGCTCTGCATGCCTTGAAAGAACCACTTTTACTAGTTGCAACCTAAAAATGTTTTTCATTAGTCAATAAATATTTGACAAAATTATTTTATTTACCCATGCTAACCTCACACATGCACAGTTCAAAGCCAGGCTTTTTTAAAATGGGATCCACTGTGTGAAAGTACATTCACTTTTAAAACAATGATTTACAAATAGTGGAATTCCATCAATGCTTATGCACTACAATTTAATTCTGAAAATGGATTGTCAAAGTGCAAATATTTGATTGCACCAGGAGCCAAGACTGGGACCTTCTGATAACTGGGCAGATGTCCTAATAACTGAGCTATAGAATCAAGCATTGCATTCACGACTCACAACAATTCACAATCCAATAAGGATCAGCATTCAAATCCAGAATGTAATTGGCATGACGCTGAACAAAACACAATGATACACACGTACTAGAATATAAATTGAATCAAGATTGTGTTTGTCATGAGAAACTATTATTGTCAGAACAGTATAACAATAGCAACTTATATCAATACTAATAATAAAAATTAACACTAATAAGAAAGAAACAAATTGCAGACTAGATAATAGACATTAAAGAAATTCTAAAATTGCATGAAAATAGCCTCTGAAACTCAAAACCTTTGTATTCATAATATTCAAATAAAGTGTCTTAACATAGCAAGAGGCATTCCAAAATTCAGAAAATGATCATGCTTTACAGAATTAATTTTATCTTTAAATTTTATTTAATTAGAACTTTCCAAATCAGATGTGGGAAATACAGTTTATATAATGGATCTGTACCCAATGACAGAATACACACTGATTTTAAAACTCTCGTTGTTCATACCTTTATAAACTGTCAGCGTAAAAGAGATATGTTCAGAAACTTTGTGCACAATGAAGCAAGTCATTCACTGCACATAACAATAATTCTTTAATATTATCTCTCTGAGTTCTGACTCCTCAAAGTGAACATTAATTTAAAGCCACTTAGGGTCAAACTCGTAGGGCCTAATATGCATGTTTCAGAAGCAATCTCTGGAAGAGGATCTGAAAAGCAAAAAATGCCGTTATGAAAGATACTATGTCCTCAAATGAATGCTCTGAAAACAAATCTGTATCAAAAAGAAAGATGTTTCTTTCAATTCACCATCTAGAATTACGAAATTAGAAAGCACAGGAATATCTTGCACTTACCACACACCGAAGGCGCAGATTCATCTCCCAGAATGGCTTCTTGCACCTGTCCAGAAGTACAAGGATCTGTAATCACCAAAAAGAGTTATTTATTTACTATAATTTGCCCTCAATTGGCACTAATAACTGTATATTGAAAGGAACATACCATGAGAAATGTCCATAAAAACTTGAGGTGACACCTCACATGGGTGAAAAAGATCTGAAAATGGAGACAAACTTGAAATCTATCCCATCTTCAATAAATGCAACAAAGTAATAATTGAGATTCTTAAAGATTATAGCAAATATTTACCTTTCACAAGGCTAGAATAAGCATCTGCTGCACTTGCTGTAGCAGCATGTTCAACAGCACTAGAACCTGTATTAATCAACAACAAATTATTGCCAATACATTATGCTTTCAATAGCATGCTTCTTTTTGCATTTTACAAACATACAAGAGACTTACCATTTTCAGTTTGAAAAGCTGCCTGTGTACAAGGATCTGAAAATTAAAAAGTGCTGGTAACATAGCCTCCCATCAAACTATATATTCTACTAAAACTAAAAAAATATATTCTATTAAAATATATTGTAGTAATATTCTATTAAAAAAAGTCGTACCAATTACATCCATAGCTGCAGTGGGTGTCACCTCGCTAGGTCCAAACAAGGGATTTGCAACAGAACATGAACATTAAAAAAATTCCACTATTTGTTACGCACCCATTATCTTCTCGAAGCCAAAATGCACGCTTCAGACTTCAAACAGCAGTAAATCACTTAATTTCTCTAATTCACTGACTGCCATATGGCGTTAACAGCCCTACGAACAGCACGTGAATATACAACGATAGGTCGACGAGGAAGGAATCCAACGGTAACCAACCGGCTCGTTTGCGAAACAATTTCAAAATGAATAAGTAGTTCACATTTTCTCCGCTTGAGCGAGTTGGTGTTGTACAGATGTACATGGCGTCGCTCTGAACTCTGATTGGCTACCGTATGGAATTTCAATAAGGACCGGATGTGTCCTATCTAGTGTCATACCACTGGACTGAAGCGTCTTCCTGTAGCTGTAGCTGTACATTACGATTTATTTAGTCGTGCATCATCATCATCATCATCAGCAGCAGCAGCAGCAGCAGCAGCAGCAACAAGGTTTGGGCCTAGTGGCCCGTTCCGCTCTCAAGAGTATCTTTCCATCTTGTGTGGGGTCTGCCTCTGGATCGTTTCCCCTTTGGTTTGTATTCGAGGATAGTCTTGGGAAGCCGTTCTTGTGGCATTCTGGTTAGGTGTTCGAACCAATTCTTCCTCGTTGAGTCGATCTTCTCCAGTATGCTGGAGATCTGTAGTTCACCTCTGATGTCTTCATTTCTCTTATGATCTAGTAGTGTATATCCTGCTAATGGTCTCAGGAATCTCATTTCTTCCGCTTCGATCTTTCTTCTGTCTGACCTATTGACTGTCCAGTTTTCGCATCCATAAGTTTGCATTGGGACTGCCATAGTTTTGTAAAATTTTAGTTGGGTGTCTTGTCTGGTCTTTTGTCTTAGTGCTCTGCGTATAGTACCGCACAATTTCTGGAATTTTTGGATCTTTATGTTTATATCTTTTTTGTCGTAGTATGAATGTTAAATCCTAAATAATTAAAGTTGTTTACTTGTTCAATACTTTTTTCGTTTATCACTACTTTACATCTGATATGGTTTTTCCCCTGGAATGCCATTGTTTTCGTTTTAGAGGTTGATATCTTCAAGTTATAATTTTTCCCTGTTAAC
The DNA here is from genome assembly GCA_038098605.1 of Gryllus longicercus. Lineage (NCBI taxonomy): Eukaryota > Metazoa > Arthropoda > Insecta > Orthoptera > Gryllidae > Gryllus > Gryllus longicercus. The sequence goes on along the minus strand of JAZDUA010000338.1, from coordinate 567,331 downwards.
TCGAGGTAATGGGCAGCTCTGTGTAGGTCGTCTTCTGAAGTACTAAAAGTGGCCTGGTCATCTGCAAATAGGATAGTGTTTAAAATTGTATTGCTTATTTTAAAATGTGTGGTCAGTTTACTTTGCCATTCTTGAATAATATGATATATATATATATATATATATATATATATATATATATATATATATATATATATATATATTAAAAAGGGTCGGGGACATCGGGCACCCTTGTTTGACTCCTTGGTTTGTATATTCAGTTAGGTTATTCGCTGTTCCTTTGTCAATACTGATAGTGGTTTTAAAATATAAGCTTTTGATGGTTTCTATGATGTGGTTAGGGTATCCACTATTACGCATAATACTCCATAACTTATTCCGAGAGACTTTGTCAAAGGCATTTTCAAAATCTATGAACAGGATATAGGTAGGAAGGTTATATTCGCGTCTTTTCTCGATCAATTGTTGTGCAATAAGTATGCTATCTGCGCATGAACGTCCCTTTCGGAATCCATTTTGGAATTCCGAAAGTAGGTTATTACCATAGAGGAGAGATACAACTAGAGTGCGCCTGACCCTACTGCGCAGGTTTCAACATGAGGTGGCCCCAAGTCACGTGACTTTGGGACGCCGGCAGCTTGTTTTGCATTGTGTTGTGTGTATCTTTCCGTGCTGTTAGCTATTTCTGGTGCTACAGCGTAATTATTTGGGGGCGTTGTGGAGATTTGCGTGCTGCAAACGATCCACACGTGTTTAAACGTCGTTAAGAACCATGGTTCAGTATTGTTGTTGTTGTTTTGGCTGCAACGAGAAGTACGTGAAAGGAGGAGGAGTCACTTTTCATAGGTAGGTTATTAATTTGTTTTAATATATTATACTTTTAGTTCTGGGTTAATTATAAATATATGATTCATGCATTTTCGCATATATCTTGGATGATTTTAGTGGATTTATTTTGTATTTTAGTTTTCCTAAAGATGAGGCAAGAAAGAAAGTGTGGGTGCAAAAACTTGGGAGAGAGAATTTTACTCCTACCAAATTTTCAAAAGTTTGTTCAAAACATTTTGAAGAAAACTGTTTTGATAGAGAAAAGTTTGGAGGTGTTTGGCTTAAAGCTGATGCAGTACCTACAATATTTAATTTTCCTAAACGTTTGATTAATCAAACTACTAGAAGAAAATCCCCTGTAAAAAGAATAAGAGATGTTGGTAAGTTTATAGAAATCTTAAAATATTTTCTGAAAAGAATTGTAATAATTAATGAGGAATGATTTTCTGATACATTTGTCTGCTGATTCAGCAACACACTCTCGTTTGTAGGTTATGTTTGTAGTGTTAGTAGTATGTTAGTGTTTATAGTTTGTATGATTGTAAGTATTTGATTTTTATTAGTAAATTAATTGAAAAAAATGTATTTCAGCTTCCGGGTCGAAGAGCCCCATCTCAATCAGGTTTTTGTCCAGTTTCCCTGATCCATTGAGCAAATGCTGAGAGGAACTCTGGTTTTGCTTCTGAACGTAAATGTAGCATCACTATGCGCATGTTTTGTTGAGCACTCCTTTTGCTTGTAGTGATAGGAGTAAAGCCAATGTTATGTTACTGTTTTGTTAGTAATACCAAAAAATAATAAAATCTACAGTTTGTTTGTCGATGCAAATAAGTTTTATATAATTTGCGAAGGAAAATGTCAAATGTCTACAGTTGAAATGTTGGGAAGAGATTTTCAGTCTCAAAAAAATTTGTGCAGATTGTACTTGTCCTCTGTATGTCACATACAGTATTTACTGTTTTTGACTAAATAAATCAAAATATATATCAAAGTAAAAATGTGTTTTTTTCCCCTCTACAAATCCTTGAAATATTTTGATACCTTGCTGTTATGTCTGATGTGAATAATCTCTAGCAGAATGTCTAGCATTGAGTAGTAATAGAAACTTGGATTAATGCCTCACATGGAGTTAATTTATTTTACAAATATTTTTTATGTATTGTCCTATGTAATAGTGCTTGTTTTACAAGTGTAGTGGGGTACGCGGTTGAGAGTGACAAGTTTGTCAAAAATCGGAATTTTTATGTACTTCAATACAGCAGAATAACTTAAAGTAACTTTTCTGCTATAAGCAGCATTCAAAGGGCTGTGTAATAAATGAGAAAATAACGCTTGAGTGAAGCATGTTAGACGCACGTATTAAAAGAAATCATTTAGTACGAGGCAGCTGTATAGCAGATGCGTCCGAGTCACGTGACTTTGGGATAGCTGGGAGGCGAGAGATGTTGATACCCAGCCAGGCCTTCTGCGCAGCCTGGCGCGCACTCTAGTTGTATCTCTCCTCTATGGTTATTACTTATTTTATTTAATCTCCTAGTAATCCAACGGTAACCAACCGGCTCGTTTGCGAAACAATTTCAAAATGAATAAGTAGTTCACATTTTCTCCGCTTGAGCGAGTTGGTGTTGTACAGATGTATATGGCGTCGCTCTGAACTCTGATTGGCTACCGTATGGAATTCAATAAGGACCGGATGTGTCCTATCTAGTGTCATACCACTGGACTGAAGCGTCTTCCTGTAGCTGTAGCTGTACATTACGATTTATTTAGTCGTGCACTTAACGTAAATAATCTTTTGCTGTTTCATCCAATCGAGAACTATGTCGCTACAGTGACGTACCTATGGAACTTCAGATTAGATGAAACCGTGAACACCTGTTTTACGTCAAGTGCATAGTTAATAAATCTTCGTACAGACCGAACTCTTAGTTAGAAATTAGACTTAGCATTTCTGCACACGCAATGCGCGCGCCAGTTAGATAAAGCCATTTTTCACCTTCTGTTTTTCTTTATGCTGCTGGATTGGCCTTAAATGCTCATATGTGTAGCAATGGTTGCACGGCGAACGTGTAAAAAACTCTGACGTGCATTGCACTTTCCGCGCGTTCACAAAACTGCACAAAGAGGGCTCTGCTGTCTGCTCTTTATCATGCAGTGTCAGTGCTTCTCTCAAAAGAGGCTCGCACAACTACATTATAGTAGAGGAATGACGTACCGTACCCTTAACTATAACTTATAATTACAACGTCCGTTCAATACAATGCGCGATGCTTTTGAATGCACAGTCCTGGGTCCAGACTAGCTCAACTCATTCTCATCTGCTACTTGAATAAGAACTATTGATTAAATCATGATGCTACCCTTAAATCAAAATAATTTAATGAATGTTTTAATTCTTTCTCTTTTGTTTTTTCACCGCTTTAACTAGAAGACAAGATATTAGTATAAAGAAAACTAGTGATACTGTAACAGCATATATTTTCTCGAAATATTTCCACCTTTTTCGAGTTTTGAAAATTCGGAGACTTCAACTCTACCAGAAAAAAAAGAACAAATCTGATCGTCTTTGAGATAAAAAAAATATAAATTGTCTTTATTTCAAGTAAAACTGACGCGAAAATTACAATTTTTTCAAAAAATTATACAGGATTTTACTTCAAGAACTAACTTTTTATAACATATTAGAATAAGAAAACAAGGCGGATTCCAAATTGCCCACTTTGCTTCATCAATCACATTTCATACATCTACTTTCGTGGCACAAGAGTTAGAATAATAAGAAGAGTTCATTCCTATACATATCTTTTTTAGAGAATCCTGAACCCTTTCAATCCCAAATTATTTATTATGAAGAAATAAAATATTTAAGGCATACAATTGATAAAGTGGGACAGAAGAAAACATAAGTTTTAACATTCTCTGCACATTATTTGTTATGAAATGTTGTCATATGGCTAGAGTGGGCACATAGAGAACTTAATGTGCTATATACTTCCATAAATAAATACAGAACAACCATCCTTTTTTTGCTAAGTCAATTTAAAATATCAGTTCTATTATATACCCTCAAACAACATTTTAAACATTTAGTCCTTGAAAATACCTGGAAATGTTTACTTGGACATTTTGCTAATTTTTACAAGAGTTGTTTGAACTTTCTGTGCGCCTGGAAGGCGTTACATTCTTTATAAATAAACGGCATTTATATCTTTCTAATACAATATAATGTCTGTATTTTTAAGTTTTCTTCCGCAAGGTCAAAAATAGGTATAAAAATTGATAAACTTTTGAATTTATTTATATTCGTTTTGATCTGAAACTTAATACACTTTTGCTACTCTTTTTAATACAATATTCCTAGATAGTGCAGTTTGTTATTAGTCATTCGAAAATTTAATAATTTTCATTCAGCATCTGAACAGAATTGAACAATATTTTTCTAGTATATACATTTTTCTCATCTTGATCGGAAAACAGATCACTGACGTGTTACTCGTCACTACATCAAAGAAGATTCCAAGTTATTGGACTTATTTGACATTTATACATTTATTAATACCTCTATTATAACAAAAATAATCTTTAATTCAAATTAGTTTTATATCAATTCCTAAACGCAGTTACGATAGATTTGAATGATTCTCCATTTGTAGGTTATGTAAGTTTATGTGCCCGTTTTAGCCATATGGCAACAACTCATTTCTCATTAAAATATCTTCTAAGCTTATACATAATTCCATATACTGTGATAATCGGTTCTGTAAACAAACCTTTATCTTCAGACGGAAGATACATTTATATTAGAAATTCACCACCGCTAAGAAATTCAACAAAAAATTGGACATTGCAGTCTCGTGAATAACATTTGAACGGGCACTTACGAGAAATAACTCCACAAATTCACAGAACAAATGTATATCCTTGATCTATTTGTTAACTGATACAAATGAGTCATAGAAATGAATAAAAATTGCTGTTGGTTAAAAATATATTCAAGTAGTGAAAGTCAGACCCAGGGGCGGATTAATATTTTTGCCGCCTGTAGGCACATCAAATTTGCCGCCCCTGTTTAAAATTAATGTTACATTTCAAATTGTAACGCTTCAGTAACAATTCCCCATTAATTTGAACGTTTTAACTTTAAAAGTAAAATTACATTTTGCGCATTGTTTTCATAAATTAAATAATTTTTTTGGATTAGCTAATTTTGGATATAAACTGTATTGTTATAGCAAGTAACGTTCAACATTATTAACGTTTCAACACTGAAACGTTAACACATAGATACTAAAACATGACAACTAGAATTGCAATATGTTTTCTTTCGTCAACGGGCCTTACTTTCAGATTCATATACTTCTGAAATCATAAGATATACTCTAATGAAGTAGACAAATAAATAACTTGTATTAAATATTAATATGACAGATTTTTATTTACAACAACTGAACGATTAGAATATTACGACTTTGTAACAGTATTTATAGTTTTCGATTTATAATTATAAACAAGGAATAAAACATTTAACTTTTTGGATGGGGTTTTTTATACAGTGCAAATAACGTTTTATTAATTATAGCTAATTTGTCTATTGATGTAAAATTTTGCTACGTGCCTTCTGGTGAGCAAATTCATCAATAATTATAGTATAATCTAAAACGCTGAAATAATTTTCTTCGATACACAATGACGCTAAGGAGTTCAGTCGATACTCTTTCATTGTAGAGCGCAAATAATTTTTAATCCTTTTTAAACAAGAGAATTATCGTTCTGCTGTGCAATTGGCCACCTGAATACATAAAAAGATTCGAAGTGCAATGTCAACTTTAGGATAAATACATTCTAATTGTTCTTTCCGTAACCACTTTAATAAAGCTGCAGGGTTCGTTGGCTTAGCATCTTCGTCAAGGATTTTTAAATACGAACTTAAATGAATAAGCTCAGAAACAAGCTATTCTTCAAGATCTCGGGGAAATTGTGAACAAAAATATCGCTGCTTTTTCTAAATCTATCAAAGATAATTTTTCTATTTCAATGACAGCCTTAAATTAGTTATATACATCTTTATACGCTTCAAGTCTCTTATTCAATTCTGCAAGTAATTTATCAACAATAACCAAATGAGTGTCCGTTTTAAACTTACCTCGTGCGGTCAGTACTGCTGCATTCTCGTTAGTTTTCCTTTTTCTTTTGTTTTCCGATTAGTACGTTTCAGTATTTGACAGCTTCTTACCCTTCTCTTCAAAAAATTCAAAATTGTCTCTGTTCGTTTTTAAAAGTTCTACAAGCGAAGTGTAAATACCAACCACGGAACTTAAATCGATATCGACTTTTTGCAGTTGTTTGTTCGACGCATTCAAGCGGTCTAAAACGAATCCCCAAACCTCGGTCATAATAGCAGTTTCAAGTCGATTTAAAGCAACAATAAGACCTTTAGCTTCTACACGCGCTGACGGTTTTTGCGTAGAATCATCAGATATAATTTGAAGGGCATCTAAAACATTTTGCCAACGATGTTTTAGAGCCTGACATGCATCATCTCGAGCTCACCAGCGCGTAATTGAAAGACTTTTCAAAGAGGATGTTCTGGATCCTTCATCTACTAAATTTTGAAGTATGTCCCACCTTGATATAGATGCACTAAAGAAATTATATAAATTTTGAATCACATCTTTAACTGCTTTAGCTAATACAACTATTAGTTCTTCAACAGTCGTGGTGGATAAATACGATGTATTTCCTTTTCCGCAGTTACCAAACTTTTGTATGTGATCTGCTAAGAAGTGGTCATATTTCGAAATTAACTCAAACAACATCATGTATATACCATTTTGATCATTTCCAAACTTTTCGACATGTCCTCTCAAAAAAAGCCCTCTTGAAACAAGAGTTTTTATTACTAAAATGATACGCTCAAGAACATTCCTCCAATCAGTTGCCTCTGTTTCAACTTGTTCAAGCAGCTGCTTATTCACTTGTTTTTCAGTTCCCTATATTCAGTCCTGTATATTTCAATGCGGACGTACAGTTTCTATGACATGAAGAATTCTCATGTTCTTTTAATTTGGTATGCGCACTTTTCCAATCATTGAATCCCTCCGACGATAAATTTGTTCTTATACCTGAATTGCTTCAAAAAACAATAGACAAACACCGCAAAAAACAGTTCCATCGCTCTCAGAGTAAACAAGCCACTTGCGAGACTTTTTTTACTGATATGCGTATACTCGAACATATTCGACGTTAAGTAACGAACTTTGCCATCATTGTACACTTTTCTTGATTTAGAAAAGTCAGCGTTTTTGTTTTGTTGGAACCCATGCTTGGCAACATAATCACGTGTAGCTTCATTAATAGACCACAAAGTTGGATCGCTTTTCCAACAAAAACGACCAGTCGAAGTTATGGTTTCATCAATTTTATGTTCTTGCAGTTGTATACATTCGGTAGAAATCCTATTTAATTAAAAAAGAAAATAATAAATTATTATAATAATGTATTGAAATATTATAAACCATTATTCTAGAAAGATTATAATTATTGAGTACAGAGATAAATTGCAGTATATATTTTTTCGATACAAATTGTTTATAAGATGGGTTTACCCACGTGCATTTTGTTTCAGCATTGAACTTTGGGGCAGAGGTGGATTTACGCATAGGCACAGTAGGCACGTGCCTACGGCGGCAAATTTTCCAAGGGCGGCAAATTTTCAAAGGCAAAATTTTCTTGATATTTTCTAAAACAAATTTAAGTTATCTAAAATCAATAACAGCATAAATCATATTTTTATTTTAAAAATGATTTCAACGAGACTAAAGCCGCTCCCTCAACCTTTGATTTACAAATTAAGTTTGAATTTCAAATGGGGACGTATTCAATGTTACAAAATACATGAAAAGAATTCGTCCACGACTTCTGATTGGTTGATTGAGCAGAAAGAATTACATTCTTAGATTAAGGAGTTTGAATTAGCCAATCAGAAATCGCTGACGGATTTCGCCATGCATTCATATTGCGCTGTATAGAAAGTAGCGACATCTATTACTTCTTGAGTTAGTTCTAGAAGACGGATCTGGAAATATTCCTTTTCTTTCTTTTGTTACTATTGTTGTGTATCGTTTATTGTAAGAGCCTGCTGAGTAAAAATGATATTTTGAAGTTTTAAAATGAGTGATTATCGAAAAAGGCTCAGCGGAAGTCAATATGCAGAAATCCGAAAAGAAAAGGAAGAGAAATGTCAAAATGAAATTGATAAGACAAAAAATGAATTCTTTAAACCTATATGTGAAACTGATCACTGCTGCAGTTCATTCGACAATTCTATTACTGAGTTAGTATAAACATATATAGATAACATATTTAGTTTTCAGCTTGTATATTTTTTACATGTACTAATAACTTGTGATAAATAAATGTTAACATTAATATATTTTTAATGCAGAGTTGTGTTGATAAAATATTCTCAAAATGCAAAAAATGTTTAGGACAATGATTAGAAATTAAATATTCTTGACGTGTTGTATTCGTTAAAATGAACTGTATCTTAATATAGAATTTAAATAAATTAGCATAAAATATGTTACTATAATTATGTTACTAAACTTTATTTTATATAATATGTAATAATACATATAATATTTTGAAACTTTTATTTTTTAAGGGTTATCACTGAATCTAATGATGAGACTGCAAAGTTCCAAACAGCTAAAAATGAAGTAATTGAAAATATAACTGCGATTGATTATGAGTCGACGATTCAACCGATGTAAATAGTTTAAGCATTTTTTGTATAATTATTTAAAGCTTTATATATTGTGGCGTTATGGAATTTTGCAACCCCATAACACCACCGTCTCGTATGTATGAACACCCACAGGCAGCGAGGATAGAAGGCGCAGAAATCGGAAGTGCCTAAACGCGCAGCCTGGTATCTGTTGCCCGTGCTAATCAAAGGCGAACTTGCAAGAAACGTTTTTCCTTGTGAAGGGTTGAGAGAGGGGAAATAGCCCTACCACATAATTTCCCCAGGCGTCGCACCATAAATATGCAGACTCACAAGCAAAAGCTCTCTTTTGATTGTCGCCGTTCGTCGGGTAAGCAGCATTTTGATCACCGCTCGTTAACGTCAGCTTAGATATTGTTTGCCGCCGCAACGACTGCTAGGTAGGAGTTTTCGGCGTCGAACAGACGTGCTAGTTAGTCGTCTGCGAGATAGTGAATATTTAGTAAAGTGTTTCTTCTATTAACAACACGGGAAGTAAAAAGTTATCCGTTGTGGGAAAAGCATTGAAAATTCTTGTTTAACGAAGTAGAAGTAGCAACGAGCGATGAACTTGCACGAGATTTCAGGGAAGTGCAAGGGATATTTTCACAACGTGGGCGTAATCAGAGGCGCCGGTAGCAGCCGAGGGAAAAGAAGAGGTCGACTAGGAAGAACGGAAGAGGACGCAAGAAGCCGAGGGAGAAGAAGAGGCCGACGAGGAAGAACGGAAGAGGACGCAAGAAGACAGCATAGACGGCAGAGGCGAATCCCGTCTCGTACGACGCAGATGCTTGGACAGAGCGACGTCGGTGCAGAGGCCAGCGCGTAACCTTCAAGGCCAAGAAACGGGAGTTTTCGGGGTAACACTCAAATCCATCGGAAAGTAGGTCAAGTTCACGTCGGCAGGGAAAAATACTAGTATAGGAAAGTGTCTATTTGGAAAACATTCTATTTGGAACATTTATTATTCTGCTATTTTTCAGTCACAGTTAAATTATAAATGAGAGTAGTGCACTTGCCCACATTTTGTTCTTTGCATGTAATATTTTTTTGAAGCAAGAGATTGTAAATAGAAATTTGGGTTTTATGTGCAAATGTAATTAGGATAGCATAAATTTAGATGTAATTAATTTTCCAAGGGAATTTCCAGTGTAGATTAGGGTAATTATTTCAAAGAATCAGTTTTGGAGTAAATTATGTGTTCATTCATTTAATGTGCTGTAAAGGATTCTAATTGTGTTTTTGATTTTTCTTTGTAAAAGTGTGATTTTATTGTTGATTTTTTTGTCATTTACTTATGCCACAAAGTTTATGGGTAAATTATACGCTCGTTTATGTGCAATTTGTGTGATTTTATTGTGTCAAGGGTTCAAACCTTTCTCGCATCCTGAAGATCCTGCTCCCTAGATTTTAAGCTCGCTTCACGAGCAAAATCTTGTTAACCCGCTTACGGTTCATTGCGTGCAACTGTGAAGGTTGCAGTTGTAATAGAAGGCGGGTTGGCTAGAATATATATATATATATATATATATATATATATATATATATATATATATATATATATATATATATATATATATATATATAATCTTTCTAACATATTTGTTTATTATATTACAATTCATTATTATAATAATTTATTATTTTCTTTTTTAATTAAATAGGATTTCTACCGAATGTATACAACTGCGAGAACATAAAATTGATGAAACCATAACTTCGACGATCGTTTTTGTTGGAAAAGCGATCCAGCTTTGTGGTCTATTAATGAAGATACCCGTGATTATGTTGCCAAGCGTACAATGATGGCAAAGTTCGTTACTTAACGTCGAATATGTTTGAGTATACGCATATCAGTAAAGAAAAAATGCCTCGCAAGTGGCTTGTTTACTCTGAGAGCAATGGAACTGTTTTCTGCGGTGTTTGTTTATTGTTTTCAAGCAATTCAGAAGTTGGAACAAATATAGGTGTTGTGGTGCGTTATCGTTGGCATTTTTCATGAAATAATTGTAAACGTTGTCATTGCCAGCAAAAGTATTTAATATAGTAGTCGTTTTGTGGCTTCCATCCAGCAGACAACTGATGAAAATGGCTAAGCCATCGAAAGCTGCTCTTATATTAAATACTTTTGTTGGCAATGAAAACGTTTACAATTAGTTGGAACAAAATTATCACCTGAGGGATTCAATGATTGGAAAAATGCGCATACCAAATTAAAAGAACATGAGAATTCTTCATGTCATAGAAACTGTACGTCCGCATTAAAAAATAGACAGCGGACTGAAAACCAAGTGAATAAGCAGCTGCTTGAACAAGTTGAAACCGGGGCAACTTATTGGAGGAATGTTCTTGAGCGTGTCATTTTAGTAATAAAATCTCTTGTTTCAAGAGGGCTTCTTTTGAGAGAACATGTCGAAAAGTATGGAAATAATCAAACTGGTAATTACATGATGTTGAGTTAATTTCGAAATATGAACATTTCTTAGCAGATCACATACAAAAATTTGGTAACCGCGGAAAAGGAAATACATCGCATTTATCCACCACGACAGTTGAAGAACTAATAGGTATATTAGCTAAAGCAGTTAAAGATGAGATTCTCCGAAACATTCGAAGTGCCAAGTATTTTCCCATAATTATGGACTCTACACCAGACATAGCACACATGGATCAACTCGCTATAGTTATTAGACATGTAGGAAACACCAAACGCCAACAGATGGTACACCAAAAGAGTCATTTTTGGAATTCCTTCCAAACAGATTTTTAGAATTCCTTCCACATAAATCAAAGGAGATGTTCGACGCTGTATGTAATTTTATGGATATTAACGAACTGGACGTTAATAATTGTCGTGGTCAGTCCCTCGACAACGCGTCAAATATGTGCGGTCTTTAGACAGGTCTTCAAGTATGAAAGATGTAAATGCTCAAACTGAATTCATCCCCTGTTCTGCTCATCCTTTAAATTTAGTTGGTACAAATGCAGCTGAATCATGCACTGAAGCATGTACTTATTTTCTACTTCTACAAAATTTATATAATTTCTTTAGTGCATCTATATCAAGGTGGGACATACTTCAAAATTTAGTAGATGAAGGATCCAGAACATCCTCTTTGAAAAGTCTTTCAATTACGCGCTGGTGAGCTCGAGATGATGCATGTCAGGCTCTAAAACATCGTTGGCAAAATGTTTTAGATGCCCTTCAAATTATATCTGATGATTCTACGCAAAAACCGTCAGCGCGTGTAGAAGCTAAAGGTCTTATTGTTGCTTTAAATCGACTTGAAACTGCTATTATGACCGAGGTTTGGGGATTCGTTTTAGACCGCTTGAATGCGTCGAACAAACAACTGCAAAAAGTCGATATCGATTTAAGTTCCGTGGTTGGTATTTACACTTCGCTTGTAGAACTTTTAAAAACGAACAGAGACAATTTTGAATTTTTTGAAGAGAAGGGTAAGAAGCTGTCAAATACTGAAACGTACTAATCGGAAAACAAAAGAAAAAGGAAAACTAACGAGAATGCAGCAGTACTGACCGCACGAGGTAAGTTTAAAACGGACACTCATTTGGTTATTGTTGATAAATTACTTGCAGAATTGAATAAGAGACTTGAAGCGTATAAAGATGAATATAACTAATTTAAGGCTGTCATTGAAATAGAAAAATTATCTTTGATAGATTTGGAAAAAGCAGCGATATTTTTGTTCACAATTTCCCCGAGATCTTGAAGAATAGCTTGTTTCTGAGCTTATTCATTTAAGTTCGTATTTAAAAATCCTTGACGAAGATGCTAAGCCAACGAACCCTGCAGCTTTATTAAAGTGGTTACGGAAAGAACAATTAGAATGTATTTATCCTAAAGTTGACATTGCACTTCGAATCTTTTTATGTATTCAGGTGGCCAATTGCACAGCAGAACGTTAATTTTCTTGTTTAAAAAGGATTAAAAATTATTTGCTCTCTACAATGAAAGAGTATCGACTGAACTCCTTAGCGTCATTGTGTATCGAAGAAAATTATTTCAGCGTTTTAGATTATACTATAATTATTGATGAATTTGCTCACCAAAAGGCACGTAGCAAAATTTTACATCAATAGACAAATTAGCTATAATTAATAAAACCTGTATTAATTATTTCTTTTATGTATTATGTTATTTGACCTGTATAAAAAAAACCATCCAAAAAGTTAAATGTTATACTCCTTGCTTATAATGGTAAATCTAAAATTATAAAAACTGTTACAACGTCGTAATATTCTAATCGTTCAGTTGTAAATAAAAATCTATCATATTAATATTTAATACAAGCTATTTATTTGTCAACTTCATTAGAGTATACCTTATGATTTCAGAAGTATATGAATCTGAAAGTAAAGCCCGTTGACGAAAGAAAACATGTTTCAATTCTAGTTGTAATGTTTTAGTTTCCTTTTAATGCTATCGTTTCAGTGTTGGAACGTTAATAATGTTGAACGTTACTTGCTATGAAGATACAGTTTATATCCAAAATTAGCTAATCCGATATTTTTTTTAATTAATAAAAAACAATGTGCAAAATGTAATGTTACTTTTAAAGCTAAAACGTTCAAATTAATGAGGAATTGTTACTGAAGCGTTACAATTTGAAATGTAACATTAATTTTAAACAGGGGGCGGCAAATTTGATGTGCCTACAGGCGGCAAAAATATTAATCCGCCCCTGCTTTGGGGTATATTTCAGCAGCATTACGTTGTTAAAATGTCGAGAGTGAAGAAGTTTTATTGTAAACGTAAATTTTACGATAATGAGTTGTTAAATGACGTGTTGGAAAGGAGGAAATGGTTACCTCAGAGAAACGAGGTTAGGCTTAAAAGTTTCCCAGCCCTTCAAAACAAAAATTGAAACATGTTGTCGCGAGTGAACACGGCATTGTAAATAGTGTGAAACTGTATAATGACTGAACACTATAATAGTACTGAATAATTGTGGTTATGTATTAATTAGTGTGAATAAGCTCTCAGAATTTCTTTTGAGTATTGAGAGCTAAATGACATTCAAATCTTTAATTTCAATTTTTCGTAACAGTAGTTTTTTGTACTAGAGTACCCAGAGAGTATATATCAGAGTCGGCAGTCAATGTTAAACGGAAAGCCCTTATTTTCGTGGAGGGGAGAAATTCGAATCTCCCACCCCAACAGAAACAACGAATGAGAAAGAGGCAGCCATATTGTGTCCCCGCCAGCCAATAAGCGTCGAAAGGCAGTAAACCAATTGAAATGGAGGACGGACGTGAACCGGGCTATTTGAAACTACATTATTTAGTAAATTTTCAATATGGCGGACATGGTTATGTACTAAATAAAATGTATTTGACATAAAAATGAATGCCCGGGTAATGTAGAAGTCAGTAATTCTTAAAGGATATGTAATTGTGAGGAAGTGAAGTAAATTGTAATGATAGGAAGTGAAAATTAAAAAAGGTATTTTACATAAATAATATTTATTTGTAAAATTGATACATATACAAAAAAATAACAATGTGCATGAAAAAATCCTGTTATGTGAAACAAAGGAACAAATCATGGTCAATCATCATTTGTGGTACTATCATTATACTAAATATCACTGCTGCTAAACAAAACAAAAATAATAATAAATTTGTCACAAATACAACATACACCCATTAATGACAAGTTGTATGTTGTAATTGTGACAAATTTATTATTATTTTTGTGTGTATATATATATATATATATATATATATATATATATATATATATAAGCATACAATACACAATAGAGATATTTCTAAAAATTGAATATAAGACATAAATTAAATTTAAAATTCAATTCTTGTATTAAATACAATATCATGGAAAGGTAATTAATTTTATACATGGTAGTGTAAGAAGACTTAATTTAAATATCAATAATAATAATAATAATAATAATAATAATAATAAAAGAAATTCTTCATAGATTCGTGCCTACGCTGGGTCAATCCTTTATATCCAACAACCAGTTTAGGGGGTTTGAAAATGTGCAACAGAAAATGCAAAAATTATTAGTACTAGTTTATATTGATGTAGATACGTGTTATATAACTAAATATAAAAATACAAAAACATACTTAAAATTATACGATTCCTAAAACAAATATCAAAAATAGTCATGTTGCATTTGTGAAAATGTTTAGAAAGTAATATAAATTTCCTAGTAACAATCCCAAACTGTTATCCAATGAGCTATGTATATAGTACACAAGACAAACATGTAAGAAAAATAGTAAGAATTAAAAATTAACAGCCATAACATGAGACAGTTATCCAGCAAAATAATCCTTTTATTATATAAAACACAAAAACGTCTTCAATTTTGTACATATCTTGAGTAGGAAAGTGAAGCTCACCAAGTTGATTCAAGTATGTTTCTGATTTATTTACATTGCTATGACAAATTTCTTCTATTCTTTTGATTAATGAAAAATATTGGAACCCTGCAGTTTGGACTCCAATATTTTTCATTAATCCTCCAATACAGTTTGCATTCAATTAGTGATAATGCACATGAAAAAATCCATCACAGAATGTGTTAGAAGAAGAGATATTATGTCATACATAAGAATACATGTTTGTGTTATATACATGCATAATTCTGTGTTAGAAATATTGTTATCTTGAAAAGCGTTTAATGAAAGTAAACTACCTGGACTCTTCAAAATTCTGTATTTATGGCTGTCTGTTTATATCAGTTACATCCATTACTTAACTCACATATTCTCATCTCCATTTAAATATGACTTTACCACTACCACTACCACTACCACTACCACTACTACTACTACTAAATTTATTGCACAGCAATACCAAGAGATTACCAAAATTGACGGTGTTATATGTCATCAGTGTTTTTTTCCTCATATATGCAACATAGAGCTAGCACACATTTTCTTAGAAACATAGCACATTGGAAGAGGTGAGCTGCAATAACCCCTTCCACAGGTTCTTTTCTCTCCTCTCCAGCCGGAGGAGAAGAATCTGTAACATCAAATGAGGAGGTGTTATTGACTTAAAAAAGGAATTGTGCATTCACTAAAAATGTGAAAAAAATGTTTTTGTACTCACCAGGAAATGCGAGGACATTGGACGACATGTTGACCGTGACATTCTGAGAAGGTGGAGCTGGCCCTGCAAATCAAAGAGACATGGGTCTTTGATCTGAATACAAATTGTAATTGGAAAATTGTCTTATTTCTTTTAATAGAGGCTAAAAACATAACTTACACCTGTCTGGTGGTATGCCTTCTAAAAATGTTCTGAGTGCTTCTTGAATTGAATTGAATTAATGGCTTATTTTACGTGGCTGCTTCTTGCAATTCAGGACGCACATCATTGAATATGATAGGTACTGCATTCCACCCTGCTCTTCCTGCTACAGTCAACATTCTAGGCATGAAATGTACCATGCACACATACCTTCTGTGTATCAGTATTTGCAATGGGCAAACAGCCAATGTTGGGTCTCCAATTGCCATCAACCAATTCATACACATATATTATGTAATGATGTTTGTATTACATAAATTACTAAACAATAAGAAACAAAATAAGAATTAGATTTAAGGTTGTTGGTATAAAAATGACTATAAATAATAAATTGTTTGTTAACAATTGTTAAAACTTGTTAGGTTATGTTAGCAAAATTAGATGTTTTTTATAAAGTAGCCACAGCTTATTTGTAAATATACATTATTCGAATAATGTTAAACCATTCGTAAGAATCATGCCATATATTTCATTTCACTTACCGTCCAGGATCACTTGGAAAAGAAAATAACCTTGTCTTTTCCAAATTTGCCCTTCTGGTATTGAGGCAATTGGGTACCCAACAACGCCTATATTTCGGCATTCTTAGCAAAATTGCCAAACAACCAAAAGATAACTCACTCTTCGGCAAACGTGCAGAGAATGCGAATATCACAAACAGAAACCGTTTTTCACAGTCGTCCTTGCAACGAACAAATCCACAAAATCACACTTTGTTTTTAAAATTAGTTCGCAAAAGCCCCTGTACAGCGCTACTTGCCAGGGTGGCAGATAATGGCGGACTTACCTCCCCTCTCACCGTCCCTCCCACCACTACTTTCAAATAAGGACGTTTTACCACCTATTAAGTAACACCCCCCTGCCCAGACCAGACGCTGGCCAACAAGTTGCATGAGACCGAGTAGTGTTGAATTTTGAAAGTGGTAGAAAATGACGTTTCCAACGGTAACCAACAAATAATAACACGAAGGTGAATACGATTTAGTATTTAAAAGAAATGCTTCATAAATCTGTTTCAATGTCCTATAACGGTGTGATAATTTTGATCTTTGTCTGCATTTAAAATAACCGCTAATATTGTAACGCAAACTGATGTCTCAAGCTCATTGGCTGATGGCGGATACGGTGTGCAAGAGCCCCCCTGCATAGTTGACAGGAATTCGGGAGTAGACTTTCTTCTCCGTGCCGTCAGAATCTTCGTCCCATTTCCAATGGTCGTCTCACCACTTCCTCAGGTCACCGTATCTCCCAGAAACGCGTACACGCGAAATTCATCCATGCGCCCCCTTCCCCGAATTTGGTTTTCGTGATTTAAATTTTTGTCAGTACGCCTTATTCATCAAACAGTTATTTTACCACAAACGCCACTCGTTTTGCAAAACATTTCTGTTAAATAAAAAAATAATAAAAAAAAAGAAAATCGTCAAACATATCTGAGCAACAGTTTATAGTGTTCTGCAACGTGCTTTCTTACTCGATCTCACTCTGTCTTTTTGGTTGTTTTAAGAAATTTGAAAAGAGTTTTGCTAAAACGTAACGTAATATTTATAGTTCCTGTTGTTGCACAGCTGTTCTCTTGCAGATGCCTATTCGTTACTGCGACGAACTGATTCATAGACTCACCCCTCTCAAAAAACGTCCCTTTCGAAAAACTTCATACGTTTCGCGTACGTCCGATCAGAGTGCCGCTGTCCCCCGATGAACGTTTCCGATCCTGGCGACTGCTAATTCCAGAAGGGATTATTTTCTTCCTCTGTTCAGATCAGCACATTCTCCTGCTCAGATATTTGTAGCCCGACGTAGAAAAACCCTTGTCGAAAGCCCCGCTACGTTTTACCTACGTATGACTACAATTCTTTCTCTCCAGTATAACACGCGTCCGCTCTCGACCGCTGCAGATTTCAGATCAGGTTTTTGTCCAGTTTCCCTGATCCATTGAGCGAATGCTGAAATAGCCCCTTGTTTTGCTTTTGGGCACAAATGTAGCTTCACTATGAGCATGTTTTGTTGAACTCTCCTTTTGCTTATAGTGGTGGTAGTGGTAGGAGTAGAGCTGGGGATGAATCTCCTACTTTGTTGGCAATACTGAGAAATGAAATCTGGGGTTTGTTTGCCGAAGCAAATGTGTTTTCTATAACTCGGGAACGACAGTCTACTTTATACAAATGTTGCTAATCTCACGCTTTTTTCAATTTTATTCCTGAGCTTAAATTAAAATAAAATGAAAATCAGTAAGGCTATCTAAAAAGTAAAGTATAACGCACGTGGTGAAATGATTTTCTGTTGCTCGAGCCACTCCGGTAGACACTATCCGGTAGCTTAGCAGGGTCAGCAAAAGATATGTAATCTCTTTTATACCTAAATATCTGGTATGGAATGTTTGAAAATAATAAAAGATACGGAATAATTAACAAGGTATTAAATTCTTTTTAATTTAGAGCTGCTCAGAATATGATCTCTTTTGCCTTTGCACTCTTTGTTAATATCTGTATTGCTATCTATAAAAATCCCTAATAAGAGAAGGTCAAATTAGTCCGGAAATTGTACTATCATTTTTCTATTCGGATGTGAAATAAAATAGCAGCAAATTATTATTTGCTGCTATTTTATTTTTAGTATTTTATTTTAGTATTTTAGTATTAGTATTTTAATAAAATAATGCGTTTTTACTCCCTGAAGGGTGTTTTAAAAAACATCTGCTTATGAAAAAACGTTAGCCCCGAATTCGAACTCGAATGAAAATAATAATTTTCAATACATATGGTAGAACTCGAGGATCTGCGAATTCAACAAGATCTATAAATGTTTAAAAATAAATAGAGGGCCTATGAAGACCGAACTATATTTCTCGCTTTCCCAAAGTCTCGGAAAACAATTTGACCTATCAAGATCGGTCCAAGGCTGGAAGGACAGTATTTCACACGAATTCCATAACGTTTCAACCGTGCAACTGAAAAGGCCTATGGTCGATTCGTGATTAAAAGTCTGTCCCCGAACTTAAACAACTACACAACACAAAATTACACACATCCTCGTATGAGAAAAAAACACAATGACGGACAACAGATATTTTTTAGTGTCGTTTTTTTATGGTGTATACAAAGGCGTTGATGGTGTCACAGCGTATCGGGCTGTTATACCCAAGTTCGCGGGTTTAAACCCGATCGAAACCGCTTATTTTACAGGTCGAAAAAATCCTTCGTACACCTTTCTTTGGGGAGGTGTAAAATAAAGTAGTATGTCCCAGGTTCTAGATTTACTGCATGTAACAGATCCTTAAGCTTAAATGAAGCCTCTGGCCTAATTCAAATTGCCTGTTTCGCCGCCCAATACCGTCTTTCTCCGTTAATATAAAAAGCGTAGCGAAATTTGCGTGGTCAGACGGAAGGCCAGGCTTCTTGGTCTGAGTCTTGCCCACGTAACATAAGGCTTCATTGAATTGAAATTCTGGCTATACACCCAATTGCAATTCGAAAGAAAGACATGAGCTAAACGAGATAGAAACGTGAATGTATTTTCTACTACCGCGTTCTTGTCGACTATTACAAGGCGAATAACTGGATCATCCAATATCGAAACTGTCAAGAGACCACACAGCAAGATATACTACTGAAGATCTACTGTTTGCGCACTATGCATGTAATGTCTATAACAAGTACTATCGTAAAACATTTCTTGCAATTTCCAAAGGTACAGAATAACCGTTAACAAGCTCGTTCACCGATTTTCCACAAGATGTACCAAGACTTGCCAGAGTTAACATAAACAGAGAGATATCCAAATTACACAGCTGTAGCCGCAATTAAGTCCAGGGGAAAAGTCTGCTGTCCAAGCCAATCACGTTATCACCAACTCTTATCACTCCGAAGCTCACTGTACTGCGCCGTCGTATGGCCCGCCGGGGATGGAGGCGCGATGGCTGGCTCTGGCATACGGCCGGTGACGTGCCCTGGGGCACTTAGTCAAGCGCGAAGGCGCTGATGTGCCCGCTTCCACTGCCCTCTCGTGAGCGGCGCTTGTATCTTCTTGTGGCGGCTGTTTTAACGGTGCGCTGGCGACTACCGCACCCAATGCTATCCTACCAAAATATTCCGAAAACTCCTTCCGATCAAAATTCAGAAAATTCTACCTCAACCATTCCGCTTACTATTCCTCATGACACTACATAACCTATGATCGACTACAAAGACAACAATCCCAAAGAACGACCCACATCCCACCTGATCATCAACACAGCTCCTTCTATCCCTTCAGTTACATTGTTCTAAGCCTACTATCGTATCAACCCCTCCCACTTCTCAAGAACCCTAATAACCACAGTACATAACATACAATCCAGGACCTTAAATAAACGTTCTCCAACAATCCCTAGACCTCACACAAATCCTTCCCAATATCAAACCCCTCCTGACATCCTTCGAATACCGGTCATACTCACCAAAGTTATCGATGCTGCTCCCGAGAAAAACTGGCTTGAAGTGGTATCTAGAAATGTCTCGTTCAACTAGATGAACCCGTGTGTCGAAGCCACTAACGTGAACCAAAAAAATGGGTTTTGAACAAAACTAGTAACTTTTCTTAGGACATTTAGACATGCCTTTAACGGTCTTTCCTAATACAAGAATTACAAGAAAATGGACATTTCAGGAACAAGTACCTACATAAAAATGTATCATGACTGTACAGAAGATGGGCTTCATCCAAATCTTAAGACGGAAATATTTAGGAACACTTATCATCATCATTATTATTAATAATAATAATAATAAATTACGCTAAAGCATTCGACACCGTGCCCCATTCTTGGCTCCTTCAATGTTTGGATGTATACAAGGTCCACCGGTTTATCCAAAACTTCCTGAAAACCGCGATGAGTCGATGGAATACAAATTTGTATCTCTCTAATGGAAAACAATCCGTCCACACAGATACTATACACATCCGCCGAGGGATTTTCCAGGGTGACTCTTTAAGCCCTTTATTGTTCTGCTTAGCCTTGAATCCCCTGTCTACTCTACTTAATTCATCTAATAATGGAATCGCTCTTACAAAGGGGAACTCAACTCTTCTCCGTGTCTCACATCTTTACATGGATGACCTGAAGCTCTATGCAGACACTGAGAGTCATATGCGGCAACTAATAAACGTGACGGAGAAGTTCACTGACGACATCAAGATGAAATTCGGTTTGGATAAGTGCAGGAGAGTTAATATCATTCGGGGTCATATGCAAGTTATAAATTTGGAAACTGTTAATGAACCAAAGATTACCTTCATGAAACCCCATGAAACTTACAAATACTTGGGTTTCCAACAGTCACTCCGTTAATTCAAACACACTGTTACTAAGAACATACTAACAACTGAAGTGTGTAAACGATTGCATGGACTCTTAAAAACTCAACTCACTGCTAGAAACCTTGTGCAGGCCATCAATTCATTTGTTATTCCAGTGCTCACATACTCCTCTGGCGTTATTAAATGGACCAATACCGACCTCGACAACCACCAGAGGACAATTCGAACCGCTATGACTCAACACCGAAAACATCATCCCCATTCAAGTACTGAGCATTTTACCCTTCCAAGGTCGCAAGGAGGGCGAGGTATTGTAGATCTCATAAATCTACACAGCTCTCAAATTGCTTCACTCAGAAGATACTTCTTGGAACATTGTGGGAGAGTTCAGCAAGCAGTGAGCGCAGTTGATAATAACTATAGTCCTCTGAACTTGAAAAAGCTTGATCCGCCTGTTCAACCAATCATTGAAACGGAAGAGAAGATATCCTTATGGAAAGCGAAGGCACTGCATGGAAGGTACCCTCATGAGCTGAGTAAACCAGAAGCCGACATCTCTGCGTCGCACGCATGGCTCCAGCACGGGGATCTTTCCGGAGACAAAAGCCTTCATGATAGCTATCCAGGACCAAGTGGTACCAACATTGAACTACAGAAAACACATTCTGAGAGATTCTACCATTCATTCCGACTCGTGTAGAAGATGTGAGGCTGCAAGCGAAACTATCCAACACGTGACAAGTGGATGTAGCAGTCAAGCACAGTTGGAATACAAAAAGAGGCATGATGGAGTGGCGAAGCAGGTCCACCAATTATTGGCATTGAGAACGGGCTTACTCGCCACTTCCGTGCCGTACTATAAATATGTGCCTCAGAATGTGCTTGAAAGTAGTGAGCACACACTCTACTGGGATCGCTCCATTATCACTGACAGACATGTCGGCGGCAATAGACCCGATATAACGTACATTGATAGAAACCATCAGCCGGTTTTCCTTATCGATATATCAATACCCAATACCCACAACATATCGGGAAAATATCAAGAGAAGATCCAAAAGTATACCGACCTCGCCCATGAAGTCGCATCTCAGTGGAACTTCAGTAAAGTGACAACTGTGCCTATAATAATATCAGCTACAGGAGTGATCCCAAAAATGACACTTCGGGCACTGGAGTGTCTTCACTTGGATGCCAGGAATGTATATAATATGCAAAAGTGTGTAATTTTGAATACATGCCATATTGTCAGAAGCCATCTGAACCTTCAGTAAAGCAACCACGCACCTGGTCATCATTCCTGTGTGTGGTTGACATACCGACCAGTAGATACTGTGAATAATAATAATAATAATAATAATAATAATAATAATAATAATAATAATAATAATAATAATAATAATACTTGAAGGCCGATCAAAGTGGCTTAGTGTGTAGTGCACTGACTTCACTGTCGGGACGCCCAGGTTCAATCCCTTACCATGCCATCCTGACTGGGATTTTCGTGGTTTCCCTGGGTCATATAGGCGTATCATGGAATGGTTCAAATATGCCACGATCACCTCTCATCATCCCACCATCTCATAATTCAAGGCTTAACAACCTCCTCTTCCCAATGGATACAGCCCAAAACTGATCCATAATGACACATGTTAATGTCTTTTTGGGATATCACATGACTGGGCCACGGAAGAGGATGTGTAGCGTGGTAAAAATTGGCTTACATGCAAATAATAATAATAATAATTAATTATTATTATTACACAAACTAACACACTAAGAAAAAAATGCAGGAAAAAATTCGTGAATCAAGGAGTATTGAAAATCAATGGTTTATAGTATAGAATTTCACAAGGGAATGAACTTGAATGGAAGAAAACCTAACTGTGGAACACTGGAAAAATAAATTTTTAAACAACAAACAAAAGAACTGTATTTTCATGATAATATACATAAACATATAATAAAACACAGAACAGAAACATTAAGTAAGAGGCTAAACAGATTTTGAACTAAATTACATAAAGAGCAGAAAGTAAAAATTATTGTTCTTTACTTACAATGTTCACCTATAAAAACAGTCATATTATCTGCATTTGTTCTTAATCTGTAGAGTAGAACTACATATTTGTTGACACAGAGTGAGCATACATCTCTTGGCTGATACATTACCTCTCCACAGACCCATACATTATACAATCTGTATTTTCTGTCACAGACATTCACTATTGCTTAGATTTTACTGTATCAAAACAGGGCCATTTATTGGGACATTTTTCATCCACTTGCTTCATTATAAGAGTTTGGTTTCCTACACTCTAACAGCTTCACCCATTAAGAATGCTGGAGTTTTCCCAACTTTTCTTCCACGCAGGCAAACGGAGAAACGTAACAGAGCAGGTTGACGGAAGTGAATGCCTCGTGCAAAGGGTGTCCACGCTCTCAACACACAAGTAAATCCTTCTTCAGGTGTCACTGCAATCCAACCTGAAAAATTACGAGCATACATCTAGAATTAATATTGAATGTTCATAAATGTTTATTTCTCCAGAAAAATTAACTCAAAACTTGAAAATTATTTAAAAGTACTTAGCATATGGAAATACATTTCTACATTATTGTACTGACTTAAGTTTTAAATGAACTCTAGGAAATTATATGTAAAATAATCTATTAAATTGGACCACAAAATAGCATTAAATGTTTGGATTGACTGATGAAATTTCTCAGAGCAGATACAGATGGTAAGAGACTCTTAGTACTAGCATGGAGGAATGGTGCTAGTTCACGCAAAGACTCACAATGTTAGGCGTGTCGTAGACTATAATAACAAGTTTCATTTTATTATATCCTCCTCAGAGCTTACAGAATAATAGGAGGCTGAGTATGCCCTTAGGTATGTTTTAGAAAAGAACGGTTCCTTGCGATTTCAATTCTGGCTCCAAGGCTTACGAAATTTGGGAATAAACAACTGACCTTTCGATTCGAAGCAAAGTTCTTACTTCGTTCACAATAAAAACTGGCAAAATTCCTTACAAACTATTTCTCATAAATTTTCCCTTTACACAATAGCTTTTGCGAAAGCAGTTAAAAAACGCGGCGATCAGAGTACAGTTTGTGAATTGTTTTGTGAATTCATGCCTGGGTCCTCGCCAATTTGCATCCCGATGGGTCTCCTGAAAACGTTAGTCGATACTTTTGGTTTCACGAGATTATGTAAACCGAAAAATGCCTAATTCGGTTATTTAAACAAATACATTAATTAATCTATATAAAAATATTTTCAAATCGAAAGGAGACCGTTCGAATAAAGAAAATGAAAAATAGCCTTGTTCTTGCAATAATCAACAGTATAATAATACTTGCAATAATAATAAACTGTAATTAAGAAGTCCACCTTCAGTTTATATCATTTTACTAACTTACGGCTATTGCTGAATGAGGTTGTCAGCAACACACAATTTCCGAAAATATGTGATGATCGCATACCTCAGCAATAAGTTGAAACGTTATGCAAACATGTAATAGCGGTAGTGAATGTACGTAGTTGCCTCGCCCTGATGCTACTCGCTTTGCTCCCCGCAGCTGTCATAATTGCAATACCAGAACGCAATAATAGTGCATATTATTGCACATTTTATTATTGGATGTTCCAAGAATTGACATACACAATTTAAAAGCCAGTGGCAAGATATCGTCTTCTCCAGAGTTGCCACCTCTCCCGGTTTGACCCGGAGATTATGGGTTTCAGGATGATCTCCGGGCTCCGGGTTACTTCTGAAAATCTCCGGGTCATATTAAAAATGAAATTACCAATTTTTTGTTCACTTTTAATATATATAAAATTTGTGTTTAATAGTTTAATTTTATCGATTGTTTTCAATGTGATCTAGACCACTTCTTTAAGTGGCTTTTGCTCACTCTATTAGAGGGGGAAATTTAAAAGGAAAAATTTTGAGCTGTTTTTTTAGAAAACCTTGAAAATGATGTTGAGGCTTCAAGTAAAGAACATCCAAAAAATCAAAATATTTGTTTATATTCGAGGGCCGCGACATCAGTGAGAACGATCGGGGAATATCCTGAATTTTCCTGAAAATTTATATTCCCAACTTAAGGTTTCGTAAAGTGTGAAAATCCTACTTACGGTTTAGTCGTTAGCGTTGTTCACGAACTGACGTTTTGCCATCAATCGATTTTTCGGCATCAAGGGCCCACTAAATGTGGATTCTTACTACACGACGTTAGAGGAAGTAATTTACTACATACATAAGGGAAATTTATTCACTTTTTCCTTATCAGGGACAGGCAATACGAGCTTTTCTGTTGACAAATCGCCGTTTTTCTGCAGCTTTACAATACTTTCTTTATACTGCGTACGAAATACGCGAGAGAGTAAAAATATCTATCGTTTATATTTTTGCTGTAGGAAGACGCAAAAAATTAACTTTTACAATTTTCACAATTTCAGAGAATTTTCGAAACGAAAATCGAACCAGCGCCATTTTTACAAGCGTGCTTTGCTCTATCCAACAAAAAAACTCAAAAATTGTGAGCCATTTTGAAAAAGAATTGAAAATAGAGGTTTTATTGTTCTTGAGCACGAATTAGCCACTTTTTGATGTCTGGACCAAAAACACGAGTTTTTCGGTCAAAACTAGGTTTTTCGCTGCAGCATTACAATACTTTTCTTTTACTACATAATAAATGAAAAAGTTAAAAAATAGTAGACTGCACCCACCTGCTGAAGAGAGAACAACATCAGCTGCACTTTCTCTACCAATTCCAGTCACTTCAAAAGGCTGTGGATATGAGGTAAGACCTGGCCATTGGCTGAGACGTTCTGGTTTGAAACTGGGTACTACCAGCAAATTAGAAGCAGCCAAAGATTCATAAACCAGATCAACATCGGCTGTGCGACAAACAGTAACAGGGAGAGTGCTCGCTGCAAACACTGTAAATCTGTTGAAAAACACAAATTACAAAACACGTCTTTTTCATCTTACCCGCTCAACGAATGCGTGAATTGAAAGAAGGATGTTGTCAAGAAAGAATCGTTTTGAAATGAGATCACGTTATAACTATCATGAAGTGGCGCCTGGTGCCCAACAGATTCGAGGTTGTATATACATCGAATGACGGAAATGTAATTTACAATATTCAAAATACGAAAATAAAATAAAAATGTAAGAAATTCAAATTAACTAAAACTAAGTTAAATAAAAGTCTGTACTGAATAATTACTTACTTAATTTTATGCGGGTTTTGATTATCACTGGAGCCTTAAGTTCGACTCCAGCGCATTTGCTTCGACAACGACAAGCACAATTGCTTCGACAAGATTCACACAAATAAAATTATTTTTTATCGAAAATATCACTACCCTGGTATATTTTGTATAACAAAGATCCTTCCACACACGTTCCACCAGCGCTCTCTTAACTGTAACTGCAGCCTACTACATCTACCGAGAAAGAGACCCTTCCAGATCGCCAACTTTACACAAAGAATTCATCAAGTGTACATTTTAAATCAGTAAATCTATTATCAAATGAAAAAAAATCGCTAAACATAATAAATAATGCATTAAATGACATCAATGATTGACTGAACTTATGTACTTTTAATAACAAGTGAAATTCATAGATTACGTTGCAGGGAGTCAGACAAAGATAGAATTTTGGTATTCGCCCGAGACTCCTTCCGTCGCCGCGCAGCGCTAGACAGAGCCACCCGTCTGGTTGTCCAACCAAAAGGCCGTATGTTGCCCGTGTTCAATCGGAGGTCCAAAGAGCAAATGCAGTAAACTCAGTAATACAGCCGAAATCCAAGAGCGTGGTGCAATACCTGGCAAGACACCAGGCACCGGAGAGAATGTCAGTTGGACGCTCTTTGGTTTCAAAACGATTTCATGTACATCAATATTGCTGCAATATCTTGAATAATGAATGTCGTTAAAAGGAACATTTATATTCCTAAGATATTAAGAGATCTTTTTCGATTATATCTGGGGATTGTGCAACCTAAGCACGAGCCGCCCCTGCTTTAATGCGACATCAAAACTTGAAAGTTCAGCAGAAAGGCAATTGAAAGTTCAAAATATTCTGATTATTTGGTGCTCAACATAACTAGTGGTGTTACGGAATGGCACATACTTTCCCATATTAGTCTTCGATTTCCTATGATCTCAGCTATCTATTGGGATTTGTCACATGCTCTTGGCAGCCGCCATTAATCGTCACCCAAAGTACAAGTTTTCTTTGGAATGTTCTCCATCTTTCGGTTTCCTTATAATAGAACGGAAACATTATTTTAAAATTATGAAAGAACAATAAAACCCTGCCTAAATGGTGATTTTTTTGACAAATTTGGAGCTGTTTTTAGGAAAATGGCGTTTAAGGGCTACTATAAATTCGATATTTGAACCACTTTTCACAGAAAATTATTGAGTTTTCGCAAAACTTCATACATCAGTGTTTACAAATCGCTGAGAATATGCATATTAAAGGCATGAGAAATATTTAAAAAAATACATTTGTTTAATTTGTGAAAAAAAGATAGAGCAAAATTAATTTTATGCCTTATGAAACAGTGCAATTAGCACTATCCATTGAAAAGTTTGAAGACAAAATTTGGAGGCGTTTTTGAGACAATGGAGTTGAGTGTTTCTGAAAATGCGAAATTTTGAGAACATTTTTACAGAAAACTTGAGTTTTCGAGAAACTTTATCAGATATTATGTAAAGCACATGTACTCATTAATACATTAGTGTGAACAAATTGCTGCTAATGTAAATATTAACGACGTGAGAGAGAAGTCAAAATAACTACATTTTCGTAATTTTTTAAAAAACAAAGTAATAAAGCAATTTAGTGGGTATGTCATCTTTTGAAAGAACTAAACATGAAAAAATTCAAACTTTCGCAAATTTAAAGTTAACTTTGAAAATCGGGCTTAATCCACCTATATTAGAGTATTTTACTGTATTCCTACAAGAAATTTACAGAAAAAAACTGTAGTCGTTTTTGAGAAAATTTTGAAAATGTCCGGAAGGCTTCATGTAAAGCACCCCCAAATTTTAAAGAATGTTTTACAAAATCTCAGACCTTCGACTCGGGCCAAATGGACAGGAGTTTCATCAATTTGGAAAACATCGTATGTGTGGTTTAGGCGCTAGCGGTGTTCACAGACCGACAGACTAACTGACAGACAGACGGACGTGTTGAAAATACAAACAAACACTTTCGCGGTATCAGGAGGACCCAAACGTGTATTTCCGTTGAAATCTCGAAATCGATTTTCCGCAGCATTACATAACTTTCCCTATACTACCTATATTACTCCGTATATACGCAGGAAAGTATAAGGGACACTAAAACATTTGACAGTAGAGGCAGAGAGGCAGAGAGAGAGAGAGAGAGAGAGAGAGAGAGAGAGAGAGAGAGAGAGAGAGAGAGAGAGAGTGTGTGTGTGTGTGTGTGTGTGTGTGTGTGTGTGTGTGTAATGCCAGTACCTCAAGGAGCGTCGGAGACTTCGGGCTCTGCCCACCTCCGTCGTGAGCCAGCGAAAGTGATTCCGAACCACGGACCTCGGCCGGTGTCTCCACGTTTCGAGGCGCGCCTTCGCAGTTTTCACGGCCAGGACTGGGGCTATTCACCCCTCTCAGCGCCAGCTACCTAGGATCGCTGTACCATGGTGGAAAGGCATGGGAGAGTCATTGCGTGTCGTATCCGACTTGAGCCAATGTGTTTCAGGCACAAATTTGTGTCACAATATTAGCGGGACTTTTAAACGCCAAGATTACCACATGGTTTAACTCATTGAAACAGATGCACGAAGCACATTTATTTAAATATTGTATTTTTTTCAATTTCAATTACACCTTCGTGTTATTTATCTTTGAAAGCTGTCACTTTATGCCACTTTCAAAATGTTCCTCAACACTTCTCGCTCTACAAGCAACACGGCGGCCAGCGTCTGACCTAGCTTTTCAAACAAAGTGCCTTGTGATTACTCCTAAGGTCATACGTCCCGTAAGTGTATTGCATGGTTTTATCACGGTAGGTGACAGTGATCTTCCCCCTCTGGATGGCGAGACACTGCGCCGACCTATCCGTTGGCTTGCGGGTTTTTCGCCAACCTGGTATCTCCCACCAGCGGAGCATCGCTACAGCCGGCTCTAAGGTCCCGGCTGGTGTCCCGAGATGCGTGGTAGTGTAACGAATCTTAGCTGTGTAGGTAGTGTGGAAAATGCTGCCCCCGTGGGGAGTGGAACCCTAGGACCTCCCGGTCAGAGGCACTGCCGTGATATCAATTGATGCAATGAGCCTCCTAAGCCGGTAAATCCATTCGGACACGCTGCGTCTCGGGTGGAACGGCCCTCTCGAGCAAGACATCGTTCATAAAATGACATCTTATGGCACAGATTATGACCTATTTGCCATTTACGGCACGAATAATTACGTCATCACACATTCAGCGCAATCGCAGCGAGAGAATCGTGGATAGGCAGCGGTTCACCTAACATCCGACCACCGATTTTTCGTACACAACACCCGTGACGTTACAATCAAGTATTCCAAAAGAGCAGCGTTATATTTATTTATATTTACCTAGTGGTGCTAAAACAACACGTTGTTTCTTGTCCGTATTTTCACACAAAATTACGCGAAAAGCACTCAAATTTTCGAAAAACCGTACATGACCTTTTCCCAAAATCTATCTTTAAGAAACAGATTTCATTAAGGGGAAAATCTTTATCTTCAATATTTTAGATGTAGGAAGACTCCGAAACTTATTTAATTTTTGCAATTTTCAAAAAATTAGTTTTAACGAATACCACTCTCTTAAACATTCTTCACACAATCCAACAACAAAATTTAATCAAAATTAATGGAGACTTTTTTTTGAAAATTGGGAAAAATGTCCCGGGGGCTTCAAGAAAAGTCCCCCCCACCAAAAAAAAATACCGATTTCAAATTCAAGGGGCTATTGGGGAATATCAATTTTGGAGAAAATCGGCTAAACGGTTTAGCCGCTAACGTTGTTCAAAGACGAAAGGGAGGACGGACACAGACTGTTTGCCGTCATACGATTTTATGGCATCAAGGGCCCACAAAACATGGATTCTAGCTTCACTACTTGTTAGATAATTTTTTTCATCCCTAAATTTAGCAACTGGATTTATCCACTTTTTTTTGTTACCGCGAACATATAATAAAGAGGTTTTCTGCCGAAAATACACCGTTTTTCTGTGCAGCATTACACAACTTTATCTCTACCCCGTAGCGACAAAGTAAAAATTA
This sequence comes from Gryllus longicercus, assembly GCA_038098605.1. NCBI lineage: Eukaryota > Metazoa > Arthropoda > Insecta > Orthoptera > Gryllidae > Gryllus > Gryllus longicercus. Next base: position 536,826 of record JAZDUA010000338.1, on the reverse strand, counting down.
ACATGCAATAAAGCTTAATATTATAAACTAGTTGCACAATACACCGAGACGATAAAAGCCACGGAATACCTCGTAATATCATATCGGACCTTCTTTTGCTCCGCGAAGTGCAACAAATCGACATGGTATGGACTCCACAAGTCGCTGGAAGTCCCCTATGCTACCTCTACAGCCGTCCGTAATTGTTAAAGCGTTGCCCGTGCAGGATTTTGTTAACGAACTGATCTCTCGATATGTCCCGTATACGTTCGATGGGATTCATGTCGGGCTGTCTAGGCGGTCAATCATTCAATCGAATCATTCAGAATGTTCTTCAAACTAATCGTGAACAAATGTGACCCGGTGACTTGACGATAGTCAGCCATACTAATCCCATTGTTGTTTGGGAACATGAAATTCATGAATGGCTGCAAATGGTCTCCAAGTAGCTGAACAATACCACTTGCAGTCAATAATCGGTTCCGTTGGTCGGTAGACCCAGTCCAGTCCATGTAAAAACAGCCCACACCATCATGGAGCCACCATCAGCTTCCACAGTGACTTGTTGACAACTTGGTGTCCGTGGCTTCAAGGGTTCTGTGCCAAGTTACTCGAACCCTACCATCAGCTCTTACCAGCTGAAATTGGGGCTCATCTCACCAAGTTTTCCATTCGTCTAGGGTCCTATCGATATGGTCACGAGCTCAGGAGAGGCGCTGCCGCGATGCTGTGTTGTAAGCAAAGGCACTGGCGTCGGTCTTTTCTTTTGCTGCCACAGCCCATTAAAGCCAAACTTCGCCCCACTATCGTAATGGTTATGTTCGACGTACGACCACATTGATTTCTGCGGCTATTTCATGCAACGTTGCTCGTATTCTCGAAATTACAGCTCTCCGTAATCACCGCTGCTCTCGGTCATTTATTGAAGGCCGCCGGCCTCTGCGTTGTCCGTGGGGAGAGGTTTACCCCTGAAAATATCGCGTACTCTCGGCGCCATCTTTATCGGCCGTACGACGATTTGTACTTAATCTATTATGTTATTATAAAACTCTAAATATAAACTAAAGAAACACATTTAAAAATAAATAATCTCAAGATATAAATCAGGCATGTCTCTCGTAAATTATGTTTGGAGTATAAACTATCGCAATCATATGGTCATCATGCATGAACTCGCTTTAGCGTTTGCTGCACCATTTCTGGGATGATAGTTGTTCTCCATAGGTTACAATTCCTTGCTCTCTTCCTTATTAATCATAAAAATTGATAAAACTGACAACACTGAAAAGAGTCAAAGTTGACTGGATTAAAGAATAAAGGTCACTCCATAAAAGTGGTGAGTTGAAAGATGGTAACATGGATAACCAAGATTTTTTTATGAAACATGACTAAATTTAAAAAATTATATTTCAATTTTTTTTTTTTTTTTTTTTTTTTTTTTTTTTTTTTTTTTTTTACGTAGACAACATCTGCATATTCTCGGCACTTTTACATTTTAAAAATCTGACCCTCAGTTAAAATATTCAAAAATTTAAGGTTTTCCTAAAATTAATTTATTAATCAAAATAATGTTTCTTACTTAGCTTTCTCTGCACCTCCTTCAAAGTCTAACCGTCCTAGTCCAGCAATCAGTATGGAATCCCCAGATAAAAGGCTAAAGGTTCGAGGTAGAATCATCTCGCTGGCCTGCAAATGAATTAGCTCTTGGGCAGTTAAAATATCAATAATCTGTAACAGAAGGAATGAACTTGCTGTAATAATGAACAAGAAATAACCCTGAAACAAATGATCTCATTGTATCCAAAGTTGAAATAAATGTTATAAAAGGGAATCTGTTATTTTTATTACTCCTTTTTAAGAATGGACATTCAATGGGCAAAAACAGTTTGAAATCAATAGTATGTTTTTCGATTTAAGTTCAGTTAAGTTAATGTTTATTTGCAATTGATTTATTAGGTTGAATCATCCAGTCTTTGATTTTATTGACTATCCTCTACGAAACAATTCACAGTAGTAATAAAAAGTAGAAACAAATTACATACCTGATCGGGATGTATAGTCCCTGGAGTGTCATAACACCACTTGCCCTTAACAAAATCCTTGTGATTTGGATCCAAACCTGGTAACTTCACATGACCAGATTCCGTGATTCTCAATGAAAATGGATCTTTTCCAGAAGAAATATTGGTCATATCCTCAAATGTGCAACCAATGTGACCTAAATGGAAGTATTAAACTTTAGTATGCAATCATATTTAATATGCTACAAAGCAGGTAATAATATTTTAAATGTTCTTTTTAATTCTAAATTTCCTCAAAGAAAACATCATTATCTTGGCAGCATATTTAGAAGCATAAATATTTGAAACAATATGCCACACACACCCATGCACATGTGTATGTACACGTGTGGATTGGTTGTGTCTTCCCTTGGTGGATGAGACCCATTGGTGCTACCATTCCTCCTGTAATTCCATATAGTTTAGTCTTTCGACACGTCTTCTAAATCGTCTTCGAAATCATGAGCCATCATGCTATCCTTAAAGCACAGATAGCATGTGGATTTAAGCAATTCCTTGTGTTTGCAAAGATGTCCTAAACTAGAGCTCCATAGATGGGAGGGGCAGATGTGATTACCAAAACAAGAAGCTTTTTCTTCTCATAACTAAGCTCTAGGTTTTTGGCATTAGACTCTTCAATATATCATTTACCATCACCGCTTTCTTGCTGGCAAAATGGTCCTTAACAAACGTGTGTTGATCATGAACTCAGTGTATTTGATCAATGAGCGAGATGAAATTTCATGATCATCCTCCTTGAGTCAGAGCTACTCTACTCTGCCAGTAACCAGAATTGTGGTTGACAGAAATGTATTTGGCAACTGCAATATTGTAGATTTCATCCGTGGAATGACTAGAGTGATGGAACTATTGCAGTTACACACTCCACTCTACAAATTTTTGAATGGGTAGATGGCAATATTGTTTATTACTGTTAGTGTAACTCATCTTTTTGCCATATGATGCTATTGATTTTCTGTTGAATAGTTTCAACCAGTATGACTCAAATATTCGGTTTACCATTGAAGTGGATTCCCAAATAACTTTTCTGTTTGTTACCATCTTTCGTAATAATAATAGCATTACCATAAATTGGTACATCAAGCTAATATATGCAGGAATTACCTTAAACTTTTTGTCTTGTCATCCTATATCTAAGAAAAAAGTCTTTAATAATGAATTTAGTCAATAGGGCCATTAAGTTGTCACCTCCCACATTCCATCAATTTAATTTATACAAAATTTCTGAAATACCTATGTTGAATAATTATCCTGCTATATTTATCAATAAGTTGATAAAACAGAGTATTAATATCCAGGATCCAGATAATAATTTTAAGTCCAGCAAGTTTATGTCTGATAAAAGAAAGAAATACATTTTTTGTATTGTCTAGGCTATCCAGGACGAGCCACATCTCTGTTGTGGGGGCTGACATTTCGGCCAACATGTCATCTTTGTCAGAACATATGCTCAGAGGTACTGCTGAGGTATGTTGGCTGAAACATCAGCCACTAGCACAGAGACACCACTCGTCCTGGATAACCCAGACAATACAAATTCTGGCCAAGGAAGTCAACACAATCATAATACATTTGTTTGCCCTTTATCCTTCAGATTAAAAAAAAGTTTAAAAGAAGAGCTAACAGTAAAATTTGATATGAAGTCATTAAACAGAGTGAGCAATAAGAGATATTGTTGTTAACTTAAAAGACCAGAGAGCAAAACTTGATCTTCAGAACATTGTTTATCGCATCTATTGAAGGGATAAGTAGAACAAGGGGGCTATCACACATTGACATAGTTCTCAGATAATGAGGGTTTTACCTGAACTTCCCTCATAACTCATCACATTTTTAAACTTTTAAACAGAGTACTTTCATATAAGTCCATACTGGATTTAAATAATATATTACACTAAAAGAATAATATTTGAAGTTTTGTTTAATGATTAATTTCACACAAACTGTGGGGTACACCCTTGTTCTACTACGCCCTTCAATTGTCAACAACGTATGAAATTTTAAATTGAGCAAACTAAGAGTAAGTTAAAAACATGTGTATCTGAGCATATGCGTTACATTAGTGAAATTTCCGATCGACAAAATTCAATTACAGCACACTGGCAGGTCAGTGGACATTCCATGCATTTTACTGATATTGAAATATTGGAATGGGAATGTTATTACAGTAAAATCCCGTTTTTACGTTCCTGCAATTTACGTTTTCCGACATTTACAACATTTCTTGTCGGTCCCATCAGTTTTCGTATATTCATAACGTTATGAATATCCCGCATTTCCAATAGTCTAATTTCAATTTTCCCGCAATTCACAACAGTATGTTTGCCCCAACACCATCGGGAATGCACTCCTTTTGCGCACAACGGGCACTGTCGTTGCATTTTCCCACCACCTTGCCGCGTTAAAAATGGCCGTCACTGAAAGGCTATTGAAAGGTTTGAGATAATAGAGTTGTGAAATGTTACATGAAGACTTGAAAATTTTAATATAGTGACAATCATTATTAAGCAGCAAGGCCTATACAAATTTGTACATTTCGTGACTTTACTGAGATATTTTAAAAGAAGAAAAAATTACCAACGTGCTTTGGTATGTTATCATAAGGTCAGTGCCACACGTGCGTTGTGTTGACGCGCGTCGACTAAATCTGATTACGCCAGCTACGTCAATGCCTGCACACGCACGCGAAGTAGATTAACACTATCTTATGCGAAATGGCACACGAATGTTCTTGGCGACGTGCGTTGTTGCCAAGGCTCGTCGCCTAGCGGGCGTCGCGAGTTCAAAGCTAGAAAACTCACTTTACCTTGATTTATGCTGTAGCTTGACAGTTTTGCTTGAGCTGTGGACATAACGCACGTCGCCAAGAGCGCTTGTCTGCCATTTCGCATAAGATAGTGTCCATCTATAACGCGCGTTATGTGACGACTGCAAGGCATCGACGCAGCTGACGTCATCAGTATTGGCGCGTCAACGAAACACGCATTTGACACACGCCTAAAAGAGGTGACGTCACGCTAGTTTGTTTATTTTACATCATCCTCCTTTACTATTTCACACTTTCTCGTTCTAAAATAAACGTAATTTTTTTTTGCCATCCTTTAATAGCTCAATCATCAAAGTATGGCATTCTCCGTAAGTTTTGAACTGTAAATTCGTTTCATGAACCCTCTTTCTATTATTTCATTAATAAATTTAAAAAGTATTTGTTTGAAATCATTTAAAACTGGCAAAAACCAACATTTTACTGGGTTGGGGGAAATGTAAACTTCGCATTTTTTCTTACAGTAGAAATTCCATTTCCCACCCTTCATCCAACAATGAATGCATTGTTGCATTGTCAAAGGCTACCATCAGTGGATGGCGGGGACTTGTGGAAGTGTTGTTGCGACATTTACAAATCACTACACTTCGGTTAATAAGCCTTTAATTTCCGGTGTCGAATATTTCTGTCAGATTTCTCTTTGACCTTGTAATATTGTTTATTAGACCATGTATCTAATACTGCATATTAAAGCATATTATAATTTTTATTGATTTTGTGTATCTAAAAACATAATAAAGTACTCATAGTTTCGAAGAAAAAAATAATTTCCCATTTTTATTATTCTAGGTTGGTTCTGGAAATGATTCATATGAGAACATTGTCACAACACGCACGTGGAATCAAATACTTTCATGCGTCTTTATGATTCTGTTTTACTGAAATTTTTAGAAAAATAATTCTTCATTTGGTTGATTGCCACAGTTCTTTTATTTTTGGTCTTTTTAATGAAAGTTGTCATTTTAAAAATAAAAATTTCTTCTGATGCATTTTGGAAACCCAAAAAATTTGTCCGTTTGTTTTACGTTTCATTTAACAGCCCCCCCCTTTCCTACTACCACACAATTGCCTCAGACAATTGTTGCTATAAGGTTCATTTTAATCCTCTTATTGTAACTGTAAAGCAGACATGCTTTTGCACTGCCTGATGTACATTTTTATTTATCAATTTAGTTTAACGTTTTAATGATCCTTTGTTGTTCAAAATGGTGAGTCTTCACATGTTATTTTACATTGAGTGCTAGTGTTTCATTGTAATTGTATAATTTACTTTAACATCAGTAACTTGTTATTTATATTCTTTTAAAAAAATTATGTTTTCTATTATCTTCATTGCAGCCTGAAGTTGGGGAAAAATTCATGTCTCTGAAATGTCACTCAACAACTATAGTTAACAAAAAATAAAACTTTGAAGTTTATATAATGTGACTGTTTTTATCCAAACATTTTCCGTACACTGGTGTCCACAAAAGTAAACTCTGTGGTCAAACTCATCCAATGTATACTAATAATTTTCCCCTTTCCAATATTTGTAAAAATCCTTGTATTATTTATTAAAAGTACTAAGAAGCAAAATATTGTAAAAGTTTAAAATGAAAACCATCAAGTTAATAAGATGATGTCTTACCAATGAGGGTGGCTGCACGAGGGTTGTGCTTCTTCTTCAATTGCTGGCGAAGTAATTCACGTTCTGCTTGTTGCTTACGTTGTAAAGCCTGCAGACGATCTACTCGCTGGTACAATCGCCAACCATCAGCTCTCAAAATGGGGAACTATGTAATGAAAAAAATAAATCTCTTAGTTGTTTATTTTTCAGTATTTCTCTTAGTTTCATACACCTTAGAGTACAAAAAAAGAAATTCTGAAAACTGGAAATAAAAACTTTCAGAGGAAAAAATATCACATGGTATTAAATAATTGGAAATAGAATTAATAAATGCCTTGTAAGTATGGTTTCAAAAAATTTAAAGAAGGAAAGCAAAGTAAAAGAATTCCTTTTCCTTTTGCATTAAATTTCTCTTAGCCAAGAATAATTAGTAGACTTAGAAACTAAATCAGCTCACATGAATTAATTTTCATTGATGCCTATCATTAAAATTATTTGCAACATTAAATTTGCAAGAGCAGTGAGCTCAAATTTTGGATATGTAAATTTTGACCTTTTAATTCTTATCAACAAGCACAGGCAATCAATCACATACCACATAATATAATCCTCTATCCATAATTGTTCAACCTCTAACAACTGCCCCGGGAAGACAAATATTAGTTATCTGAACTTTGTTATCAATTGCCAGTTTCGGATGGCACACAAACAAAATAGTCTATTTAATCCTCTAAACATTTCATTAGCGACTGGCAATTCAAGGTTGTGATAGTAATATATTAAACAATAAGTTAATAGACTTCAATATTAACTCTCACAGTGATTCTGATAACTAATATATCCCAAAAAGATAATTCATTTTGAAGAATTAATATGAACAGCTTGAAAATTAGCTGGTTTATTGGGTGAAGATATTTTTAAATGGTATTAATGCTCTAATTTAAATTAGAGTATTCAAAACTATGCAAATCTATGACCCTTCAAATTACTTCTGAAACCATTGTATCAATACCAAGGGACAATGTACAAGGAGGTTCTGAATCCACATTTAACTACACATCTCTGCCATTTTATAAATCACATATTAAGATTTTATTTTATTTATACCTTCAACAAGTTGAGTGTTGTTCCTGGCCAAGGAGAAGTGGTTGCCCGCTGCATGATATCCACAGCTTGCACTTTACAATAGTCTGATTGTAGTAGTGCATTGAAGAGAGTGGATTTCCCCACGTTCGTGCAGCCAAGTAAATACACATCACCTAGCAAACAATTTATTTTTATTTATAATTGAATTCAATTTGAGGAGCAAACATAACAATTTTTTAAAAGTTCAATAAAAATTTTAAAAAAGTAGCACAAATTTTACATTGATAAATACTGTATACAACTCAATGAATAGAGTAAACCTACTTATTGTAGGGCCTACTGTAAGACATTTCACATTTGTTCTGGAAATAAAATTCTAGGTAAAAACAGTAGAACTCAATTTCTGTCATGTCAGGTCACCTTGTGCTCCTTATTCCCATCATAATACGTGAAATTTCAAAAAGATAAAGAATAAGAGAATCTAAAAACAAAAGTTGAAAAGTACATTCAGTAGACTGAAATCACAATTTAGTGGAACCCCTTTTTAAAATAAATCTGCATTTAAGGTAAAATATTCATGGCTCCAAAAATACCACCATAAGAACAAAGTATTTACATCTCTGATTAAGTGGCACGGTATTCACTGTGATACAAAACTTACAATTATGATCTGTCAGTCATTCTCAACACAACACTTCTTGTGTTTAAAGTATTTGGATCAAAATCAAGTGATATACAAATGCCTCATAGCAGAGAGACAAAAGCACTCTGACATGAAGCAGATGAAGAGCAGAGTGCAATGGAATCATTTCTGTTTTATTTTTGATTCAGGTGTATATTAATAATATTGTCCTGAGTTCCTATCACTCATTTCCCTTCAGTTACAACTCGTCAGTTTCCTCCATCAGATGGACAGATGGAGAGTTTGATATCAAACATCTTTTCGGCATCAAGGACCCACAAAACATGGATTCTGACTAGTCTATATGACAGATAAAGTAATTTACTTCTGTAGGAACATGATTTATCCAATTTTGGGCCCAGCAATAAGTGTTTTTGCTTTGAAAATTTGCCTTTTTTTGGGGCATAATTACAATAATTTCTCTTCTTACGAAGTACTTGAAAAAGTAAAACAGAGGTCAGGATTCCACTAAATAAAATGTTTCTCTGTACAAGTGCTATGTGAAAATACATTAATTTTTAGAGTGCAAAAACTCTGAATTCAACATGTGTACATATCTTTCATTAATAATCTATGAAATATTTTGTTTAAACAAAATAAACTCTTAGAATATAAAAATGAATGATAATGTTAATAAATTATGAAAAGAAATATTCCAAATTTTGGAACGGGAATTTTTGGAGGGAGAATCAGGAACTGAAGAGGAGAGGGCTAATGCTAATTCAAATACGTAATAATTTTTTAGACACCATACTAAATATTGCTTTCAAGAGCACATAATAATAACTGTAATTGTAATTTATATGATACATTACATTATAATGACGTAATTTATACAAGACAAAACATACCTACATCTCTTCATTTTGAAATTATCTTGTATTTCACACATTCCAACTACTTTTATACACTCTAGAGAAGCTGTCGTCTTGGCTAGATTGAATTTAATTTTATCTCACTCTAATCCTAATAAAAATAATTTAATGTTCTAAAAACCAGTTGGCCATTCAATAAACATTTAAATACTATAGTTTGTTTTGGCAGAAAGATGAATATTTAGAATACAATTAATTCGTTTTTGCATGTTGGCAGAACATTGAGCTTAACTTTTGTATTTTAAAAATTATTTTAACTCAAGAATTGGAGTAGGTAAGTTTTGAGGGTCACTAAATCTGAAAATAATATTGAAATAGTCATCGTGTATTTTGCTTTTCTTTGTAATGGAAAGCTGTGGGAGTGTCATAGTGCGTTCCCACTGCAGTGGTGTACTTTTGAATCTGGGTGCATAGTAACTGAATCTTGGTAACAACAGCTGTGTACATAAATCTTCTGGTTTGACATTATTCATATTTAGTGAACCTTAAAGAACACAAGCATTACTTTTTAAGTTAAAATAATTGAAAATAAAGTATTTGCACTAATAAAACTTGGGATGGAGAAAAAAAATTAAGTTTGCCAAAATAATGACAAACCTACTGAATACATTTAGATTTTCAACTTCCATTTCCTGGTATTCTTCTTAAATATTACTCAGAATTCTAGCATAAGCTCTTTGAAGGGGAAAAAAATGTTTAAAAAAGAACATGAAATTTAAAATCATTATGGGAAGCTTGGAAAGTCCTATACAGTTATTTAGTAAAACGTAACTTCCCATGTTGTCCCTGTACTTATAGATGTAAAAATTAAAATAACATCAACCTCTATATTATTATATTTCTTTCTCAAAATTCTCATAAAATTACAATAACTGTATTAATGTTGGTGTTATAATACATGACATGGAAACAAAAAAATCTCCATAAGAACAACTGTTTTTTCTATTTCTTTAAGAAAATAAAAATAACTCCCTCCAGCTCCATTTTCAATACAATAATAGACAAATGTTCAACTGTCCTATAAATAAACAAATTAAATACAAACCCTCATATCCCCATATCATATGCATTTTTGTGATGAGCTCTTCTACTCCAAAACCAGTTTGTGCACTTACAAGCATCACATCTTTAACATTAGCACTTGCTAATTCTGTTTTCTGCACAGCCTTCCATAACCATTCCTTGGCATATGACAAAAATTGTGAGCTATCACTTGGGAGAAGATCAACTTTGTTTCCCACAACAATTACTGGTCGTTTTGTTCCTATGCAAAAAAGCAAAACATTGTACATTAAAAATTTATTTTTAATATTATATGTTGACTTGCTATTATAGATAATCATGCATCATTATTAATAATAATGTTATCACATTCTTACAACATATATACCCCAACTTCTTCCTTTCGTAAACGATATCAGTACATCCAAACAGTTCATTTTTAACAAGTTTGTAATCTGAGTTCCTTATCACAAAGTAACATCAAATACAATTCTCTTTACACGAGAAATAAATCATAAAAATCAGAAAAATGTTTACTCTTTTAAACTCCAAATAATATAAAATGTAATCTTTACTAAAACAGAAATAATTTATTTACTTATGTTTTTTAATTATATCTTCATTACGTTAAATACCTTAGGCAGAGCTTACTAAAATGCTTCAGTAAGTATGGTAATAAGTTATTATTTGTAACACAGTACTTCACTAACCTACAATTTCAAGTATCCCTGGCCAAAGACTGCAAGGAAAGTCCACGAGATCAACCAATAATACAGCAAGTGCACGCTCGTTTTTTAAGTGAGATAAAAGGCGTGGATAGTCATCAGGTGACACATTTAAATTGAGGGCCATGTTGTATTGCTGAAGGAAGTGGCAACGCTGACATTTGATAGCTCGAAGCTCCGCTTTTGTACAGTGTTTGATAAATTCACTTGGAAGATAGCCTGGGATACCAGTATCCTAATAATAAAATCAAAAACAAATTAAAATGTGTGACACATTATAGAATGGCTGGAAATAGAGGAATGTTAAATCTACCTGACACTGCAAGTATGCACCACAACCTCCACATGGCACTGAACTAATAGGTATAGATCTGTCTGGAGTGCCATAGTTTAATTGCCAAGGTGCCATGTTCACTGACTGATTAGTATTTCTGTAAAATTCATAATCATTTAACCAATCCTTAGTTTTTGTGATCCCTTTAGAAAATTCCAATTGGATGTCAATTGGTCTGTCTGAGTAAAATTCATCAGAATCATTACTCTTGAAGGCAGCAGATGTTTCTTGATGAAACGGCAGTACAACACTGTCTCCCTCACTATTTTTCTGGTTAGGCTTTGTTTTTACATCAATATTTTCATCCAAATATTTAAGAGAAAAAGGGATATCAGGTGCATTTTTTCTTCTCTCCCGCTCTTTCCTCGCTTCCAGTGCCAAAAAGCGTTTTCTCTGAAACCATCCCATTTTCATCGTCTTTTCGGACAAAATGCAATTGTATTTAACTTTCGTTACAATATCCTGGGGTACTTCAGGCACTTGGAAAATATTTTCATTTTCAACCACGTTCAACGTTTCAATACTTTGTGAAGAATAAAGAAGGTAATGAAAACACGTACGAGCTCGACTTCTGACTACTGTTCTTTCCAATCCATTCCGAGCTATTAACGTCGGTGATGCAGAATGCAAAAAATTACTTATAATTCGAATACCTGCCTCTTTACGAAATAACTTCGAGACGCAGTAAGTGTAAGGACTTATTACAGGCATAGCCTCTCTGCTCTCTAATACTTCTTGAAGGTTTTTAACATTTATAACCTCACTCTACTGCTCACTGTCGTCACAGCCAACTTCCATGTTTCAAAGAAATTCATAAACCCGCGCTTGACCATGAGGATCACCATTGCCATCCCAAAATGTTAATGTTACCAATTTGGCTGGTATGCCTGCATATATGATAGTTTCAGCGCCATAATCAACAAAAAGGGAAAACCGACGTCGTAACGTATGACCTACCAGAATTAATTTTATTTAATTACCTCAAAAATAAAACAACAGTAAATACTGTATGTGACGTACGGGGATGAACGTGTTTTCGTGAGCTCCAGAACCACTCACATGGAAATTAGACGAAAAACCTGATCGAGAAGAGGGCCCGAAACTGAGGTACTGCTTTTGAAATATGTTTTCAAAATTTATGTTAGTCTGATAATTTGTCATGAATACTTGCACCACAACTAGCGTATGCAACTCATTTATAAGATTGTTACATTGCATTCTTACAAATTTGAATGCTCGCTCCTGATGTCACTCGTTTTCAAAACACGTACTTATGCAAAAAAAATATAACATTATAAACTAGTTGCGTAATATACTAATTTGTAGTTAATTCTGAAAAAAAAAATTACACTCACCTTCAACGTTTTCTGGATGATTTTCGCTTGTATCCTGATGGTTCAGACATGGATATTGTGTTTCAGCAGTCCATCAGCTAAATAATTGGTTTGTAAAGTTTTACATTTATATTTTTTTCTATTTATGTTATGAGTTGATGACAGTTCTCATTGTTCATTCCGAGAGAGGTAGTTTAGTGCATCTACTGATGTTACAGCGGTGCCTGTGACCGGTAGGTCGAATTCAGTCGTCTGGAGAATAATTCTAGAGGTCGGTTGCTCTGATCGGTAGTTTCCTGTGGTTTCTCCGATCAACACCAGGCAAATGCCGGAGCCATGGAACTATGAATACATGCAGGTGGATTTATCAACTTCTGCCATGTTCGCAAGTGAAGGCGAAAACACCGATAGACGACGGTAGGTCGGCATCGGATCTCGCCATCCAGCGGAGGAAGATCATCGTCACCTCCCGAGGAAAACACACGCACTACGCTTACGGTACTAATGACCTCATTAGTTGACGCGCCCGGAACCACTAACAATCAACCATCCTCCCAATCATTGTTCATCATTAACGGCTCCACCGCCAGAGGGGAAAATGTCTAAATGCGTGTGTAAAAATGTATTTTGAGATACTTGTAACATTACATTGTTTTCTACGTAGTAAACATGTGATTTCCGAGGCCGGAATAATATACACTAATTTGTACAAATACATTTAAACGCCGCCAAGCTCCTTTTCCATAATCACTCAAGAATTCTTTGGAATTGGGATCTTTCATTGAGCCTGAACTGAGAGCCAATGAAAATATTTTCTTTTACTTTTGTATTACTCAGTGCATGAAATTTCATTCATAAGTACCTTACTTTCTTTGTCCCTTGCCTTTACGAAAAGTTTCATTAATCCTAACTTCATGCACGTGGAGGTAGCCTATTACAAAATGTTTTACTGTGAACCAATGTTTTGGGGGAGACGCCTGTTTCTCCACGCTCATAGCATTCTCGCTGGGGACAGTGTTTTTTAACGCTTTTCCCTTGCTCTACTGTCCCAAGTACACAAGAAACAGCAGAATTTTGTAAAACCTGTCTGTTTTCCTAAGAAGACGCGTAATGCTTTGAGATCAGCACAGATTTTCTATTGATGTTCATTGTAATCAATACTAGTATGAATCAAACCAACACTTTCATAATGTTCCCTCACGTCTGCTGCATAGGCAACTTTTACATTTGCTTGCAACAGCCTTTTACATTTGCATTATGTAATAATAAATAAAAGTAAGATTGAAATCTTATTTTTGAAGCGTTTATGAGCATTTAATCTTACGAAACGTACAATACACTCAATACTTCCATGAGGTTTTTGATGTTGTTGCAATAAATTAGTTTACTACGCGTAGAAAAGAAGCAATAATATTTAATTTGACATTTTTGTGCGTGTTTACACATCAGCGCCGAAAATAATTCAAATTTGGCGTCTCACCTCAAATCAAACCATTATAATCTCTCTTTGGCATAAATTAGAACTGAGAGTGTGTATTTTAAACGCGGCGCGTTAGATAGTATTTCTTAACTTACAGCTACAGAGAGAATCTAGCGGTGCTACAGAATGGTACAGACTTTCTCGTATTAATTTTATATTTCCTTTGGTCTCGGCTAGCTACTCGGACTTGCCTCATACTCTTACCAGCTGCCATCTGTCGCCGCCCAAAGTATATTTTGTTGATATTTTCTTACTTTTTCGATTTGTTAATTTTAGAACAGAAATATGATTTTAAGATTATTAAAGAACAGTAAAACCTCGTCCTAAATAGTAATTTTCTTTGAAAAATTTGGAGCCATTTTTTAAAAAAACTGGCGTTAAAGCGCTACTGTAAATGCGAAATTTGAACCTTTCTCAGAAAAATATTGAGTTTCCGAAAAACTTCATATGAAGTCATTTCAAGCACTTTCAGTCACAAATGCAATAATATTTACAAATTTCTGGACATGTTCATACAACAGCCATGAGAGACCTTTCAAAAAAAAAATATTAGTATAATTTTTGAAAAAGAAAAAAAATACACAGAAATGAACTTTACATTATATTAAAGAGTGCAATTAGCACTATCCCTTCGAAATGTTTGAAGAAAAAATGTTGAGTCGTTTTTGAGAAAATCTGTTTTTTGTATTTTTTTTTAAATTTAAACTATTTAAAAAAATTGTCGCGTAACCGTTAAAAATATTTTATGATATTTTTTCGAATATATTATTCGAGGTGCGCCCTCTTAATGGTTCGTGTCCCTGAGAAACTGCTTATTTTGCTTTCAGTGCAATCTGGCGCTGGTGTCGCTGTTGTTCCCCAAAACAATGACCGCCAGAGACAGTATTGATTTCCCTGTCGACCTATGAGTCTCCCTCTGTGCTTTGTTGGAGAGGGCCCCCTCGGGTGACCGGGAGGTGGATCCCGGGACGGAGGACCGGCTTAGGGCGCACAGGTGGTGGCTCAGGGCATCAACTGATGTCACTGCAGTGCCTCTGAGCAGAAAGTCCTAGGATTCCAGTCCCGACGGTGACAGGGTTTTCGACACTGGCTAGATAGGTCGAATTCAGACGCTGTGGAGGTGAATGCAACTGGTGTCACTGCAGTGTCTCAGGCCGGGAGGTACTAGGTTCGAGTCCCAACATTGGCAAGATTTTCGACACTAACTTGTCAGCTAGGTCAAATTCAGTCGTTATCTGGAGAAAAATTCTAGAGGCCGGCTATTCTGATCGGCAGTTTTACATGGTTTCTGCGATCAGAACAGGTGTATGCCGGAGCAGTACCTAACAAAGGGGCCAAGAACCGCGCGCAAACTTAACTTCCTCTTCCTTGTCTTATATGCCTTCTCTGTCACTGATCAGAATCCTCTTTATCTACTTTACCACCCGGCGTTGCCTCTGTACACACACGCACACACACACACACACACACAGCCCTGTGTGGTTGCCGGGTTTTTTTGTAGAATAGCGCCACGGGACCTCCCCCTGTCGTAAAAGGCGACTAAAAGGAGCAGCTGTCCGCTGCCCTTTCCCCAAATATCCCTACTTTCCCACCTAGTTTTCCTCCCATCCCACAAGATCCAATAGGTGGACTGAGTAGCTTATGGGATCTTGCTTCCTATCCCTACGAAAATTCCTTTCTCACCCTCCTTCCAATTCCATTTCTGCTGGCGGTAGCATATAAAACGCTAAGGGAAGGTCACCCCGAAAATAAACCAGTGATGGGTATGAGTGAGCCTCAAAACTTACTACCCCAAGCGAGTCGAGCGTTGACGCCGAATCTCGTCACCGATTCTGATCGGGTGAAAGCCCCGATAGTCGGTGCCGGCTCCATGGATTTTGGGGGGAGCCAAGCTCGCAAGAGTGTCTGGGAGGAGAATAGGAGAGTGAAGTTTCTGGAGTTGGGGAAGAAGATCGGGGATCTCCTGCATTTTGTCCTGCCAAGGAATAATGTCCACGGGGAGATAAAGCGTATGGCGAGTTCCATTAGAGCTGACTTTGATGAGATGGTGGACATGGAGGAGTCACTATCTGTAATTAGCTCGAAGACAGTTGAGGCGGAGACGCAAACGTCACCGCAGACATGGGGTGCCGATCCCAATACCGATGGTTATGGAGGGCCCTCGACAGCAGCAGCGGAGTTGCAGCCTGCAGGGAACAATGTAATTGGCCCGAAGACTGTTGAGGCGAGGACACGGACTCTGCCGCTGACGTCGGGTGTTGGCCGGAATTCTGGTGATCGTGGTAGGTCCTCGGTGGCTGCGGCGGAGTTGCGAACCGCAGTTAATGATGTGATTTGCCTGAGGACGGTGGAGGTGGAGACGCAGGCTTCACCGCAGACTTCTGATATTGGCCCGAATGCTGATGATTGTGGTGGGCCCTCGACAGCGGCGCCGGAGTTGCGGACCGCAGTAGGCGGTGGACGAACTTCGTCGCGGAAAGTGAGACCGCTGAAATCTATGGGAGTGGCAGAGAAGAAGCTATCAGAGTCGGTGCAGGGAAGGAACATTCAACATGCTGAAGTTCCTCAGGCACTGCACAAACCGGCTGATGAGACACCATACCAAAATCATGAGATGGATTGGCATGTCGTAGGGAGGAAGAGACCGAGGCCGCCGAAGCCGCACTCTTATCGCCCCGAATGCGTTATTGTTAAGGCAAATGACGGAGGCCCTTCCTATGCTGACATTCTAAGGCAGATTAAGGGCGACCTATCTCTGAAAGATGCTGGCGAGAACGTCGCAAAGGTGAGGAGGAATGCAGCCGGATACCTGCTGCTGGAGTTGCGGAAATCTGCAGCAGCCTCCGAGATATCTGAAGCTATATCCAGAAAACTGGGCGAGTTAGCAAGAGTAACGACACGGAGAGACGAAATGACTCTCGAGATTCGCGACCTTGACGAGCTGACAACGGCGGCTGAAGTCTGTGAAGCTGTAAGCGGGGAATTGAAATCACCCATTGAGCTAGCAAGCGTCATATCCGTGCGGAGGGCTTAGAGAGGCACACAAACTGCAGTGGTCCGTCTACCGACAGAACTAGCCAGGAGGGCATTGAAGAGCGGCCGAGTTCGCATTGAGTGGGTGAACTGCCGCGTTAGAGAGAAGGTAATTGTGCGGAAGTGTTATCGTTGTTGGGCGTTCGGACATCTGGCGCGCGACTGCCAAGGGACGACAGGTCGAAATCCTGTCACCGATGCGGAGAAGACGGCCACTTACGTCAGGCCTGCAAAAGCCCTGAGGCGCGGTGTGTGCTCTGCAAAGATAAGAGGAACCACCCGACGGGGAGTTTCACGTGTCCGGCGTACCAAGTAGCAATGAAGGCAATGGATAACAGAAAATGAAAGTTCTCCAGCTAAATTTAAATCATTGCGAGGCGGCCCAGGACCTTCTGCAACAAACGGTGAGAGACCTTAAGATCGATGTGGCGATTCTCTGCAAGCTGTACACGAACATGGAGGGTCCTACTTGGTTTTCAGACAGGTCAAGTCGAGCCGCGATATGGACTTACGGTTTGCGCCAGGTCCGGGAGGTCATAACTGTACCATCGACCGGCTTTACCGCGGTTAAGGCAGATGGCATATACATTTACAGTGTATATGCACCCCCTAGTCTCTCAATACCCGAATTTGAAACGTTGCTGAATAGTCTGGTGGCTGATGCACGAGGACGGAGACCCCTTATCATCGCTGGCGATTTCAACGCATGGGCTACAGCGTGGGGCAGCAGGGTAACGAACCGAAGAGGAGAGGTCCTTCTAGACCATCTAGCCTCACTGGACGTTGTCCTAGCAAATACCGGGAACTCTCCAACCTTCTCTCGAAATGGCGATAGCTCCATAGTCGATTTGACATTCGTGAGCGAGTGCATTGCTCGCTCGGGTCTAACCTGGGTTGTGAGCGACCAATACACGCATAGTGACCATCATGCTATTCTCATGGAGATGGGTAAACCCGAGAAACGTCGGACACTGCACCAGCCCAGTCGCAAGTGGAGCACAAAAAAACTGGACACGGAGGCCCTCGTCGCCATGATGGAAGATGTGACCATATCTGAAGGACCACCGGAAGAGCAGGCAGAGGAACTCATGACGCATGTTGTCAATGCATTCGATGCCTCTATGCCGAGGTGCTCACCAAGCGACCGCCGACCACCGGTCTACTGGTGGAACGAAGAAATTGCTCATCTGCGCAGGAAATGCATCAAGAGCAGACGTCTGTGCCAAAGAGCAAGGAGCCGGCCCGACTCAGAGAGGTTGCGGGAACAACACCGGAATGATCGCAACGCCTTGAAAAAGGCCATCAAAGCGAGCAAACGTCTCTGTTGGCGTGAGCTGTGTCGAGAGGTTGATGAGGACCCATGGGGCAGGCCGTACAAAATCGTTATGACCAAGCTGAATGGCGCTGTCAACATGTCCCCGACCTGTCCAAAACTACTGCAGAACATCGTGGCCACTCTCTTCCCGACCCAGACGGAGACGAACCACGCAGCCGCGATACATCGACCCACGGACGTGCCCCCAGTCAGCCCAGATGAACTTCGGAATGCTTGCCGCCGGATCCGGGACACTAAAGCTCCGGGTCCGGACGGAATACCAAATGCGGCTCTGAAGGCTGCCATCGAAGCTCGCCCAGACCTCTTCTTGGGCGTTCTAGACAGATGTCTGAGGGAAGGTTCCTTCCCGCGCTGCTGGAAACGACAGCGGCTAGTGCTCTTGCCTAAGGGCAAGAAACCACCATGCGACTCGTCATCTTACCGCCCGATTTGCCTGTTGGACACAGCAGGTAAAATCCTGGAGCGAATTGTTTGCAGCAGAGTTGAGACCTTCGTCGAAAGCAACAGCGGCCTTTCCGATAATCAGTTAGGTTTCCGAAAGGCGCGCTCAACAGTGGAGGCAACTGGTAAAGTGGTGAGCATTGCTAGAGAGGCCATATCAGGAGCACGCTGGAGTAGGGGCACTAAGAAGTACTGCGCCGTCGTGACCTTGGATATTAAAAACGCCTTCAACTCAGCGAGGTGGAACTGCATTCTAAATGCCCTTCATCTCCTGGAAGTCCCAGTGTACATCAGGACAATCATCAGCGACTACTTCAAAGATCGAGTCCTGTTGTACTACACAGATGACGGTCCGAGGAGCTATGACGTGACGGGTGGTGTTCCACAGGGGTCGGTTCTGGGTCCCTTACTTTGGAACATCATGTACGATGCGGTACTGAGATTGGAGTTACCACATGGCGCGGAGACCCTTGGGTTCGCTGACGACGTGGCGCTCGTCGTAGTGGACAAGCACCTGGAGGACGTTACCCGCGAGGCCAACCGCTCCATCGCGATAATTCGCCGGTGGCTGTCTTTGGTCGGGCTGGTCCTGGCCGATCACAAAACTGAGGCAGTGCTGATTACCAGCAGGAAGACACGGGAGACCATGAGTGGGGAGACGAGATCCAGTCCGGGCCACACCTGCGGTACCTCGGCGTATGGATCGACGCGCGTCTCCATTTCGACGAATATCTTCGACTCGTTAGCCAGAAAGTGGATGGTGTGATCTCTGCCCTGTCGCGCATTATGCCGAACACCGGTGGCCCCAGGCAAAGCAGGCGGAAGCTCCTCGCGACCGTGGTTAGCTCGACCCTGCTGTATGCAGCGCCCATTTGGGCCAGCACCCTGGCAACAGCAGCATACGCCAGGAGGACCATATCCGTCTACCGTCAGAGTGCTCTGAGAGTGGTCTGTGAGTACCGCACGGTGTCATATGACGCCGTATGCGTAGTAGCAGGAATGACGCCTATAGAGATTCTGGCGGACGAGCGCCGACGGATCTACTATCACGGAAGACACGGCTCGCGAATAGAAGCCCTCGCTGCGCTGGAAGAAGAGAAGATGGAAACGATGAGACAGTGGCAAAACCGCTGGGACGCAACGCTGAACGGCAGGTGGACCCACCGTCTTATCCCACGGATCAGCGAGTGGGCGTCGAGGGTTCACGGAGAAGTGGGCTTCTTCGTGACTCAGTTGCTGACGGGGCATGGATGCTTTAGAGCGTACCTGCACCGATTTAAGCTCGACGACGACCCGACGTGTCCAGCTTGCCCAGGACAGAAGGAGGATGTGGAGTACGTGATGTACAACTGTCCGCGATTCTCAGGAGAAAGAGACCAGCTGCAGGAAATCCTGCAACAGCGCCTGACACCGGAGAACACCATCCCATTGATGATGACCACGGAAGACAGATGGGCCGCAATTGCGACGTACGCTGCCCGGGTCATGCGACGCCTCAGAATTGAAGAGCGTGCGAGAAGTGGAAGCCAATAGAGCCAATAGATAGTGGAAGCCAGTAGATCAAATAATAATAGATGCAAATAACCATTGTTTTTCTGTTGCTACATTTAATACAGGTTTCAGTGACCACATTGCCCAGATCCTAACACTTCCAACAGAAACAAAAACCGCGGAACAGACAACTTACAAAGAAATCCGTAACTATTCCCAAGGAAACATAATAAAATTTCAAAACTTGCTCAGATTTGAAAACTGGAATGAAGTATATAAAGCAACCGATACAAATGATAAGTTTAACTCATTCATAAATATATACTTAAGACATTTCAATGCCATTTTCCCTCAAAAACTGAAAAAGATCCAAAATAAGAAAACTAAATCATGGATTACCACAGGCATCAAAGTGTCATGTGAAAGAAAACGCAACATGTATAAAATACTAATAAATAACAAATGTAACTCAAACTTCATTTCATATTACAAAACATATAACTCGATCCTAAAAAAAGTAATCAAACAAGCAAAAATTATAACAAATGATAAGTACATTGCAATTGCACGTAATAAAACAAAAGCCATGTGGGACATTATTAAAAAGACTACAGCACCAACTAATAATAAAAAAAACAACATAGAGCTCCACTACAAAAACGAAACTGTACAAGACCCACAAGAAATAGCTGATATATTCAATGAACACTTTTCACAAATTAGTAATAAGTTAATCTCTCAACACTCTCTAAACAATGGAACACACCAAACAAACACTAATATTACACAAATTGTAAATTCCATATTTTTATATGAAACAACCCCCTCTGAAATTTTTAAAATCATTGGACAAATGGAGAATAAATTCTCAGCAGGCATGGACAACATTCCAGATTTTCTTATTAAACACAGTGCTCCATGTATAGTGCAACCACTCTCTCACATCTGCAATTACTCCCTAAAATCAGGCATATTTCCAGATATATTCAAAACAGCAAAAATTAAACCATTGTTTAAAAAGGGCAATAGTTATGACCCAATGAACTACAGGCCTATTTCCCTGTTATCAGGATTTTCAAAAATTCTGGAAAGACTTTTCAATGATAGACTCAAACAGTTTCTTAATGCAAATAATGTCCTTACAAATGCACAACATGGCTTCAGGAGTAATAGATCCACAGACACAGCCATCTTCTCCTTTTTAAATGACATACTTGTTGCCCTAAATCAGAAGGAAATTCCCATTGGCCTTTTCTTAGATTTGTCAAAAGCCTTTGACATCATTGACCATCATATACTTTTAAGAAAACTAGAAATGCTAGGGATTCGAGGCATTGCAGGCCAATGGATCAAATCATATTTATCAAACCGTAGACAAATAGTTGCCCTCCAACACACTAAAGAAAACAAAATCTCCTCATACTACTCCTGTCCTCAAATAATAAATTGTGGAGTCCCGCAAGGATCCATCCTTGGGCCAATACTATTCCTTATATACATAAATGACATGCCTTTGGCTTTAAGGAACAACAAAATAATTTTGTTTGCAGATGACACAAACATCATCATCAAAGCAAAAACACAGCAATCATTAGAAAAAGAAACTCACAAAACTTTGCAAGCACTAGTAAAATGGTTTCAAGACAACAAACTCATCATAAACACCAGCAAGACAGTCTCTCTAAATTTCATGAATCCTCGATGTAAAGACAAACTCTCACAGCATTTGCTCATAAACAATAACCCTGTAACAATATCTCATGAAACTACCTTCCTCGGATTAACAATTCAAGAAAACCTAAAATGGAACACTCACATATCAAATCTTAACAAGAAGCTTAGCAAATCTTGCTATGCCCTATACACCCTCAGGTCAAGCTCCAACATTGAGACACTTCGAACAATGTATTTTGCAAATGTGCACTCACACCTAAAATATGGAATAATATTCTGGGGAAATGCCCCTGAAAGCACTCGCACATTTATTATCCAAAAAAGAATACTGCGAACAATGACCAGCACTCATAAGCTGGAGTCTTGCAAACCCTTGTTTAATAAACTAAGGATTCTTCCTCTACCATGCATGTACATATTTGAAATAGTGGTCTTCACAAAGAAAATTCTCATGGAAAACAAAGACACTTTTACTTTAAATTCTGATGTACATAACTACAACACCCGTCAAAAGGATAACCTACACGTTCCCCATTCTGAAACTACATTTTATCAAAAAAGTACCCTAATAGAGGGCATTACACTTTACAACAAACTAGGCAATGATATCAAAGACATAAACACAATTCATACATTTAAAAGTAAATTGAAAGCTTTCCTGCTTAACAACATGTTCTACAGTGTAAAGGAATTTTCAAATTACAACATTTCCCTTAAAAAATATAAATAAATAAGAATTTCTTATTCCATTAGACTTTCTGTTTCATATGAACTGTTTCAAGCTGAAAATGATCCTGATCCTGTGAAATAGAGGGAGAATAGAAGAAGAAAAAAAACTGGTCAAAACTTGCCTCCTCACCATTTCAAGTTATAAATATAGAATGTACTACTATTGTAAAATTTGATGTAGTTGCAAACATAATTGATATGTATTATTAATGTAATTATTATTATTGTTAATGTAATTATTATAGCTAATGTAATTATTATTGTTAATGCAATTATTATTATTAATGTTAATTATTAGCAGATAATTTATCTACTGTGTAATATCTTAATCTAACTGTAACAAGTATTGTATTTCTAGGCCAATGACCCCATCTCGATCAGGTTTTGTTCAGTTTCCCTGGTCCTTTGAGCAAATGCTGAGATGGTCCCTTGTTTGCTCCTGAACAGTAATATAACTTCGCTCTCTCCACCCAAGGCATCATATTGACTCGTCATACACGATTGTAATTGTATATGTGACTCAATAAATATTATTATTATTATTATTATTATTATTATTATTATTATTATTATTATTATTAATAAATAGGCGTAAAGGAGGAGGGCTAGAATAGCCCCACCACCCCACCTAAGGAAGTAATGCCTGACGGCGGTTCCGTAGGTGGAGCGAAGGAAGGACGTAGGGTTTTATTGGGAATTATCTAAGGATGAGTCCCACACGAATCGGCCCGGATATGTGAGTCTGGGTCGATGGTGCGTAAATGCATTTCCCCTCTTGTTAAAAGAAAGAAAGAAAACACACACACCCGCACGCACACACACACACATTTTTATTTTTATATCCCATATTATAGGAGGCCTTGAATGTAAACATTACGTTTTCTTTGATAACTTAATTTTTACATTTTATGGTGTTGGAAATATTCTTATTCTGATAATTGTCACATAGAAAGTTACATTATCAAGTTGTAATAGTGACTGATTGATAGGACGAGTGCTCGTGAACGGTGGAGTTGGCAAAGCGTGTCCGCTACTACGCGGTGTCTCGTGACTTCCAAGTTGTGCGTTTAATAATAGTTATTGTTGTGCATTCACATATTGTGTTTTGGGTCGCTCCTTGTGATAAAGTGTTCGCTGTGCTAAAGTGTTCGATGTGATAACACCTAGATTATTGTGTGTACTTTAAGTTCTATCCGGATACAAGTATAACTATACAGTGAAGTGTATGTAAACGTATATAGTGCAATATAAATATTTAACAATTAGTGAAACAGAAAATGAAACTGCTGGCTTCGGCCAGAGCATCCGTGAAGCAATACTAACTTACAACGGAACAACATCCGTTGCAATGCAGTCAACCAATCCACCGCAGCTTACGCCAGAACAACAGCTTCAATGGCAACCCCATTAACAAATGCAGCCACACCCCTGGCCTCAACCATCGCAGAACGGCTGCACGGCATCATTAACACCCGACAACATCTTAGTAGTAAGTACGCCAGGGCAGCAGCCTTCATGGCACCCTTCACAAGCACAGCACCAGTCCTGGCTACAAGGAAAAGATAAAGGTGACCTTGAAATGTCTACGACTTATAACCACGGAGAAGAAAGTAATGAAGAATGGCAACTAAACATACGTAAACGTAGACGACGAAGTGATGGTAATCAATTAAATACTAACCTACCGACATTAAAAGAACAAGTGATTCCTCTACAAAATAAGTTCACCCCTCTAATGAACGAAAATCAATTTCAAAATGAAGCGGCGGGGAAATAATCACATTTTTCTATCCCACCCATATTTATACCTGGCATTACAAATGTACCAAAATTGATTGAAATCCTAAAGCAAAAAGTAAAACAAGAAGACTTTACATACAAAATGTACAATAACGAAATAAAACTAATGCCACGCACAGTGGACGCGTTCCGATTGCTAATAAAGCTCCTCGACGAAAAAAGGCAGCATATCATACTAAATCAACTCAAACAAGACAGAGCTTTTAGAGTTGTACTCCGATACCTACATCCCACTATTGATAAAGACGAAGTTGTAAGAGAATTAAAAAACCCTCGGACATACAGTTCGTATCTTACATAACGTGCGGCATAGACTAACTAAACGCCCACTCTCACTTTTCTTCGTAGATCTTGAACCAAGCCCAAATAATAAAGACATCTACAAAATAGAGAAACTCGTCAATGCCATCATAAAATTTGAACCTCCCTACAAAAAGAAAACAGCCGTACAGTGTCACAGATGTCAAGAGTACGGACACACAAGGTCTTACTGCAGAGAAACCCCTAAATGCGTAAAATGTGGTGAAGATCACTTCACTGAAGACTGCAAGAAGGATAGAAATGCACCAGCCATATGCGCTTTATGTTCTGATAATCACCCTGCCAACTACAAAGGATGCCCAGAATACCAGAAATATATGAAAAGCAGAATTCAATATAGAAAATCCACATTCCAAAATCCTATTTTAAATCCTAAAGAGAAGCAAACAGTACCAAACGCCTCAGATTTCCCTCCATTACCCATTCACTCCCTCCAAAATAGCACTTCCAATCCCAACCCACAATCCGTAAGGAAACACGAGCAACCTCATGATAATTCAACCTATTATCCAAATCCTAAACCAGTATGGAATATAAGAAATTACTCTAATCATGGAACTACAAACGACCAAGAAGACCTCAGTCAAATCCTTGATAAAGCCTTTCAGAGATTCGAAAACATTTTGAAACAGCAATCCGCGTAAATTAATACCCTTCTTAATTTAATCACTACACTGATATCCAAAATGCGTTAAATGGCGGGAAAAATAAAACTCCTTCTCTGGAACGCTAATGGTATACTCCAGCATCGCCGAGAGGTAATAGCAATTCTCACCGAACAAGCCATAGATATCATGCTTATATCTGAAACACACTTCACAGATAAAAGCTATCTTCAAATTCCGGGATATGAAATCTACACTACTGAACATCCGGACGGAACTGCGCACGGCGGAACGGCCGTTATCATTCGTAAAACGATCAAACATCATGAGCTTACCGAATACAAAACAGAAGAAATTCAGGCCACCTCCGTAATGATTACAGAAAACGGAAGACCACTAACCCTAACAGCAGTTTATTGTCCTCCGAAACACCAAATAACGGAAGATCAATTTACTACGTTTCTAAAAACGCTTGGACGGAGATTCATAGCCGGCGGAGACTACAACGCCAAACATCAACAATGGGGCTCACGTCTCAATACCCTAAGGGGGAAGAATCTACTTAAGGCAATAAACAAACTGAATGTTATGACACTATCAACAGGAGAACCTTCATACTGGCCCACTGATATGAACAAAACGCCTGATCTTCTAGACCTTTTCTTAGCAAAAGGAATAATACCTGCAACAATCAAGATTAAAACCAACTACGACCTTAGCTCCGATCATACGCCAGTAGAGATGACCATCTGTTCGTCCGTTATTGAGCGCAGATCACCACCTAAACTTTGTAGTAAGTTTACTAACTGGGAAAAATTTAGAATATACGTTAACAACTCGTTAAGCGTAAATATGCCTCTAAAATCAAGTAATGATATAGATACTGCAGTTTTACATCTAACAGAGGTTATACGAAACGCTGCCTGGAGAGCAACACCAAAATCTGAAATAATCAAGAACTTACCGTATCCCAAAGAAATTAGACAAAAAATAACTGAAAAACGCCGACTTCGTAGAATCTATATGTACACCAGACAGCCTGAAGACAAAAAGAAACTTAACGCATCAGCCCAACAACTAAAAAGAGAACTAAAGGAGTACCAAAACACCAAATTTTCCAATTACGTAAGCTCCTTGACACCAACAGCTATAACCAATTACTCACTGTGGAAAGCAACAAAAAAAACCAATCAGCCACAACAACACATCTCGCCTATTAGAAGACAAGATGGCACTTGGGCACGAAGTCCTGAAGAAAAGGCCGAATGTCTTGCAATACACTTTTCCACGGTATTCCAACCAATAGCAAAACGAAGTATTACGGAAAATGAGGTAATAGAAAGTTTACAGGCTCCTCTCCAACAGTCGGCACCCATCAAGGCGTTCAATTTATGCGAAATAGAAGAAACCATTAAAAAGCACATAAATCCTACTAAAAGCCCAGGACATGATCTCATAACTGGTACAATATTACAAGAATTACCCAAGGAAGCGCTATCATTCGTCACATCCATCTTTAAAGCCATTATAAGCGAGAGCCACTATCCGACTCTCTGGAAGTATGCACAAGTGATAGCCATAGGGAAACCTGGAAAACTTGCTACAGACGTTGCATCATACAGACCAATAAGTCTTCTCCCAGTTTTATCCAAGGTATTTGAAAAACTACTTTTACAACGGCTCAAACCAATAACCAATAATATAATACCAGACTTTCAATATGGGTTTCGTGAAGGTCCCTCAACTATAGATCAGACACACCGAATAGTAAACAAGATATCTCAAAGTCTAGAAGAAAAGAAATATTGCTCAGCTGCTTTCTTGGACGTACAGCAAGCATTTGATAGGGTCTGGCATGCAGGCCTGCTATTCAAAATCAAACAATTACTCCCGCACTCACTCTATTCATTTTTTAAAACGTATCTATCCAGCCGCTTTTTTCAAATTAAATACCAAGACGTTTTCTCTGGATTTAAGCCACAGACAGCAGGCGTCCCTCAAGGAAGTATCCTAGGACCAATTCTGTATGTAATCTATACTTCTGACTTACCAACAACAGAACACACAATGATGGCTACATTTGCTGATGACACAGCTATTTTAGTTGTCGATGAGGACTCAACTCGAGCATCGCAACACCTGCAAGCGCATCTGGACAAGATAGAAGAATGGACGAATCAATGGAGAGTAAATATAAACACAGCAAAATCACAACAGATTACCTTCTCACTTCGAAAAGAACAGTGTCCCAAAGTGAAATTAAACTCATCAGAACTCTCAGTAACAACTGTTGTGAGGTATCTTGGCTTACATCTAGACAGTCACCTAACCTGGAAACCTCACATCTTGAAAAAGAGGAAAGAATCACAACTGAAATTAAGCAAATTATCATGGCTACTTAACCGAAGGTCTAAGCTCTCCTTATACAACAAAATTTTAGTGTACAAGACAATAATCAAGCCAATATGGACTTATGGAATCGAACTCTGGGGAACTGCCAGCAAGTCAAACCTGGAGATCCTGAGAAGATTCGAAACAAAAACATTGAGATATATATGCAACGCCCCATGGTTCGTCACCAACAATAATTTGTACAAAGATTTGAACATCTCAACAATGTCAGAGACTATCTCGGAGAGAAGCAAGAGGCATCAGATGAGACTGGAAAGCCACCCGAATCAACACTCAGTGAACATGTTGGACAATAGTGAACACGTGTTTAGGCTAAAGCCTGAACATATTCTAGACTTACCCTTTAGATTCTCTTCATAGCAACTTATATCATGTATACCATTTACTAATTGTTCCAAGTGAACAGATTGTAAATTAGCAGGATTGAAAATAAATAAAAAATAAATAAAATATCCCATATTCATTAATTTGGTTTTAAAAAAAAAAAGTTAAGAATTTTGGGAAACTTGGAAGTTAAAGCAATGTGGAACCAACTTGTCAAAAACAAATGTAGAAAATTTGAGAGAAGATCAATAATTCTCTAGCAAGAGTTTGAAATAATATTGGTGATCTTACATGCAACACTGTTCTTGTAAATGACCATTGTTCTCTTTGCTGTCAATATTATTGGATTTTCTTTCTGTCGAATTTGTTCTATACATTTCCGTTCATATTCATCAAGTTATCACAGAGCGCATTTGCAGAGACCCCTTTGATCACCAACATCCTATTCTGCAACCCATTATAGTGTTAACTTTTCAGAAAGACAACAAATAACAGAGGAGAGGGACAAAGTTTTCGAGAACATTATGGAAAAAGACGAAGATATTTAGATAATTAACTTGTTTTATTTACCTGACAGTACAAATAAATAAAAAGCATGATAAGCAATGAAAGGGTAATATTAGAAGATAAGTTTCCAAATTAACTCTGATTTAAATTTCATTAACTCTTCACAAACATTCATAAACCTTTTCAAATGGGTTAGGCCAATTAACTAAAGGAAAGTATAATGCCCCACATCATCTGAACACATGACCTTGTCCAAACTTTAAATAATTTCTCAACACTTCAGTGTCATGTTAATTTATTTTCAAAACTGTACTTAAGTACTTAAAAAGGATTGATTTTATTGCTTAATATTTTAAATAAAACTCAAATTCATTGAAATATATTTGTTTAAGAAACTATTTTGAATCTCTAATAATAGAATGCCCTTCACTAATATTGAATAAATGAATAAATGCCCTTCACTAATATTTATATCTGAGAAATATAAGATATTTATCAATATCAGGATTCTAAAGAAAACAGAATCATTTGTTTTTTAGTACTTTGTGTTCTATTTTCTATCAGCCTTCAATGTCAGATCTTGGCCAATATTGGAAACTCAGTTTTAATCATTTTGGTATCATTTTGAACCTTTCAAATCAGAGTTCATATCCAAGTCATTGATGTTAATACTAGAAAAAAGTTTGAGACTTTGTACATAGAAAGCATTTAACAGATTACACATTTTTATGATGACCATCATAAGTTTTGAAAATACAGCAACTAACAATAATCATCTTTTTAAGTTCTCATTAACATTAAATTTTCAGTTATATACAAGACAATGCAAATTTATGCCAAACAATCAATAAAATAGTAATAATATCCTATATTAAAATGTATACAGAGAAGTGTACAAAATATACATAACAGTCAAATTATAAACATTTTTTATATTGTTTTCAATTATATACATTGCATAGCAGCAACAATTCAAGAAAGCTTGAACAATAATTTGGCAATTTAATTTTAGAAAATAGATCTATATCACAACTGTCATATTATTTTACATTCACCTTAAAATTAAAACTTGTGCAAAGAAACTATACAACTGTAGAACTGGGGGACAATGATATCAAATAAATATGATTTTAAATTGAACAGCATACTCAATTAAATTGTATATTTCACTCTCTAGTCAGTCAAACAATTTATCTCTTTATATATCACATTTTCCACTGACATATTCATGATTAATTCATAGTATAAATGTCTTTCAATTCGTTATATAAATATATTCACTTACGTCTAGTAAAGCATGCACAACCATTTTCTTCTGCATAATTTGCTAGTAGGAAAGGCCTCAATGCACAAGTTACATTATATATTTTGGTGCAATTAGCTCTTTTCCAAAAAGATGTACAATAGGCTGTGTTACATTCACTAGTGTTTAAGGATATTGGCCTTAGTGCAGAGAATCGGCATTTATGCTAATGCCTATTTGGCCATGGTAAGTATTAAATAACATAACTGAAGAAGCAACATTTAAAAAGAAATGACTGTTACTCTTGAGTAAGTGGAACTATCTGAAAGTCCCATTAAATATGCCTCAATATGATAAACAATGCAAAGTTTCTTCCAGAAACAATTCTCTCATTGCAATACTTATTTCACAATTCCTCAAGTTCTAAGCTTACTCAATTTAATTTTTTTTTTTTCCGTAAGATGGAAGCTCTATAAAAATGAAATGCAAAAGTTCTACTTTAAAGAGGTTGGGGAATCTTGACATGTGAAGTGATCATAATGAATAACTTTTGAGGCTGTGGTTTTAAATGAAAAGAAAATTATTCAAGGATGGT
This sequence comes from Gryllus longicercus, assembly GCA_038098605.1. Classification (NCBI taxonomy): domain Eukaryota; kingdom Metazoa; phylum Arthropoda; class Insecta; order Orthoptera; family Gryllidae; genus Gryllus; species Gryllus longicercus. The sequence goes on along the minus strand of JAZDUA010000338.1, from coordinate 506,307 downwards.
ATTTTATCATAATGATCAGCAGAAAAAGAGAATTAGTTATTTCATCTAATCATGATCTTTAGCAAATTGAAAATAAAATACAAGTAAATTATTGAAAAGTTAAACACTTTGAATGAAGAAAAACAAGGCCATATACAAATGGAATGAGAAAGAAAGAAAAAAAGGAAGAAGAAGAAAGTTTAAAAATTGTAAAGAAGGATTTATATTGAAAAGCTTAACAATTCTATTTAAGCAATAAAAAATATTGAAAATGGATCGTCAGAGAGAGAGAGAGTAGTATTTGCCTCCATCGTGATCTCAACCTGGGTTCATTGACCTGGACAGATGCTCTTGCTGTCTGAGTTACGGAGTCTAGCAATACTCACGAAACAGATTATTGATCAGACACATACCAGATTACATATTTACTACACAAATTGATGAAGAGGTCAGTATACAGCTAAAATACATATATTTCTTTTGTAAATATCACCTTCTTCACCCTTTTGTATAATTAATAAAAAAATGTTACAGAAGGGCCTGGAATCATCATATGCCACATTTTGGTACCAAGTGAGACCATCTATACAGCTCTCAACCTCTGTGTCTTTGTAAATAAGTAGTATTTGATTTTGACAAAAAATGGCTGAGATTCAATAAAGTTTGTCATAGATTTCTTATGGGGTCTGAGTTAAGTCAGGGGATGTGACATATTTTGTCTCAAAACACAATTCCAATCTAAAATGGAATGACTATCTGCTCATGAGCCCTTTAAATTCTATCCATCACTACTTTATGTTTAGAAAATTATTGATGCAATTACTAATCAAACTTATTCTTCAAAAGCATCAAGGTCATGAATAATTTAAGTATTTGAAAAAGGAACAACACATTGTGAATAGCTTACAGTGTTATTATCTGATATTTATAATACAAGCAACTTCAATGACTTATAAATTTCATCTATGAATTCATTATAAAGGAAATGTCAATTATAATTTAATTTTGAACTACTTTAGTTTAATTTATGATTCACAAAGTTGAATTCATAAGTCATAAAAAATGAAAGGAGATCTTTTCTGAATATCAAAACAAATTTTCCCCAAAGTTCTTAGATGAGATAAAGAAATTATTGATGAATTCTCAATAACAAATGTGTTGCATATTTACAGGTACTTAAAAGGATTGATCACTTAAGAAGTAAAGATGTCAATAAATTATTTAAAATTATAATCAAAATATAAAAACTTCATTGTCAAAATATAAATTATTTTGCTGAAGAGGTATTTTTTGTATGATATCATTTACTTTCAAATGAACAATTACCATGAATATCAGAATAATCAAAGTCATAAATTTTATGAAAGTATGTACTTTCAAATGAACAATTACCATGAATATCAGAATAATCAAAGTCATAAATTTTATGAAAGTATTCATCAAGAATTCATATGTAGTATATTATTCAGCCTAGTTGCCAATAAATATGGTATTGACAATTTTTAGTACTGTTTTTGTGTTCTGAATAACATAAAAATGAAATTAACTAATTAAATGAGATATTAATAATGTTTTACAAAATCAAGTTTATTTCAAGTGGTGAAAATCTGATGAACTCTTTGCCAAGGCAATGTTTCAAGTCCCAACAATTTTATGATAAATTTATTTAAAAAAAGTAATTAATAAAATAAATAATGGATAAGTAAATTTATACATGATAATTACTTAACAAATTCAATAATTATCAAGATATATATTACAGTGTCTCAAAACTTAAATTAAAGGACAAGTTTCTTGATTGACCGAGAATTATTAATCGAAGGGGGACTATTGCACTTTTAAGAGTGTCTCATTGAGGAAGAGAACAGATTAAGCTACATTTCTGCAATTTATAATGAAAGGAGATAAAAATACAAAGAAAAAAGACTTCCATGTATATTTAAAAATATTGAAATAAAATACTATTATAGAAAAAAATATTTTTCAAGAAAAAGTACATATAAAAGATTGTCGCTATTATTTTAGACATGAAGAATGTCCATTGGTTATTTTAAATAAGTAGATGTATTTCTAAATATTTTATTTTAATTTTAAAATAATTAATAGACATTTTTGATTGCCTAATGTCACTCGTGACTATATATTACATTCTCAAATATCTAAACATCAATTGTAAAATAGCAATAAACAAAAAATTAAGTAACAGCCTTCATAGAAATCTTTTAAAATAGAGAAGAAAATGACATATTTATTTTCCTACAGAGCATTTCTCATCCTTATCCTGCAAATCTTTGTGGGTCTACCCCTTTGGAAAGTAGACATTATTTATCTTTCATATGTCAATGAAATATGTTACACAATTTATGAAAATATTATGCTCATTGCTGCCTTTGAGGATTTAATATACAAATTTGATAACTTATACCTCTTAATGTTTATCTTTTATGCTGGAAGGCACATGTATGAACCACCATCTTGAAATTGTAAATGATTCATTTGTGCTACCTCACCCTGTCACAATTGAGTACTTTTCCTACAGTGCTCTCATATCATAACAATATATGATACCTTTAGAAAATACACTAATGTACAGTATTTATCAAAACAATGTTCACAGAGGCACTCCACATTAAAAAATTAACAAAAAGTAAGATAAAAAACTTAGTCTAGTAGGACCACTTCAATTATGTGATGAGCATGGAATGAAGCAGAAAAGATAAAATTGACATTAGCTACTGTGAACTAACATCAGTACAGTCTTCATTAGGTAATATGAGCGACTTGTGTTTGAAGTAAGCTTCAAAACGGTTTTCTCCATATGCCTGGAGAGAAGAAGAAAAAAGAAAAACAAAACACAACAAAACATTATTTAAAAAAATATAATAATATATAATATAATAAAGTATTAATATATTTGTAACAAAGCAGCAAAATATAAAGGAATATAATATTATACTATATAATATTGTAATATAATAAATATATAATGCTTGCTTTAGGTCTTCCAAATTTATTTTGTATAGAAAAATCCAATTCTTAACTTACCCAGTAATCAAATGTTATTTTGGAAACAGTGGCATTGACAACACTCCAAAGACCCCAGAAAAAATGTGAAGCAAGGGTAAAAGCTTTTGTTTCCCACATCATTTTTTCTATTTCATCACAGGAGTTAGCCACACAATCATTTATTACTTGTTGTTCTTGCTGTATTGTATTTAAGTAAGATTCAAAAAACTGCTCCTGGAAAATTCACTATTGCTAGAAACTACAACAATACTTATGAAAACCACAATAGTTTTAGGCAGTATTTTAAATGTTTAAAACTAAAATAAAAATAGAATGTATTAAAGGATATAAGGATAATTTAAAATCATTAAGTCAAGAGTCTTACAGACTTTATATTTAAAATATATTATGTGTTGGTATAGTTCAAGTGAAACTCACTAAATTAAGTCATTTTTTATGGTTTTATGCTATTTACATTTCCAAGACATATTTTTTCTATTCTTTGGATTTGTGAAATTGATGATGTTCTAGAGTTTGGGTGTACTAAATTATTAACTATTTTGCTATTTAATTAAAGTAACAGAACAATGAAAATGTCCAGGAAAAATTCATTGAACTGATTTTTTTTTCTTAAAAGCAATGATACATTTGAGAGTGTGTGAAAACCAATTTATCTTTTCTCTAGAGAAAGTTATTAAATAGACAAATTTAACCAAAGTAACTTCAACTCCCCAAACCTAATTTTTGTACGTAGTGAATTTCTCTTTTATGTCCATGATATGATGTAAAAGTATTCAATTAATAGAAAAACTGCAAAAATGATATGTATTCAAGTGTGCTGGAGTCTGAGGGTTAAAATATAATTGCTCTTTTTTTATAGAAAAGTAAATTTTGTTGAATGATTGCTTAAAATAAGTTCTCATGTCATTCTCAGACTAATACTTTTCAAGCAGAGAAACACACAACATAATCATAACCAATTAAACAAATATTTGTTTCCTGCTGTATATTTTATAAGAACAAACATTTGATTGAATGAAATTTCTTAGTATTTCAGTACACAAAATGCAAACATACTTGTTGTTCCTTTGTTGGGTAATTTTCAGGACGAGCCCAAAAGTAGGGATGTTCAGCATTACTGTAATCATACATCCATTCACACATATGGTTGGCAAAGTCAAAGCCACGATAATTGTAAGCACAGTACTCAAAATCTATTACAACCAATTGATGTTCACTTTCTGCAAGCTGATCATCACTTTGGGAAATTTGTTCACTGCTGTCATTATTATCACCATTTCTGAGGAGAATGTTTCCCTCCTGCACATCATTATGACAGAAAACTACAGGAGACTTAACAGCAATAAGGAATTGCCTGGAAAGAGGAAAAAAATTAATAGTACGCCTAACATTGGTAACATTGGTAAAGTTATAAGAAGTAAGAGCCTTTATTGTTTCAACAAAAAGTCACAAAATATAACACAATATAGCCCTCTACTGTTAGGATATTACATTTCTTGTGTCTCTCACTGTAAAATTTCTTGAACGGTTAATGATCAAAAAGTTTCAAGAATTCCTCATAAGATTGAAAATATTCTATCTTGCAAAACTTCAACATAAATGTAATGTATTTTAATAAAATGTATTTTGTTTGATGACATACTTTCTAGGACAATATGTGCTGGCTTTCACATCATGAACTACACAAGGCAATACATTCTTCAACATTTCTTTCAAATATGTACCACAAACATTCAATAATATTTGTTATATCAATCAACAAATACAAAAGTCAGAATGGCTTAAATCACGGTTATATCACTATATTGAAGAAATATTTCATGATAATGAAATTAAAAACATTTCTTTTTAATATTTTGATTTTTCTAGCAATCTATATTTTAACAAATTTTTACTTTCAAAATAAAATATGGAACACAATGCCCCCTATTAGTATAATTCAAGCAGTAAATAAATACTTGTAATAAATAACATGATCAACTATGTGAAAAAAAACAAGAGTATTTCAGCAGGAAATATTGTCTATATGCATTAATGTAAACCTTCAATTCTCATTTCACTCCTGCAGGTGCTGAAGTTTGAAAAGTAGTAACATGTGTAATAGAAACATAAGATAAATTTTGTCTCTACCTTAAATGTTTTGGCTCTACAATGATATATTTGGACAATGAAAAATTGTATTTTTCTCTCTACTAGTTACTTACATACCGTATTTTCTCAAATATAAGACGAGATTTTTTCCCCTGAATTTCTTAATCGAATAATACAGGATTGTCTTATATTCGCAGATTGAGCTCAGTCGGTTAGAATTTATGTTTTTACATGGCCTTTACATGGCCTTTCCATGACACAAAACGTTAATGTTGACGTAACAATGTAATAATGCCGATAAAATTATAACGGTCATCTCTAATACCTAATTATTTTCGCTGACGTATTCTCGACATCCACCGCGAATTTGCCGGGTGATTCGGAATGAATGGGCCAGAAAAGAGAGATCCTTAAATCAATGGCTTCGTATCACGTGAAACGCAACGTGAAATTATAAGGTTATTCATTTTATAGAGATTTCATTACACGATGCGCGGGATCGGATCGACGAACCCTTGTTTACTCTCGATTCGACACCCGGCGAGTGCAATCTGTGTTTTGCACGAGATAGAAGTTAAAAAAATTCACATTTATAGAGGTATATACGCTTTCTTCTTTCAACCACAAAAAAGGATGGGATAGATACTGTACAAGCAAAGACGAATCCAACTGAGAGACTTGCCGCTATCTCCCAGTTTACCCGCGAAACGAAGGATCAGAAATGTTCGAATTCGCAGTTCACAACTCGATTACACGATCATTAAACGGCGCGATTTTTGAGTATATTCATTTTAAAAAAACGTGAAAGAACTGTTAAAGAATCCGAGACCACGAATAAGATCAGAACAGGAAGGAAAACTTGTGACAGAAGGGAATACTTTTAAGTGGCGTCGTTTGAAAAACTAAGAACGCAAATTAAATGCGCAAAACTTTCAGAGATGACTAAAAAGAAAGGTCGGTGTAGTATGTGAGGAGGACCAAAAAGAAACAATGATATTAAATGCGCACGTTTTCTTGAGCCCCGAAATATCTACCCCCACTCCTTTGCCCACATTAGTTGAAGAATAAATGATATCAACGAGCGTTGTAGACAAAATCTGATAACCAGAAATATTCACTCCTGTGTAATAGAAAATATTTTGTACCGAAAAACAAACTACAAATTTGTCCCAAAATTCCTTTCGTAAAATAACCATAATTTCCCACTCCTCTCGCAACTAGCGAAGCGAGGGCTCAAGAAAATGTGCGCGGATAATACACGAAGATGATGAGGATAGTGATAAAAACCATGATTACGATGATTTTAATAAATGAGAAGATAGGTTAACTCAGGCATAAGTTACAATATTCTTATTTACAACACAAATTTCTAGTCAATTTGCAATTTTATTTTGACAAAATAGTAAAAATTAGTTAAAAATTTAAGAAATTCTCAGCAGTCTTCTACAAAATTAGGGTGTCTTCTTACATTTAGAGTCGACTTATGTTGAGTAAATACGGTAATATACAAAATTTTGCAAATTAAAAAAAAATAATAATGGTAGCAAAATTTTGGGTCTAAAACTTCTGCTGCATCTTGAAAGTTTGTGTGAAGAATTGTACAAGAATTTACCACTCTCAACACCTGAACTTATTTCAATAGTCTTTTGACCTCTCTCAATCATGATATTTCATTGATCATCCTTGAAGATCGAATACAAAATGTTGTTACTTACTTCAACCAAGAGAGTTCCTCCTTCAGTTCATAAAACAACAATTTTTTGCACATACTTTGAAACTCTGATGGTATTTGATCTTTTCCCATAAAAGTGTTGATTGTGTTCATCCACCTGCATTAAAAAATTGTATTAGACACAAAACTGTATATTATTTCATTATATCTCATTGCTGAATGTGTAATTTCTTCAGAAGAAAGTTTTCGAAGACAAAATAATCATGTACTTTGACGATTTGCACATGCAACAGTTGTTTTAATAAACCAATGCTCTCACCATTATACTAAATAAAATGTATTTCTAATGTCTGTCTTTGAGCTTACTTCATAATATTATCATATTATTTTGTGGGAGAAAATCTGTTTAGACGCGAATTAAGTCTATAACTGACTTGAGAAAAGTAACAATTTATATTATACTGATTAAATTTACACCATGCTGACTCATTTAACCAAAATCTCAAAATTGTAAAATGAATATGTTTCAGTAAGACATGTTTTTACATTATGAGTGCTTTACTATTGAATTAAAAATATATACGTGAGGTTTGTTTTTTATTTATATTATCTCCTATTTTCCCTATTTTTTTGAATCACGAGAATTCTACATAACAGGATGTTTCTTTTTGTTGGCAATTCCCATCACAATTTAATGCATTTTATCAATGAGAAAAGGAAGCGTAACTTGATAGGCACATTTACCATTTTACAAGAGCAGTTTTTTAATGCATTGTACTTGCCTTTCCATAGTGTCCCATAACCAATGAGGCTCTTTGTTGATTGGTACATTCATCAAGTGAATTTGAGCCATTTTCTCAGCAATCAACCTGCTGAGCTTAGAATCGCTCAATTCCTTTGTCAGTAAAGGTCGTGCCTGCACACAAGAGAATAATACAACTTTTAATGAAGAAGCCCAGTAATACTATTCTGTGTAGCCTACGTAATTTTGAAAAATAATATCAGATTTGAATATTTAATGTGCATATTATATTCTTCCATAACATATTAATGAATGGCCAGTTTATCAAGAAAAGAACGGAAGAGAGTGCGGTAGTTTTCACGGTGACGAGCATATTTAGCCCTCGGTGTAAGCGAGGAAGGGCGGTTAGGGTTTTTATCCTCCTTTCTCCGGGGGGGGGGGAGTAATCAGAGTGGGGATTTCTCATTACATATCACAGAGAGGATTTCAACAAGATTGATCATGAAGAAGCGAAATGAAGCCTACAGATGTGTTCAGCACTACACGTACGTATGACGGGTTGCATATCCACGATATAAATTCGCCATTGAACAAGTTAAAATTAAGATTATTAATTCGTTATTTAAAAAGAGATAAAAAATTTAAAAAAATCCTGTTTCCTGGTTTGTCCTGACCGTCAATTACATTACAAGCTAACCGAGTGGTCTGGCAGAGCAATAATGAGATAGAAGAGTATTAAAGAGCACTGAATAAAGTCAACAAGAGGCATACGCTGAAACGGGGGGGGGGGAAGAAAAAAAAATAATATAAAAAAAATGACGCGAGTGAGAGGCGCGGAGGCTTGCGAGGCACCGACCGGGATGTACTCCTCGAGGCGGCCGCCGGGGAAGACGCCGAGCAGGCGCGGGCCGCGCTGGCTCTCGGAGAGCAGCGTGAAGACGACGGCCTCCGTCACGATGCCGTCGCGCACGCACTCGGCGCCGCACGGCGGCAGCTGCCCGTACAGCCGCAGCAAAACCCGCGCCGGCGCCTCCGCCCCTGCCATCGCCGCCGGCAGCGCCACCTCGAACAGCAGATTGCTCAGCCCGCCGCTGCAACACGGCGCGCACAGCGTCGGCTTAAAGGGGCGTACCAACTGTGGGCATAAACTTAACGCACCCAAAGCGTGCCACGAGAAATACAACGATTGTGTTGAAAGTACGATGTGGTTGTTAGCAGCATTGTAAATTGGTACATGCCGTTCCAAGAAGAACCAAACTATTTCAACAGGCCGTGCTATTCAGTGCTGGGTGAGGACTAGGAAGCTCGTGTATCAAGAAAACTTGCGCGTGTAATACTTTATTTGGCTGATTTGGGATTACTAGGGGACGGATTGTGATATCCTAAAACATTGCCAAAAGTGATAAATAAACTGCTCTTAAAATGCTTAAAATGCCCCCAAAACAAAGAAAAATTAAGCAAAAAATTGATCAAAACCACTTCTGATGAACAACTCAAGCTCTTGGGGATGTTACTGATGTAATCAAAGCTTCTTCCTTTTGTTCATGTGAACTCAGCTTGCAAACTTATGGTTTGAACTGTTCTTCAAAAGAAAAACTTTGCTTTTATTTACTGCAGAATAGGTCGAACTGACAATGACAATGAAAAATGCAAAAAAGACAAAAATGGGTCAATGACAAAAAATGACATTTCAATAAAATCCAGCCCTAATGATTATGGGCGCGTCATCTGCCAAGGTCATTAATCTCATGATTGAAGTGTACGTTCTTATCGCGGTAGGTGGCGGTGATCTTTTCCCGCGAGATCAGGCTCCGACTTACGCCGTTGGCTAGCGGGTTTTCCCCCAATCTGTATCTCCCGCCAGCGGGGCACAGCCCAGCCGGGACACGCCGGCTCCCGATTAGTATCCCGACATGAGCGGTGCATGTAAGTGTAAATGTGCGTAAAAAGCGGTAATCGGTGAGTATACGACAAGGACGGGGAAGGAAAAATCGCGTGCGGTTCTGGTGTTGATCGGAGAAACCACGGAAAACTACCGATCAGAGCAGCCGGCCGATAGAATTCACCTCCAGATAGCAACCGATCAGAGCAGCCGGCCGATAGAATTCTCCTCCAGATAGCAGTTGAACTCTACCTAGTTACGCAGCTAGTGTCGAAAACCCTTCCATTGTCGGGGTTCAAAGCCTCGGACCTCCCGGGCAGATGCACTAAGTGACATCAGTTGATGCCCTGGACTACTTACGCCGGTGGCCGGCCTGGAGGGGCACGACATCTCAACATTAAGTCTGGATGCGCCACAGCAATGCCTTTGAGTGACGGAAACCGCGACGGTCGTTATTTCGTTAGGTTGGCTATGGTGAACGTGCAACTCCAGATTGTCCATCTCTTTAAATGAATTTTCTTGTGTATTGCTACAGATACTCAAAATCGCCACTGCAATTAAAATGCTTAAGTATTGTGTAGCTTCCGCAGAGATAGAATTTATACCAAATTCACAAGTTTACGAGAATTAAATACGAAATTTTGTTTAAATATTGTAAATAAACATGTGATTTGAAACTATTAAATCATACTTGGATTCAATTTTTATAGTTTTCGTGAACATAAAAGAGAATAAATAATAAATTTCGAGGGACATGCTCAATTCCCGCCATTTGATTCTTAAAAGAATCGTAATGTTTCAGGTCGCAAGGAGAGAAAAGACAGTCACCATCATGGCGGACGCGCGTACGTACCGTCACGATTTCTCGGAAAGTTTTATCTCCAGTCTACCCGAGAGCTTTCTGGGAAGGACTCGCCTTGCTATGTAGGCTGCGAACCAGGTCCGTAGCTAGGGAGAAGTGTAGACCGCTAAATCTCCTTCCAATTCATTAAAACTAAAGGTGCTACAACAGCACTTACTTTTTCGCATTATTGGAAATTTTTGCATTTTATGGAAGTGAGCTTCCAGTTTTTTAATATCATAATTAGCGATCAAAACTTCTTAAAGTAAAAAAGTAATTGTTAGTTCTAAGTTAAAACTATTAAATTCCTTAAATTTATTTCCTTTTATAAGAATATTATCTACATCATAGGATCATGACGAAAGGCAAACTGAGAATAATTTGAAACCGCCGTGTTGTGAACTGACAGTGTCAAACAAAGCACGGCAATTCGAATTTACAATTACCGAAAATACAGAGAGTGCGCCGAAAATAAGATCACCACCACGTTCTTTACCATTCTTTTCTTTATACGTGAAAAAATAAATAGAAAATTTGGTGTCGATTTTGAGAAAATAATTGTTACAATTTAAAAATTGTCCATGTTTCATGCAAAATACTAATATTACCAAAAAATTAAACATGACCTTTTTGAAGATCTTTTTCTGATAAACTATTTTATTACATTTATTTACGCGTACATTAATAAATACTCAGACAATTTAAACATCGTTTCAGTATCTCCTTACTATCTTTAGCATTTGTTACATAGTCGTAAACAAGTCTTTAATGTTATAATGTTAAGCCTATAAATACAATTGGAGACAAAACCTAGCAAAACTTTGTAAAGTTAATGACATTAGTAACTTCGACTTTAATTCTGCTAATAAATCACCAAACAAGTGACGTGTAGCCTCCCGGCAAAGCGAGAAAGGTCGGGTAAAAAACTGAGATTTTATGTGGCTTTTTGAGTACTGCCCCGTACTCAAAAAGCCACATAAAATGAACTTATTTGTAGGATTTTTTATTTAAGGTCGTATCAACATCTAGGTCATTTGAGAGCACTATTGCATTTAACGGTATAGTAACTGAAGATGACATGATATGGTGAAGATAGGGGGTGAAAGGGCAAACACAAATACAACTGTGCTCGAGGCGGGATTCGAACCCACTATACTTCGGTCTGAGAAAGCTTCGGCACTACTGCCTTAACGATCTTGGCCATCCGGACAGGCGTACGAGAGCTTGAAAGTGTTCTTTACAGAAAAAGCAAACAAATCAGAAACGCTATTCTGATTTACATTATAACTTTTGTGACAAGTGTGTTCAAGTGTTTTGTGTGTTCAAGTGTAAATACTTTATTATTTACAGAATAAATTAATGTAAATAATTGAACCTAGTTAATCTTACTCTAGTTATCTCTTAATTTTCACATCCATCACTTAATCAAATGCCCTAGACAAAATATGACATAACACACGTAACGCGCAATTTACTTCGCGAGAAATGATTTTAACATTTCTTTCAATTCAATAAAAATAGTAAATACTCGTATAATTAAATGTACAGAGTTTATCGTAATAATTTGTAACATTATCTATTTTTCTAGTTTATCTGCAAGAAAGTTTAAAATTATTTTATAAATTAAAACTTTTAATTGGAAGAATTTGTAAATACGATTCAGATGAAATGCATGGAATTGAAAAATAACTGAGATTTATTAGATATACTTATTGTATATTTCGCACGCGAAGGATGGCAAATGACGTGGTACGAAATTTAGTACTTCGTAATCGATGTATTTTTTACAATGCACATACAATGTGTTTTAAAGTTTCGTATATAAAACATTTTATATAATTACCAGTTTAGACACATTTTTAATTGTACATTATAGACGTTACTTTAGAAGTTGTTTTCCTCGTATATTATTTAGTAACACGGGCTACTACATACATTATGTCTATAGTTCTAAGCTAATTATTTCTGTTTAGCCTTGTTAGTGACTGTACTAGTAATCATCAGGCCAGAAGTTATTCATTCATCTTTGAACGGCCATTCTTAGTTGACGGCATGATTTTAACGTTGAACTGTAAGCTAACACTCTTCTTATGACCCAATATCGAACCATCTTGCGGCTTCAATATGTATAAGCTTATTCCCAATAACGATAGGATTTAAGCGGGAGCTGGATACAAGGATATCATACCTGTATGCTTCAATTTTTATTTAAAATCAATTTTCAATCGAAGTCACCCTTCAGTTTTTGAAGAATTGCCAAAATAGCATTCTGTAGATACTGAGTTACCACATTTATAAATTCAACCTATCACATCAATTTGCAGTTACTTTAATAAGTGCTCATTCCCGTTATCTTCAAATTACAATCTCTCCTCAACTAAGCCCAAAAATTTCGACCTAAATGTGCTCAAATCGTACAAACAGCCTCAATGGTAGAGAAACGGCCTGGAAAGCGATTCTATTCCGATGGAGATGGAATATCGATAGTTCTGGCGGTGCAAGTTCGTACGACCTGTCGGCCTGGGACTACGACAGAATTAGGAGGTTCCTTCGTGCGATGTCACCGAAGCGTTGTGTTCAGGTCGAGCGGGGCGGGGTGGGGTGGGGTGGGGCGGGGTGGGGCGGGGTGGGGCGGGGTGGGGCGGGGTGGGGCGGGGTGGGGCGGGGTGGGGCGGGGTGGGGCAGGGTGGGGCGGGGCGGGGCGGGGCGGGGCGGAGCGGGGCGCGGCGGGGCGGGGCGGGGCTCGGCGGGGCGGGGCGGGGCTCGGCGGGGCGGGGCGCGGCGCGGCAGGGCGCGGCGGGGCGGGGGCGGGGCCGGCCTCGACGGAGCAGGTAAGGGGAGCGGAAGGGAGGGGCGTGACGTGGCGTGGCGTGGCGTGGCTGGGAGGTTGGGTGCGCGGGTCGGTCGTGCCAGGGACGCAATCCCCCCCCACCCCGAGTCGCGTCGATAGGATCTGCGGGGGCGGGGCCCGGCCCTCCCATCGCCCAATTTATAAACACGGACTAGTTTGTGAATGCTCCTAGGTAATCCTTTGGAGACAATTACCAAAAATATTACTGGCTTGGGTGGCTCAGGGAATCAATTTATGTCACTGAAGTGCCTCTGACAGGGAGGTCATAGGGTTGGAATTCCGTCGGCGACAGGGTTTTCGACAGGAGATAGAATTCAGCCGTTGCCTGAAGGAGAATTCCAGCGGGCGGGTACTCTGATCGCTAGTTTCCCGTGGTTTCTCCGATCAACACCAGACGAACGCCGGAGCAGTACCATAAAAAACAGGCCACGATCCGGGCGCGATTTTTCCCTTATCTTCTTCGTTCTATCCTCACCCTTTGATAGAGCGGTGCCTGTCTTGAATATTATTTTAGCGAGGAGTGAACAAATCTTAACAAACATCTCAGAATGAGAACGCATGCAACACAGAAGAACTCGAAAGTTTTGCGTACCAGAAAGAAACTTGCGCACATTTACCTTACATGCAATACACTACCAAACATTAAGGGAATCCAGGTAGGAGCTCAGAGTGTGCCCCGGCTGGGGCGGTGCCCCTCTAGTGGGAGATGTCTGATTGGGGAAAATCCCGCGAGTCGACGTGGACGTCGGTGCCGGATCTCGTCATCCAGCGGGGGGGGGGGGTGACCGTCATCCTATAATAAATATGCTCTACACTTACAGGGCTAATAACCTTTGCAGATGACGAGTCCGGACACACTAATCAATCAACAAGAAATGTACTCAAGAAGTCAACTACTGTGTTGAATTGTATTTCTTGGCATCGATAAAAAAAACGAAAGGTTTGTTGCGAACTACTAACGATTTTTAAAGAAAACGAGAATGAGAAAAGTGTTTGGTTCTATATCAAACGATCTAATCCGGTTTCTTGCAAACTTTCTACGAAAACAGTAAAGGTGTCACACACAACCATCAAAATGATGTTGATTGCATATACTGCACTACACTACACTCAACAATGAAAATTAAATGTAAAGACACAGTTTGATTTATGAGAATTTATTTTTGTCAATACTTACGAATATATTCGCTTCCAAAATAATATCTAAAACAAACAATTCTATGTTTGTTTCTTCGTAGTTTATGTGTTGCCATATAGTTCACCGATTGCAATAAAACTTTGTTAACATATTGCTTACACTTGCGCGAAGATTGTAGACCTAATACAATGGGAATATGCGTATGTCTGTTGCACATCGACGCACAAAGGGGCGTTGCTGATTATGATTTATAAGTTTATAATGAGTCGATGACTCAAGCGCCCCTGAACAGAAGCTCTACGCCACCCGCCACAGCCTCGAGTATTAAGCGCTTCTTGCTCCAAATTCGGCATCTACGATTGGGAAATACCAGTCAAGATTATTTCTTGAACGTTATCTGTGACAAGTAAAACATGATTTCCAAAACAGTGTAATAACGAACGCATGACTAAAGTTGAGGGAGAAAGTTTTATCCACAGGGTACTTGACAACCACGTCCAAACCAGAACATAGAACAAACACATATTCGCGAGACACTCTCATCTATTAAAAGTTTTGCAGAGCGTGGCGGAAAACGTGATTAACAATCTCGCGACCAGTAACGCGTAAAGTGTAATACAATGCAATAGCAAAGCATTGCCGGGTTCACTAGACTTGAATATTTTTTTCGCGAGGCGCGAAGGAATTTTAACAAACTTCTCAGAATGTGTACGGATGCAACACAAAAGAACTCGAAAGCTTTTGTGTACCAGAAAGATATATTAATGTTTATGATCAATGTTTGATTTAAATTTGAAGCATCGTTTAAACTTATTTTTTATCATTGTCAAATATGAAAACAAATTCTCTTTCTAAGAAAAGGTGACATCTATTAGACGGCATCGACAAAAAAATCCCATGAATACGTCATTGACACATAATTTGCCCCCTGTGGGTGCATAAAATAGATTTTAAAAGAAAATGGTGAATTTTGTGAATGATGCTGCAAAGAAAAATGAACATGGACCAATGCAATCCGTAAAGACGTTTAACGACAACATGTTTCCATAGCGCGTAACTCAGAAAGGGACGTCCTATGACCTTTAAACAAATTTTTTAGTTTCTCGCTATGAAGTAGAGAGAGAGTTATGTAATGCTGTTCGTAAAAACGGCGAGTTTTCGGCGGAAAACTCTTATTACAGGGCCCTGGTAACGAAAAAGTGGATAAATTTAGTTGCTAAATTTAGAAAAAGTCCTCTAACACGTGGTGTAGACATTCTACATTCATGTTCTGTGGGTCTTAAAAACTCGAAAAAAAATCGAATGACGACAAAACATCTGTATCCGTCCGTCTGTGAACAACGCTAGCGGTTAAACCGATCAGTCATTTTCTTCAAAACTGACATTCCCCAATCGATCTGGCTGATGTAGCGGCCACTTGAAACCGATATCTTAACTTTGGGAGGAGTTTACATGAAGCCCCTGGAATATTTTCCAAATTAAAAAAAAAATAATAATAAAAATAAATAAAAAATAAAATAAAAAATAAAATAAAAAAAGGCTCGATCGTTTTTCATTAAATATTGTTGTTGCATAGTGTAAATGACATTTAAGAAAAAAGTGCAGGTCCCATGATCATTAAAACTCTAATTTTTCGAAAGTTGCAAAAGTTCAACATTTTTTCGAAGTCTTCTTTAAAATGAAATATTAAAGATAGATATTTTTCCCTTATTGAAATCTGTTCTTTAAAGATATATTTTGAAATAAAGTCATGTATATTTATTATAAAATTTGAGTCATTCTCGCGTAACTTTATGTGAAAGCAGCGAGAAAGTACATGGTGTTATAGCACCACTAGCTGAGTTTCTGGTTGACCGAATTAGATTTCTTAAGCAACGGGCGTAAAAGAAGAAACGCACGGTACATGGGCTGACGAACGAAGCTGGATCCCACTATTAACCCACTGTAAAACATGACCCCTATGAGTTCACTTTAAGGTTTGTGAAGGCAAGGTTTTAATCACATTCACTAAGTTAAGGTAATGGTTAAAGTCTCACAGGATAGATTCATTCCACAAACAATTAATCCCCGACAAGAATTTTTATTTTGAGTAGATTTGAACATTGACAATATTAGTGTCAACAACAAAAGAAAACGCGCTAAAGGAGCAATATTTTATGAGATTAAAATGTTTCTTAGCAGCTAAAGCTAATTAGTCTTCCTAGAAGACTAATTATCGTAGATATTGTATTATCCATTTATTTAAGTAACTAGTGACTTACAGAGGTTCGCAATATCAATTGACGAAATAGGTTTTCATTTCTCTTGTCATTCTTCTACGTAAAGGGCTAATTTGTGAGGTTCTTTGACAAACGTTTGTAAGTTACTAACCTGTCGTACATTTTTAGATATGTGGCAAAGTTAAATTGATGATGAATTTAGTAGCAAGTAATCGACTAACCAAATTTCAAAATTTGCGCAACCCGATTGTTGAAGATTTGGAAGATGGGTGTGAGACACATTCAACCAAATTCGCAAAATATCATAAAACATATTAAGACTAGTGCTCAAAAATACTAAAACTAGCTTATATTTATCCTTTCTCTGTGCGAAAGAATTATTAGTTTTCTGTCTCCTAAGATATTGAGATATAATTTTATTTTTATCTTGATTTCGGATAAACTAACACATATAGTTATTGGGGATCTCGAAGTTTGAAGCTAAACATCGTGTCACAGTCGCGGGTCGCACATTTTCTTATATCAAAGAGAGATGAGCCATAGAAGGATGGACAATGAAGCACTGAAATTATACATTTTAATTTGTTAGTTTGCTTCGGTGAATGCAGTTTCATTCAGCAGAGAATGAGCAATGTAATGTGAAATTCTAAACGATGTAATAATTCGTTACGAATGACTGAAAAGCCAAGTAGGCAAATAAACAACCCCTTCCTCATTCCTTTCGACGGTTGGCATATCGTATTTCACTAGAAGAACGTCTCATGTTCTGGCAGCAGGAAGAACAAAACATCGGAAGGCCCGATCACGGAGGAAGCGAGCGACCGGCTAAGGTGGCTTAGGGCATCAACTGATGTCACTGCAGTGCTTCTAACCGGGAGGTCCTAGGGTTCCACGCTCGACGGCAGGATTTTCGACACTAGCTACATCCTTAAGTCTAATTCCGCAGCTGTCTTCAGGAGAAATCCAGCGGCCGGCTGCTCTTGCCGTTAGTTTTCTATGGTTCCTCCGATCAACAGGCGAGCGCCGAAGCAGTACCCTAACAAATGAGCCATGGACCACGCGCAATTTTTCCTTTCTCCTTCTTGTCCTTTCCTCGCCCCTTACTTACACACGCATATACTTATATATACTAAACTTCTACACAACTACGCCTAAAGACAAGTCGGGAGCTAAGAACATTTTCCGGCTGGGGAGATACCTGGTAAAGGAAACCCCCGCGACCACCGGGTAGGTCAGGGCCGGATCTCGCCATCCAGCGGGGGAAGATGACTGTCACATCCAGCGATAAAACATGCACTACCCTTACGGGACCAATGATTTCAACCGTTGACGTGCCCGGGATCACCAATCAATCAATGAACCGAGAAAGCGAGCGCTAGTCTTGCACATTCGCACCAGGAAAAAAAACAACCTGGTTTCGCAGAGCGGGAATCCCGCACAGGATTAAAAATGTTCGGTCTACCTTGTCGGATCTCGCCATCCAGCGGGGGAAGATCCTACGAAAACACATGCACTATCCTTTCGGAACCAAGGACTTCAACCGTTGACGGGCCTGATAAAACTAAAAGCTAATCATACTATAATACAACTCAAACTGAAAGCTAATCAATCAATGAACAGAGAAAGCGAACGCCATTCTTTCGCATTCGCACCGAAAAAAAAACCTGTTTTCGCAATGCGGGAATCCCGCAGAGGAGTTACAATGTGCGGTCTATCTTGCCGGATCTCGCCATCCAGCCGGGGAAGATCCTGCGATAAAACATGCAGTATCCTTTCGGGACCAATGGCTTCAAACGTCGTGAACACGCTCCTGTTAAAACTAAAAGGTAATCATACTATAATCGTAAAACTAAAACTGAAAGCTAATCAATGAACGAAGAAAGCGAGCGATACGCTTTCGCATTCGCACCGGAAAAAAAAGAACAACCTGGTATCGCAATGCGGGAATCCCGCACAGGAGTTACAAGGCGCGTTCTTCCCGGCGGAGAGCAGCATTCCGCCTCAGGTGGGCGGCCGGGGAGTCCCCTCGCGGCGCGGCGCGGCGCCAAGTCGCTCCGCTCGCTCACGTGAACTCTTACGGCGAAAGGCGCTGACGCCAGCGCGCGCCACGCTTCCTCGACCGCGAGCCCTCGAGCTCCAATGGCGCAACGCGCCTGCAAGCGCAGCTCCGGTTGCGCGAGCTCACACCACAGGCGACGGCGGACCCTGGGAGGGGGGCGGGGCACGAAGGACACGTTCCGCGACTATGACCAATAACAGAACTACGGCTAGGACATGTTCTATGGTTCCGAAACTTTGACCAATGACAGAACTACGGCTAGGACATGTTCTATGGTTCCGAAACTTTGACCAATGACAGAACTACGGCTAGGACATGTTCTATGGTTCCGAAACTTTGACCAATGACAGAACTACGGCTAGGACATGTTCTATGGTTCCGCAACTTTGACCAATGACAGAACTACGGCTAGGACATGTTCTATGGTTCCGAAACTTTGACCAATGACAGAACTACGGCTAGGACATGTTCTATGCTTCAGAAACTTTGACCAATGACAGAACTACGGCTAGGACATGTTCTATGCTTCAGAAACTTTGACCAATGACAGAACTACGGCTAGGACATGTTCTATGGTTCCGCAACTTTGACCAATGACAGGACTATGGCTAGGACATGTTCTATGGTTCCGAAACTTTGACCAATGACAGAACTATGGCTAGGACATGTTCTATGGTTCCGAAACTTTGACCAATGACAGAACTATGGCTAGGCCATGTTCTATGGTTCCGAAACTTTGACCAATGACAGAACTATGGCTAGGACATGTTCTATGGTTCCGAAACTTTGACCAATGACAGAACTATGGCTATGACATGTTCTATGGTTCCGAAACTTTGACCAATGACAGAACTATGGCTAGGACATGTTCTATGGTTCCGCAACTTTGACCAATGACAGAACTACGGCTAGGACATGTTCTATGGTTCCGAAACTTTGACCAATGACAGAACTACGGCTAGGACATGTTCTATGATTCCGAAACTTTGACCAATGACAGAACTACGGCTAGGACATGTTCTATGGTTCCGAAACTTTGACCAATGACAGAACTACGGCTAGGACATGTTCTATGCTTCAGAAACTTTGACCAATGACAGAACTACGGCTAGGACATGTTCTATGGTTCCGCAACTTTGACCAATGACAGGACTATGGCTAGGACATGTTCTATGGTTCCGAAACTTTGACCAATGACAGAACTATGGCTAGGACATGTTCTATGGTTCCGAAACTTTGACCAATGACAGAACTATGGCTAGGACATGTTCTATGGTTCCGAAACTTTGACCAATGACAGAACTATGGCTAGGACATGTTCTATGGTTCCGAAACTTTGACCAATGACAGAACTATGGCTATGACATGTTCTATGGTTCCGAAACTTTGACCAATGACAGAACTATGGCTAGGACATGTTCTATGGTTCCGCAACTTTGACCAATGACAGAACTACGGCTAGGACATGTTCTATGGTTCCGCAACTTTGACCAATGACAGAACTATGGCTAGGACATGCTCTATGGTTCCGAAACTTTGACCAATGACAGAACTACGGCTAGGACATGTTCTATGGTTCCGCAACTTTGACCAATGACAGAACTATGGCTAGGACATGTTCTATGGTTCCGCAACTTTGACCAATGACAGAACTATGGCTAGGACATGCTCTATGGTTCCGAAACTTTGACCAATGACAGAACTATGGCTAGGACATGTTCTATGGTTCCGCAACTTTGACCAATGACAGAACTATGGCTAGGACATTCTCTATGGTTCTGCGACTATGACCAATGACCTGTGCCTCATGCGAGACGCAGGCCTTGAGGTGCCTTATGCGAGGCGTAGCGAGACGCATGTCTTGAAGCCTGCTCTTCCGTCTTACCGCGCAAATTTCGCTACGCTCCTTTCACCAACTAGCGGAGAAAGGAGGTATTTCTTTGCCGACGAAACAGGCGATTTGAAATTGGCTCAGGAGCTTCGTTTAGGCTTTATCTTTTACAAGCAGTAAGTCTAATATTATTGGCCCGCTTTACTTCCCCTCCGAAGGAAGACGTACGAAGGATATTTTCGGCCTCAAAATCCACGATTTCGGTCGGGTTTGAACCCGCGAACTTGGGTACAATAGTCTCCGATACGCTAACCGTTACACCATCATCGCTGCAAGTATGGTTCTCTGTGGGATTTTGCAAAAAATGTATCTCTTTAACCTGCTTAACTTCTAGACATCTCTCACCCCTCCACCCTCCAACTACCTTCTTTCTTAGCTATGTACAATTCAAAACCCAAAACTCAGAAAAACCAACCATGACACAGATGGTCATATCCTAACAGCTGTGTATTATGTAACTTA
This sequence comes from Gryllus longicercus, assembly GCA_038098605.1. Lineage (NCBI taxonomy): Eukaryota > Metazoa > Arthropoda > Insecta > Orthoptera > Gryllidae > Gryllus > Gryllus longicercus. Next base: position 485,453 of record JAZDUA010000338.1, on the reverse strand, counting down.
AAGTTCTCGAAATAGAGGTGTAAAGCGAGAACCAATAAATTTTCTAAAAAATCCACGTGTTTTATATTATGAATTATTTATTTAAGCAAATGAATATCCTGCTACAATAAGTACATTTTCATTTTGAGTATGCGGACTATTAAATTTTAATTTCCTAGATTTGATACCTATCTGCAATATGTCTGTTTACATCTGTTTAGCAAAAAAACATCCATAAAAATCGACCTTTGTATGATTTACACTCATAGATCCGCATTCTTCTAAAGAGTGTTATTAGATGTTTATTTCATTCGTATTGTTAATGAAGAGCTTATGTAAGGATATTGTGATATTTATATTTTGACTTATGAATATTTCATTCGTTTTTACTTGAAATTATTTTATTTTTGACACTTCATTTGTTAAGAGAGGTTGCGTGAGAGAGCAGAAAAATGTATCTACAGTATACAATTAATATGAGTTGTACTGTACTGTTAAAAGCACTTCGTCGTTGTTTTTTACCTTTGTATGACAGTTATAATCTACATATCGAATTGAGTAACCTCCGTCAGTTCTGGGAACGTAAGGTCATTTGACGCGTCTCGACCTGCTAACGGGGAATTTCCCACTTTTTCGTATTCTTCTAAAACATCTCTCAACAACATGATTACAAGAGTGAAGAGCGTTCGGGCCACCAGGCCTGGTGACTCCTCTTTGACCACCTTTATGAAACATAATAATAATAATAATAATAATAATTTAATAAAACTTAATAAATATAATTGTATTTGAAAATAAAATCCACTTTCTTGATGATTCGAATGAAATTTGTGTTCCACAATTAGTTTTTTAATTAATGTCATGTAAATTTTGTTTGAAAATGCTAGTAGTTTTAGCCAAATTTTGATAGAAATAAGAGTAATTTTTAAAAAAATATTACAATCAAGGTTTTTTCAAAAACGACTTTAAATGTTTTCTTTGGACTTTTTGTACGGAGAGTACAAACTATACACACTGAATATGACATAAACAAAACTTATAAAATCATGTAAAGAGTTTCTTGGAGTACAATGGCAATTCCCAAGTCCTCTCTGTGTTTTTCCCAAACATTAGAAATAGTATTATCAGAACATCAGTAATGTAATGGGAAACATATCAATGTTCACCTTACATGTGTGAAAAGTGGGCTCTCTGTAATTGTGCAAATGGCCACTGTTTCTTATTTGGTACCAGTAGAATTGTACAAATTTCGCATTTCCACTACATGGGCGTTATTTGAAGAAATATCGTTGTTCGATCGGCAGTGGAAAAGCTAAGTTTCCTGCCCGTTCGCGTGAGACGCAAGTGCTGCTTATTTCCCTGCCTTCACGCTTCTGAAATCTTGAACGAGCCCACTTACAAAAGACCACGGGAAAATTGAGCATTATATAAGAACGCGCGCCCTTTTATTCACCCCCTGCGAATTTGGCGACGTAATGCGATAATGTCTTTTCTCAGAAATAAAGATAATCACCTATTGTTCACTAATGAGGTAACCAACATTCCGTTAATAACCATGTCAGGGAAACTAGAATATGCCATGTTTTAAAATGTCCTTTGTTCGAACATACTTTCTTGCCTTCTTTTTCTTCATATTATTATTATTATTATTATTATTATTATTATTATTATTATTATTATCATCATTATCATTATTATTAGTAGTAGTAGTATTACTATTATTATTACTGATATAATAATAATATAATAATATCTTTCATATTAATGTTACTATTACTATTTTCCCAAGCTATCGAAGCCCTGCTCTACAGAAGTCATTTGGACGCGAGTGATCTCGCGCAGGTTACGCGTTGTATCGATAAAAATACGCAGCGGTGAACATACACAGTATTTAGCAGGTAACTGAATTTATAGACTTCAGTCTTTGCCCTATTGAGGTTCATCATCTTGCTAGTTTGGTCGCATAGAACCATCACAGTTCACACGCAGTACTTACGGTGTCGCCTCTATGTAGCGAAGGAAAGACTAACAAAGAGTTACACATGAAATGTACCCGATTTAAGAAAACTGTCAGCTTTGAAAAGTATTTGGCGCGAAGAGGGAGGCAAATTCCCAGTCTTTTATCTCTTACACATGCGTAGTTTAGTTCAAGAACTTAACATGAGGGTTTCTTACTTTTCGTACAGTAAATCAATTATTGGACAATTACTTACAAAGTGTAATAGTACGTATAATAATGCGACGTAAAAAACATACACCCAGCAATGTTCTGCATGCTGAATATAAAATCTCTCAAGAGTTTATATTTTAGATTTGAATGCTATAAACCATATTGAAATGTTTCTATCTTCGAAATTTCCACTTACAGATATCTTAAATTAACTGATGTAGCGAATATTTTAGTACGTCAAAAATATTAACAGAACCTCTGATGGTTAAATGTCTCGAATACTTTTCCATTTTATTTTATTAACGTCCATCACCTGTGAATTTGAAGTTTTGAACAGTTATGCAATAGATTTCAAATTCAAATGAAGTTAAATGGTATTTTCAGAGCGATAGAAAACTTCGAAACGACAACATTCCAACACTTAAAATTCTGAGATTGGATTCATTTGGAATTGGACCATCGGTAGAACAGCGTATATATAGTCTTCACTTTCTCGTATACGTAGCATAAAGAAAGTGTTGTAACACTGTAGGAAAACGTGCCAATTGTTTTACAGAAAAACACATTTTTTGTGTCCCCGACACGAAAACGTGAACTTTTCCCCCTCTAAAGTATTGTTTTTTAATAATCATAGCATAGTAAAAATACACGCTTTGGTGGTCTGATAACGAAAAATGTTTTTTTTTCTGTGTCAATCTGGGTGTCAGTTTGTAAACTCCGCTGGCGTCTAAAGCTTTTAAAGCATTTCTTCAAAATAGATGTTCTCTGATCGACCAATCGCCTTAATCCTTGCGAATTTGAAAAGGCTATTTTAGTTTTAGGGACGGTACTTTACACAATTATCAGGGATATTTTCGAATTAAAAAAAAAGAATCCTATTTTATTCTTTAAACTTTGTGCCCGAAAGAGAAAAGTGGACTTAATAATATGGCATAGGTCATATTTTCAGTGAAATTTCTGAAATTTCGAAAATAGCAAAAGTTTACCTTTTTGAGGCAATCTGGGGAAATATTTTTAGTCAGTCCGGACAAATATTTTTAGGGATTGGATTCACTTTTGATCCCATTGTTCGTTGTCTCCAAATAGCAACGGGATATCATGATAAAAGAGCGCGGGTTATCGTTTTCAGTAGTTGTCATCTCCTAGCAACGCGGTATTATGACAGAAGACCCTGAATAAACAAGCCGAATGCTTTGTGAGGTCGCGGAGGCTGTTTGGAAACATTCTCAGTTCCTCGGGACAGTGGGGTTTTTGCAAATATGATGCACAGGAAAATTTGTAGTAACGACTTCAAGTGTTTGAGAAGTTATTGTAACTCGTGAACTGTAGACACAAGTCTTAAAATTGAATTGTTTTTTTATTCTGTTGTTGAGAAAGTCTATTATTTCTCAAAGAAAAAGCGATCGTTGGAAAGTCGAAGAAAACTGACGCTTTGACAAGCGAGACGATATGCTAACAAATAATGAGAAAGGGTATGCGCTGTTGGAGCTGTAGTAGTTTCCATGTACGTTCTATTCCCGAAGAAGGGCGGGTCAGTCAACTGTAATGTGTTTACATTTTCTTTTTATTATGAACTTGTATAGCACCAAAAATTATGACGTATGAAAATGCTTTTAAAAATTTTACACCACCAGAGGCGACAAAGTTAGAAGCTAGAGTAATTGAATCAATGCAATTTACAATACATTACTGACTCGAAAATTATGATGATAAGGTACTTTAATTTCAATTCTCTTGTGACAGCATTTTATACCACCATTAATAATTTGAAAACTGATGATAAACGTAAAAAAAGATCAGACGCACATGAAGGTATTTTCTGGAGGGTTTGATTTGAATGAAATGGTTGAAGTTGCTCAGAGGAACGGGCAAGAACGCTACAGCTGATACAAAACTAGTTATCACAAATACACCAAAGCTGTTCAGGAATATTACTACGAATGCTACACAAGACCAAATCGAAGTTGAATGTTTAGTTTATCGTCTGCTCGTGAGTTGTACAAGGAGTATAATTTAAACCTTGGTTCTAATCAGCTATGTCTACACGCTTTAGGAGTAACTGATCTCTGACGTCAATTGACAGATGTAAACTATAAAGAAAATAAAAGCGAAAACATTTTGAATATGTTGAGTCTGTGTGCAAGTAGTAATATTGAAACGCATTGGCAAAGATTTCTCTGACTATTCCATTCGTGAAGTTAAAACCAGTTTAGTGTTTAACTATATTCACAAAATGCCCCAATCAGGTCGATGTATCTCAAAAAGTTTATCGTTTTTTCTATCCAATTTTTCTTACTTCTCCCTACTGGCCAATCATAAACTGTAACTCATCTATCGTAGGAGGCGGTATACATTAATCGCTATGTCTATGTCCAATACACAGCGTATGCATTATAACATAACCTCTTCGATTTTAACATAGCTTTCAGTTATTTCCAATATTTGGCGCATTTTAGAACTGTTGGATATAATTTCACTCGCGGAATACTCCTATTAAATACCACTCGTGCTTTGGAAATTCGCAGATAAATCCCCTCCTCCCTTCGATAATTTCGGGAATTAGCAATAAATAATAATAACAAGAACAATAATAATAATATTAATAATAAGCACCTTATAGAAGAAGAGCAATCGTAAAAAAGCTGTTATGAAGAAACGAAGCGTATCCCGAACAAATTACATTAATTATATTTGTCCAACGAATTGAGAAGAAAACGGTGATGATATTTCCATCTGAAAAGACTTTTTATACGTGCGCGAGATAAAAATTCATGCAGATTATGCCTCTCAACGGGAGGTTCTAGGTTTGAGTCCCGACGGAGTAGTGGCAGGATTTTCGACACTAACTTGTCAGCTAGGACGAAATCAGTCGCTGGCTGGAGGACAATTCTAGCGGCCGACTGCTCTGATTGCTAGTTTTCCGTGGTTTCTCCGGTCAACACCAAGCGAATGCCGGGGCAGTACCCTAACAAACGGGGCACGTACCGCGCGCGGCCTTTCCTTCCTCTTCCTTGACCTATGCTCACCCCTTACACTAACATGCACCACATTACCACCCAGGCCGGGTGGCAAATCGAGAGCTTAGAGCTTGTTCCGGCTGGGGCTGTGCCCCGCTAGTGGGAGATGCCTGGTTGGATAAGAATCACGCTACCCGACAGTAGGTCGGCGCTGGATCTCGACATCCAGCGGGGGAAGAAAAAACATCGCAAGATCAACAACAACAACAACAACAACAACAACAGGGAAACATGCACAACACTTACGGGACTAATGACGTTAGCAGTTGAAGCGCCAGAAATCACTAACAATCAATCAGACTGTGTCGTCCTGTGTTTGTGTGCCTTCCAAACACCAGTGCAATACGAATTGCCTAACAATTAGGGGGTCGATGCCAAAAATGTGTAGCTTCATTACATGAGAGTTCCCACCAAATGTTCATTGGTTAAAAATGATTATCTTTGACCGCTCTACCTGCCATACGAGATGTTAGAACATTTATTCTAATCCTTTCTGGAGTGTTTTCAAGATTCCTTATGCTCACGGTACGGAATATAGAAATTGGCTGGCGTGTGCCTGTAACTTCGACATCATTCGTTTCCTAAGCAACAATGCAACAAAGTTACTTCGGCATCAAAATCTTTGAAGGCGTAAAACCAGTTTCTATATGTAAATTTTCCATTACAAAATTTGGAGCTGCTTGAAAAAAAAATAGTTTTTCTGAAAATGCGCAATTTTGACCCAATTTGAAACTACATACAAAAACATTTAACGGAATTCTACTCATAGATGCAATAATGAATTTAAAAAGCCAATGTAATGTAAACATTAACGGCATGAGAAATATTTCAAAACCACATTTTTGTAATTATTGAAAAATGAAAGTAGTACATGGAAATGGCATTTGTCACGTTATTTAGTGCTTTTATCACTATTCTTAGCAAGAGTTCAAAGAAAAAAGGTGGAGAGAAAGTTTAAGAAAATCTTCATTTTCAAATTAAGTACCTATATAATTTTGAGATTATATATAATCACTCAAAATAACGGGAAAATTATTAATATTAAAAAAATATAAATGACATTAAACAAAGAACTAATTCTTTACAACAAATTTCATTTGAAGAACTTTTCTTAAAATTAATTTAATATTTAAAAAATACGATTCCTTGTATTTATTCCAATCATACCACCAATTTCACACTGCGAACACATTTCAAAACAGTTCATTTAGTATTTATATTTTGTCTGTAAGTAGAACATTAACTTCGACCCACTGAACTCTCCTACTTTTCAACATGAAACTTGACAAACTAGAACGACACAGTGATCGAATAAGAGAGTGAAAATGTCATGCTACTGTTAAGATAGCCATATTATTTTACAAACTTTTTTATTGATGCTCGTTGACGTCCATCAATTATCAGGATTGTAAGTTTCTTTCAGTTTCCTATACTCGTTTGTTTTTCGTCATTATCAATAATAGTTATGTAATATTACTGAGGGGAGTAATATGGGGCAAGTAATGGAAGTATTATCCTGTTTCGTGCAGCTCTCATTTTTTATCACTACAATTTACACTGAGAAAAACCTGAACATAGCCCCTCCTATGTTCAGTTTTTCGTCAGTGTAAATTGTAGTGATAAAAAATCAGAGCTGCACGAAACATGATAATATTTCCATTACTTACCCCATTTACAAGTTATGCCACCCAAAGCGACATTTGACCACGAATTACTTTCAATATTTTGTAGATAAGCATCCCAAGTGGTGTCAACGGAGTATCTTTTGCCCCTCCTATGTTCAGTTTTTCGTCAGTGTAAATTGTAGTGATAAAAAATGAGAGCTGCACGAAACATGATAATACTTCCATTACTTGCCCCATTTACAAGTTATGCCACCCAAAGCGACATTTGACCACGAATCACTTTCAATATTTTGTAGATAAGCATCCCAAGTGGTGCCAACGGAGTATCTTTTGTTAGGTAACGTGTGATCGGCGCGTCACCCTTTAAAAGCAAGATCTCTTAATGATTAATGCCCACTACAATCATTCGGATGCATTTAATTTCCAGTTGTCTTCAGAAGGTTGGAGGAGCGTTAGAACTAGTTAATATGTAATCCATTAGATAAACGTTTCGCTTTCATTAGCTGTCAAAATGATTGTCAGGCAAAATCCTTTAGTGCTGCATTGCTATCTTCAGTTCATACCACTCAGAAATGTTGCAATATTGTACAATGACGCAAAAATAAACGAGCGCTATTTATTTTCTTGTACGGGTTTTCGTTGATGTTTTTATCACGATGTGGTAATTAAGTGTTCTACTATTGGTGTAACTACTTTAAAATTCTAGGGAACACAATTGACTGCCACTAGTTCATCTTCATGGGATCTAAGAATAATTATTTCAGACACACCAAACACAGCATTCCCTTTGAGATTTGTCACGCGTAACAACATTTTATAATTATAGAACGAAATAATACTTTGCTACTTTCTTATGTTGTGGATCTTTCAATAATTATTGTCTATGTGTTTCGTTTCTTTGAATCCTCTAGCTCCATTAACATTGGGACCAGTAATAAATGCAGGAACGTGCACGTCAGCATTTCCTTTCTTTTTTCTCACAAGTCTCTATTGACCTACTTTTATTTGTCAGTCCTCCATACTTTTTGCCAAATCTGTCGACAATTAAATCCCTCTTTACACTAATAGGAAGAGTTACTGATCCAACACGAATATTCGTATTCGTTCAGAAAATAGAAAACAAAAGGTTAATAAAAAGAAATGGAATACAATTTCCAACGACAAGGGGCCAGCAGTTTGGCGTTCCGGCCGCAACCTCCGCCGACTCAACTGCGCCAGATAAGCGAAGGTGATGCGCAGAGGGGGTCAAACCGTCCGCGTTCCGGCAACAGGCGCCGCCGCTGCCGCACGGGACTTCTTTATCTCCGCGAGCGAAGCGGTGACGTCGGCGGGCGCGCAGCAAGCTCCTTGCCGCCTCCGCCTTCGCCGCCGCCACGGCGCTATCAGCCTCCCACGGCCACGTGGCTTCCGGAGCGGCGCGGCGTAGCGAAACGGCTTAAACCATGGCCCATGGGACACAAGGCCGCTTCGCAACTGAATAAATCATTTCCAAAGAGACGAAATATCTATTTTAGGTCGTTTTATTGTTTTACGTATCAGTATAATCTTTAGATGCTGCTTCATCAATGCAGTGCTTCTGATCGGGAGGTCCTACGATACGAGTTCCGTATGTGGCAATTAACCGGTGTGGAGGATAATTCTAGTAGACGGCTGCTCTGATCGGTAGTTTTCCGTGGTTTCTCCCATCAATATCAGGTGAATGTCGGTGCAGTATTCTACCAAACGGGTCACGGACAGCGCGCTATCTTTCCTTCCTCTTTCTCGTCCTTTCCTCACCTCTTACACACACACACACACACACAAACATGCACTACACTAACACACATGCCGGGAGACTGGTCTGGAGCTTAGAGCTTGTCCGCCTGCGACGGTGCTCCGATGGAGGGAAATACCCAGTTGAGGAAACCCCCGCAAGTCGACGGAGGTCAGCGCCGGATCTCGCCAACCGGGGGAGTGAGATCACCACCACCTCCCACGAAAAAAGCATTAACTTCATTTACTAGGCTGTCCGGGTGACGCCGCGTCCATGGCGAAGGTGCCGACGTTTCGGTCGCCATTCTGCGACCTTCCTCAGGGCGTATTGCGGAAGGTCGCAGAATGGCGACCGAAACGTCGGCACCTTCGTCATGGACGCAGCGTCACCCGGACAGCCTAGTAAATACTGACTCCGGCCGCGGAAGCCTACGCTCTCAGCATGAACTTCACTTACGGAACAACCTTAACAGTTGACGCGCCCGGAATCACTAATCAATCAATTCTCCATCAAAAAGCCGAATTCTGATCATTCCTTCTATTTTGCATGGAACCCGAAAACCCTTGAATCCTATCTTGTGCTGTAAGGCCAAATGTCAACGATTTGCTTTCTTAAAATACTGGATTTCACAGAGATACTTTCCGTCGAAAATAAGCTCCTCAGTTGCTCGCGGACGGAACAGGAACGGGAACGCCAGCGGTAACATAAAGAAGTTGAAAACTTGACAAGCCACGCAGGCGTACATTACAACGGCAGGACGAGGAGGATGGTCAACTTTCATCTTGGTCCGGAACGCAAAGACTCTCGACCAATGAAAGGACAGCAAATGGTGGCGAAGTTTTCCTGTTGAACGATCCGACAACAAAGTGCAGAATGGAAGTTAGAGCGTGGAATTGCGACGAGCAGATACCGAATGATGTAAAAACAATTGTGAAATCGAAATATAATAATCCAAAAGCAACTCAAAGTCACTGTCACTAAGAAGATGATTCGTTAAATCGGCGGCAAAAAGTAAGAAAAACGGAAGAATTAAATATAAGGCAAATGAATTGGGATGTGATCACGAAAACACACAGAAACTACTGACTCTACGAACTTTACGAAACGGTAAACACAGATAAACCAAAGCAGGTGAGTTTTTTTTTAACAAAGAGAAGCTCACTTAGGAGTGTAAAAGTTTTGGTAACTGTTTGATGTAGTTCTCAACTAGTTTCGTAACGTAACTCCTCTTCCCGTTGGCGTTTAATGCACAGATACCTTTGCGTTCGTGGGCAACTGAGAGCGGCCTTCCCGAACTCCTGCCCAGGGGAGCGACCTCTCAGATGAGCGGGTGAGAAAGTGAGTGAATGAGGAAGTATACTGCGATTTCTCTATAGTGGCCAATGTGATTAGGTCATCGTTACTCCTTTTGCCGTATAAAATGAATATTGTGAACAGTTGTAAGCACATTCCTGAGGCCACGAGCCCCTGTTGAGAAGGACGTTCGCGAATTAATGAAAAATATAAATTTTATGACACAGGAGGCCTAACAGTCACGTAATGCCATCGACCACCATAGAAAAATCGAAGTAAAAGTCAGAGAGAGAGAGAGAGAGAGAGAGAGAGAGTGAGAGAGAGGGGAAGGCGAGAGAGAGAGGGGAAAGGTGAGAGAAAGAGAGGGGAAAGGTGAGAGAGAGAGAGGGGGGAAAGGTGCAAGCAAGAGAGGAGAAAGGTGAGAGCAAGAGAGGAGAAAGGTGAGAGCAAGAGAGGGGGGAAGGTGAGAGAAAGAGAGGGGGAAGGTGATAGAGAGAGAGGGGGAAGGTGAGAGAGAGAGGGGGAAGGTGAGAGAGAGGGGGGAAGGTGAGAGAGAGGGGGGAAGGTGAGAGAGAGGGGGGAAGGTGAGAGAGAGAGGGGGAAGGTGAGAGAGAGGGGGAAGGTGAGAGAGGGGGGGAGGTGAGAGAGAGGGGGGGAAGGTGAGAGAGAGGGGGGAAGGTGAGAGAGAGGGGAAGGTGAGAGAGAGATAAAGAAACAGAAAGAGAGATGGGGAGGGAACGAGGAAGGGAGGGAGAGAGAGAGAGAGAGAGAGAGAGAGAGAGAGAGAGAGAGAGAGAGAGAGAGAGAGATTTAGATCAGGATTGTCCAACTGGCGGCCCGGTGCTAATTATTGTAGCACGCGAAATGTTCTTAGTGATAAGTGAAAGTCCCTTGCATCCAACCAAGCGAGAACGAAGCCGCCTAGCCCACGCGTCCTCGGGGTCCACCGCCCTAAATGTAAAAATAGGTCGAAATTTAAAGTTAAGAATTTTTTCTATTAAATACATAATTTCAAAATCATCCCAATGGGTTTTACTTGTCTTACGCATCCCGCCCTCCCGTTTCAGAACAGTCGGACAAAGTGGATCAACAATACGGTGAAGTCATGTGTGGATCGCCCCAGCAATGTAAATACGGCCAGCAATCATATTAAGGGTTTTAGATGTAGCTCTTGGGGCCTTGCAAGTTGAACATCTCTAGTTTAATCTTTCCATAGGCCTAAATTGACATCTTTCAATCAAATATCAAGACATTCACGAGCAAAGGAAATAGCTCCAAATGTGGATGCCGATATGGCGAGAAAATGATATAAAATTGAAAACTGTAAAACGGCTATTTGTGAAGAGTGTTGTGCCTGTTGATCAGATGAATGGAGACTGTGAAAATCGTTAGTTTTCATGTTGTTTTTTCTGATCAATTGCACATTACCAAAGAAGATCATTAAGAACTGACTACCAATGGACTGCACTAACCTGTTCCCACATTCATTCTTGTATCGGACTTTGCCCATTCTCATAAAAAAATGTCCCATCGTCCATAATCTACGATGGCTTCGGCAATACTATGATGACGCACACGTCAGCCAAAGTTCACGTACGTCACCCAGCACTCTTATAGGAAGAAGGATAAGAACGAGAAAAAGATGAAGAAGAAGAAGATGATGCATTTTGTGATAGCGAAGCGTTTCATGTAATGACCTCATTGGGATAAATATCAACGGAGGTAAGTGTGAATGCTGAAACAGTCGCAAAACGCATTTGATATTTCTTACAATTTTTTTGGAGTGAAGTTCGGTGTCAAGAATCGATCCAAACTAGGATGGAAACAATCTAGAGCGCCGTTGAAGGCTCAACGCATGCTCACTTTGTATTAGTTAAACACACATATTTCATACGTCCCTTAGATTTATGCCTCTTCAGTAAACGAGCAAGTAGTTACTTGTTCTTATTTTTCCAGACAGGTCAGCGGTAAATGTCGACAAGACATAGAAGATTTATTTTCTCTTGACGGAGTAATTGTTTTATTAAAAATTCCTAGGCAATCTCCAAAGAGTGACGTATGACTAATTGCATAAAAATGTCGGAATTAAAAAATTGTTTGGGAGTAAAATATTAGATTTTTGTCAGAGAAAACTTCGTTTCCATGCATCCCACTTTACTGTAACGTGAGAACTTCTAGTGATTGTTTTCTCGTCGGGTCTCCCGGACTTCTCGCCCAGGGGCACCGATGTCTCGATTCCTGCCTTCCGTCGCCGTGAACAACGCGCGTGGATCTTATCGCTTGGGTGGTCTCCCAAGGAGACAGCGCTGTTATCGACGATGTCACGTTATCCAAGTAGTCCTTGATGGTCAAGGCGAAAGGTTCTTTCAGGAAAATTGTGTTAAGGAAAATCCTAGCACAGACGGAACAAAATGGGCGTAAGTATTGCGGAGTGTAAGATAAGCGAACCCACACAATAAAACGGGCATGCGTTGGACATAAAGTGTAAAAACACAAAAATTACACATCTTAAAGATCTCTGATAGGTTCGTAGAAGATTTCCGATGCATTAACTACTGCAATGCGTTGGAGATGCGTCAGAAATAAAGGATGGGTTCCTCAAGGTTACGAAGTACATATGCTATCCACTCAGCATATTGTACCGCAAGAGGCCACTTCGGATATTTTCCTTTTTTCCCCTTGAGATGAAATAAGCGCAAATAGTAAAAACAGGAACACCAAAAAAATAGCGGCTTAAAAAAATCATTAATAAGAAATTTGTGCGCTATAATTAATAGAATAAGTTGAGAGAGAGAGAGAGAGAGAGAGGAGAGAGAGAGAGAAAGAGAGAGAGAGAGAGAGAGTGGGAGGGAGAATGGAGAAAAGTAAATCTGTAGGCAGCCGTTATTGATTCAAAGTTCAAGATAACTCTCAGAATGCTACGGCTACTGGAAGTGCCCCTTCGCCTCAAAAACAACAACAACGTAAATGATAGTGCATCACCTGATAATGTGCTCGTGACAGTACGATCGTTCGAAGCAAAAATTTGTAAATACGCAGAATATCAAAAAAGCTTTTGAGAACGTTTTGAGCAAGTGAAAATGTTTGAAAAGGGCCGCACGAATTTAAAAAAAAAACAACAGGTACGACAAGGTGATCTGTTTATTAAATTCTACATTATTTTTTAATAAAAATATTTGTTTAACGGATGGGTCCCTTTGCAGAGCTGATAAGAGAAAACAAAGCTACGGGAATTGAGATCGTTGTCAGATTGCTCCATAGAAAACTGAAAAAAGTCAGGTATCGGAGATAAACTTCAGATATTTTAAACATCATTTAAAAAATCGAGACGATAAGAAAGAATAAACATGGACTGTGGCCTTCTTTACCTTCAGGAAAAATGGGGAAAGACTATTCTTAAAGCTAGGAAAGAAATGCTTTTCGCAAAGGCGCAATTATGCGCAATGTAATATGAAAAAATCGAAGCTTTAACTATGAACCTACAAAAACAAATAATAAAACGTTTTTTTCTTGGTACGTTTCTTACTAAATGGTGCTTTATTTCTATCTAAAGTCCAGAGTATAATATCAAGCCGATACAAATCGGAGATATAACGTTTATTCCCTCGAAAACAAGTTTTATTACATGTGATGTGCATAATAATTCAACATTAGTGATTTCATTACGCTAACTTCGTAAATAGTGCAGATGAAATTAATAAAAAAATCCTTTAATTTTTCACTACTTATTTATTTGCAGTTTGTTCTTCGTGGAAAATTGGGAAATAGGAAATTGTTTACAAGGACAATACTTGAGGTTATCAGTCACCCGTTTAAAGTGAATGAGTAAAAAGAAATATACAGTCATTAATACAAAGGACATCAATTATGATCGATAAGTTATATTAACTCTAATGATTTCATTAATATGTGACTTATCACACGTGCAACCGGAACGCGGCCTTTTAATCTTCTCTGATTAGCAAATATCCAGGGTCATTGACCACCGCATGGCTTTTACTTTAAAAGCTTACTTTATCTCACCTTTCTTATCGAGACTCGGCCTGTTAACACTTAAAAGTAGGTACTGGTCCAAAGCAAAATTAATGATTGTATCAAGATGCATTATGATAGTTGCAGTCTCTATAACATGACACACTTTTCAATGAACTCATTTTCGTTTTCTTAAGCATTGTGAGCACTGCGATTACTCAACTCCCAATCTTTAATTTTATTAAGATTCATTAATTCTCAACATCTTAGTTCTCATTTTCCAGAAATTTCGAACGCAGATTTTACGAACTACTGCAAATATTTCTAATTGTTCTGAAAATCCAGTCGTTTCTCAAACCTGTATACTCCACTACGTATATCCTCGTAAGAAAAGGTAATGAAAAGTGTAATGAATGGACGATTTTTTAAATGACTTATACATTGGTATTGGTGTTCTTCTATGACGAGAATTCAATTTTCTGAAACTTCCAGTTTTGACGAGAAATATTTGTTTACATTATACACTTAAAGAAACCGTTACCATTTATAAAATATTTCACTAAAATGGAAAACACCCAAACTTATTCTTTAATCGGAAATTAATTATTTTTAGTTAACAATATTTTCTAATGCACAAAACAATATTTACATATTTGTAAACCCTGTTTCAATAATTTGTATTACGTATATCATTAATTGGGTTTTAAAACAACTATTGACAGCACTGATTTTTTTCAGTTAAATTAATTTTTCATTTTAACGGAGAAATTTCAAAAAGCAACCCTATATGAACGACCTGAAAACGGCAACCACAAGGATTTCACTGCAAATTTATCTAACGTTAATCTGCAGCGACGAAAAGGTCGAACAGTTTGATGAATGTACAGAATATATCTTGGTCTGCGGCTGAGGTTGTTGGGGGTTTTCCTCGTGGGAGCGTGGGTGATAGACCATGACTAATGGCCTTCCTCAGGAAGAAAATACACCCGTGCATGATCGACCTTGGCAACGCTGTTGTCTGGTACACAAAGGAAAAATTTTTATCATTCAAACGACAACATGGGACATTACCTCCCGACACATGAAGACAGAAATTATTATAGTGCTCGTTTTTTTTTACAGTTATTTATGTTTTCTCATTGAAAATGAGTATTTTAAACAATTGTAATAATTATATAAAATTATTGGGCCAGCTGTTATTCTTCTTTACGCATTTCTTACTCAGATAACTATGGAAGGCAAATTTATTTGCTACTAATAATTTCATGTTCTGTAAAAAAAACTTAAGTTCAAATATATTTTTCTAGATTTTAAAAAAATAATGAAATAAGTAAAATATCAGTTTTAATTTGTTGTAAAATGTTTTTAATATATTCTCTAATCTGAAAGACCTAGATCAAAGTTGATGCTAGAGCCAATGTTGAACACAGAGCGGCTCCACAGCTATGAGCACTGATGTATGTTGACTCTAGTTTATGAATACGTGTTCTACTCGTAAGATAAGTCTGTGGAAGACTGTATCATTACGGGGATTACAGTTCTTCACTGAAGATTTCATTCAAAAACAGAAAATCACAACTTTGTAATTGTTGCATAAATGTCAATTTGTCGGATGATTTTCCATCTCCTTTCAGAGATTAGTTTCAAAAGGCTAATTACAGATAAACACATAATTGAACATTTTGGGAGTGGCCACACAGGAACAACCATTTCCCAATGAATAATTAAGATAGGTATACCTTTAATTTACTGTCGCAATTTCGTTCAGTTTGTCCGACTTTCCCACGCCTGTAGGTGTGTGTCAATGTATCAGGCGGGGAACCTAGATTTTTGGTCCCCGCCATAAATAGCTCGCCTGAGGTAGCCCGAATGCCCATCGTACCCTTGAAGGTAATTAGGAGCCAGTTCCTCAAAAGGTACAATATCTCAATAAATCTATAGTTATCAGTAAGGTCATGAAATTTTGAAAAGATTAAGGTTTACAAATGATCCTTGTGTAAATGACTCCTCTCCATGTCACAAATGACTGAAATGACGTCACATTTCTACGTCTACATATTTCCTTAACATCTAACCACAATTCAAGGAATGGTTTACTTTACTCCATGGAGTGTGGTTTCCTTAATTGTTTTGGAGGGGGAGATATTGAAAAGTTGGTGTTAGGTCCCGTAGCATTATGGGTGTTTAGATAAAACACAAATCCTAACAATCAGGAAATCGATGACTCGGTAAAAGTAACACGCCCCGACACAGATGTGATCACCATTGGAAGTATATTTAATAGTTAATCTACACGTTGCGTAATTCATAAAATGTGACTTAATATTATTGACAATTTTTGAAAACTGCGAGGGGCTGTACCTGCCCAAACAGGTCATGAGAAAGTGATGGTGGATAGAAATGATGGTATGTATAAACAAAGCCGTCATTTAAGTTTCATTATAAACAACGCATTAATTAGATTAAATAGTTTTTATATTTTCAGCAATATTCTATTGACAAAAGCATTGATATGGGGCGTCTATGTTGTTCTTTTATAACAAATACAAAGTAAATATATTTGTTTAAAAATATTTCTAGACTCAAAACAATAATTAAGCATTTGAGAATACAGAGATTTTGAAAAGTAATCACCTAATCATCTTAAGCACGTTCTCTGAATGGTGTGGGAAGATTCCACGCTTTTTCCTGTTAGATGTTTCCCTCTCTTTATTGGGTAAATGCGGATCGAGAAATTGTCGGAGGGGAGAAGGAATTACCTTCTTTGTCCATCAAGACTTTGACAAAGAATCAGATTTTTGGTTCACATTTTCAGTCTACGACTATATTAACAAATATAATAGTTAAATAATTATGTTGCAACATCGATTACCTGACATCGCGCATCTAGCTAATATCATTTCAGGCAACAGGTAACAAAATACCCATTACAAAAACTAACCCAAGGTGGAGTGCGGGCATGGCCCCAAGCCCCTCCCCCTGCAAGTCAAGTGATTAGCTAATTCTGGTAGAGCAGTGTTTCCCGCTATCACCTCAGCGTGACATGGTCGTTTACGCACAGGCCCAAAAGTGGGTTAGTAGTGGGCTCGCTAAGACACTTCACGCAGAACAAAAAGAATCTAGTGCCAGAGCTCGCGTGTGAGTGTGTATGTGAGTGTGTATGTGAGTGTGAGAGTGCGAGAGTGTGTATGTTAGTGCGAGAGTGTGTATGTGAGTGCGAGAGTGTGTATGTGAGTGCGAGAGTGTGTATGTGAGTGCGAGAGTGTGTATGTGAGTGCGAGAGTGTGTATGTGAGTGCGAGAGTGTGTATGTGAGTGCGAGAGTGTGTATGTGAGTGCGAGAGTGTGTATGTGAGTGCGAGAGTGTGTATGTGAGTGCGAGAGTGTGTATGTGAGTGCGAGAGTGTGTATGTGAGTGCGAGAGTGTGTATGTGAGTGCGAGAGTGTGTATGTGAGTGCGAGAGTGTGTATGTGAGTGTGAGAGTGTGTATGTGAGTGTGAGAGTGTGTATGTGAGTGTGAGAGTGTGTATGTGAGTGTGAGAGTGTGTGAGTGTGAGTGTGTGTGAGTGTGAGTGTGTGTGTATGTGAGTGTGTGTATGTGAGTGTGTGTATGTGAGTGTGCGTGTGTGTATGTGAGTGTGTGTATGTGAGTGTGAGAATGTGTATGTGAGTGAATGTGTGTGCGTGTGCGTGTGTGAGAGTGCGAGTGGTCGCGCGCGCGCACGTGGAGGGGCGGAGGCGCGTCCGGCCCGGCGGGGGGACTCACCTGACCTTCCGGATGCGCAATTGGTGCGGCGCCACGTCGCGCCACGCGCCGCGCAGGTACTCGCTGCAGAGGCGGTGGGCGCGCGCGCGCACGTCGCCCGGCTCCGCCGTCTGCGCCGCCGCCTCGGGCTCCGGCGCCGCCCCGCCCCCTCCGCCTCCGCCCCCGCCGCCGGGCTGCGCGCCCCGCACCATGCCGCCGCCACCGGCCGCCCCCGCCGCCGCCGCGTCCGCCTCCGCCGCCTCCGCGCCGCTCGCCGTCCCAGCAACCGCCGCCGCCGACGACGCCCTCAGCCCTTCTGCCGCCGCCGCCGCCGCCGTCACCCCCGCGCCGCCTACGCTGCCGCTGCCGCCGCCGCCGCGCCGCGCCGCCACGCGCTCCTGCGAACAGTGCCAGAGTGAGTGCGGGCTGACGAAACGCCCCGTGGACACAGCCACCTTCGGCGGAGGTCCAACTTTTCAGCTGAGCATACCTAAATGAGGAAAGGGCACACTTCGTTATTACTATCTTATACAGTTACGACTATGTAGAGCAATTCTTTCAGACTTCAAATATGCTTGGAAGGGTGTAATACATTACATTTACTTAAAATTGAATTAATTTTTCTCAAGACATCCTAATTTATAATACTGAAACCTGATCAAAAGGACACCTTGTTCAACGGCCATATTTTTGTGGAACAGATTGATTTTTCCATACGACAAAATAAATCTTTCCTCTTTTCAGCGGCCATTAAAAAAGTAGTCAGCGTTCTGACATTTCCTGAAGTGACATTTATCAAACGATCATCTCAATCGATTTTGCGTGATAAAACAAGAAGAGGAAAAGTAATGGAGATTCCTGTCGTTTTAATATCTTCATACGCAGCGATGCATTGTCAGATTACTTCGAATAATGACATCCATAGTATGTTTTCTCTCTGGGGGACTACTTTTCGTTTCAAGTAACAATACATGAATTTATTAAACATCATTTAATGAAACAGCAATGCGCTCGCTTCTCTTATTCCAGAGCATTCCAGTGGTTCGCTAACTCGCGCTTCCCTCCTGTGGGAATTTGCTAACGACTCACGAGAGAAGCCGCATGCGTCAATCCGATCCAAAGGTCGTCCGCTAAGACCTTCCTCAGACGGATCTGCTGTAAAGTTTCTACAGGATGTGAATTGCATTTTCAAGTCTAGTTTGCGTGTTGCTAGACTAGTTTGCTTGCTTGACTAGTCGCAGGGGCGGATCCAGCCGATCATTTTGGAGAGGGCCATCACAGAGTTTTGTTAAATAATAAACATTTATTCTAGGATTTATCAATTTTGTAGTGTATATATGATACTATACAATATTATTTTTAAATAATTGCATAATTCTCACATAAATATTTAAAAGAATTTTGCCAAATAAAAGAAGGTAACAAACGAAAACCCTAAGCATTGTGGAGGGGGCCATGGCCCCCATCTGGATCCGCCACTGACTAGTCAAGGGAGAGATTTTATATTATCAGAGAGGTGTCAAATGGTCCTAAATTACTTGTTGAAATTGTTTTTTTTCATTTGTGGTTAATAAGAATGTTAAAGATGACTGTGATTACAGAAACCCTCGGTTTTATTTCAACATAAAATTGGCATCAAGACATTGAAAATAGCTCGTAAATACACTTACAATAAGATCACTAAAGGAATATACGTTGTCAGAGCGACCGGTAAACAAGACAATATATACAATGGTCGTTAAAAAGACGCATGCATTTGTGGAGAGTGAAGCCCATATAGAATCTATAAAGAATGCATGGAGGAGCCGGTGCGAGTCGTAGGCTTGTACAAATGTTGTAATATGCATTCTGTTTCACGCCAGTCACCAAACTGAACGCATCAACCAGATGGTATGAGTACTTTCGGCTTAGATTGGAATTAGTATTTGTCGATTATAGGAAAGTGGGGTGACACAGAATTAGTTCCTAAATTTAAAAAAAATGTACATATTAGTAGTTGAAATATATCACAGTATTTTGTCGTAAATTTAAAGTTGAATCTAAAATAGACTTCATATTGAACGAAACTTATGATAGGAAAGATTCGTGGATGGGAATTGTGTTCAAGAAGTCGTAGACATTCACGAATAGGTAACCACCTGAGGTACAGCCAGGGAAATTCGCGATCGCGTGATAAATTATTTTTTAGTAATTCCTTTCTTTTATGAAAGCATCAATTACCTAATAATACTCCGGGGACTTCGGCAAAATTATTTGAACAGTAGGAAAGAATACGATAAGAGGAACAATTACGAACATCAATTCGACGGCTTCAAGAGAGAAGATCCGGATTTCACTCGAGAAAACCAACGATACGCACGAAGATTATAGTAAGCTATGAACTTTGATTCCTGATCCGTACGGAAATATTTATTATTGTATACGAAAGAACAAGATTAGATTATTTATGAGCTCATTCATTATATTATATAATAATTTTGTAACAAATGTTAAGTTATTTATTTGGAGGAAAAGGCTGATAATTTGTAGCTAATTGCCATCAGTTCAAAATAACCCGTTTCAATTAACAGAACTTCCAAGACTCGCAATTTTGTATAGACTTGCACTTCCACATACGAGAGGTAAGAAGGTAGCATGTGATAGATCGAGACCCATAAGCAATATAGAAATAAAGTCAATACAATAAAATGTAGTACAGGGCAAATTTATGAGCATTGCAGGACAAATAAATGGTTGCGATGAAAGCTCGTTAGGTACAGGGATGGGAATTATCAGGAGAGACCGGAGCTGGTTGACACTCGGGTTCCTACATTGTACCTTCCTTATGCTTTGTGTCACGTGTTCTTCACGACCTAACCAATTTCCACAGAAGTCTCAATGTGATCGTTGCAACGATAGTAGAACCTTGATCGCAAATGTGTTTTACAGCCTGAAAATTAGTATTTTCGTAGTTCATAGATGTTCTGCAATTCTGGTAAACTAGCAAAATGTGGCGTCGCCGACTCTGTAAACTATTTTTAATATAGTTTCATGGGTTGAAAATGTATCCCATGCTTCATTTCTTTCATGGCCAGCTTTGTTTAAATATATTTCAGAATCTGGCATTTGACTTACCAATGAATCGTAGTAGCTGATATTATTATTATTATTATTATTATTATTATTATTATTATTATCCCGTTTAATCCCTTTTAGGGCAAGGGCCTCTTGCACAGGGCACGGTGGCTTACATTATAAAGTTGGTCCTCGAGCAGCCACCTGGGGGACCTTATATGGATAGCTCATAGAACTAATGAATTTATAGTAAACACTGTTAAACATGTTTCTTACTATTCTACTTAACATAAATACATTCAATATGTTTTTTTACAATTTTCTTGATACCACTTTTATTCACTTGTGACATATCTCATTTTTGTATCACATTTCCATTATTCTTGTCTTTACACATACATTAACGGTTTTTAATAGATTTCTCCAATTTTTTTTCCATTTTGTACGGTCTTTTGCAACTTTTGACCATTGATTAGCTAGAAGTTCCCGGAAATTATAGGGCCATCTACGATGTTGTCTACCAACGTTCCTCTTCCCTATTCGTGGGTGCCAGGAAGTAGTTCTAGATGTCCATCTGTCATTTGGAGTATTGTGATGTGGCCTTCCCACTTCCATTTTAGTTGACGAGCAGCGAGCATTGCATCTTATTTGTGTTCTTATTTTCTCATTTCTAATTTTATTTGCTAAATATATTCGAAGAATTTTTCTTTGCATGCTTCTTTGACATACTCCAATAGCATTTTGGTTTTTGCTTGTCACAGACCAGGTTTGTGCGCCGTATGTCAGAACAGGTAGAATTCAGGTGTCATATAGGTGTTATGTCTCTTTTCAATTTTATGCTATTTTTTGTTTAAAAGAATTAACTTCTAGTTCGAGAATTTTTTCCACGCTGCTAAAATGCGTCTATTAATTTCATTATCATTTTTCTTGTTAAAGGATATTGTTTGTCCAAGATAGATATATTCTTGAACGTATTCTATTATTTTGTTCTGTATTGTTATTTCTTTCTCATCTCTATTTGTCAGAATTTTTGTTTTGTCAAAGTTCATTTTTAATCCAATTTTATTGCCGTGTTTTTAGTTCTTGAAGTGTAGTTTGTATTTCTCGATATG
The DNA here is from genome assembly GCA_038098605.1 of Gryllus longicercus. Taxonomy (NCBI): domain Eukaryota; kingdom Metazoa; phylum Arthropoda; class Insecta; order Orthoptera; family Gryllidae; genus Gryllus; species Gryllus longicercus. The sequence goes on along the minus strand of JAZDUA010000338.1, from coordinate 463,733 downwards.
TATTTTCTAATAAGACCATATCATCAGCAAATGTTATACTCCCGTTCAGAAGTCTTGAACACCCAATGGCTTTGTGTGTTACTTCCATACGAGATATAAACTGGTGTTATTGCAATTTCAAAATTATAATCGCCGTAACAAATACTTGCAGGTTTTGATACTAATTGTTAAATTTTAGTACAGCTACATTTTTACGCTTTTGGGCAACATGCACATAGCACATCTGCATTAGCACAAATGCTAAATACAAAAATGCAGATAATTCCCAATTAGTTCCGACAATTCTATCGCATCATCGTTTACAACTACGTATGATTCTTCCCGAGATTTCCTTAACACTTCCATATTTTTCTTCCCTAATTTTTGAAGATATAAAAACTTTACAAACTCAGTCTAATTTTTGTTCACTTCTACATCTGCAATTGCTCTACTAAACGTCTTGCATGCGAATCTAGCGTTGTATGCGTATCTAGCGTTGCAAGCCAATCTAGCATTAAAAGGCGACTGCTTTGTATATTTATGAGCACAAGGTGTGAGTTAATTTGAATAAGAATTAATTGTGGGTCACATTCATTTGAAAATCGGTATTTGCACATTTGTATAAGAACGTAAAAGTGAGTAGTCGAACATAACGTTCATTCATTCTTTAGCATTACTCACAGTTTTGTTTTCTCCATATTCACTTGAAATTCTACATGTTTAGTAAGTTCCGAGGCAATTCTGTTCGAAGGTATTCGCACATTCATTTTTAAAAATACGATAATAATTCGACTCTAAATTAAAAAATCAAACTGCAACATAATTTACTTGGTAATTCAATTGTTCACGTGAAGATTGTCAACATCATTGTTGTCAACGTCGTGAAACAAAATGGTGGCATATTAAGCAAAAAATGATGGGTTCTGGTATTTAATCGTCGCCACCCTCATAGACCGATTTAGGAAACGTTGGTTTAATTCCTGGCATTATCACTAAGATCGCAGCGCCAAAAAACAACAAAAACAGGTTTTTGGAAATTGCTTTAAATCTTCTAACGAGATCCAAAACATTTGTCAATTTCCCACCAGGGGACCGAGACGCGTCGAATGAGACATACGTCTCGATTAGTGCACGGGAAGTGGCCTAGATGCCAGTGACGGAAAGGCAAACGCACATCTGCACATCAGAACGTCCGCACACTCAGAGTTTTACTGAAATACAGTATATTGATTAATATTTGGATTAATTATCTTTTTCAGCTGAAACCTTCAACCAAGCTCTTCATTTTCTGGAGAGTGTTTATTTTATTTTTGAGTTCTCTTGTCCCTTTTATGGCCATCTTTAATCAAAAATCCCATTCGGAGCCGTTTGGCCCTTTTCAATTGAGGTTGGTTGGCACAATGCCACCCAGTCCCATCCTCTCTCTGTCAACCATCCCCACAAAATAAAACAATATTTCTGATATTTTTAATCTCACCTGATGCAAAAGCACCACTAATTGCTACAGTTAAAACAGTATCATGGTTTTCTGAAAATTCTCGAGCTAGAGTACTAAATTCATAATGCGAAACGCAGAGGACAAATATTATACGTCTTTCTTAATATATAGCACTGAGAACTTTCCCCACTGCTAGTGTCAAAGTACTCCACTCTAATACCAGCCCACCACAAGAGGGGTTGGTTATCACATAATCTTTTGACTTGAATACTCGCAATCTATGGGATAAAATCGAAGATACACTCCATTAGTTTGAAAACACTTTCTTACGATTACTGTTGTTAGAAAAAGATCTGTCATAGAAATCGTCAATGTCGTCGAAAAGTTGTAAAATATGCTATTTATAAAATTGAAACAAAAACTGACTATCCACAAACATTGCAAGTTAACGGGTAAGAACGTCTGAAATACACTTATCTGAACAGCATATACCCTCTACTATCGTTAATTCAAAAAACAAATATTAGGTAAGAGATTACCGAAATTTAAAGATCACACATTCTGTTTGGGACTACTGAATGGAAGTTATCTTTTATGACGGCATATCTAGAGGATAACCGCAAAAATCGGCTCAAGAAAAATCTTCGCGGCAATAAGATATAGATACGCAATCAAAAAGTGAACGATCAGCGTCAAAAGAACAGAATCAAATATGGCAGAACTGACACAATGCGCTTCGTTTTCGACGCACGTCACTGCAAGAGGAACAGAAATTTCCGGCGGCCCAGCAACACGCCTGCGCCAGCCGGTGGCGTTGTCGGGGTTCGCCTTATCTCCGCCCGTTAATTGCCCTCTTATCTAGGACATCCTTCGCTGCCCGCCCCGCCCCGCCCCGATTATGCACGAGGGAGAAGAGAGACCATTGGTAGAACGGAACGCCGCTTTTCGTCCCACCGACACCCACGCGATGTCCCTCGCGTACCCCTTTCCCCAGAATCCGTTCGCGCGTAGAAGAAAGTTTTCGAATAGGAGAAACCATAACGAGCCTTGTCCCACGTAGTTTTCTCAGCTTAGGAAACGTATGGTGAGTTCAAGCAGGCAGTTCGTAGCCCTGTCAATGGATTATTAAGAGGGCAACAATAGCCAATCCAGACAAATTCTTGGCTTCGACAGCAAAAATAATAGTAAATCCAGAAAGAACATTCTTGGCAAATCACACAAGATTTTATGTTTTTTGTAATTAATGCTATGACTTGTGCATTATGTTTATAATAATATATTTATTAGTAAAAATAATTAGGTTAAAATCTTAACGTTTTGAGTTTACGTAATCAAAGTGCATAAGGGTCATTCCATGTCAAATCGCACAAATTTAAGGAAAATTTGACCTTGATGTCCCGGATTTTTAAATTTTTTCTGTGAAGAGAACACGCAAAAATATGAAACGTTTTTTTCATTTTTCCCAAACATTGTTTTCCGAAATTATATTAATTTTCCAAAATTTTTGATAAAATGCTCGCATCTCTTAAGTTAATCATTTTTAACTCGTGTTGTAATAGTAACAAAAATTTACAATTTTGCAAATTTAAAGAACAAATGATTTTTCGTTTGATGTACCTATTAAATTTATTAATTAAAAAACCTTTTTTGGATCTATTTTTTTCAAAAAATCGACAGTTTAATAATTTGAAAAAAGTATCATTGTAATCTTTAAAAAGTTTATATGAGTGATAAATTACAAAGTGGGACCCCGAGATCAAACTGAGAAATGAAATATAACAGAAATGTCTTCTTGCTGTTTTGCTGCCGCGTCTACTAGAGCGTCACCCCTCAAACGCGTGCCAATCAGCAGTAGACGATTACCATAAATACACTTCCACAGAGCAATAAGCTGAAGTATCCCTTCACAACTTACTACGAGCCAGATATGTACACATGATCTTCGTAGTAGATTAAATTCAAATTAAGAAGTGTCAAACCGATTCAATTTAATATTAAACGGACGGAATATCTATGCGAATAAGAGTATGTGATACAATGGATTAAATTGATACTTCTTTTACTTCACATTACAAAGATTATGGTTAATTGAACTTTTCATAAAGAAATGAAACTATGTTTTTTTCTTTAAGCCTTCTACTGCTTTTTTATTATATCATTGTTGTAATAATCCCCTTTCTAAGTATTCAGCGTTGCTAAAAATATAAAGATAATGTTCTTCACATTTTCATCAACACACTTAAATAACTTTCTCCGTTCCTGTCAGAATTGAAGGCTAGCTTTTATTAAGAATATTATAGTTGTCCCCACCCTCTCACTACGTCACAAGATCCCTTTCCATAAACGTTGCGAAGCGAAGAAATGCCATTCAGCACTCACATTGACGTCGTTTTGGAAGCATAAATTTGCATAGTTTTGTAATACTAGACACCGAACCCATCCGACAAATACGCCTGTTAACACTGCCAAACTTACTTGAGACGTATTATGAGTTTACACTGGCAATGGTGAATTGAATTAGTGTCGTGTTTCAGACATCCATAAAATATATTTTTTAATTTTTAAATTCTTTGCTTTCTCTGAAGTATAGCACAAAGGATGTAGAGTAGCCAAGACATTAATTCACAGCAGTCACTGAATTACATTTTCAAGTAAGAAAGAATAATTTTAAAAAAAATCACACTAGACAATGAAGATTCCCAGCGTCAAATTTGATTTTTGTTTCATGAAGAGAGGAGAAGATGGTAAACAATGAGTGAAGACAGCAGAAGAAACACAAGACGAACTTACTCGGTCAGTTCCTTCATTACTCGTATCAGTTGATAGGTTAGGGTGACCATGACCAGCAGTGCACGTTATTCATTACTGTCACTGCCCAAAGTATTTGCGACATTAATAAGTATGGACGATTCTCACGTTCTTGAAAAAACATCACTTGACTCGTCACAAGAATTAATTTTGAAAACTAGTTTTTCCAATAATACAACTTTCTTATGGCAAACAGTCAATTTTCAACTTCTCAAGAATGCTGGTTGTAATAACCTAAGCGTACACTTCTTCTGCAATTATAGATTATTAAGAAAATGCAAATTACAATAGTATTGATATTATTGTAAGTCAACCTGTGGTTACTAACTTCACAGAACAACGCACATGTTTCGCGGATTCCACAACTGACTCAGTATATCTGAGAAAGAAGGCTGCTCTGATTCAGGCAGACCCTAGCAGTGTCAAATGTTTATAAATAAACTTAATACTCGCATTTCATCAGAAGACTTCCATTTGGGAACGTATGTGTGTTTCTGCAATTCATAGCACGACATAAGTCTCACGGTTGCATTATGCTTAGACGTCGCGATGCGTCGTGTCATTGACGCCCGGAGTGGCGAGTCCGGCGGGCAGCGAGCGCCTACGTGCGCCGGTGAACAAACTATTTAAAAAAAATGTTATTTACGTTTGTCCCACTTTAAAATTTGGCAGACAAAGTTAGTGTATACATGTACATACATGAACATTTTTACAATTAATTCAAGTGTGAATCTAAAGTAAAAATTATAATTTTAAGAATTAAAATATATTTTAAATATTTAAATATGTTTACAAAAATTATTTCAAAATCACATGAAAGAACATTTTTTTAAATTAAATATAAGTGTAATGTTATTTTGTAAATAAAACTGTATTTGCCTTTTTTTAAACATTAGCACGCGCATTTTTCTTTGGAAAAAGTAAATGGTAATATTTCCAAAAGGGGTGGAATTAGAAAAAAAAATTAATCTCACCTATTTTCAACCACAGAACTCATAAAAAATGTTTCAAGTGGCTAAAAATAGTAATGTTTTGTGAGTATACGACTCGACATGAAATGACACATACGTGGATTCTGAATCCAGATAGAATACTGATAATTGACCCAACTGTGAAGTGTGTCTGCATTAGTATATAGTGCTTAATTGGTTGTGAACGTCTTTCACCCTATGAACCTATTCAGTGGCTTCTTGAACCCAGCGTTTAAATGTTATTTTTATTGATAATAGTTTTCCATAGTTAGTAATAAAGAAAACAGAAAATGCATTCCACTCAAACAAATTTCGTGATTTTCGCTTTAAATAAAAGGTGGTTACCTCCAGATTCTCTATAGTTTGCTCTTAATAACCGGTTTTGTAGTATAAATATTAAATTTTAATAAAATCAAGAAAATAATTGAATGAACGTTTTGAGCAGAGATTCGTTTATTCTTTGTCCGTTGTGCGAGGTGTATTCTATCATTCAAAAGTTATCAAAGCATTCGACATTTCCTCTTCAAGAAATTACGTGAGTGTAGTTGTAGAAGCTGCAGCTATAGTGTGCTTCATTTGTTCATTATTTCATTGTGTGAGTGGTATTCGATTATTGAAAGCATTCGGCGCTCTCTTCGAGAAAACCTGAGAGGTTATTGTTAGCGGAGAGAAAATAGCGAGTTTTCTTACAAGTTCAAAAAGTGTTTAAACAAAAGCATCAAGCATTAGTTAGTGAATACTATAAGGCCAATGTCTTAGCAATCGTCTGTATCCTTTCATAAAGAAATTTCAACGATTTGCAATTTTATGTCGAGCATTCCGATATTAAGTGGAAAGATTTCTTTGCAATAGTACCTACAACATACATGTGTAAATTTTTTTCCAATTGCAATTAAAATATTTGGATTACATTTTCAGAAACGTATTCACTTCTGTGTTCTCGGTGAAGAGCGATTATGTTGTTCCAAAATGTGTACATCACCTAATTTGATTAATCTTCTGGACTTAATGCGAACGAATGTAAGAGTTGAAAATCGTGAATAAAACGTGTTTTCCAACCACTTCGACACCAGGTGCGGCGGCCTCATAACGTCAACTTGACATTTTGCAATATCGGTCCATCCCCCGACCCGGCGCCGGCGCTACCTTCCGGTCGGCGCGAGGTCGTCAACCCCTCCTGACCCTCCCCGTGGGGGGCGGGGGCGCCGGCAGCGGCGGGGGCGGGGGCGGCGGCAGCGGCGGCGTCGCGCCGGCGCGATGCAGCGCGGAGCGGAGGGCGCGGCCGTGCCAAAGGGCGGAGGCAGCACAGCGGTGGCAGCGGTGGACCGGAGCGGGGGGAAGGGGGACGCGGAGCGCCCCTTTAAGCGCGCGGCGTCCGACCCCGCCGGGAAGCGAACCGGGGGCGCGTGGCCGCACCCCTCGCTTGGCGGTCCTCGCCGCCCGCGCCGCTCCGCGGGGGCTCAGGCGGCGCACGGCGAGTATAAATAGCGGCGCCCCGCGGCTGAATCGATTTCGACGACACCGGGGAAGGTGATCGGGTCTCCTTGCTTCGACAGGATTTTCACATTTCATGACATAAAACATTTAAGTGATGTTTTCAGTATACACTTTCTTGCCTGGTTCTGTCCATATGACCCAGCGAATTACTGTTTGGCAATTAGTTATTCTTATTGATCTCATCTTAAAGCAGCATTTATTCTACATGAGCCTTCTCAGCAAAATTATGACATGCGTCCATGATATTTCCCCCCTCAACTATCACTATGGAACTATTAAAGAATAAATTACCATTAGTTCTTGCAGTAGATTATAATTCACAATTAAAGTTCATTGCTAGTTCACTCATACAATTCTAAACAATGTCCAAGAAATTAGGGAGAGAGTCTCTTCAAAATCAGTGTAGTACGGATATTAACACGATATCGCCTTTAAATTCTCTTGGGATCTTAGAAAATTCCGAAAGCTATACAATATGTGAACGCACTAAAGAAATACTTGCCAAAATGTGTATTCTGAAGAAAAAAGAAGAAAAAAACACACTGCGATCGACTAGTTCACAGAGATCTACAGATCACTACCCGAAGTTTCTGTGAGTCTCCAACTTACATACAAAGTCATGATACTACGCTTTGCTGTACACAAGTTTCACCGGCCACGCCTACTCCGCACAAATATCACAAATACGTGTGCCAAGAAAACTGAGCTTCGCGCTATGTCTTCTTGATCACTGTACTTGCGTGCAGAAGTGAAGAAAACAAAACTAGCACCGTAAACACGTGTTACAACTAAAAACGTGGTCATTTCTGATCTATCATCTTAAGAGTACTATTCGATTTAAGAGGCTAAAGAAGGTAAATGTTGCTTATAATTTGTTTGCCCAAATAAAGGATAGAAGGGGAAACTGGAAACACGACTCTACGGATGCCATCTTATTTGGTTTGCATATTTTACGATGTGCAACTATTCATTTACCTACTTTAAAAAAGTTCGATTTGTGATATATCTGCTGAAAATATTAGATAGAAATTATATTAAAATCAAATGTCTAAGACTTTCTTTAATACATTACTTTTAAACAATTAAAAGTATGTAGAATTAAATCGAAAGAATAAAAATGGGATCTCCTTCAAGACTGACTCTACGAACATTAAATGATAAAATAAGAATTTATTATAAAGATTACTTGTGGTCTACAGTAGTAATCATTCTGCTGAACAAAATCAAACAAAGTGGATTTCCAACAAGCAGCATTCTCCCCAAGAACAACAAAGAAGATACTCTCGTATACAGGTGCAATAAAATAAATATTTCAACGAAAACAGTTCTGAGGAATATACTTAGTACTGAGAATTTAATGAAATACCTAATATTAACAAAGTTGCTGTTACATAACGTAAGAACTGAAAAAAAAATATTAAATGGCGGGCAGCTTCTTTCTTGGAACCTTGTAGTCCCACATCAGCTGTGTCGTAATGCACGACGCACGAAATATAATAATTTAGCGCGCGCGCGCGCGCAGTATCAAAGGAGGCGGAATAACTTAATGAAATATTTACACTTTTCTTTTAAAATGGATACTTTCGTGTTTGTTTTCTATTTCTCCCGATTTTTTGAGTATCTAATAAAACCACAGACTATTTTAACATGGCCGGACGCTGCAAAGTTGTCTTTCAATTTCTGCGCTCATTGGGTATCAATAATACAGACATTTTTGGATTTTTTTCGTGTTTCTGGAACCGGCTGAGTTTAACTAAGATCCAACATTGCCGCTGCCTCAGCAGCGACTCTGACCAGGAGGTTGTAGGGTTCCAGTCGAGAAGACGGCGTAAATTGACATGTCGATTTCAGCTGCTGTCTGAAGGAGAATTCTAGCGGCCGGCAGCTCTAATCTGTAGTTTTCTGCGGTTTCTCTGATCAGTATCAGGTGAATGCCGGGGCAGTACCCCAACAAACGGGCCACGGACCGCGCGCGATCTTTCCTTCCTCTTCCCTATCCTATCCTCCCCTTACACTGCCATATCTCGGGAGTCCAATCGGGAGGTTAGAGCTTGTGCCTTCTGGAGAAGTGCCCTGATGGAGAGGGATACCTGGAGGGGGAAATCCCACAAGTCAACGAGTCGGTCAACGCCGGGTTTCACACTCCAGAGAGGTAGGAATACTGCCATCTTCCGAGATCAAGCATTCACTTCGCTAACGGGACTAATGACCATAACAGTTGTCGAGGGCGGAAACATTATTCAATCAGTGCATGAAACGGGTCTCTGGGTAACGAAATCATAGGCACCTCACACATTGCAGAAGGCTCCATGTCTTTCTTCCGATTCCTGCACGCGTTGGAAATTAGCAGTACATAGTTATTAGCACTTTTCCCGAGTCTGCCTCATGGCCGAAGGATGTATTGTCTTCTTTTAGTTGCTGAGAGCATTGGAAATTGTGTTATAGACTAGTGACTTGCAGCATCAAAAAATGCTGCTGAACAAAACCACTACAAAATGGATTTCCAAAAGTACCATGCACGTTGCTCAAGAACAACAAATAAAATATTCCCGTAAAACAATAAAATAAATTAAATATTTCAAAACACTTTTCACGAATACCGCAATAACATTGTGTATATGCGGTACAAAATGTCTTTTCACATCGAGGATATAAAAAAATTGTTTCATAACGCAACATGTAAATCGCAAAGATTTAATAGCGTGTGATCTTTCCTTGGAGCTTTGCTGTTGCATTACATTAGTTGTCCATTGGAATTTTTGCGCGCTTTGGAAATTAGTATCTCAAATGTTTTTGTATTTTCTCCATTTCCAGGAAACCCAACAAAACCATTGACGCCTCTCGCAAGTTCGAAATCTGCGTAATATCTTTTACAATTTTTGCGCTATTTTGAAATCATAGACACATCGTTCATGGCAGGAGGATGCATAGTTTTTTTTTAATTTCTGCACGCATTCAAAATTAGTCAAATAGATGTTTTTGTATTTTTCCCTAGTACCGGAGAATCTAATAAATACACAGACATCTCTGCTCAGTTTTCATTCAATTCCTGAGCGCATTAGAAATTAATATTAGAGATAAGAGATATAGCCGTTCTGCTGGTTTTAGTTCTGTATTTAAAAACGATTTTCTGATATGCTCCGCATTACATGGTTATCCTCAAAGGTCTATAAATGGAGACAAACGTCCTCTTGAAGGACAGAAAAATATATTTGGAAGGCACCAAGAAAAATTAAGTAGGAATAGTGGAGGTAAAAACCTTTCTTATTTTAATCATAACGTATTGCCATTTCAATCAAGATTAAATGGAAAATATCTTGTAGCAACAACATTTTATACATAATATTTTCGTAGTTACACAACTCTGCAAAGGCGCTTTTAGTAGATTTTTATTTGTTTTCAAGATATTGTATACGGAATATTTGATTTTTTTGTTGAAACTAAACAAATATAATACAATATAGAAATTTATTGTATATAAAAATTTCCAATTCAGTATTCTGCACATCTGCCAAAGAGACTTTACTATTTAACCTTTGGCACGTTTCTAATAAACAATACATGAAAGTGTTTTTTTGTAGATCTGGGGAGATATTTAATTCACCAAATATGTAAACAAAATCTTGTCATATGTGCAAAATTATTATAAGCAAATGTTTTGAAGAGTATGCAAAAACGCAACTGAAGTTTGTTTTAAAAAATGATCTATGAAGTTGTACTGGCTGATTTATTAATAAAGCTGATTCGTACACAGTCACACTTTATAACACTGTTCACATTTAATGTTAGATTAGTTAGTTTGCTTCAAATATAAAATATGAAAAGAATAATATTAAATATAAAATATGAATACATTCTAAGCCAATCGGGTAAATCTGGCTATTGATTGAAAGAGCCTTTGGCTGCGAGTTTGGGCGGCAAGTGAGGAAGAAACCTGACCCAAATGCAACTGTTCGATTACCAACAGAGATCATTTTGTGTATGCATTTCGGTAAGGTAAAATCAGAGTTGCCCCACTTTCTAGTTAATATTTTCTTCCATTCCTTTTGATCATAAAACAATTTGATTTTGGCATGTTAAGTCGGGACATACAATGGAATATATTGTAAAAGTATTTACCCCTTTCCAGCCAGTATAATCTGGCACACACTGAATTAGCAAATAAAACAAGCTGATGCGGATCAAACTTCCTGATGTGAGAGAGGGTTGTCTCTCCATATTAAAAAGTACAATCAGTGCGTACCGTCTGAATGTTTATTACTCAATACGCGTATATTCGTACTGCTTACGGCACAGCTGGCGTCATGCAACGGCAAGACTCCAAGGAAGAGGCTGCTCGACATTAAATACTTAGTATTCACGGGTTGAGTTATTGAAAAGCAACATTTTTAGATAGTTTTAGTTCGTAAAGAATTGTCCTCCACATGCGCGTATACGACTACAACACGTTACAGATGAATGCGCGAAGACTGATTTTGTATATAGCACACCAATACTTGTTTACGTCACAAGGGCGCGAAAAAGGTGGTTCACGCACGAGTCTAGTTTGTCGATCGAGCTTAGCGAGGACGACAAAGAGACGGGTGCGGGAACCTCCTCGCGCCAGTGGTGCTATTTTTTTTAATACACCGCGCGCGAAACGAGGTTTCTCGTGCTCTCGCGAAACATCGCGAAGCGCATCGGAAATCGGGAGCGAGGCGATTCCCGCCCTCATCTCTTTGTCTCGACTGGCGCGTGAATCACCCGTTTCGCGACCTTGTTACGTAAACTACTAATTTAACACGCAGTGAGCGAAATACAATGCGTCAAGTAAAGGAATATAAATTAAACATCGAATAACTAGAAATACCTTACTTGTACAAAAGTAAATAGTTTCCAGTGTCGTAACTCGATTACTTGATGAGACAATTGCGAATCGTTACAGATGTTTCGCACACTGTGAGTAAATTAGCTGTTTCGCACACGAAAAGTAAGCACGAGAAATCGCGATTCGCGCATGGTATAATATAATTGTCATATAACAACTTATAGAATAAACTAGGTCTGCCGTAAATACTGTTTCAAATTTTTAGGCAAATATTTGGAGTAATGTTAAGAGAAAGTAGATATAAATGTCCGAAATTACACATATTTACAATATTATTATATATGGACTATTCAAAATGTTGTTCTTATTGGTAGACCCAGACCTTTGATTTTTCTGACAACAAATCTAATGAATTAAACACGATCTGCGTAAGAAATTTAGTATCCCAACCATCAAAACTGCACGTAGACTCTCTGTAATACTATATCAAATTTTGAAGATAATTTTCTCAATTAATGACAACTATTTTTAAACATTGATTTTTTATCAAATGACCAATCAGCAACAAAAGAAGAGAAGGGAGCATTTGCCCCAACAATTCTTGAATGGGCATGGCCTAAATGCATAGTAGCAAAATTCTTTTGAAACTTAACAACAGCAGTTATCACAAACTTGAAATTAAAACTTAGTACGAGATAAACTGTTTGGTTTACGAAATTAATTATTGTTTTAGTATTATATAAGAACTGTCTGATTTCTCTGAAAGGTAGAAGGAGATTACGATCTTGACAACAGACCAATTATAACAGACAAAAACTATTTTACTCTTTATATTTCGGCAATATAACCATTTCGTCACAAGAGTCTCGATTTATTCTTTTTAAACATTCAGAAAAAAGCTAGTAATAACTCAAAAAAAGGAATGTCACATAACACCACGGAAGTCACTAACAAAAACATTTATAGTTGCCGTGACAGTTCTTGAGTACCTCTCCCCTACGTGGGAAGTTTCCAGCAAGCACGAGCGTCACGTGTTGTCGCCATCGCAACGACTGCATAAACGTCAGCCTAAATGAAGAACCGCTTGTAAACGACTTCCCTCCCGGGTAATCGCCGGCCGATGGAGTTCCTTCGCTACCTCTTCGACCGCGAGGGAGTGGTCAAGATGAGAGCGTCGGCGGCAACGGTGGATGGCGGCGGCCGTGGAGGACGGCACCGGTGCAGGAGGGCACCGGTGGAGGAGGGCAGCGGTGGAGGATGGAGGCGATGGAAGAGGAGGGCGGCGGTGGAAGAGGAGGGCGGCGGGGGAAGAGGAGGGCGGCGGTGGAAGAGGAGGGCGGCGGTGGAAGAGGAGGGCGGCGGTGGAAGAGGAGGGCGGCGGTGGAAGAGGAGGGCGGCGGTGGAGGAGGAGGGCGGCGGTGGAAGAGGAGGGCGGCGGTGGAGGAGGAGGGCGGCGGTGGAAGAGGAGGGCGGCGGTGGAAGAGGAGGGTGGCGGTGGAAGAGGAGGGCGGTGGTGGAAGAGGAGGGCGGCGGTGGACGAGGAGGGTGGCGGTGGAGGAGGAGGGCGGCGGTGGAAGAGGAGGGCGGCGGTGGAAGAGGAGGGCGGCGGTGGAAGAGGAGGGCGGCGGTGGAAGAGGAGGGCGGCGGTGGACGAGGAGGGTGGCGGTGGAGGAGGAGGGCGGCGGTGAAAGAGGAGGGCGGCGGTGGAAGAGGAGGGCGGCGGTGGAAGAGGAGGGCGGCGGTGGAAGAGGAGGGCGGCGGTGGACGAGGAGGGTGGCGGTGGAGGAGGAGGGCGGCGGTGGAAGAGGAGGGCGGCGGTGGAAGAGGAGGGCGGCGGTGGAAGAGGAGGGCGGCGGTGGAAGAGGAGGGTGGCGGTGGAAGAGGAGAGCGGCGGAGGATGGCAATGGAAGAGGGCGGCGGTGGAGAAGGACGGCGGTGGAGGAGGGCGGCGGTGTAGGAAGGCGGCTTTGGAGCAGGGCGGCGGTGGAGGCGGGCGGGGTGGACGTGAGGCAGGGTGGGAGCGGGGGCGACGGGGGCGGCGGCGGCGGAGATGGTGGCAGGGGCTAGGGCACGGGCTCGGGCGGAGGCGGAGGTAGAGGCGGAGGCGGTGGCGGGGGTGGGGTGGCAGGGATTGTGGCGGTGGGCCGGTCAGGCTGGGCATTCGCCGGTCGGCGCCACGCGGCGCGCCGAGGCGCGGTGCGGCGCAGCGCTCAATGTGCGCTCGCGACGATCAATAGCCCCGTCTGGGGGCGGTGGAGGCGGAGGCGGTGGCGGTGGCGGCGGCCGCGCAGGAGGCGCGTGGAGATGGAAGAGGATTCGGGGCGGAGAGGGGCGTGGTAGGCCAGGCGGCGGATGCAGCGGTGGCGATAACGAATGCCGTACCGGAAGCAACGTCGAAGGGTGTCGGCACAAGTGGTAGTGGTGTGTGTGGGATGGGGGGAGGGGTGACGGGCGAGAGGAGGCGTGATCAGGGCCGGTCGCAAGCAGGTGCACCACTCCACTGGAGGGCGAGATGCGTTTCGATATTATGTTGAGGAAGTTGATGAAGAATGTCTTTGCATTGGAGGTTCGAACTCTCCTCTGCTCAATTCGACTCAGTATTTTAAGGACAAAAACACAGGTCAAAAACATTTTGTAATATCGGGCGAACTTTGAAATCTCATTCATAAATGAGAGGATGGAGTGAAAACGAGAGCCTAGTTTTCAAGAAAGCAAGTAACCAGCGAACACATCACACTCAGTGAATGAATCAACCGCTCGCATTATGATAGAAACTATATTATTTATTTTAAAAATGATTCTCGTTGTAGACCGGTTCCATACTATTCAATCGCTTAATGCAGATATACTAATGGAAAGAGAGAAAAGATCCAGTTGAACGAGATACTATAAATTTGAAAATTAATCGTCAAAATATGGATGTAGTTCTAAGAATACCTTGAAGAAGTAGTACTTTAAACGAAGATACATTATCATCTGTAGTTGCAAATGAAGCAAAAAACTTTAAAGTTAGTATATGAGTGAGATTGGTTAAAGAAATGTATGTACCACTGTTATTTTGTTTTCAATGAAACTAATAAAAGGGTTGTCTGCTCACGAAGCTATCAGGATGACGTAGTCCTTACGAAAGTCGACGTGCGGCACAAGATGCAGCCCGCCACACATTCGAACATGGGCAGTTGGATTTACGGATCTTTTTTCAGATAACGCGGGAATACAAAATGTTGCGTATCCATTTTCATGCAATTTCACACAAAATATTGAAAATATTTCATTGAAACAGTAAGAAAATACTATAAATCATCGAAATATTATCTTGTATTATAATAAAAACACTGTCACTGCTCGTCACAAAAATGCACCAAGTTAAAAACGGAGAAAATAATTAATATGAAGTTAACAGCTTTTGAAAACTATCTACGACAATATTCCGAGTAATTAGAGAAAGACAATACATGAATTACATATTTCAAACACATTGTTTGAATATGTCAAATGAAGATAAACGTGTGTTTGATTACGGTTTCATCTTATTATCTGAACTTCGGTCCGTAAACGCTATAACTCTTATCATGAATGAAGCTTTGTGATCGTGTTATCCATTCAAATTTTTAAAGATAATTTTCTTGGACACATCAGCCGTCTTGGAGTTTTCTTAATAATGAGGAGCACCTTCATTCACCATTAAGTGATATCAAAGCCTTGAGACAGAGATGATTCGAGCTCGAAGTATTCAAATGGATGTAATACATTGAGTAGCCCACGTGATTGTATCTCTGAGAAGGCCAGGAATTGCTGGATTAACATTTAGCGATGATGATGATGATGATGATGATGACGATGTGCTCATAATTACATCGCCAATTGTTTAAGAATTCTACTTACAAAGACGTAAGTACCTAGATAGATCTTCTGTACCTAGATAGATCTTCTGTACCTAGATAGATCTTCTGTACCTAGATAGATCTTCTGTACCTAGATAGATCTTCTGTACCTAGATAGATCTTCTGTACCTAGATGGATCTTCTGTACCTAGATAGATCTTCTGTACCTAGATGGATCTTCTGTACCTAGATAGATCTTCTGTACCTAGATGGATCTTCTGTACCTAGATAGATCTTCTGTACCTAGATAGATCTTCTGTACCTAGATATTTTTCTACAACTAAATATATTCTGTATCTAGATAACATCAAGATACAAAACTAGAAGATATATATCTTCTAGATCTATGAGATTGTAATGAACAGAACATTACTTCATCTCGAACGAAAATAATGCAATGATGTAAAAAAGGCGTTTTACATTCTGGTCTTATTAAATGTAGCGCTACGCCCTTCATGTCAGTGATGAATGAATAGTTATGAATATCCGACTTTCATTTTTTTTTCTTTTTTGTGTACGTAGGTATACATGGAGTACACAAAAAATAGCATAGAAAAGTTATATAAAGCTGTAAAAAATATATTTCGTGACTTCAACGCAAACACATGTTTTGGGAGCCCCTGTTACCAAAAAAAGAGGTGTCTTTCAAAATGTCCGTCCGTCTATCTGTCCTCACTGCGTTCCCCGTCCTTTCCTCTGATGTTTCGGCGTTTTCATACATTATTACATTTCAGTTTACAAGTTCTCCAAATAATTGTTCATAAAGTTATCGAAAATTCAATACTTTTCTGTGTAAATGTGCTCAAAATTGCACATTTTCAGAAAACTTACAACGGCATTTTCTCAATAAATGCTCTATTTTTTCCAAAGAAAATTTGCAAATAGAACCCGGATTTACAACTCTCCTATAATATTCTTAAAGTCAATTCTAATAGTAGTGAATTGAAAAATTGTGAAATTGAGAAAAAACTGTTCTTGTTTTTGATAAAATACTATTTGTTCAATATAAATATTGCATGAAAGTAAACTAGACCATTGTGTTAACTGATACGTGTTGTAAATGTATATGATTACATTTTACGAAGTATTAATTACTTTTAAGAAATTGTTCATTGAAGAGTGTGATGACGATACATTTTAAAGCTCAAAATTAAATTTGTTTACATTGTTGCTATGAAAACTAACAGTCACAAGGTAAGTAAAATACTCGATTCAATTGTGTAAAGTAACTATAAGGTCGCATATGCTCTAAAATATCCGTATATCTTTAGTCTTATCAATTTATTAATTATTATTATTATTACATGAAAGTAACACGTTTATAAATATGCCAAATGATTCGGTCTCGCGAGAAAGGGACTTGGGGCACGTGAGTCCAAGAAGCTGTGGGTTCGACCCCACGTTCAACATGACTGGTGTAATTTGCGTTGATGGCGTGGGGCGCAGTCCGAGTCCCTCCTGTACTACGAATACCTATACCGTAGTCATTCCGCATTGACCCGCACCTGTGTTTGCTCTGTGTGTGTTATTGAGGATCGGGATCCCTGCACTCGGAACAACAGTACGAGCACCGACGCAGGGCCAAGAGATACCACGCAACATACTCGATGTTCGGGGAGCGCGACGGTGCTTTCCATGGGGAAAGTGCCCCACAGGAACAATAGACACCGCGAGAGACCTTGGTAGATATTTTAGGCACCGATTGGCAGTAGTTGCGAAATGCGTGGGAGGAAAAAAGAAAAGCTAGCCTCGGCTCAGGGGAATAGGAAACTAATCCGAGAAAGTCTGCGCCATTCTGCGACACCGCTAGTTTGCCATTTTGATTACCATCGGAATGTAACTGTGTGTCTAACGCAAAATCCCAGATCGTGAATGCGTCGGACTGATTAAATTGTGCCACGAGAAAAGTCCCCCCCCCCCCCACGCACACACACACACACACAATTACACACATCTCGCACGTGCGTGCCCGTCGCATCGACAGAGGGCTGCCTCAGCATTCCACTCTGGAACAGCAGGGGGACGATGAAGCTGCATGGAGAGCAGAGCCTCGGTAGGGTCTACCCATAATCATGAATGTAAAATCTGCCCTCTTTTTCTCGCTATTTTTATTCACTACTGAGGCATGCAGGTAAGAGAAGACTCCTCCCATTTTGCGAAATTAAGATTATTGACTATTTTTATTATTATTTATTATATTATTATTTATTTAAGATTACGCCTTCTTTATGAATGAAATCCAATAGCTCTGTTTATATCACACTAGCTTTCATATTCAGAAAAAATACAATCAAAATGCGTTCTTACTTTAAGGGCAGCCTACTCCGTGTGGTCAACGCGACCATTGCCATTTCCTGTGTAACGTGAAATATTTCTGTTATTATTTGCTCCTGAATTCCTCAATTGTAATGATGTAAATGTAAAGATATTTAAGTGATTAGGTGGAAGAGCAGGCGTTATGGCTCGTGCTTCCCCAGAAATAAAGACATGATTACTATTATTACTATTATTATTATTATTATTATTATTATTATTATTATTATTATTATTATTATTATTATTGTTGTTGTTGTTGCTGTTGTTTCTTCCCGTTGAATCGTTATTAATGATCTCGAGCTAGGCGGAACAGTGGATGTGAGTCGGGACCATGTAGAATCAATCTTCATAGATACAACGAATTAATGTTCATTGTTAATCATTAATTGTTGTTACATCTCCACGTTTCGTATTATTATTATTATTATTATTATTATTATTATTATTATTATTATTACTATGATTAGCCTCAAGAGAATAAGCAAATACAACACCTCAAATCACGAAGGGATTGCGATGAAACGTAGTAGCAGAGATCGACGCGTTTAGGATGACTATTACTTTCTTTAAAATCCTAAATTTAAAGAATAAATTGCACAATCTAGTGGTTTCTAAAACATGGAATTTTTAATAATAAATTATGTGATCAAATTAAAACATTTTCATCATTAATAATTTACAATCGTCACCACATCTTACAATTTATTTTACTTTGTATTTTAATTTTTTTGTATCAAAGAATGTTTTCTAAAAGAAGCTCTTGAAGAGATCTTATAAGAAACTTTTTTACTTGTGAGTTACCTTTTCATATTCTAGAAACAAATTTTACATTGGTATTCAGTATTCAGACGATATTTGCAAAAAAGGAAGTAAAGTGCCTTTATTCTTTACAAGCCAGTATGTTTAGTTTTGCAACTCAAAATAATTTGTTTGGACATTTTCTTCTGCTTTTGTCAGATAAACAATATTTTTCCCTGAATGAGGTGTTTGTACCCAGGAAAACATACTGTTATGAAGAATAATCAAGGAATATTACATCACTAAAAGGAGAGAAAAATATTTAATAAATATGCGCGATTCATCATTTACATTTTGGTATTTTAAAATACGCCCGAAACAAAAAAAAAAAATAAAGATTTATTTCAAAAGTAAATTTTAAGATGTCATGAAATCCAATCATATAACATTATTTTTCAAGCGTAATTGAGTGCACAATGAAAAACAAAATTATGAAATATCTCTTCTGAACATCTGAAATAATTCAAACTTCTCTGGAGGTTATAGTATTTACGTAACACTTTCATTTAGAAGTTTACGCTTTTATTCAATCCGAATGAAGAAATGAAAAAACGAATTTTTTCCTTCATACTTCTAATATTTTAAAACCTACCTTGAAGCAATTAAATACAAAAACACATTCAAGTGTCTTTTATTTTCTGACGTGTATAACGTGTACACCAGCAGGAACCACAATACAAACGCGATGAATCGCTGAAAATTCAGCGCGAATGAATTCCTACACATTATCGGAATGAATGAAATTCCTACACATTACCGGGATCCTCCAAGTGATGAAAAAATGACGATCACTACCGGTAAACGAAAATATAGATATGCATGTGTCATTATCGTCGGTGACATACCCGTTTCATTATTCTCATAAATAATACGTCGTTCTTCTCGTGTGAATAGACCGAACAATGGTACCATCGTGTTACAAAACAAAAATTAAAGTACTTTTCCTGCACTTTTGCATTTGTTTTTTTCAAAATAATACACGACATTAATTTTATACACCAAATACTGCGTACATTTCATTTATAAAGTCAAGTACAGTAAACGATTATTTTACTTCGAACTTAACTTCCTAAAACTGAACAAACTGAGAAATAATAATATGTATTTAAGCTGTCAAAGATGAAAATGCTTATCATTTTTTGCATGCAAATTTATTTCTTTATGATT
Source organism: Gryllus longicercus (assembly GCA_038098605.1). Taxonomy (NCBI): domain Eukaryota; kingdom Metazoa; phylum Arthropoda; class Insecta; order Orthoptera; family Gryllidae; genus Gryllus; species Gryllus longicercus. Next base: position 444,068 of record JAZDUA010000338.1, on the reverse strand, counting down.
ACGACTACTAGTATCTCACTGAAACAAACTTTGTATTACTTTCTTGATAGAAAATACACACGAACAATAATAAATAAAACTGAAATGTCTTAATGTCTATTTTTTCTGTTCACATATATGTAAGGATTTGTCCAACACCGAATGCAAAACACTAGATGTAATGTAAACAAATACGACTTTCCCACTGACCAATACAAATCTTTCCAAATACATACATCATATATTATCTTATCTATTATATCATAGCGGTTGAAGTCGGCCGCTCTTTTTCTGTTCTAGAAACATAATATTCAAGAACTATTGCGCAGAGTAAACAAAATATTGTACAAAAAATGAGGACGCTCGTGCAAGGGAGAGTTCAGGGGAAATGTGCGTCAATACAAATGTCATAGACTGAAGTGGGGAACTTCGGATTTTCTTTGCATTTTCCTGGCCTGTATTGTTCTACGAACATATGTGTGTACCCTTCGAAGGCCGATAAATAACAAATCAGTAATTGAAAACGGAAAAAACAACAACTTTGAGTAACCATTACGATATAATTATCATGTGTCAATACGCAAATCATTACTCTGAAGCGGAATGCAAAATAATAAAGAAAACAATATTCATGTGTCAGGCACAGGACAGGTAAGCGCCAGCACTACGCAGATAAATATATTAGGATTGAGTTATGTTCTTTGCGTCAATAATCCATAACGTACTGCTGTCACTCAGACGGCACGATACCTTGAAGTAATACTTTCCTAGTAATCAAAGGCTCAACGTATGTACTTTTTATAGGTCATCCAGAAACAGTGTGCGAGCTTGTTTCTAACCTCGGCGCAAGGCTTCCATGCACTCACCTACAAACGCCGGTAGCGCTGCCGCTGCCGCCGCGACCGAAGTCCAAACAGCACGCGCGCACGTCCGAACCGAGCACCTCCCCTCTCCCGGGCGCACTGAAGTGGCGGCCGCCGCCGGTCGCGGATGGTCGCTGCTGCTGCTGCTGTCGTCGTCGTCGCCGCCGCCGCCACCACCGCCGCTGTGCGCTGTGTGTATTGCGCGCGTCACACCGGGCTTTCCCGCACGGTCAGCCCGCTCGACGCGCGCTTGTCTTGCGCAGGCAGCGCTCGCGTCGGACACGACCGAACTCAGCCGAAGGCGTCAAGTGGCTAACGAACGGGGTGAAAATCGAAACCGCGTCAAGTTTTTGCGATTTGCACTTTTTAAATTGGGCGTTCCATACTTCATGATATGAAATAGCAGTTATTTATTGACATTACGAATATTTATTTCTTGTTGATACATGATATGGGTAAGATGTCATATATGGGTATAATAATGGCGTTTAAATAAATGTACAAGATTTTAAATCGTAACACACATGCAACGGGTAAATCATTTATTCACTGAATTCACGACAATTTAATTTACATATTTTTACGTGGTTGATAATATTATTTTAATTAGTACACAATTTAAGAAATCTCTATTTTTTAGTCTCGAAGGTCTACCTGTTCATTTTTCATTTGTAATTACGCCCCTGCGAAAAGAGATGAAAATTATATAACTAGTTTATAATCTTAATCTTTATTGCATGAGTACAGGTTTTGAAAACAAGCGACGTTCGCAGCGAGTTTTTCAATTATTTTCAAATGCAATAAAGCAACATTCACGAGTCCCATACGTTATTTTTTGTATAGCAGCACTGCAAACTTATAAGAGAATCAAAGTTAATTTTTAGAAACAACTTTATTGTGACGTCAAGGGATATTTGACGTCTGAAACTAGCGGTCTACATCACATACTTTCTCGCATTATTTCTAAATTTGCAAATTTTCGATAATTAAAAGGTTCAACGAGAATGTGACCCATGCCATTCTTTTGAGAGCACCTTCTTCTTACCATGGAAAAAATCAACGAAAAAATTTGGAGCGGTTTTTGAGAAAAAAATATTACTTTTAAATTGCGTAAATTATGCAAAAATTGCCGGTTTAAAAAATTGTACATGATCTTGTCTCCTCGTATATTCAAAGAGTCGAATGAAAATATGAATGATATTTGAATTATTCAGATGAGATATTTCAGAATTTTGTTTTTCATTGTGCATTCAATTACGCTTGAAAAATAATGTTATATGATTGGATTTCATGAAACCTTAAAAGTTTACTTTTGATATAAAAAAATCTTTATTTTTTCGTCTTGGACGTATTTTAAAATACCAAAATGTAAATAATGAATCACGTATATTTATTAAATATTTTATCTCCTTTTAGTGATGTAATATTCCTTGATTATTCTTCATAGCAGTATGTTTTCTGTGTACAAATACCTCATTCAGAGAAAAATATTGTTTAGCTGACAAAATCAGAAGAAAATGTCCAAACAAATTATTTTCATTTGCAAAACTAAAGACGTGTAAAGAATAAAGGCTACTTTTTTGCTTATCTTCTGCATTTGCTTATCCTCTTGAGGCTAATAATAATAATAATAATAATAATAATAATAATAATAATAATAATAATAATAATAATAATACGAAACGTGGAGGTGTAACAACAATTAATGATTAACAAGGAACATTAATTCGTGGTATCTATGAAGATTGATTCTACATGGTCCCGACTTACATCCAATGAAAGACACTGATTCTTCGAAAATTTCAATATTTTTTAGGCGTCTGCCTTCTACAAAATTGAAGATATTTTTTCTTATACAATCTGTTATTGAAAGACAGATCTAAAAATAAGGCCTCATGCAATTTTTCGAAAATATTATTACTTTTTGTGTAATTTTGTCTTTAAATTGTCTCCTCGTATGTATCAAAATACATTAACACTGCTGGAGCAACAACAGCACACACTTTCTCTCGTTACTGGAAACAGCTACATAATATTCAAGTATTGCATTTTCTGCGCTACTAACACCTCAACTATCACTTGAAAACTTCCAAATTCAAGCAAGAAGCGAGCAACGCACTGTTGTCTGCGCAGCGTTGACAAAACTATGTGCATTCGCTTGGCGAATAATACCATTTCTAGGCAAAAACTCTTATTTCCATCTGTATTTAGATTTCAACATTCAGATTTATTCAGTCAAAAAACAATAAAAACTGTGATGTAGGGGGGAAAAGATTACCTGCGCACGTTTTCTTGAGTTCCAGAATCCCTTCCCGTCATTTTAACTATAAATAGTTGAAAGATGAGTAAAAGTGTAACGTAAATAAATAAAAATAAATTTTAAAAATCGCAAGATTAACAATATTTGAAAAATAGTCATTTTCGTTTCTGAGTTATAGAAAACTTATTTGCATCGGTACCGAATTGCAAGTATGCTTTCTCTGCATTGCTAACGAAATAGCAACTCGCTCTTACCTCTACTCTTATCATTACAAGCAAAAGAAGAGTTCAACAAAACGTGCGCGTAGTGAAGCTACAGAAGCAAAACAAGGGCCCATTTCAGCATTTGCTCAACGGATCAGGGTAACTGGACACAAACCTGATCGAGATGGGACACGGTTAGTCATACTACATCATACACAGTTGATAAATAACTCTAATACTAATAAATTAATTAAATTACTAATATTCTACTATTTGTAATGTTAAGTTAATTTATTGCCGCCTTTGTATATATTTACAGGGCCTCAAACGAAGCGCAGGAAAATAAAACTTTAAAGTGGTATGTTCGTTAGATCGAGCACGGTGAAGTACCGCCAAAAAGTGTAGTATCCAAAAAAAAGCAATTTCTAAAAATGGATTTATTCCAACCACAATCAGTACAGAGGTAGATAAATATAAGCCAGATCCAAACAATTTTCCAGAAAATGTACCGAAGAATGTCCAAGTCATAATTTCCCGGAGAGATGTCCAAAATCGTACCCGTTGTGCCGTTTACTGCTCCAAGAGAGAGAAAGTCCTTAACCGTAGCTGTGTCGTCGCACTTGTTCACAATCCTCTTATCACTTCACAATGTAGGCAGGCGCTTGACTGTCTCTCAGCTCGCGGTTTTTATAGCCCGCTCGGGCTGCGGGTCCGCTGGCCAGCTGTCAGGTACGGGTGCGCCCGTCCGCTCCGGAGCCTGGTCGAGCGTGACGGCGCCGCGGCGTCTGCTATCGCCGCCCTCTCTTGAGTGGCGCCGGAACTTACTTCCGGCGGCACTTTTAAAGGCACACAGTCGGCCACAGCAAAAAGTACTTTAAATGAAAGTAAAAACTTTGTTCTTCAAAACGGTAAGAAACAATTTGGCTCTTACCGGCCTACTTTTTGAAGAAAAAAAGGAAGTTTAAATTAGTACAGGCTCTTATGGAAAAACTTTTGCGGGCATACGTTTCTTTAAGTTATTCAAGACGTTATACGGTTAATGTAGCTTTTCTTTTATTCAATGCGCAGTAATTGTTTTAGGAATCACATAATATTAAATGTAACATACCTCATCGGGCATGCTGAGGAGTAATTTATGAAAAACTGCTGCGAAATACATTGCAAACGGAAGTACTGGCACTCGGCCTAGCCGTTACGCTGTACAAATCATGCACTGTTTCTCTTTGGGCACGAGAAACAATCACGACAAAAAATATGAATTATCAAGTATGCTCCGAATCACTTCTAAAAGGACTTTTAAGTGTTTAGAAACACAAGCGCTCACTAAATAACAGCTGTATCTTATCACTGCAATCATCTCAACGATCAACAACAAAGAGTTTCTCAAATTTTGTTGCGAAATTTTCAATGAAGCTTTGCGAACTGATTGAAAGAAATTCACTACGTGATCAAATGTATCCGGACACATGACTGAAAATGCCTTACCAGTTCTTAGAGCCCTCCATCAGTAATGCTGGAATTCAATAGGGTGTTGGCCCGCCTTAGCCTTGATGGCAGCTTCCACTCTCGCAGGCATACTTTCAATTAGGTGCTGGAAGGTTGCTTGGGGAATGGCAGCCATCCTTCACGGAGAGCTACACTGAAGAGAAGTATCGATGTAGGGCAGTGAGGCTTGGCACGAAGTCTGTTTACAAAACATTCAAAAGTGTTCGATAGGATTCAAGTCAGGACTCAGTGCAGGCCAGACCATTACAGGGATGTTACTGTCGTGTAACCATCATCCACACGCCGTGCAGTATCAACAGGTGCTCGATCGTGTTGAAAGATGCAATCGCCATCCTCGAATTGCTCTTCAACAGTGGGAATCAAGGTGTTTATAACATCAACGTAGGCCTGTGCCGTGATTGTGCCGCACAAAACAACAAGGGGTGCAAGCCCTCTTCATGAATAACACGTCCACGCCATAACACCATTTTGGACCTGTCCGGATACTTTTAATCACATAGTGTACATCAATAAAATGAGAATACAAATTGTAGAAAAGTGAAAGTATAAGAATGTAAAAATAGAATTAATATTGGCATTTTCAATAGAAAATTATAACTAAAATAAAATCAATTGTTTTTCATATCATTCATTCAATTTTTCTCATGGTCCGTAGTTGGTGTGTCACTTGTATATATTTTATTAATTTCAATCAGATAGTATGCAAAAACTACTCGTTTTTTTGAAAACTTGTACATAACCGATTTTGAAAGAGCTAATTTTGTACACCAGACTTCGTCTGGTGCAAAATACTCTATCATGTTTTGTAGTTGTGATTTTTTTGTTGCCATTTTCGAAAAACCGAGCAATATCAGAAATTGGGACTAGTACAGTATATTTTACTATCCCTTATTACATATGTGAAGAAAATTTAAAGAATACATTTGGAGCGGTTTTTTCGAAAACAATAATTGCGTAAATTTAGAGTGCTACCTACGCGAAAACTGCTGTTTCTTTCAAAAACCGCACATGACCTTTTTTAGGGCTAATTTTGTACAACAGACTTTGTATGACGTAAAAAATCTGTATCTTCAATTTTGTAAATTTAAACTTTTTTTTAATCTTTGAAAAATTGGGGATTTCAACGAAAATAAGAACTGCATCATTTTCTTAAATGTCCTTTGCACAGTTCAACAACAAAATTTAAACAACAAATTTTAAAAAAATTGGAAATTTTGACAATGTCCGAAGGATTTCATGTAAAGTACTCCCAATATTAAAATATCGGGTTCAAATTCTAGTGGTCTTCATATAAGCCAGAACGATTAGGGAATATCAGTTTTGGAGAAAACAGGCTGAATGGTTTGTGCGTTAGCACTGTGCTCAGACGGACGGACAAACATACAAACGTTTTGACGTCAATCGATTTGTCGGTATGAAGGACGTACAAAACATGGATTCTGGATACACGATGGGTTAGGGGAATTTTTTTCTTTGTTTGTTTTCGCATCCCAGTCGAGTTATCTAGAACAATAGTGCTCCATTTTTAATATAAAATTCCTGAATCTTAGTGTGATCGAATACACATATGAATTTGAGACACACATGTGGAATGAATAGTGTCCAGTCCCTTTTAAATATTAATGAAGTGAAAAAGACTGACTGCTCTTGACGTGGTAGGTTTAAAAGGGCAAAATAAATGAAATTAGAGACTTCAATGCGAAAGTAAATTATATATTCACGGACAAGAAAGAAAGAATAATGGACTTCCAGTACAAGCAGTACTGCTTTTGATTTATCTGCATCATTAACAGGAGTTTTACCGAAAGGTATAGCACAATACTTCGAGTATTTTTTGTTTTTCAAAAATAATTTATTTCAATCGTAAGTATATATTTTATAATCTACATCGTAATTATTTTGCACCAGACATTTTTGTTGTTGCTTATATTACCTTAAACGATTGGTATCCCTGAGTTTTAAGATTCTAATCCTTCTGAACCCCTTGTGGTTAAGCGCAAACGCCGCCACTGGATCTTGGTAAATATAAAACATATGTATAAAACACCATATTACACGCCCTCATTTCACGGCGCTCGGGGGTTCTCCACGGCTAACTGAACCGCCTATAACTTGGATTTATTTATAAGCGTTTGAAGTAAATCAGATGTTGACGGTTAGATGCAACGAATAGATAACAAAAACTGGAGATAACACTAAATAAAGTCACCAATCGCTCTTTTGCTTCCATTGTTAAATGTGGAGATTTTAACATTGATTTTCTGCTCGAAACTTGCGAGAAAGAGCAGTTTCTCAATTTAATTCATTCCTTCAGTTTAGATATTACAATAAATATACCTAAAAGGATAACACTAAATTAAAGGAAGGCAATCGATCAAATAATAATTAACAAAACCACAACTCGATATGAAATTGAAACAAAAGATTTAGGATTCAGCGATCACGATGCACAAATTTTTACCATTATAAGAAATGCGAACACTGACACTGACACAATAAATAATACACGTATGGGTAGATTATTTACTAAAAGTAAAATAAAATTATTCATCACTTATTTGATGCAAGAGCCATGGGACGCTGTTTACATGACTGTTGATACAAACGATAAATACAATTCTTTTTTTCAACGCTTTCATTTCATTTTAACACTTGCTTTCCTCTTCAAAAAAGAAAATTAAATATTTTACGGAAAAGCAATTCTTGGATAACACAATGAATTTTGAAATCATGTAAAAACAAACGAATTTTTTCTTTCATTTCTAAGCACCATAATGTATCTCAAGGTTTCCTCCTCTACTTCAAAAAATACAAATCATTATTAAGAAAAGTCATACGGCAGGCTAAAATCATGAAACATGACCAGGATATTTTGAACTCAAATAATAAAACAAAAGCAATGTGGTATATAGTAAAAAATTCGTCCAAATCAACTAGAAACCTTGTAGAGAATGTTGTTTTAAAAGATAACGACGTGAACGATCCGGCAACAGTGGCTAGTATCTTTGACCAATACTTTTCGAGAATTACTGCCGATCTCACTAAGGGTCTTCAGCCACAAAATTCAGCATCAGACGTTTCCCCAGAAATTTCAGACACGGTGTTTGGTTTCCGAAACTTCTTCCTATGAAATTCTCAAAATAATCAGTAGACTAAAAAATAAATATTTGGCCGGTTTAAATGAATTTCCTTTTGTTTGTTAAAGGTTTGCGCGCCCGCCATTATACGAGCACACCTGTTAACTCACATATTTAATGTATCCTTATGCACAGAAATTTTCCAGATAGTTTTAAAACAGCTAAGATTAACCACCTTTCAAAAAAGGTAACAAAAATAAAATTCGAAATTATCGGCCAATTTCTCTTTTGTCGTTTTTTTCAAAAATATTAAGGAGACTTTTTTACGTATGAATGGAAACATTTCTTAGCAAACACGACGCGTTTTCAGATTGCCGACATGGGCTTCAAAAATCAAAATCTACGGAAACAGTCATATTTTCTTTTCTTACAAATGTTGCCTCATGCATGGATTAAAACGAAGCACCTATTGGAATATTTTTAGAGCTTTCAAAAGCTTTCCACGTCATCGATCATAACATTTTACATTCAAAATTACCTTCGTATGGAATTTGTGGTGTTGCTCTAAATTGGTTCTTTTCGTACCTCAAACGATTTCAGAGAGGAGAAATACCTTACTGGAATAATGAAACATTATGTACACACCTTTCTGATTCTTTGCCAAAAACATGTGGAGTCCCGCAGGGATCGATTTTAGGTTCTATTCTCTTCCTACTGTACGTAAACGATTTGCTCTCGACAATTAGAAACGGAAGAACAGTTCTCTTTGCGGATGATACAAATATTCTTTGCAATAAAGAAACCGTAAAATGTAAATATCAGATATTTCAAAATGGTTCCGTAATAACAAATTAATAGTAAATGAAAAGAAAACTGTTTCAATGCAGTTCTCCATTTCAAATAACCAGCTCGACACTTCACTGAAAATGAACGGCGTGCCACTGACTGATGTTAAGGTATCCGGTATATGATGTAAGGTATATACTTTTTAGGTCTTTCAATTCAGTCAAACCTTAAATGGAACGTCCACTTAAATGAATTGAACACTAAATTAAGTTCTTTATGCTACGTTGTCAGAATTCTTTCAAATTCAGTCAGACTCCACACTGCTCGTTATTTTGCGAATGTTCATTCCCGCCTGAGACATGTCATAATATTCTAGGGAAATACATCATATACTAGCTTCCAGACTTTTAGATTACAAAAACGAATTGTATGAATAATAAGCAAATCCCACCCACGTGATTCTTGTAAGTCTCTCTTTATTAATCTAGGTATTTTTCCATTACCTTGTCTCTTCATATATGAATCAGTGGATTTTGTCAAAAATGACTTACTTAAGGGCGGGAATATATTTTCAGAAACCGCCGTTGTCTATAACTACAACACTCGACGTAGTAATCATATTCATCAGGTAACAGTATCTACAGCGCACTACAAAAAATTCACATATAATGCATGTACATTATTTTTCAACACCTTGCCAGATGACATTAAACGATTAAATTCGATACAAAAGTTTACTTCCCAAGTAAAATATTTTCTGCTGCACAACTGTTTCTATACAATTATCGAGCATCCAGAAGGAAAGTAATATTAATTTTAACAAAGACATTTAATGCATATGTATATATATATATATATATATATATATATATATATATATATATATATATATATATTGTGGCGAAATGGGATTATACAACCCCATAACACCACAGTTTCGCCGGCATAAACGTTCACAAGCAGCGAGAAGAGCGGCCGAAAACCAGAGTACAGGCGCAGCCTGGTATCCGTTGCTCGTACTAGTCGCCGCGAGCTATCAAGCCACGTTTTTGCTGGTGGAAGGCACAAGTAGGAGAAATAATCCCCACCACGCCGAATTTCCCCAGGCGAACGCCAATAAATATGCAAACGCGGAAGCGGGAGGTCTCTTTGTCGCCATTTCGCCTGGAGTCAACATCTCTTCTGCTAGCACGCGTCGGGTCAGCAGTTCTTCATGTAAGGCACCGCTTGGCAAGTGTGCAGATTTTATCAGAGCGTTAGATTAGTTAGAAATTGCCGCAACTACTGTTTAGAATAGGAGTGTACGGCGTTGAGAAACGTCTAGCTAGTCATCCGCGCAGTAGTCAGGAATTAGCGAAATATTCTTCTATTAACTAATGCGGGAAGTAAAAGTGTGCCCGTTCTCAGGAAAGCTCTGAAAGTTCTTGATTAACAGAATAAAGTTAGGAACGAGCGAAGTACTTGCACTGGCAGTTAGGGAAGTGCAAGGGACATTTTCTGTAAATTGGGCGTAATCGAAGGCGGTAGCAGCCGTGGGAGGAGAAGAAACCGGTTAGTGGAAACGGAAGAATACGCGGGTCGACCGGGAGAAGACGACGACCGAGAAAAAGGACGCAAGAGGACGGCGAGAGCAACGCAGAACTTCGGAATCGAGCAACGCGGTGCGGAGCGCAGCACGCTGTTTCAAGGTTGAAAGACGGACAGTTTCGAGGTAACCTGTAGAACTGAAATTAGGTCAAGTTCACGTCGGCAGGGAAAGAATAGTTTCAGAAGTGTTAAAATTTGAGGACACGGGTGTTAATAATTTGTAGCTTGGGAGTGGAAGATTTAATGCGTTATTGCTTGCCTTTAACCATTCTATTGTAGCAGCCATTATTCTGTTACCAGCACTTATAATTTAAAGATAAATTGAGAGTAGTGCGCTTGCCCACAGGTTAATTATTGTATGTAAAATTTTGAAAAGGCAAGAGATTGTAAATTAGGTTTAGTTTCACATGCAATTGTAATTAGAATAATTTAAATTTAGACGCAGTGAATTTTCAAAGGGAATTCCCAGTACTGGTCAAAGAAATTGCTTCAGAAAATCAGTTCTGAACAAAATTAAGTGTTCATTTGTTGAATAGGCTGTCAAAGTTGCTTATTTGTGTTTATTTAATCATTTTTGGAAGTGTAATTCTATGTGTGATTCGTTTTTCGTTGTTATCAATTCATGCCACAGAATTTTGAGTGAATTATATGCTCGTTTATGTGTGATTTGTGTGACTTTTATTGTGTCAAGGGTTCAGACCTTTCTCGTACCCCAAAGATCCTGCTTCCTGAGATTCTAAGCTCGCTTCACGAGCATAATATCTTAACGACTTGCTTACAGTGCATGCTGGCTGTGTCTGTCAGAAGGTACAAGTGTGTACGATAGGTAAGGCGGTTAGAATATATATATATATATATATATATATATATATATATATATATATATATATATATTCTAACCTAATATATATTCTAATCTATTATATATATATATATATATATATATATATATATATATATATATATATATTCTAACCGCCTTACCTATCGTACACACTTGTACCTTCTGACAGACACAGCCAGCATGCACTGTAAGCAAGTCGTTAAGATATTATGCTCGTGAAGCGAGCTTAGAATCTCAGGAAGCAGGATCTTTGGGGTACGAGAAAGGTCTGAACCCTTGACACAATAAAAGTCACACAAATCACACATAAACGAGCATATAATTCACTCAAAATTCTGTGGCATGAATTGATAACAACGAAAAACAAATCACACATAGAATTACACTTCCAAAAATGATTAAATAAACACAAATAAGCAACTTTGACAGCCTATTCAACAAATGAACACTTAATTTTGTTCAGAACTAATTTTCTGAAGCAATTTCTTTGACCAGTACTGGGAATTCCCTTTGAAAATTCACTACGTCTAAATTTAAATTATTCTAATTACAATTGCATGTGAAACTAAACCTAATTTACAATCTCTTGCCTTTTCAAAATTTTACATACAATAATTAACCTGTGGGCAAGCGCACTACTCTCAATTTATCTTTAAATTATAAGTGCTGGTAACAGAATAATGGCTGCTACAATAGAATGGTTAAAGGCAAGCAATAACGCATTAAATCTCCCACTCCCAAGCTACAAATTGTTAACATCCGTGTCCTCAATTTTTAACACTTCTGAAACTGTTCTTTCCCTACCGACGTGAACTTGACCTAATTTCTGGTTCTACAGGTTACCTCGAAACTGTCCGTCTTTCAACCTTGAAACAGCGTGCTGCGTTCCAGACCGCGTTGCTCGATTCCGAAGTTCTGCGTTGCCTTCGACGTCCTCTTGCGTCCTTTCCTCAGTCGTAGTCTTCTCCCGGTCGACCCGCGTATTCTTCCGTTTCCACTAATCGGTTTCTTCTCCTCCCACGGCTGCTACCGCCTTCGATTACGCCCAATTTGCAGAAAATGTCCCTTGCACTTCCCTAACTGCCAGTGCAAGTACTTCGCTCGTTCCTAACTTTTATTCTGTTAATCAAGAACTTTCAGAGCTTTCCTGAGAACGGGCACACTTTTACTTCCCGTATTAGTTAATAGAAGAATATTTCTCTAATTCCTGACTACTGCGCGGATGACTAGCTAGACGTTTTTGCAACGCCGTACACTCCTATTCTAAACAGTCGTTGCGGCAATTTCTAACTAATCTAACGCTCTGATAAAATCTGCACACTTGCCAAGCGGTGCCTTACATGAAGAACTGCTGACCCGACGCGTGCTAGCAGAAGAGATGTTGACTCCAGGCGAGATGGCGACAAAAGAGAGCTCCCGCTTCCGCGTTTGCGTATTTATTGGCGTTCGCCTGGGGAAATTCGGCGTGGTGGTTATTATTTCTCCTACTTGTGCCTTCCACCAGCAAAAACGTGGCTTGATAGTTCGCGGCGACTAGTACGAGCAACGGATACCAGGCTGCGCGTTTTGCTACTCTGGTTTTCGGCCGCTCTTTTCGCTGCCTGCGAACGTTTATGGCGACGAAACGGTGGTGTAATGGGGTTGTATAATCCCATTTCGCCACATTGCCCCCTCCTTCTCTTCTTAAGATTTTTTTCGGCGGCGAAATAAAATCTTAAGTTGCTTCTGCCGCTTTCCTTACTTCTGCTGCTTTCCCTACTTCTTCCGCTTTCGTTACTACTTTCGCTTTTCTCACTTCTTCCGCCATTTTCCTTGCTTCTTTTACCGCTTTCCTCTCTTCTACCGCTTTTCTTACTACTTCCGCTTTTATTACTTCTGCCGTTTTCCTTGCTTCGACCGCTTTCCTCGCTTCTACCGCTTTCCTTACTCCTGCTACCGCTTTCCTTACTTGTTCTTTCCTTACTTCTTCCACAAGAATTGAGTTGATGTTCACCGTAATCGCTTTCCAAATTATTCCCTCTCGGATCATCTCGTTCATTACTTCTTTCACTTCGTCATGGTAGGCTATGGGGATAGGATAACCCTTCGCTTTAAATGGTCGCGAGTCCGTCAGCTCGATCCGAAACTCATACCCCTTTACCGGTTCGTTGTGATTTCTGAAGACATCTTTGACGCTTATCAACATTTCGTACAATGCACTTTTATGATCAACCCTCAACTTTTCTTGCTCCATTATTTTCTTCCTTATTTCTTCCTTTATTTCATTCTCCTCCATTTGTGCGCTACACATTTCGATTTCTGCGAATTCTTCTGATTCGTCTCCCTCATCTACATGTGCATTTCGCGCCTCTGAATTTTCATCTTCCTCCCAAACATTTTCTCCGTTGATCAAAACTTGCTTTTCTCCTATGTCGATAATAGCGCCATGTTCCGCCAAAAAAATCCACACCGATAATTAATGGGTAAATTAATTTCTTCACCACCAAACAAATTATATCAAACATTTTTCCTCTAATTGTTACTTCTACCATCACTTGTTTCCCCACTGGATGAGATTTCCGCCCCCATGCATCTACCATTCGAGTATTATTGGTTGGTAATTCCAAGACGTTTATTTTCTTGCTTACTAGCTCTTCATATAACTCTTCCGATATCACAGATTTAATTGATCCGGTGTCTACCAATGCCTTACTATGCACACCAGCGCAACTAATTTCAATTACGGGACATTTCTCCCCTTTTCTCGGCTTCCAATTCTCCCATAAATTTTCTCCATTATTCGTAATTCGGTTTGCAGTTATAGGGATCGCGTGTTTGTCATAATATTTGTTCGATTTGGGACCCCTTTTCAACTCGAACTTGGCGTGTTTCCCGGTCCCGTTCGATTCCTAGCGATTTCATGTCGCGGACTCCGTGACCTCGCCCGCTGCAAGCTGTTCACGTTCCTGCTCGTACCTGCTCGCTCGTCGTCGTGACCTTGGCCGCGCATTTCTACACCAGCTGATTCGCCATTTCTTTGCGCTCCGTCCGGCCTATGCTGTCGAGATCCACCTTGACTTTTGCCCCCTCCTTTCTTCGACGATGAAACTACCGTGTCTTGAATAACTTGCATAGCGTTGATATTTGATTTCGTCGTCTTCGGAGTTTGGTTCATATTTTCAAACGTCAAATCATAATTGCCTAACAAAATCTGAAATTTTTCTACATCCTTTACATCAACGCTGCGTAACAAATTCTGGATGCTTAGCGGAAAATGTCTTGTGAGAATGCAAATTATTTCTTCGTCCGCTACGGGAGGAGAGCACATTTTCAATGCTGCTATTTTTCGTGCCGCGTAGTCTCGCATGGTTCCGCTAGAAGTACGGTAATAGCCACTCATTAACGAAATTTTGAAATTCATCTGCTGTTCCTTTCCCCAGTAACGGTCTAGGAACCTCACTACAAATTCGTCAAATGAATTTGGCATTGGGCATAACGTTTCTAGCCACGCTTTTGCATTGCCTTCTAACGCTTGATGCAATAATAAAGTTTTATGTGCTTCGCGGACATTCGAAAGCACGAAAAAGCTCTGCAACGATTTAATAAAAGCGTTCGGATTCTCGTTTGGATGACCTGAGAATCTAAGCGATGCTGGTATATTAATATTGCTTCCCCGGCATGCTCCCCCTCCTTCTACTTTACTTTCCGCTATTTCCCGCAGTTCCTGAATCTTACGTTCTTGTTCTTCAAATTGTCGCTTCGTATCTGCACTACTTTCGGTAATCTTGCCGCGAACTTCTTGGACTTCCTCTTGTATTTGTCCGAAGCGTGCCCTATTCTCTTCATCTTTCTTTTCGATTTCCGTAGACATCGAATCAATTCTCGCTCCGACTTCTGCGTGCTTTTCCTCAATTAACTGAGTGCATGTTGCTACTTGCACCGCGATCTCTCCCCGAAGCTCGTCGCATTTAACAACTACTTCCGACATTATAGATTGTTGGAACTGCTCAAATTTTTCATTGAAAACCTTGGTCTGGTCGTCAATTTTCTCGGCTAATTTTTGCGACTGTTCTTTGGTTTCTAATGCTAATTTTTGCGACTCGTCCTTAATTTCAGCTAATTTCTGCGATTGTTCTTTGATTTCGACTGCTAATTTTTCAGACTGTTCTTTAGTTTCTACTGCTAATTTTTGCACTAGCTCCTCTGATTTTCGCGACTGTTCTTTGATTTCTGCCGCTAATTTTTCCCCCTGCTCCTCTGTCTTTCGCGACTGTTCTTTGATGTCGTCGGATATTTTTTTCATTTGCTCGTCAGTTTTTCGCCCTTGATTTTCTACTTGTATTCCGATGTGTCGCGCAAAATTCCCTAACAATGCCTGCATTAATGTTTGCATCGTATGTTCTTGTGTGCGTTGCGACGGTTGTTCTGGCGTAGTCTCTGCTGACTCGGTGCGATCCGCGGTCGGCTCACGTACTTCCTCTACCTCGTGCAACCCTAAATTTTCCATCCTACGAAGTACCTCGTCCCCCGCGTCGCCCTCACTGTCCTCGTCACTCCTAATCTGCCTCGGTTCCCTATATTCCTGACTGCCTGCCATTCTAATGCTTTGCGTTTGCCTTTTACCTTTCTAATACAAAATGCACTTCCCTTCCAAAATCACAATACAATGCACTATTCAACACTTCACTATACACAGAAAAAAAAACACTTGCTGAAAAGAAAACACAGTACACAGCCTAGTAAATACCACAAAATGCTCGTTTATTGTGTCTAGGGTTCACCTTTGCTTGCTCGATTTCAATCGATCGCTGCCGCACGTAATGGGCGCCAAAATATCTAACCGCCTTACCTATCGTACACACTTGTACCTTCTGACAGACACAGCCAGCATGCACTGTAAGCAAGTCGTTAAGATATTATGCTCGTGAAGCGAGCTTAGAATCTCAGGAAGCAGGATCTTTGGGGTACGAGAAAGGTCTGAACCCTTGACACAATAAAAGTCACACAAATCACACATAAACGAGCATATAATTCACTCAAAATTCTGTGGCATGAATTGATAACAACGAAAAACAAATCACACATAGAATTACACTTCCAAAAATGATTAAATAAACACAAATAAGCAACTTTGACAGCCTATTCAACAAATGAACACTTAATTTTGTTCAGAACTAATTTTCTGAAGCAATTTCTTTGACCAGTACTGGGAATTCCCTTTGAAAATTCACTACGTCTAAATTTAAATTATTCTAATTACAATTGCATGTGAAACTAAACCTAATTTACAATCTCTTGCCTTTTCAAAATTTTACATACAATAATTAACCTGTGGGCAAGCGCACTACTCTCAATTTATCTTTAAATTATAAGTGCTGGTAACAGAATAATGGCTGCTACAATAGAATGGTTAAAGGCAAGCAATAACGCATTAAATCTCCCACTCCCAAGCTACAAATTGTTAACATCCGTGTCCTCAATTTTTAACACTTCTGAAACTGTTCTTTCCCTACCGACGTGAACTTGACCTAATTTCTGGTTCTACAGGTTACCTCGAAACTGTCCGTCTTTCAACCTTGAAACAGCGTGCTGCGTTCCAGACCGCGTTGCTCGATTCCGAAGTTCTGCGTTGCCTTCGACGTCCTCTTGCGTCCTTTCCTCAGTCGTAGTCTTCTCCCGGTCGACCCGCGTATTCTTCCGTTTCCACTAATCGGTTTCTTCTCCTCCCACGGCTGCTACCGCCTTCGATTACGCCCAATTTGCAGAAAATGTCCCTTGCACTTCCCTAACTGCCAGTGCAAGTACTTCGCTCGTTCCTAACTTTTATTCTGTTAATCAAGAACTTTCAGAGCTTTCCTGAGAACGGGCACACTTTTACTTCCCGTATTAGTTAATAGAAGAATATTTCTCTAATTCCTGACTACTGCGCGGATGACTAGCTAGACGTTTTTGCAACGCCGTACACTCCTATTCTAAACAGTCGTTGCGGCAATTTCTAACTAATCTAACGCTCTGATAAAATCTGCACACTTGCCAAGCGGTGCCTTACATGAAGAACTGCTGACCCGACGCGTGCTAGCAGAAGAGATGTTGACTCCAGGCGAGATGGCGACAAAAGAGAGCTCCCGCTTCCGCGTTTGCGTATTTATTGGCGTTCGCCTGGGGAAATTCGGCGTGGTGGAGATTATTTCTCCTACTTGTGCCTTCCACCAGCAAAAACGTGGCTTGATAGTTCGCGGCGACTAGTACGAGCAACGGATACCAGGCTGCGCGTTTTGCTACTCTGGTTTTCGGCCGCTCTTTTCGCTGCCTGCGAACGTTTATGGCGACGAAACGGTGGTGTAATGGGGTTGTATAATCCCATTTCGCCACAATATATATATATATATATATATATATATATATATATATATATATATAATTTGGTTTGTATAATTGTAAAGAATCTGTAACACGTATTGTACTCCAGCTTCTGGGTCAATGCCCCCATCACGATCAAGTTTTCGTCCACTTTCCTTGATCCTCGAGAAATGCTGAGATGGCCCCTTGTTTTGCTTCTGGACATAAATGTAACTTCAAATTAACTTCTCCCTATAGCAGGTCACACACAGTTTTTAACGGTTTTTGACGTAAATAAATAAATAGGCAGGGGCGGATTAATATTTTTGCCGCCTGTAGGCACATCAAATTTGCCGCCCCCTTAAAATTAATGTTACATTTCAAATTGTAACGCTTCAGTAACAATTCCTCATTAATTCAAACGTTTTAACTTTAATAGTAGCATTAAATTTTGCACATTGTTCTCTTGAATTAAATAATTTTTTTGGATTAGCTAATTTTGGATATAAACTGTATCTTCATAGCAAGTAACCTTCAACATTATTAACGTTTCAACACTGAAACGTTAACATTAAAAGGAAACTAAAACATGACAACTAGAATTGCAACATGTTTTCTTTCGTCAACGGGCCTTAGTTTCAGATTCATATACTTCTGAAATCATAAGGTATACTCTAATGAAGTAGACAAATAAATAGCTTGTATTAAATATTAATATGATATTTTTAAAATAAAAATATGATTTATGCTGTTATAGTTTTAGAGAACCTAAATTTGTTTTAGAAAATATCAAGAAAATTTGGAGCCTTTGAAAATTTGCCGCCCTTGATAATTTGCCGCCGTAGGCACGTGCCTACTGTGCCTATGCGTAAATCCACCTCTGTAAATAGATGAAACAATCTGTGAAAACGAACAGATGATTTCGCTTTGCAAATAAGATGTGGAAATGAAGAGTAATACGTGTAAAAAGCGAGAAGTTTTGATGAATATAGCAATTTTACATTTAATTATTATACACTGAAGAGCAAAAAAACTGATACACCTGCCGAATATCGTGTAGGACCCCCGCGAGTCCGTAGAAGAGCTGCAACACGACGTGGCATGAACTCGACAAATATCTGAAGTAGTGCTGGAGGTAATTGACACCTTGAACCCTGCAGGGCTGCCCATAAACTCGTAGGAGCACGAGGGGGTAGAGATTTCTTCTGAACAGCACGTTATAAGGTATCCCAGATATGCTCAATAATATAAACGTAACCTTTTAATATGTTTTGAAGAAATCCCCATCTGCCATATTACACTTCTGTGCTCTGCTGTATAAGTTGTGGAAACAACTTTTAAAGTCCTCTTTCGGAAGGCTCTTCAATGTTGACGTCACGTTCTTCTTGATGTCTTCAACATTCACAAAGCGTGTTCCTTTGATCACATTTTTGTGTCTGGGAAACAAAAAGAAGTCTGCGTCCGTTTTCGACAGAATGGGAGTTGGTTTCTGTTGCATGACAACGCACGCTCCGACATTGCGTCGCCAGTGAAGAGGTTTTTGGTTAAGCATGAGGTAGTGGAGCTGTACCATCCGTCATACTCTCCTGACTTGGTCCCCGCAGACTTTTTTCTGTTTCCCACTCAAAACTGTGATCAAAGGAACACGTTTTTCACATCATCTGTTCTGGTGTTATTGGAGCAGTCCTGGATATTAATAGCCACACTTGTATATTATTCATGGTTATGCAATATTTTCTGTGGTAACTTTTCTACAGATCTCTGCAATGTAATCGCGCGGGTTTTGCTAGTTGTACGTACGTACTACATGAACTCGTACATGTACATGTACTCATACGTACTACATGAACCTGCGAAAGTGTTTCCAAACAATTTTTTACATCGCTCTGAGGTACTTAAGATTCAGCACGCCATTTACTTTATCTCTATCCAATCAGCGTCACAAATTAATTCAACCTTCCCAACACTTTAAAAACAAATTTGAACATTTGCATTAACATTTTTCAAAACTTCATAGATTTTCATTTTACATTATTTAAAGATATCGATTTAAAAGCAGATTTCATTAAGAAACTTGTGGTGCTACAGAATGGCACAGACTTCGAAGTAATGTTTTCTAATTTCCTTGGTGTGTGCTAGCTTTACGATCTTGCCCCCATCCTCCCTCGCTGCCCTATCCATTGCTACCCTAAATACACTTTTGCAATTTTCTCAATTTTCGGTTCCTTAGTGGTACATTCAAAATATTACTTTTAAAATATTAAAGCAGAGTAAAACATCGTCTCTTATGGAAATTTGCGTTGAAAAATAAGACCGTTTTTAGGGGGGGGAAATCGTTTAAGTTCTTGTGTATGCGGAATTTGAAACTCTTTTTCACAGGAACCTTTTGTGATCTGGAAAAACTTTATTTGAAGCCATTTGATGAACGTTCTCTTACAATTACAATAATGAATTCAAGTCGCTGGAGAAGTCCATATTAACGGGGTGAGAGATTTCAAAACAATTTGTGTACTGTTTGAAAAAAAAAAGAGAATACAGCAAGATTAATTCCATTTCATCATAAACAGTGCAATAAGAACTATCCGTACGAAAAGTTTGAAGAAAAAAATTGAGCTTTTTTTTAAAAAAATGTCGTTTAAGCGCTTCTGAAAATGCAAAATTTTGAGCTCCTTTTCACAGAAAACTATTGAGTTTTCAAGAAACTTTATTAGACGTCATTTAGAGCGCATGTACTCATAAACATAATAATGTTAACAAATCGCTGTTAATGTAACAACATGGATTTCCCTTTTTACTTTCCATATACTAACGTATATACGGAGAAATATAGTACGTAATATAGGGAAAGTTATGTGGTGCTGCGGAAAATCGATTTCGAGATTTGAACGGAAATACGCATTTTGCGGTTTCCTGATACCGAAAAAGTGTTATTTTTCAGAACGTTCGCCCGTCCGTCTGTTTTATGTGAACACCACTGGCGTAGGATTTTTTCAAACTTGAAGATACCCCTGTCCATTTGGCCTGAATCGAAGTTCTGCGATTTTGAAAATCATTCATTAGGTTTTGGAGGTACTGTACATGAAACCTCGGGGACATTTTCAAAATTTTCTCAAAAATGGTTCCAAACTTTTTCTTTAAATTTCTTCCATGAATATAGTCGGAAACTCTTATACAAGTGGCATATGTTCCAATATCACGGTTAACACTGAATTTTCGAAAATTTAAAGTTTGAATTTTTTTCGGGGTCTTCTTACAACTACAAAATTAAAGATAGTGAGTTTTCCTTGAAATGAAATTTGTCGTCCATAAGTTGTTCTTTCATTAAGGTCATGTGCACTTTTTTGAAAATTTTAGTAGTTTTCGCGCAATATTGAGTGAAATGTGTGCAATTTTAAACAATTACAAAAACAAGATTTTCTCAAAAACGGTCCATTTTTTTCTTTAAACCTATGATATGGATTATGCTAAATGCACTCTACAAGATGACATAAAAGCCACATTGCTCTATTCTTTTGTTTTTTTCAAAATTACAAAAATTTTTACGTCTCTCGCGTCGTTAATATTTACATTAGCGGCGATTTGTTCACATTATTATATTTGTGGGTACCAGTGGTTTAAATAATGTCACAAAGTTTCTCGAAAACACCCTTTTCTGTGACAACTAGCTCAGGATTTCGAATTTTCAGAAACGCTCAAACGCCATTTTCTCAAAAAACGACTCCACATTTCTTCTTCAAACTTTTCGAACGGATAGCACTAATTGCACTCTTCAATATGTCAATGTTCATTTTTTTATTTTTAACGATGTTGATTTTGACACTTGTTTTATAAGTAAATTGGTTACCTGAATCCAATAATGGCCTTACTTTTGTTCTATCACATCACAATTTTTAATCATTTCAGTAATTAGGATCAAAAATATATTAAAAAAACACACATTATCTTCAACGAGTTCGAAATGCAAATATATATTATTCATGATAGTTGATTATGTCAGTTCATTTTGCATGGTTTTGTAACTGAACACGGCCACATGGCAGTACATTACAGTGTTATATTCATACACCTATGATTTTTATCACGTATTCATGCTTATAATAGCAGATTGTGAAAAAGTTAAATCAACTAGTCTTGACTAAGCTAGTTGAATGCATCTCAAGCTTTGCGGGGGGTGAATATGGTATATGCCTCCTAGTCTCTTGGCATCATTCTAGGTCGCCAATATCTTAACAGACAATGCAAAGGGACATAATAAAGTACATTTATGTATCACCTACATAGTTCATAGTTGGTACTGAGCTGTCTGTTATTAAGACAACACTCAATCGTGTTGATGAACTGAACAATTTCTTCAGTGGGAGAGGTTTGTTGCTTCATGCCAATAAATAAAAACAAATTTCACATTTGAACATACTCATTCAAATATTTTTATTTTACTTTGCTTACAAGAGACATCTTACTTTTGTGGTTTTCATTTCCAGGTGCATGTAGAAGAAATTATTTCCACTATAAATATATGTTTATACACAGGTATATACTTATATAAACGTCATTTTATATTAACATGTTCCCATATTAACAAAAATTTGGCATATTTAATTTCTTTTTTTGACATTTGTTCACAAATACTCCTGGGCTAAATAATTCTAATCATATGTCTATAATTCATCCTCATATATATATATATATATTTTTATGTACATCAACATCCCATACATTTAAAATCTTATCACTACAAAAATTAACACTACATATCACAGTTTTAACACTTTGTGTACAATTTACAATTTCATACCAAACCATATATCAATAGGAAACCTGCACAGCTTCAATTTTGTGCGGGACAGGGGCTCAAATCTCCAACGCACTATTTTATTTCAGTGTACCAAAGTCATTATGGCCTTCATAATTGATGCTGAGCAAAGAAACACCACAACAATAGCCGATGTTAATTCAGCTTTCACATGAACTCTCAAATCTATCCATAAAATAAAGATATTTTCATTTTCTCCCCCATGGAATATCCATGGAATGATTATGGTTCTAAATCTGAATAAAAAACTGCTCAAATGGTGACTGCACAACAATTCTGCAAGAAATTTCAGATAATTAATTTCAAAAAGTATACAATTACGTTACAATAATTCCTTTACATAACTGAATTCGGGCAATTGTAATCTTGTTTGTTGGAATGAACACACATCTAAATGAAGACCAATGTGTGTAAAATACAATATGCTAAGCTTTAAACTTTAGAAAATGAAATATAATTCAAGCACCTCATCATTTTACAAAACATGTTTACTTTGTTGTATCACAGGTAACAAGATTACATCATTACTAGGAGTTGCTGGCATGAAACTATTAGAGTCAAAACCACTCTAATCTAGATATAGTATCTCTCAGGTTCTAGAAATTAATATTACATTGTAATTTAATAATAAATAATCAAATATTCTTTTCATGATTTCATGTAAACCACTGGTCTCCCATCAGCATCACAATCCTCCCAATGTACGTTTGTCGCACAATATTAAATCAGTAATATTCAATGTGGCACTAACTACTATAACTTGTACTAGTCACTATACTAATGTAGCTAACAAATGAGTAGTCATATTATGGAATAGTTACTAAATACTGGCTCCTGCTATTTACAGTTTTCATGAACAAAAATGTTGAGATAGAGTTATTGTAGGATAATTTGTTCACATAAGTGAACAACTAAATAGATTTGCATTTTCACATGACGATATAAACACCGGCACAAGCAAATCATGTAATGCACATTTTCTAGAAAAACAACTGGCTACCCATTCCAAATTCTGAAGCTACTTGTTGATACATCAGTCACTGCCCTAGGCTAAACAGTAATTGTCAATTGTTATTGTTGCACAACAACCATTATCCAAAAACTATTAAAATATGAACATTACTGTTGATACAAAAATATGAAGTATCTTTCTCAATTACATGAAAGGAGATCTGATATATGAAACCACCCTTTGGGTATCACATACAAAGACTTGATGTAAAAAGCTTAATATAAAAATGGCTAAAACCAGGGACTTTACAACATCACTGCACATATGATGACATTAACAAATAACAGCTGCAGGTTTAAAATTAGGGCAAATGTTTAGCATTTATGATAGTCCTTTTCATCCTATAAATTCATCAGCACTACAAACATCTACATATAATGCACACTCAAGACTTCCTATATGTGAGGCTGGACAAACTGTGCACTAAGACATACAAAAATATTTTATTGGATTGCATCTGTTATCTTAAAATATTCTCTGCCCAGGTGTGGTTTCAAAATATGCTTTCAAACATTATTTTCAGAGAAGTAAATTCTTTTCATCAGTCAGATATTATAAAAGCACCTAAGGCAACAATAAATGGAAGGAAAAGAAAAATTATAATTTTCAAAATATTCTCTTATTGTGTGGGATTTAGGAAACTTATTAATTCTCAAGTAATGCTGCCAAATTCAAATCTACCATAAGATTGTTTTCTAGAACTTAGTATTTCAATAACCAAGACAGATGCAGACCATAATACAGTAATAATGCAGGAATGAGTATAGTAAAACACCCTATCAGAAAAAACATTAAAAAGCTCTCCCTTTGCATTAACTAATAATTTAACATTATCTTAAATGACTAGTTTTGTTTATAATCTATTTTCTTACTGAAAATGTCAACAAGAACATCTACGTTTCCACAACAGCACTAATGGCTTTCTGGCTCCATAAGTAAAAAAATATTAATACATTCATTTCTAAAAAAAAAAACCACATGATTTGGTGGAATGAATCAATATGCATTTAAAACACAAAATACAAGTTGTATTTTTTAAATTGCATATAAATGATGCTGTCTGTGCAGATTTAAGATAGCAAATGCAATTCCTTACGAATTTCATTAACAAAAGTACTCACCACTAAATCCTATATACAATCTATGGCCTTGTAGAGAAACCTTTGATCCTTGGCTTTAGCCCCTGCTCCGCACTATTCACCAAGTGATTTGGACCCCATCTACTATCAACAGCACATACAAACTGTCTTTCTCAAAGCTATGATACACGGATGGCTATTGTACTCATTAACTACAAATTTATACATCCAGGATTTATGACATGGCCTTTTCCTTTAGGGCCAGTCTCTTTCCTGCTACTTTCTATACAGGACATTACTCCAATACATTCTACACTAATGTTTCATACCTTCAAATTCTACTAGATGTTTGTATATATGTATGTCTGAAAAGTTTGTCCACACAAACTCATGATCTTAGATTATATATGTTTATATTCATAGTCTTACTGGTAAAACTGAAAATCTCTCATCTACTAACATTATTTTCTTTTACCAGGAAGACTAATTTAACACTATACAGCAATTCAATACATTGTCAAAGAATAATCTAATCTTCTGACATGAGACAATACAATCAGGCCAATGCTACATGGCATGCAGCAATCGCATAAAATATTTGTAAACACAGAACAAAAGTAAGCTGGCATTTCTGCCTTTTATTTCACTGTAATATTTAAAACTTCAGCATTGATCCACATACAACACTACAGAAACAACATTACACCATGCAGCAACCAGCTATTGAAATTCTGTTTATATTAAGGGTTCTCCAGAGATCACAGTAAGGCAACAAGACTTGACTAGCCACTTCAGTCTTGACAAAAGCAGTTGCTCGAGGGCTACTTTTAAAGTGTAACATGAAAACTGAGGAGAGACCCATTTGTAGTTGCAGTATACAGCATAAAATTTGCACAGCACAATACAAGCACCCAACACAGTGGCAGCATGCCTGCAGCAATGCTTTACACACTGACTACCTATCAGAGTCATCATGAACATCATCCAGAGGTCAGAGAGAGATAAGCAGTGCTCTAAATCTTGAATAATAATTTCTGCTTCTTATGTGGTTAAATGTGATAGATATTCTATAAAAGTTTACGTACACTGCTAAGATCTTCCTCTGACTACTGGAAAATGCATTTTATTTCCAATAATGCTGCAAGAAGACAGTAATGTGTCAATGAAAGTTTAGCATGCAGCAGTATTCTTGAAATTGACATCTACATTTTAAAGAAAGGATGTCAAAAGAGAGGCACACACTGTTTCGTTTCCATGTAAAGCACTTAAATCGCTCATGCCTGAGCTTCATGAAAGATCACTATTACATTTCCAAACATAAGATCCTTTTGGAGATATCCCCAAAACAACAAAACCGAAATATTAGATGATTTATTAATAACTTGGGCTTACAGAAACTCTAAAATTGCCAAGAAACTTCATTTAAGGATGATGTTAACGATCATTGTTAATTTTCCTGTAAACAGCATAAAAATTCATTAGTCTATAAGGAGTGAAAAAAAAAGAAAAAAAAAAAAAAAAAAAAAGAAAAAAAAAAAAAAACTGTTTTCTGTAATTTTCTATTACTGGTTTCACTTCTGTCACAACTTTGCAACTTTTACTAGACATGGTCTCATTAAGGCAAATTTCTACAGATACAACTTTACCATGTTGAAAAAGGACTGTACACATTTTGCAAAACATTTCACATTAAACCATTTCACTATCAACAAATAGACCAACTCATTGGGGCAGGTTCTTCCAATAACTCTCAATCATATATGACCTGATCTAGCAACAGTCAAATTACTGCACTAATAATGTGCAACAATGTGATCATCTTCTCAGTGGTTTTAGAATGCACATTTTAAGTGTGAAACATTAAACATTACTTTGTGTGGTGGTTTAACTAAAGTATTCTTTACCCACAATCTAATTTTAAAACTGTCAAAGTATTTACTTATTTAACCATACAGTGTTTGCTTGGGCAGCACTAAGCATTCTTGGGTTCTCGAATTAAAAATTCGCTTATATTCTGCATAGGAATCAATTACCTCATTGAGTCGTAGTAGTAACAAATTTTGCCATTAGAAACTGATAGAAACTTGAGTGAATTGTGTGCAATGGATCACTTTGAGTTCTTTGGCTTATTAGCACTAGATGGTACTTAGCCAATAAACAGCAGCCATTTAACCATCCAATGATCACACGTGTAGATTGTGTGTGTTACCAAAAAGGTAGGTATACAACATAGTATTTATTGTTCGTGCATTTGAAATCAACTGACCCTTTGAAGAGAAAAACCGAGTTTTCACATGTACTTTTTTTAACGCAACAAAATTACTCACAATTAAAAATGTTTAATTTGTTTTTGCAGAGAACAATTCATTACGATCTATGCAATGGCTGGTTCGTGGAACTTTTGGGAGGTGTAGGTCACTGATGTAGACGATATGGCTGTAATCTAAAAATATGCAACAAGTACTTCTGAGATTATTGTTACCTACCAAATTTGTTCACATGAAACTCTTTCTATTATTTTATCACATTAATAATCATTTCAAAGATCTATGAAATTATTGTACTGTGATGAAATGTGATTTCTGTTTTAGTAAAATGACAGTCTTAAATCAATTGTAATACAATACTTGTTATTATTTAGTTAGAAAAAGAAAAAAAATATTTTGCAAAAATCCACAAGTGCTCATGTAACACCAAAAGATGCAAACACCAAAGTTAAGAACATTATAAACAGAGGACACAACATTTCAAGATTCAACAAGAAATTTTAAGACATAATTTGATGTAGAGAAAGACATGTTCAGGGATCTTTTTAGTTCTCAAGCTAATGTGACAGAATTACAGAGATTATAATCAAAATTGCAAAATAAAACCTGAATACATTTGCCTAATACCAATAAACCAAAATATACTTCATAACAATATAAAACAATTGTTTGTATACTAAAAGGAACAATATCAAAATTCATTTCATTCTGTACTATTAACCGCAAATAAACACTGCATTATATTTACAAGAATTAATACCAGTTGCGTGTCACACATATATTGCACATATATTTGATTATAGCTGCTGGGATACAGCCACTCTGCAATATTGGACAGCTTTTTTACCAGCTCGTTACTTCATAGGGCAATAGAGCATTCTAAAAATACATGCACCCTCAAGCTTTCAGAAATAATTTTAAAGCAGGGGCATCATCACCTACACAGTTCCCTCATTATGGAAATGGCACTGTCAACCTCTCTTTACTTTCCCTCCCTTTGCCATGCAGAGAATTACTGCATAACCAGAACAAGGAATATTAACGAGTCCATCAAAGTTGCACCTTGTCTTTCTGCCTCCAGAGCACACCACCGCTCCCCCAGAGCACACTGCTGGAGGCTCTGGATCTACTAGCTGGCCATGTGTCCACCACTGTGCTTACTAAATGTAGGAGGATGAAGAGATGCAGGTGGACGTGTCAAACAGGGCTTTGGAGGAAGTTTCGGTGTGTTCAGGTCAACACTGCGATCCAGCATGTGATGGTGATGATGGGGGTGATGGTGGTGGTTGCTTCCACTACCTGCTGTTGTGTTGACACCATGCAGAGAACTTGTACTACCAGCTGGACACAGGACTAAGCAAACGAAAACAATTATATTCTCATTATCTTCATGACAAAGAACTACGACAACCACTTCTCTATAATCTGAATACACACTTATGCCAACTTAACAAATATGAATAAAGCTGAATTTGGCAAATTAAGAGGCACAGAGAATCTGGAAGTAATCCTTAGAATGCACTACAAAAAGCATTGAAAATCACATAGTTCATATTTAGAAGAATACTTCTAATTATTTTGATTTTTACACTGCCAGGGTTGCAGGCAATTAATTATGTGGGCAAATCAATCCCATCTGCCAGATCTAATATCAAAGATATTAGTAGTATAGTAACCCTTAAGGTAGTATATTTTTTGATAACAGCGAAGTAGGCCTTAAAATATTTTAATTGAAAGTAAAATCTCTGTTCACGTTGGTAGGAAGAAATTTGGCCATTACCAGCCTAATTTTTTAATAAAATAAATTTAAATTAGAACAGGCTCTTATGGGAAAGCTTTGGGGGTAGAGGGTTTTTAAAGTTGCTTATGAAGATATAAGGACAAAGTACCTTTTTCTTTTTTTCGGTTCACAGTACATTTTTTGAAGAATCAGACTACATTTAATGTAACATACCTCACTGGGCATTCTGAGTAGTAACTGACAAATGTACTGAATTGAATTGGAGTTGAATTAATGCCTTAGTTTACATGGAGAGACTCGGGCCATTAGGACCGCTCTTCCGTCTGACCACCTAAATTAGCTAAGAAGCTACACTAATTTCATCCACTAGCGGAGAAAGGAGGTATCACTCAGGCGATGAAACAGAAGATTTAAATTTAGCTCAGAGGCTTCATTTAGGCCTGAGGATCTTTTTCATGCAGTAAATCTACTAACATGGGACAGCCAGCTTTACTTTCCCTCCAAAGGAAGATGTACGAAGGAATTTTTCACCTTTAAAAATCCACGACTTCAATCGGGTTTGAAACCGCGAACTTTTGTATAACAGTTCGATACGCTACAGGTTATACCATCACCGCCGCTGTACTGCCTCTCGATCTATGAGATATGTCACACAAATCACTGTTGTTAGCACTGCTCTTCAAGAACGATTGAAAACCACACCAACCTAAAATTTTGTCACACACAACCACAACCTCAAACAATTGGATGATAAATTACTTTCGATGTAAAAGACATGGACTAATATTCAACATAGAAAGAAAGCCAGCTTGGCTTTCTTTCAGCCAAAATCAACTTAATGCCTACTAGGTAATGCCAACTTATGCAAATGAAAAATCATACATGAGATTAAATTTACCATTAAACATTGTTTTTATAGAGAAATAATTCCATACTTTTCTTAACTATCTACAAATAATTATTTAAACACAAGCAGCAAATGCTAATTTAATGTAGATGTAATAAATGGTTGAGTATTTGACTAGTGACTAGCACGAAAATACTACCCTAAGAAAGGGACATAAAGTCAAGATTCCCACATTTGTACAAGCAATTTCTGCAAATCCCAGATAGGCATACTTAGAATGTTCCATTACCATACTTCTATTTTTAAGACCTGTTCTGAATTCATTTAAATTTATTGTTTACGTGTTTAACGATTCCAGTGAGCATGTTTAAAATTTTTAAGAAACATTCACATGTCAAACATTCACATACAACACAATTCAAATGTTTTACGAAGCAGCAGTACTGTTATCAATGGAAATTTGTTTCTTATCCCAATTATAATGACCTGAAGAAACGAGAAAATTATAAATTGAATGTTTTTTGATAACACATTTTATAGCTTACAATCTTAAACATTTTTAGCCCCCTTGAAAATTGAATTAATGAGATTTCAATATTTACGGAAAAATTAACACAAGTATCCCAAATGTCTAAATTTCTTTGAACAATAGTAATTACATTACAGGATAAGAGTGTGATTGTTTCCATGAATAATCGGGAGAGTTCCTCTATGAGGCCAATAAGTCGAGTCTATGAATTCTGTTGGTCATGGAAAGATATTTTTGCTATGTGATGTAGTATATTTTATTCGAAACCTCATTTTTATGACAATTTGTCCACGTGATATACAAATTTAATTGATGTTCATGGGAATACACTATTAATTTTTCCATTTGGAAGTTGATAGTGCTATTTTGTTTTCTAACTGTTGTACTTTCAGTACTACTATGAAAAGTACTTTTGGTTCATTTCCAGGTTGGCACTGTACAAAGTTGAACTTTTGTCTTAATACTGTGTACGTATGTTACTTTCTGGACGGATTTCAATAAAGTGTATTAACAAGACCTGTGCCTGATTTAAGTACTGTGGGGTTCCCAAGCACATTATCCAGTGTTGGGCTCCCCACTCTGGAAAAAATTCTTTCAGCTTTACTAAAAAACAACACTAATTATATCAGAATAACTTTTTATATAAAAACATGAGCATTTTGAATTTTTTATAATTTTAAACACTGAAACATATCGTATTTACCCGAATATAAGTCAACCTCAAAAATAAGACAACCCCCTAATTTTGAAGAGGTATCCTGAGAATTTTTAACGAATTACTATTTAGTCAAAATAAAAATTACGAAACTGTCTTTTTGATTAGAAAATTACCTTGTTGATGAGAATGTTACGAGTTTTTGCAGGACTATTATTTTCCTGTTCCTTAATATCATCATAATCATGGTTTTTGTCACTGCCCTCATCATCTTCACATGTACAAAGGTTTCTTTCTTTTTGGTCCTTCTTCCATGCTGTGACTTATTCCAACTTTTTAGGCCCCTCTTGAAAGTTTGTGGACTAAATTTTGCGTTGTTCATAGCTTTTCATTAGATGCCATCTAAGAACATTCCCTTCTGTCGTCAGATTTTCTATCTGTCCTGCACTTGTTGATGGTCTCTGTTTCTGTTTAAAACACACATTCGTATTCGCTGGGCGACAACCCGCGATTCCACACAGACCTGCATCGTGTAACAAGCTCTCGCATTCATTTTCATGATACAATTCATTTGATACAATGCCATTCAGTACCAGCCCTTTCAAAAAAATGAGTTTGAATTGCCCGGCTTATTCATGGTGTATGCCAAGAATACGAATGCGAAAATAATTATGTATTGTTGTGCACAATATTTTTACCATCTTTGCAGTTTATTGTTACGCCAACATTCATGCGTTTTGTGACATGGAATGGCAATGTAAAAACTTAAATCCAAACCGACTAGGCTTAATCTGCGAATATAAAACGAGCCTGCAATTTTCGACTGAGGAGAAAGGAAAAGAAAAAAAAGAACCACCCACCAACCCATACACACCTCTTGTCATATTTGGGTAAATACGGTATTTTATGACTTTCTTTCAAACATTTTATGAAATATTTGCTGGGGTGCTATGCTTGTTAAGCAATTTTTATTTTCCTTGTAGGTAAACCCAGTTCTGCTGCAGTCTCAAATTACTAGAATATGGAATAAGAAATGTTTGGGGAGAAAATAAAGAACAGAATTCTTGTTTATTTCTTCTCCATTATGTACTGAGAGAAATTCAACATTAGCACATTCTAAATTAAAAATAATAACACACTGGCTCAATTATATTAAGACCACTCACCTGCAAGTGGAGGGGCTCTAAAAACTGACAGTTGTGATGACGAAACCACTGGACCATTGAAGGACATATGTCGTCGGGAAGGTACTGGGACTGAAGTATTGGTGACATTACTAGTAGATGTGACTACATGCATATCCAGAGCAGAGTTTCTTCTCTGAAGAAGAGTAGAATTCCCAACTGCACTCAATTCACGTGTAGGTCCCACAGCTGACCTTGGCATAGTGGCACTACTGCTCCCCATCAACAAGCTAGAGGACACATCACGCCGAGGAGGCAAGGGTGGTGGAGAAGGGTCTCGAGGTGGTAAAAGTGGAGCATCTGGAGCTTGTCGTGCCTGCAAAAAAAATTGTTCGTTATAAGAAGCCTAATTAATATAAAAAGATAATAGTTTGTGCAATTTATAATTCTTTGCCCATTATTTAAATTTATATGCTATTATATGCCCAGACTTACAAATAAAAAAATTCACCACACCATATCAAACCACAGTGAAATATTAACCACTCAAAAAATAACATCTCGTCGTACAATTCATTCATGAGAATGATCAATTTACTTCTATATATACTGAGAATCACAATAAATATTTAATTGCGATGAATTGTAAATATTTAATTTTAATACAATTTTTTATTGGGTTTTACTTAATTTTTGCAAGAGGCAACCGGTTTAGAATAGAAAATTCAAATTTAAAGTTCTAGTTTAATAATTTGTGTATAAAAGTGCGCATAATACTAATTTTGTACTTTCCATACAAACAGAAATTTAATTTTAACAGTAGTTTTAACAGTAGATTTAACAGTAGTTTTAACAGTAGATTTAACAGTAGATTTAACAGTAGATTTAACAGTAGTTTTAACAGTAGTTTTAACAGTAGTTTTAACAGAAGTTTTAACAATAAGAGGAACTGGAACTAGTTTTAAAGTTCTTAGTAAAATTAGCAATATCAAAACTAATTGTGTAATATTTACAGCTCTTAACATACCTAGTAATGATTTAAGAGTTATTACTCCAGAGGCCAAAAATTAGAAATTGAGCCAGAGTGAAGTAGAGCTGAGATTTTTAATTTGGATGAGGCAATAATAATGCAGTAACATTTTGTGGTATGTTCAGCCTTTTATCGATACCATAAATTCTCACTAAAGCCGAATCATATGTCAAGGAGTCTGTAGTAACCAAAGTGAAAATGGCAAGAACAATGAGTTTCGATGAAGGTGTCATGTTGTCTTCAAGTTGCGACACCTTTGCACTGTCAATAAATATGATTACTGGAGAAGAGATTCATTGGGTGAACTATCACGAAAATGATGTTAATTTACCTACTATATTTTTTCCTAATTGTACTAATAATAATACCACTATTAAACATAATTATCCCCAAAACAAATATGAGCCACTTATAATTCTGATTTGTTTTGTACATTGCCATTTTCTCTTAATCAATGGTTGATTTGCGATGAATCAATGGTCACTAATTTGTGTAATTAAGCATGTTAACTTTCTTAACATACAGGTAAATACAAGTGCACTTGATAAATCTGTTGTATGTTAACAGGGGTTCAAGAGGCATGAGACTGATAAAAATAATCATGTTACATAAATATATTAATCATTGTAATGTAAACTGGACTTCTACATTTTTATGAGCATGCTTTGCTCTACTCGAAGGAAAAACATTTAGCAAAAACTGTTGCCTTAGTAATGCCAGGAATCAAACGCTGACATTCAGATA
Source organism: Gryllus longicercus (assembly GCA_038098605.1). Taxonomy (NCBI): domain Eukaryota; kingdom Metazoa; phylum Arthropoda; class Insecta; order Orthoptera; family Gryllidae; genus Gryllus; species Gryllus longicercus. Next base: position 410,804 of record JAZDUA010000338.1, on the reverse strand, counting down.
AGAAATTTTCAGCATTATTCAATATGCTATCAATGCTCTGCTATTGAAGTGAGATATGTTACCATAAATCAATATTTGTGGAATCTCAATATTAACTTAAAATTACATTGAAACTACAAACATTCTAAAAAATTTACATCAAGTGATTTATTCCCAAAAATTAAAACATCAGTTTCAAATTCAATGGGTTGCGACCTCAAGATTCATCAAGGAATATCAATTTTGGTCAAAACTCCATATACAGTTTAGGCGTTAGTGTTATTTAGACACCGACTTTCGGGAGAAAGGAAAGCAAAAGAAAAGAAAAGAAAGGAAATGAAAGACAAGAAAACCCACTCGGTATCAAGGACCCCCAAAACATGTATTCTGACAATACTACGTGTTCGAGAAAATAATTTATTACATTTAAAAGATGAATTTCTTTTATTGGCACCAGGCAAGTGCAAAATGTGTTTTTATTTTGAAAAATAGGAACTTTTTCCTGCAGTATTACAATACTTCATCTATTCTCCACATATAAGAAACTAAAATAAAACCAATGAAAAGATTCACTAGTATACTGTACACCAGCCAACGTTTGCACAAGCGCAAGTTTAAATACAGCCAAAGAACATAAGTAGTATTTCCTGCTTTTAGATGGAAAAGTGGTGGAAATGTAGTGGAGAGAGAAGGGAAAAAAGAAAAAACTGGTTTAAGCATAAAGAGAAAAAGATCCTTCTTCTTGGCAACTAAAATGATTCTATTGAAGTAAACAAACCTGCTGAGGAGAGCTGCTATCACCAACCGAACTCTCTCGCCTTCGGGTGCGAGGTGGAAGAGGTGGCGGAGGCCGTGGTGTGGGAAGAGGACCAGCTGGAAAAGGTGGTGGTACTGCAAAGGTAGGATTGTTCGCGTTAGCTGGAGAGGTTGCAGGTGAGTTGGCAGCAGATGCAAGAGTCAGTGTAGAAGTTGATATAGCAGATTGCAAACTTGCAATTGAACCACTCATGGAAGCTTGTGGACCTGGTGAATGACTACCACTTGGAGCTGCAAAATATAATTTATCAGCAACATCAATTCCATCTTTCAGAAATACAATATTGTACTCATAATACCAGATATTAGTAAAAATATTCACATTGTGGTTCAAATACTTACAATGGCCAATAAGAATTTGGGCAAACACACTGAAGTCAGCAGAAGAAGAGGAAGAATTATGATGAGGGGGAGTGTGCGGACCAGTAAGTGGTGTACGTGGTGTATCCTCAGATGAATCATCCTGAGGCCTGACAAGACTTCGGTCACTGTGTATTGATGGCAATGGACCAGGAGGATGACTACGACCAGGTAAGTTGCGTGGCTTGATACCCGGGCTCTTAAGGTTCAGATCAGGCCATTTACGAGTCTGTAATGCCCCAAAATGTGAAAGCCAATTATACAGTATATAAACTGACATAGACATGACAATGACAAACAATCTTCAAAAGTTTCTGAAATTTTTACAAACCAATTATTTTCTACTTTATATGCATCAACATCATCGCATACCTCTAAACTTCCTGTTAAATTTATCAAAAGAATGAAGTTCGATGGCCGTTTCTTTGTTAAGTTCATGTGCAATAGACAATTTTCAATCATTTTAAATTATGTGAAAAAGAATAATCTCAGGGGAAGCACTTTATTCAGACCAAATTGTAGATTAGCTTCAACAGGAAGCAAGACAATTACATTGTCTTGGTAGACTGAAATGTCTAGAAAACTTACAAATCGAGGTAGTTGTTTGCAATTCCGAGGCTCTATCTCCAATGACTTGCTGTATAGGTAATTACTTATATCTGCATCCTTCTGGTTTTCAAATGGATTTAAATTCTCCAAAAAATGCTTAAAAGAACAACAAACAAATAATATCAGAGGATATAAAATTCCAGATGTTTAAAAATACATGATTAGTAATAAAGAAAATTCAACACTTGCATAACCCTAATAACAATTACATGAATGAATTATTTTTAAATAGAACTCAATTAAAATCAAACTACTAATCACAAGGAAATTAATAAATTTAATGTTTGTTGTGAATTGATGTTAATAAGCTGAATTCTATAGCATGAATATTAACGAACATCAATTACATAATTAATCCAAAAAAATCAAATAAGTCAAATGAAGTTGCTTTTAGTGCTTACCCGAATGCTTGGCACAACTTTGAGACAATACGGTTGGTTCTGATATTGCTGGATCTCACCAGTGATTTCTGCCACTTTTCTTCTTTTACTAAAGTTGATTAACTCAGGTGCCTGAGGTAGATAATCTGGATTACCTTCTTCAATATGTAGAATATTTGTCAGGTACATGCCTGTATATTCAAAAATATATTTTAAAACACGATTTCACAGCAACTGCAATAACAGTTCATTCTTGGTGTCAATTTATTCCTACCAATACTTAAACTCCAGCAGCATCAAAGTATTGCTACACAAACAGTAACAACAAATTATCAACAATATTCTTGTATTTCTGTATAGTCATTACATTAAGTTTTTGGATACATCAGCATTTTCATTCACTAAATATTGCCCTCAACATTGGATAGCAACTTCAAAGATACTAATAATAATAATATTTTGTTTTGTTACTGAAATATGGATTACACAGAGCTCACTCATTAGGGAGAATGGTGATCCTCCAGCTCAAGACCTAACAGTCTCCCTCATCTACTTCAATTCATTATATACTTTTCTATTATATACAAAAAATAGGCTACAAATAAGTGTAGTTATTGTAAGAGAGCCTAGATCATTGGCAGCTGTGGACTTTAAGAGGTGCAAAGGTGTTTTCACTGGAAACTGCATTGGAATACCTTCCTAACACTTTCGCAGACAACTAAAAAATTTCACCCAATGGATCTATAGAATGCTCTAAATAAAATAAAATAAATAAAAATAATTACATGGGGTTGCTTGACCCAGCACAACTAACAGCGTTCCAAAAAATGGTATTCCTTATGAAGGGATAAATAACAAGTCATGGCTGAGGCAAAAGGATTTACACTCCTCATCCACAAGACCATTTTCTCATGCGCAAGTGTTTCTATGCACATGTGTGCGCGTACATTTGTGTGGAGAAGGAAGACTCTTCACAGTTAGGAGATCAACTTTTTTTCAGTTAAATGTGGCATTCACCAACCTTTACAAGTTCATTAAGTCACTTAATTTTCCCATTCTATATTGGATCCTTACCAAAGAATGGAACGCAAGGTGGATTTATCGAGCGCAGCTTCTCTTGGTACTTGCGAAAGTGATCATTATTAAGTTCTCTAGCATCCTCTAATGCTTTCTCCAGCCTTGCAGCAATAGCCTAAAAATACACACAAATCTTAATACACATCATGTATACCATAGTACCAACCCCCATTGAAGATAGTAATACTTAATGCACTATCAAAAGGAAGAAAACATAATGAGGGAAATAAAAAGAAAGGCAGAAGAAATGGATAAGTAAAAAGGGAAGAAAAGTAGAAGGGAAAACAAAGGCAGGAGTGGAAGGGGTGGGGTGGCCCCCACCACCCCACACTGCTATTCTTTTCGTTTCTACTTTCCTGCCCCTTCCCCTCCTTCTTGTACTCAAAACCTTGCTTTTCTTGTACTACTTCACACAAGTAAAAAAATAAAATGATTAATCTTGGGTGAGTGCTGCATGCTGATTATGGATGCAACTCAAATGCTGTATTATGTGTCAAGTTGATAACTCTGATTTACAATTTTGACCTGATGTTCTTGTAGGAAGGTAAAATAAGAAAGAAACTGTTTATTGAAAGAATTAAACTGAAGTTCTGAATACTGAAATGGAGCAAGCAGCAGTGATACCATATCAGGGATGAAGGTTACATGATTTGTGGAATTCCTCTGCCCTCTGGTGTACGCAAGAACAAAACTGAGGCACAAGATGATGTCATTGAATGCTTGTGCAAACTTAATTTTACTACTTAAAATTCAGTGTACTGTATACAGTAAAATTCTGTTTACACGTTTCGCACTTTTAACATTTTTTATGTTTATACATTGTTTTTTCCGCAAGTCCCAGAAAAATTCCTATAATTCTCATGCTAAATTATTACTGATATGTGTTTTATGTTTATATGCTTTTCACACTTATACGTTCATAATAAAAGTCGTTCAAATATTCCTGCAAAGGACATGGGTAAGGCGCGGAGGGACCTGCTCTAAGTGTCCGGAATTTTACACGAGATGATACGCTACAGTATGCTCCTGCGGAGCGACCTCTCGACCTCTTCAGGGGGTTTACTATGAAGTGATTTCCTGGTAATAAAACTTGTAATATAGAAGCTCGACTCAGACTAGCTGAGGGGCCAAGACCACGCGAACCTGCAGAGTGGTAGCTCAAAGTCAACTCCCAGGCAACCTCCGGCAGCGGGACTTCAAAAAATTTCAGAGTTGCTGTGGAAAGGGAATTGGAGGTGGAATAAATTTAATTTTTGAGAAACCTATATTTTTTGACATTTTTCAAAATTTCTGCCAAGCAATGCAATTTAAATATAACATTTTAAATAAAACCAATACATAAATTTATAGTTCATTTTAAGACTTCAGAGAATTATTTATAGAGATTTTAAGGCTAACACCAAATCATGTTTTGTGTGCTACTGCACCACACAGGCGAATCGTAATGTCAAACACACCAAGATAACTGATTTCATTCATTAGTAATTTTGTAATCTGCATATTGAATTCTTTTTTAGTAATATATTTTTTAATAAAATGGTAGTGTAAAAATATCGAGTTTTAGTTTGCTCATAATATTAAATTTCAGTTATGCAATTTTCTCACTTATCCCCTTTTTTCCTTCAGTCCCCTGAAAAACGTATAAGTAAAGTTTTACTGTCTTTACAATTTTCCTGAAAATGGTATCTTAAAAGGAGTAAATTAAGAAAACTGCTGTTATAGGGATGGATGATGATCAGGGAGAGAGGGGGTCTGTCTGGGAATTAAGAGGGTTGCTCTTTAAGAGAGGTTTCATTGTATTTTATTAAGAGTGAAACACAATTAACAGTTGAATACTAGTACCAACCTGGAATGTATATTTCAGGCGGAAAACTGATGCTGAACCCATTGCAGACACTACTGCAAGCACACCATTAAAATTGTTAAGTTCTTGAAGAACCATCATTATTTCTATAATTCTTGACACTACAGCTACTCGTTCATCAATATTTTCTGCTTCCACAATATTTTTTTCCAGCCACCGAGTGAACTGAAATTGAAGCAGCATGTATAAGTTGACAAATCTAGTTCTTCCCTCTAATCCTCATTTCTCAAAACGAATGAAAATATAATTAAAACATGACATGTAAACAATATAAGCCATCATCAAAAGATAAATTACTTAATTTAAATATTTTTTATTAGAAATATAATTTAAAAAGAATCAAGAATTTTTGTTATTTATACTTATGTATTTAACATTAATATATACATTTTATCATTATTTACAAATTAGGTGTTAGGCTTAAAAGACTTAATAGTCTTTTTACTCACGTTTGTGGTGTGCTTTATCATTTTCAGTAAGTTGGGCGATGTTTGTTCCTTGTTTTTCTTGGTCCAAACACTCCCCACAAGTTCTGAGGGCTTCACAGCACGATACAAATCAAACTCCAGTAAGGTAAGTTGCCGTGCTATTTCAATAGGATGGAGCTGGAACATCAAAAAGTGCTATTTCTGTGATATCTGGTCAGATTTGTAGTATGTTCATGTCTTTATATTAGAGAAGAGATTAACTATATGGGTAAAGGGAATGAAATATATGCAATGTATCATTTTATAAATTTTGTTTGTTTTGCTAAAATTTTTGGTCAGAATTCAAGAATTTGGTACATACACTTTGAAACAATTCTCTACACACGTAAGTTACAAGATTTGTCTTCCATCATTATGAACTTTCCATTAAAATAATTAAAACATTTTTGAGCCTTTTCTATTCATGTTCTTTAAATTTCTAGACTCATTTGAAGAATTTACTTTGCCCCTCTCCAGTTTTGGCAAAATGCAGTCAACATGCATTTGATAACAAGCAACAACAGTCAGATGCAACTACTGAAGTTTCAAAATATGATGCAACTACTATACGGTTAAGAAAATGTGTAACCAATATCTGCACAAAATCAAATTACAAAGTTGAAATATTTCACTTGGGTTTTATGATTCTTTGTTTGGAAGTACAATGAATTTGAAATTTACGTGACTATTTCACACTCATAATAATAATGATAGTAATAATAATAATAATAATAATAATAATAATAATAATAATAATAATAATAATAATAATAATAATACGAAGGGCATTCAAAAAGTTCCTGTAATTACCTTGCTGTCACCAAAATAGCAATAAGAAAGCATTCAGTTTCTTGTGGTAGGAGACTGGGCATGTTTGCATGAGGGCACAATTGGTCTGGACATGCTTCAAGGCACAGTGGTGTTGCTGCTTCTTACCACATGGTGGTGAGAGGTGGTCCATCAGCATAATATAGCAGTTCGAAAAGTGTGCAAAAATCAATTTCATGTGCAACTGGGAAAAAATTGTCTTCAGAGACCCTATCAGCCCAGCAGTAAGTTTAGTGATAAGTATTAAAGGAAACCACAGTTTAGGACTGGTGATTTGCCTATGATCCAGAGACAAAACTGCAGTCATCAGAGTGGCACAAAACAGTGTCAACCTGACCTCATCATTACTCACTGTCAGAGCCAAAGTCAAAGTGATGCTCATTACCTTCTTTAATATCGACAGTTTGGTGTATGAGTTCATACTGCCTCGATAGTCTGTTACTAACAACTTCTATGTGCAAGTTTTGCAATTTGCAAAAGTCACAATAACACACCAAGCCAGACATCACTCATTGGCAGAAATCCCTCAAAGAGAAAATTCCTATCTTCCCTCAAACACACTTCTCTCCAGATTTTGCGCCCAGTTGACTTATCCCTACTTTGGAAATGGAACTCAAACAATGATTTGAAACTGTGGAGAAAATAAAATTGAATGTGATGGCACAACTCCAACAGGTGCCTAAAGAAGCTTCACTACTTGCAACAATGGCAGGAACAATTGACAAAGTTTGTGGGTGCATGAGGGTCTTACTTCGAAGGTAATTAGGTTACCATTGCCTTAGATTATAACATTAAGATGCTGAACCACCATTCCAGGAACTTTTTGAATGCCTCTCACACTTGTACTCTTTGCAAATCTCTTCTTCTTTATAACGCATCTCTCAGTTCTTACAAATGCTTCTTTAAATAACGAGTACCTGGCAAACCAAACACTCTTTAGGACATACGCCATTTCTGATCTAATTCATCAAAGTTCTTACATTGCTGATTTTCAAGTTAATAAAGTATACTTAGACCTTTAGTACGGCAAAGATTTGATATTTTGAGGTATCTGATGTAATGACAAAGGTAATGTAAGTTCCTACTGTAGGAATAGATAATACAATATGCACTTAATTATTTTACACAATCTGACTTACAGTCAAAATGGTCCATTCTTCTTCAGGACAGTTAATATGCCACTCAGTAGGTGGTGGTGACCGGTCAAATGCAAAGCGAATTTCACGTTGCTGTTCTGTAGGATCAGACTGTAACAAAATTTCAATTATTGAACTATAAGTCACAAATTATACATTAAATTTTTACTTTTTTAATTCACACTACAGCATATTAATAAATACTAGTTTAGAGTAATATCTACAGCTTTATTTTTTAAAATTTTTATTTTATAAAATTAACAGGTGATACCCTTCACATACTAAAAATACAAATTCAAAAAGAATTAACAAAGAAAAGAATTTACTCTGAGAAGAAACTAATTTTAAGATGTCTATTCAAAAAACCTTGAAAGGCATTATTTACAGTTGTCAAAATGTCATAGTGCCCAAGCTATTCGCCAAAATATAAATGTGATTCGTCTCATTAGCGCAATAGTTACTCGCAGAAATGTCAACTAAAAAGAAAGTCATTCTTCTAAAGTTACACTTTGGTACTCTCAATGGTATGCAAGAAATCCAACAAAACACCCATAGCAAATAAATATCAGCACGCTTTCTTCTACAATGAAGATTATTTCATTTAGATCTTAGGAGAATGACATCATAGTCAGGATTGTCTGGGGCCATTGTCATGCCAATTCTATGAGTAAAAGCCCCTAGGAACTTGTGTTGAACTCTTTCAATGGCTGATATACTGAAATTAATTTTTATATTTGATATTTTTGTGTAATAAAAGTGTCTTTTTTAATTTGTTGTGTCTTCACAACATGTCTCTTAGCCCTGCTTGGGCATTAAGAGTACCTGGAGTAATTCTCCTTGGAAGTTTTTATCTTTTTGTCATATTGCTATCAGTCAGTGCCTTTTATCCCTTCAGCACCTTTAGTAACCAGGTTTCTCAAAAGGTCACCTGTCTAGGAATCTATAGTGACTATAGTTGCTTAACTTCCTTGAAATTGCAGGACGTAGTTAACCAATTCAAGTGCCTTGAACCCCCTTCCCCACCAACTTTCCGTTTCCATACAGAATATTCTAAATGATTCAGCTAAAATAGTATCAATTGTTTTGTCTTGAGAGGATTTCAACTTATAATCATCCCTGTAGGGATGTACCCCTCTCCCCAACATGTTTTATCAAAAATGCTCTTTGAATGTTGTGGATCTGGAAAAAAATTGGAGTCTTCCTACATGTGATCTCACTTAATTCAAATCGTGGATCAGAATGAAAATACAGACAGACACACACAGGTTACCTGATACACCAAATTCACTTCTGGACCTTGCTTGCCCAGTTGTTTCATAAAACATTGCCCAGAAAAGTGTTAAAACTTTTTCAATATCTGATGCTTCCATTTCTAGAGCATCATTAAATGAAACTGACTCCAAACTATTTCAACAAACATACCAACTATTTTTTTTTAAATTATATTATGTAGAAATAAACCAGAATTTGTTTGCAGAATAATCGAAACTCTCAAGGTAAATGTGTATATTAAATTATTTTTCTAACTTACCTTTCTATGTACTATCTTCAAAACTGAATCCACCCATTTACGCATAGATTTTCCATTGACTGTGTTAAGAAAATTATGTAATGTTTCCAGCAATGTTGGATCTCGTTCAAAATCGTAGAAGTGATGATCAACCCAATGTCTCAGAACATTAAGCACTCTGCAAAAATGTATTATGATGTTAAATATAAATTAAAATTGTCAATTAAATTGAAATACAAATGCACAACTTTTATTTATATACTACACTTTTAATTACATACTATTGTATACAGCAGTATATTTCACATATGACAGGCAATGAAACAATTCATTTATAAGTTACTTACATTTTATTTGCATAAACCACTGTTTCACGACCCAATTGCTTGCATCATCAGATGTATTGTTAAACAGATTTTTAAAATTACAAATTTTTCTTTCATCTTAATACATAAAATTTAGAATGACATTGTAAAATTATAACAAATTAATCAAAGGAAAAAACAACAAGTATGATGCAACAAAAACTCTAATTGTATTATTTTCTATCTAAAAGTACAAATAACAGATAAATTTAAAACTATTGAGGCATAATAAAATAAGATAAAATAGATGAAAGAGACAAATCGATCCATTTAAAACTCAACCAACAGCATTGAAAAACAAATGATAAAAAGGTGTCTAATGGGCGAGGGAGGAAGTCATGCAGAGCAAGGAATAAACAAATTGTAATAAAAAATAAATTTTTAAAAATCTGTATTACAGTACACATGAAGATGTGACCAATTGGGTCATGAAATGTAGTGTTTATAGAAATAAAATGTAACTTAAAAATTAATTGCTTGGTTGTCTATAATATAAGAAGGATACTAGTGTATGCATTAATATTAAATTAGATACACAATTATTTTTTATCTAACTTCTAATTACATACTTCTTGAAAGTTAATTCATTTTACACATCCATCCCCAGATATTGATTTTTCTACTGCGCAGCGTCTGAAGGATGAAGGTTCAGTATTCATTACAAATGAATATTTTTATAATATTTTCTAAATTATTCATAAAGTTAAAAATAAGTAAATAAAACATCAATTATTATTTTTACGATACATTATACAATGTAAATGAATACATTTATAAAGATTATTTTCAGAAAAACAATTTGCCATTCAACTGTTTTGTCTGTCTGAGCTAATCTCGGGAACGGTTACACCTATTTTAATGTAGTTTCTCTGAAAGCTAGAGTATTTTATCGGATATAATCTAGGCTAAAGAAATAGGTTAGTGAACTTTAAAAAATAAAAAAAAAGTTTTAATCTGTTTTTCCAGAAATTTTGTACCCTTTACCTTCAAAAAACTTAAGATATTTATTGCCAATATGAAATTTCATAAAAACTAACCCCATCTTCATTTCTTTCCCCAGAACCCATTAAGTTCGTACCATGATCCTAATTAGGGGGATTGTGAACATTTGTCATAATTTTATTGCTAAGAATATTTTATAGTCATCATAATAGTAATGAATTTGAAACTTCAAGAATACAGTGTCAAAAAAAAGCATTTCTTAGAACTTTAAAGAAGGATGATAATTATCACAAAACAAGCCATGCAGTTTGCATTTTTAAAACGAACATCCTATGAATCTCAACCTTTTTATACCAACCAATTATTGCTTATTTAATCAACGACGCACCAACTATTTTGTGACATTTTCTTTTCAATCTCTATTTTGGGATCATGGTACTTGGTGTATGACTTGGTCATTGGGTCAACAATACCTTTGGCTCACAAAAATCTCCTACAGTAGTTCCTATGGGAAGTGTTTGACTATACTCCCTTTACATAGTCGATATCTCATCCGTCAGTGATTTCATCTTTCCTTACATGTCAAGAAATTCCTGTCCAGTCAGCATTGCAGCTGGCTGTCAAACTCTGGTACAAATTTTGATCTCTTGACTTAAAAAATGTCTCAATCCGGGTAAATATATAAAAAGTGCAACATGTGCTGATTCTGATACAATGAAGTTATAAATTGTGATTTCTTGTTGCTGATGACCTAGGAAAACTTACTTTCTGGTTGTGCTTTGTAAACAATGGTAATTCTGTGCTGAAAGACCTTCTCCATTTTAAGCATGTCCCTGCGTATTTTGGCTGGCCATAAATTATGTAACACAAAAAGTGGAGTATTTTGAATACCCCCCTCCCCTAAATGCTACACATAATTGAATTATCCCCACCCTCAAAAAACACCTGCACCCTAATATTACAGAAAATAATCCTAAAAAAACACAAACTTTTTTGTACTTTTATAACAAAAAATAGTTCCATTAATCTATTACATTAAGTTGAAACACAATTCTGCATCTGCAATAAAAGAAAAAGAACTCAAGTTGAGTTTTGTTCCTACACAATCACGAATGCAACTTTCATCCACATCATACTTTGTTCTGCTTCTTCTATGAAGCAAAATTTTCTTTTGAGGTGAAAAATCTCTGGCAGGAATTTGCAGAAGCCATTATTAGTGAATGGCGGTGAATATTTCTGCTATACTAACCCACACCACCATGCAACCATGTGCAACATGCTTCAAGTTCGTGGCACAACTTTGCCACAAATAATACCTGCACCCCAATTTTCAACTACCAATTTTTGAAAAAAATATACAGAGATCATTTGAGTATATATGGTAATTACCAAACATTTTTTCATTGATGAAAAAGTATTTCCACTTATTATAACAATTGATACATTGAGACTTTTCAATGTATTTTTATATTTTTAAATTTCATTTTGTAACATTTGAACACTTTCCTTGCCAGGCACTCTGGTGGTCATTTATATTTGTGCCAGTCATATTTGCCAAGTAGGTGAAATTTCACTGGGAAGGATACAAATTCACATATTTTGGGAACTATCGTACATATGTTTTGAAATTTTCAGGACATACTTAATAGATTTTATCGATGAGCTGTCTAACAATCAGCAGGATGCAACGGTATTTTACAATCAATACACAGGAATTTTGCGGAACTTTTATTTTTTCTATATAAGCAGTATGAAGTGCCGCAATTGTTTTCATGCAACTACTCTCACCAACTTCCAAATCATTATCACTATTATCAAATAAGATCACGTTTTCTTATCCAGAAACATTGTCACAAATATTGCGTCTACTACGGAGGGAATTTTCTCAGGATACTGAGATCTATCACTACTGGCACTCATACAAGCAGCCATTTTCTCAGTGATATCATTATGATAAAAGCAACATATATCAATTAAATATATGGATATCGAAAGATCACTGTTTCAATGTTCATCAGTAAAAAAATCTCTGCATTTGAATGTGATCCAACAGAAATCTAACATATTATTTGAATGCACATGCTAAAAAAATCAATATGCTTATTAGTGGCAGAGCAGAAAACTAATAATGTTGACATAATAATAATTAATGATGTGTTTGGCAGTGAAAGTGAATGTTTTGTTGCCGGTTTCACCAACAGTGAAGTAAAGTCGAGAGTAGTTACCTGACAGTAACCATTTACTCTAAGATAGTAACTCTCGAGTAGAATATGAGTGTTTCACCATGCTTCTAGAGGGTTATTTTACTCTAGAGTACATACGCTCTGATTTACTCCGCAAATCAGCTGAACACACAATATTTGAGAGCGATTCAAGAGGCTGTGAGTGAGAATGATGCTGGGAACCAATGCGGACAAACGCGAACCTTTGATTAATTCATTATATTCTATCATTCATTTCAGTTTCGGAGATCTTAGCGTTATAATCTGGTGTGATGTTATGGTGGTTTGAGTTAGCATAGTTTATTTCCAGGTTTCTGTATCTTTATTTCTTAATAAATATTCATTCTTCTTCTCTGGAGACGAGTTACTATTTTGTTAGCAATGCAGAAAAATCAAATTTGCAGTTCGTTTACCGATGGCAATGCAAATAAATTTTCTATTACTCGGGAACGAAAATGTTTTATTTTTTCAAATGTTGTTGATCTCGAGTTTTTCTAAATTTTATTTTTATTTATTATTATTATTATTATTATTATTATTATTATTATTATTATTATTATTATTTGTTTTATTTTTTAAACTTGTATTCAACTTTGAACATTTATAGTTAAAATGTTGGAAAGGTATTCTGGAACTCCAGAAATCGTGCGCAAATGATCTCCCCCACGCCTCGCATACAGTGTTTACTGAATAAATAAATGAATATTTCTTAGTACTTGTAGTCCCTGTAGTTATTATTTTTCCTTTTGTTATTGTCTTCAGTATGAACTACCGTTATATCGTATCCACATGGGAGAAAAATAAATTTAGAAGTTCTCTACAGTTTCCAATGTATCTGATGAAGTTAAACAGCTGATTTGATCAAACGTAACCTCAGGACAAAATCTCAATCGACGTAATTAAAACCAATCCATTCTGTCTCGCACCCTTTGTCTTCGCACTAGTGGACAATATTCCGAATCATTGCTGGAATCGTCTTCAAATACTATCATTCGTAATCGTCGAGCCGTAACAACACTTCGAAGGTACATGCACGTTGAAAACTGAATTTACTCCGTACTTTACCCGACGGATTTTCGCAGTGTAAAGTGACTCTAAAATTTACTCTCACATAAGCGATTTACACTCTAGTAAAGTGTTGGTGAAACGCTCCAAGAAGTTACTCTTGAGTAAACATGATTTACTCCAGAGTCAACTCTTACTCTTTGTTTGGTGAAACCGGCCGAAACATTATGTTAACACTAAATGAACATCCCACCTACTCCTATTTAATGCAGCATATTATTCCCTCCAAAATCCCTTCCCCTTGTTTAACATTTCGTAATTTATGGACAACTCCTAAGTTTCAAACCACAGTGCTGCTTTTGTAAGGCTCATACTACAGATGCGGAGACACAATCTATGAATAAGTAAATATCATACTCTGTAAAACGACGTGTCACTAGTATATCCCTTTACCCAACCTGTCACCATATCATTTCCCAAAAAATGATCTATACAGTAAAACTTCACTTATACTTTTTCAGGGTACTGAAGGGGAAAAATGTGTATGTGAGAAAAGCCTCAACTGAAATTGATTATTAGGAGCAAAATAAAAACTCCATATTTTTGCACTATCATTTTACCAGTTTCCCCAGTTGTTTAGCAATATCTACTCCTTTTTTATTGCCACTCTCCCTAACAACTTCTAAAATTTTTATTTTTATTTCTTATTGAAAAGGGTTGCCTTTTCCTACCACTCTTTTTCGTTAGAAAGGACCCAGGGACCTTACTGATGATCTCAGTTTCACTTCGGAAACGAAGACCATGTCCTGTGTGGGTTACAATTGGTGGCGGCAACCCACAGCTGGTGGCTTTGTTTTAACGTTTGATGTTACTTGAGATTGCACAAGTCAAAGTACTGTGTTCTACATGAGCAACAGGAAGCACACGACTGCCACAGCCCCACAGCCAGGCGACACCCACCCGCAGCAAGGTGCAACACGGAAAAGCAATCAGTTTCATTAGCTACATGTAACATGCAAGTTAGAGGCTCTCAGCACAGGTGGCCCCATGCTTCACCAGGATCATTTGAACATAATACAGTCTTAGAGGGACTCTTATTATTAACGTATAAATGTGATAAACGTAAACTGCAAAATAAAATAATTTAGCATGGGAATTATAGGAATTTATCCAGTACTTGCCAAAAAAAAAAAATATCAGTGAGAAACGTACAAATGAAGTGTTACTGTATTTCCTCCAAAAATAATTATAAGAAAACAAACCTGAACTGAATGGGTTGACAATATTCTTTGCGATATCGCTTCCAGTCTTCTCTCTGTGAATTTAATGCTTTCTCACTATCAAGAGAATCCTTATTGTCGTCATACACAAGTGAAGGATCAGGAATGTTAAAACGTTCCACCAAGAGACATAACAAGTCCTATGAAATCAAAAAATAGGTGTTATCAAATACTTAAAAAATAAAATTACATTGGCAATAGTAATAAAAGCTGATAGCTTTAAAGTTTTTGTAAATAACAACACCTTGATCTCTTTCATACATTAATTACTTTGGGCTTTTAGTATTGCACTTCACATTATCTACATGGCCAACTTCACGCATTCTTGCCAAGACGAGTGAAACAAGTTTTTTAATTGTACTATCATTCTTATTTTATACTTGAATTTAATTTCCTTTCAATTCTTTGATCAAAATAATAATGTGATTGACACAGGCTAAACACTTAAGCTGCTTCATGAACATGGACTAATTACACGCTCAAATATGCATGATATCTGCAATTGAATTATCTTTGGTAGTTTTGAATGAACTGCAATCACACCCTTTATTTCAAATAGATTTCCGGGATAATGGGAAATTGATGAAAAATTATACTTAAAAAAATAATTAAAGATTTATCTAAATTACATTCTTTTTTCCAACATACCATTTGCCCACAGTCTTTGTCAAACTATTTTGAATTTATACCACTGAATTTAAACGAAACCAACAAAAAAAACAATTCTTGCATCAATATATTTACCTGTGGTGAACAAAAGCTGCGGTATGTGGTGAGGAATGTTCGCACAAACTTAAGATCTGCATAAATATGATAGGTAAGTCGCTCCACTAATTTGTGAAGAGTAGCACCCTGTAAAAACAAGTATATTAAAAATAAGAAAGACTAATTTTCATTGGAAAAACCAACAACAACAAACAACAGTTCAAACAGTACTATTCTCACATTTCATTATCAGATATAACTAACTTCTATATTTGAAAAAACATTCTATTAGTGACATCTACCTTGATGAGAGGTACTCCAGCATTTTCACGTTCTTCAAGAACAATATTAGAGTTAGAGTCAGCTTCCGCAAATAAATACATATCAGGAGAAGGAAGTCGCAGAGGATGTTTCTTCTCTTCATCAAGCAAAATGCTATCCAGGGTTCGCTCCAACATGCTAACAACATAAATTAGTCATACCATAAACGTCCACAGTTCATTGAAAAATATTAGTTTGCACAACCATGAACAATTCTTAGAAAGTTGTTGCCACCCCATGGTTTTGTCCATAGCGTAAATGTGGCAAGTTAAGGAATAACACAATTTAATATTTCAACCTTGTAAATTCGCTGCAAAGAATGTTTGAAATGAATTCACTAATCCACAAGGGGTGATACAATAAAATACTAAAATTGCCCTTTACATGTCATAATATATATCGTCCAATTTGTCTAACTATACTTGAAACGGACAAGTGCCAAAAACTTTACCCAAAACATTGTATCAACTTAGGTAGTGAAGGACACTAATCCAGAACTTTTCACAATACATACAATTTCTTGATATAATTTTAAGTACTTTAGTGATATCCAGAGAACTAATAATACAAATTTGGTACTCTCAAAATAAAACAAAAATTACTGCACATTTTAAAACTAAATCACTTTTCAAACAGCATCCGGCCACAGATTTTTGGTTGAGTAAATGATACCCATACATATAATTCAGGAATATTTGTAATTATTTACTAACGAACTTCAAACAAAATAAATATATTACATACCTTTTTGTGTTGAGCATCACAAGATCAGCCATCCAGTTGTTCTTTTCTTCTGCTGTTTTTGCTACCAACATGACATTAGGTTGCACACGAGGAGCAATCTCAAATGCGTTCTTCAATTCTACAATGAAAAAATTAAGTTCCGGTGAATATTTCATCATCTTCAATAACTGTACCTACAAACTGTTCTTATCTGCAATATTTTTATGCTGTCAAGAAATAAGATTGGTTTATAAATCATTTCTTTTGCAGGTTACAAAAAGTATTTATTAACTCTTAAATCCATTCAAGAGAATGTAGTATTTAAGGGCTATTTAAAAAACGGTAACGGAGGATGAACCTCCCAAACATTTCACCTGAAACTCACTTCGAAACCCTTGTTTTATAACATGCACCACAACCAGAAACAAATATTTTCTTGGGTATCTGCCTCTTGCTGCCTGTACCTGCTCACAGTTTCAATTAAAGGAGTGTGAAAGGTTTTCCCTACCGTACAGAACCGTACCTTTCACCCCACCTGCATAGAAACCACTTGTACAGAAATTTCTAAGGATAAAAAGTTTTGTAGATTATTGTGAAATTTACAAGTCTCTTTTGGTTAGAAGTTTTCACTGATGCCTCAAATCAGAACAGAGGGAGAAGTATAAAGGTGAATTACATTTTTTATAGCAATTATGAGCCTCTTTTTTACAAAAAATTAAGGTTTTGAGTTGACTACTGTACCACGGAAAAAATTCATATTGACTTCCTCTTTTTCGGTATGAAACTATCTATACAACGGTACAAATAAAAATAAAATGAAGTTAAATCTTCACAGTTCAAATCACAAGCTCACATCCATGAATGTAATTCTGCAAGGTAATGTGATATGAAGACAAAATCAGATCGTTTTAAGTCACAACACAAATTGTCATAAACAACAATGTCGTATATAACAAGGACAAATAGTTAACGCATAGAGATGGGTGATAAGCATCAGCAGATACATTGTATCACTTACATGATCCATAGTGTTGTCGTTTGAATCAGAAAAAATTAAGTCAAGAATGAAATTTTTACTGTTAATCTTATTAATTTGGAAAAGATTTAAATAACTTAAGACGTCTGCTAATGCCTGACACAATTCCTCTCTCGTGGAGTAGTGTCACTACAAAAAGAATAGTTACATGCAAATTCATTATTTTGCCATGAAGCATTAGGTAAGTTATAATCCCTGAGCAATAACCAGTTTACACCAGGATTTGTCAATTCTAATTACTTTATATTTTCACAACAAGATGTAAAAATAGTGTCTGGCATATGTGGCAGAAAGTATACTAGAGAACAGATAATAAGATTTATTGGAGAGTCTATTGCATGAATGAATAAGTAGTCAATCTCGCTACAATTTAGTTCAAAATTTTGGTATTTACAATTTACTGCTATAAGTACACCCCTGCCTCTGACAAAAATACTAATATGACAATTACTATTGTTCCTGCAGATTACAAAGATATCAAGCTTAACTTACCCGAACTTAAAATTTCCAGAAAGAGCCATGTCTAATTGAACACATCATATATTCAGCCAGAGTATAGTTATATTTCTCGATTATACTTGTCTTTAATCTTGGTACAAAGCCCTCTAATGTTCTCATAATACATCACTAAAGGATGAGAGTCTAGATTAATTTTTTTTTTTAATTCTAAGTAATTTTGATATTTGCATTTTGATAACAAAATTTTAACTTTTCTTTACTTAGCCATTTTTTGAATTATTTGCTTTATTTACAGTATCAGCAATAACAAAATCAACCTTTTTTTGTTCATCATTAATATATTTTAACTCTATCATTTTTATTCAAAATATCAAGTTGATCATGCATGCCTTTTAGTTCATTCCGCTGTACTAAAGTTAAGTCAGAGTTAAGTTTAATAGGCTTGACACATTTAGATCTGTTCCTGAGAACTATGACACATCCTGTGCCCTGTGCTTTAGTTTTGACAGAACTACTAAAACCTGAGGCAAACATCTCAAACCGCCCTAGCAATCATTGCATAAGAATTTTAGTGTTATCTTTTTCAATTCAAAACATTTAACCTCAGAGGCTGTCAGATCTGTGCAGCTAAAATGAAAACGTCTCTGACATCTATTGCATTCGAAGAACGTCTCACGCCTGACGTTACAAGCCAGCTCACAAGTAGCACCCCAGTGCATTGTATCCTCACTTTCCATTATAAAGTTGGACCTTTAAAGAAGCCTTCAAAGTTCCAACCAGGCACTGCTGTCTTTTCTGGATTCAAACTATGGCACGCACCTTGGCCGCACAAGCAACAGCACTGACCAAGCTCAAAACAGACACTGCACTATCCTTACTTGACCGAGGCTTGAGCCATGTGCTTCGATGTGTACCCCTCCACACAAGGCACCTCAAGCACCTCTAAATTCAAAACAGGCACTCATAGATATCTAGAAAAGATCTACACATCTAGACCTACCTGGATATCTAGGAGATATCTACGGGGGAAAAAAAACTTGTTTTATATTCAGGAAATATGGTGTTATACAAATTTACCTTCCGTGTCTTCTTTGTCAAGAATTTCCACTTTTCGAATGAAGAATCTTTCTTTGAGTCTGTATTCTCCACCTACAGGTCCTGTGACAGACACAGAGGCCCGTTTGCTGTTTGGTTTACATAAAACCATAAGGCCATCAAAAAGGAACACCCTTCGCTCAGTCAATCGCTTGCCACTTCCAACCTTTCCAAGCACATCCTCTGTGGAAAAAAACATAACATTACACTACTGCACTACAAATCAGGAAAGTCACAACTCTTTCTACTTGAAAACACATTCAACAAACCAAATATTTCTAAAATTTATAAAAATATAAAAATTATATTTTATTAGGACATTTTAAACTGAAATTAAACAAAATATGAACCAAATGATGGATAAGCCATGACACTATTGCGATACAACTACCTTGCGGTTACACATATGTAACTGAGAGCCAAATCTGGCTTCACTCAATTTCAAAAACCAACAATACAATAGTCAAAACCAAACATAGTAGTTACCTCTAATGAATTCATTACAACACTGGCCAATATCTTTGCTCTCCCAACCATCAATGGATTTCTGTAACTCATTGGTTTTTTCTAATGCAGCTTGCCTTCTTGCTCTACCATGCATACGCATCCCAGATTCTCTGAAATCGAAAGAAATCTATTACAATAATGGAACCATAGCACTTCACATTTACATGACATAAAAATCTATTAGCTCAACACATCAAAAGTTGCAAAAGAACTTAAATGTATTATAAATAAACAATGCCTCTCTAGACACTCGGAAAACTGCAAGATAATGTCAAATACAATATAAAACACAAAAGTTTGATCATAAATGTGCCAAAGATTGCCAAGCATTTTCATGGACCATGTGATTTTGTATGTTTATCTGGTGTATAACAAATGAGAATTTCTATTTCATTGACCAATTCAGTTGGTAGAACATTTTTTCTCAGGCTAGTCAAAAAATTCTTATTCTTCTTTCCCTAAAAATTCTGTACTGTATCAACAGTTTATAACAAATAATGTGATTCAGAATACAGGAATCATACTAACAATGAAACAAAATGATTTAAAATGAAACTCTTGGCAAACATAAGTTAAGGTGATCCATAGACAAGATTGCATACTATTAACATGAACCAGAAACATTTTTTAATTCAACAATGTAGTTCTGAAGAAAACAAATTAGAGACACTGTTACTGTTATGAAGGCAAATGTAAATACAGTAAAACTCCATTTCTACTTTTTCATGTTTATTCGTTGTTGTTGGTAAGTCTTTAATAAATTCATACACTTCCCATGCTAAATTATTTCTTTCTGTAATGTTTGTCAACATTGCACAGTAAATGTCTGACTTATATTCCCAAATACTTGGGAATCAAGTAATGTGCATGATTACGGGTCAGTTATCACATTTTGAGAAAAGATATGTATACTTTAGGCACAGAGAAAAGAAAAGGTTTACGATCAGACTCATTTTAAAAGTGAGAACTTATTTCTTTGAGAAATTTTATGTATTGAAAAAACGTAGGTGCTGCAAAAGTTTATACTTTCTAGTAATATTATAATGTTATCGTTATGAAATATTGGCTCACAATTTCTGCCGTGTGCGTGTGTGTGTGTATATATATGTATAAACAAAACAATTAAACAAAGCCTCTTAATGATTCCAAGTGCATCCAACAAAGGGAAAAATTCAAAGGACTTTCAATTAAGATTTTGACAAACCAATTGTATTTGTTTAACAAATACAATTGATGTCCAAAAATTAATACATTTCCCATTTTGTTTCAAGAATAAGGTGGTATTCATGTGGTAATGTGGAATTCATGTGGTAGCGCAAAGTCAGCTCCCGGACCACCCCCGGCAGCGGGACTTGGGAAATTTCAGAGTAGCTGTGAAAAGGAAACTGGAGACTGTGGATCAATTCATTTTCCAAAAAACCTATATTTTTAAAAATATTTTTTAAAATTTCAATCACACAATGAAATTTTAATGTAACATTTTAAATAAAACATAATACTTAAATTTTAGTTAATTTTAATACTTCAGAGATTAATTTATAGAGATTTTAAGACAACACCTAATCATGGAATATGTTTTGTGCATTACTACACCTAATCATGATGTTAAACACCCCTAGATAACAGATTTTTTTCATTAGTAATTTTTTAAACTGCATAATGAATTCTATTTTGGTAATGTCTTTTCTAATAAAACGGTAGTGTAAAAGTATTGAGTTTTATTTTGCTCAAAATATTCTATTTCAGTAATGCACTTTGCTCCCTTATATATTTTTTCCCCTTCAGTCTCCTGAAAAACGTACAAATGAAGTTTTACTGTACTGCATTATGTATATAACAAAATGTTGGTGCTGTAAGGATATATTAAACATTCAATAATATTTTTGGCTTCTTTTGTATCACTATTTGCTTTTGCTATAGTTGCAGCTTTGGGTCCAATTGAGTTAGCAGTGTACACACCTCTTTGGAATACTGCCAAGGGTCTGATGGAGCTCCATTTGCAAAGGCCTCAGGACTCCTTCCACTTGCTCCAGGGATTCTCTGTCTTCCTCACTTGATGTCAATCGGTGTAGCATCTTCAAAATACAAACATCAGGGTATATAATTTACCTACATTGTGAACTGTTATTATGGCCAAATTAACCTAAACCTTGTCTACTATAACTCATAAGAAAAGCAGTACATAATTTGATAATAAATACCTTGATGTATTCAAAGTAAAGAAAACAGTGCCATAGAGGCCCCATTAGTAATTTGGGTAAGTAGTATTTAACAGCCTCCCTGAAGCCATGGCCAGCAGACTGCAGAGCATCTGACACTTCTGGTTGTGATAGCAATCTTGTCAATGCATCACGGCATTTTTGTTGGGTGATGTCCTTTGCATAGCGTCCATACACATCAAATTCTGCAGCCTATTTACACACACAAGATTTCAAATCAACTACAAATGTTGCAGAAGAAAGAGAAAAGTAATATCACGTTTGAAGTGATAAGTTTTTAATTAATTACACTATTAGAATTAACGAAAAGAACAACCTATACAGTTTATTTATTCATTAGAGTTTCTTGGTCATTCAATTACTACGATCATTGAAGCCCACAAGTGATGATGTAACTTGTGGACAAAAGAGAAAGTTGATGATAAAGAAATATAGAAATGGTGGAATGAGAGAAAAGAAAATATGAGGACCCTAAGAAATCCTATTGAGAACTTGCTTTGTCCACCACAAATTCCTCATACATTGGTCATGTATTTTGACTACGCTATGTACATAAGAAAGCAATACACTATGTGTAGGAGAAAGTAAAAATACTTTTCCAATACTAGGGACAAACAATTATTCCTGCAATTTTACATAACTTTCTCTTTACAGAGAAGACAAGAAAGTAAAATGATTTTGGGAATATACTTACACTAGGGAACACTAGTGACAATAGCACTCACCTCTGCAAGTTCTTCAAAACAACTTCCTATGGCAGGCACTTGTTTCTCTTCACTTATTTCCACCGTATCTTCCAAAGAGCCCAACAATGTTACCGTTAGCTCGTATATGTCCATGATGGTACTGAACATACAGTCCAATTCCTAGCAACAAAAAACAATATGATTCACCCAAATAGATTTAAATATTTGAAGAACAAATTCATTATAGTAGTATTCATTATCTTGTAGAGTTCAACATTCTCCAACTAGTGCTATATACCAACAAACACGAGACAATTATGTAGCATGTAAAAGCAATTATTTTATTTTATTTATTGAACAGGATGAACCCTTTACAAAAATTAATGCTATGTTACACAAAACATACTCTATTAATACTTCCATATCATTTCCAGATCTCCCCATCGATATGTTCTTACCATACATCTTGCCAAAAATTTGGGTCTATCAATGCTATCTCATACGACTATATATAATTATCACTGAATTGAAATACATAAATAAGTAAATTGAAGGAATGGTTAATATGACCAGAAAAGCCTTGTCATTTTCAAATACTAAAGAATTCTTTTATAAGACACCTGAGGACACAGACATTTGGCTGATTCAAGCAGGAACTCTTATAAATGGGAAATTCTAATATACTAAGGGTATTCTAATATACCTATGGTTTTCTTACATTTCTACTATTTTTCATGTGAAGTGATACATTTTTTTGATATCAGGGTTAAAAGAAAGACCAAGTGGGTATTTTGGAGTTTATTTTTTAAAGTCGTATTATATATACTCATAAATCATTTCTGGTAACATAAATATCCAATAAAATTATGTTTGGGTAATAAATTAACAAATCTGTAATGTGAAGTTAAGTTGCAAAACAAGTTTGCATTTTACCACAAGTTAATTTTGTATTTGCATTGTCTTTCTATTTGTTTGTGATTGATGTTTCTGAGCATGTCAACTGGAGTGGAAGAAAAAGCTTGAGCACTTGGTCTCATACACTGGTCCTGCTGCAGCATAGTGCTAGGGTATCTTTGAGGCCAATGATTTTGTGAACCATTAGTATAATGAACACTCAAGTCATGTATTATTACCAATATAACCAGTACCCAGATATATTAATATTTACAGTTTTATTTAATAATTAAATTTGTTCAAAAAATTTGCCCTGACTGGGATTTGAACCCAGGCCATCTGGTTTACGCCCAGCTGCTCTAACAAAGCTACCAAGACAACCAACCCTTTGAAGAGTTTTTATGAGCGCGGTCAAGCGGCCAATTCTTGATTAATTTAATTATTAAAATGCATTGTTACTCAGTAACATGGTTACAATTAGGATTACTTTACGACTGTTTAATTTCATTTAACTCATTGATGTAATTTATATTAATAACGTAAAACTAATAGAAAGACATGAAATACACACTCTATAATTTTCAAAACTTGCAACTGTTATCTTGACATAAAAATCTTATAGTACTGAACTGAACTCAGGAAAACTTAATATTTTGAATATCTGAATACTGAACACCAAGAAGCCATAATATTCGTTTTAAAAGATCAATATCAGCAGACAATTTTCTACTACAACTTGATTTCACAAGATTACATAAGTAGTACATAAATTTTATTTTTAGTACTAGTACTAGAAGTGAGACGATGCTCAAGTGTTCAGAAAAATCTATGGACACAACAAAGGAAACAAAATACGTTTGTCTCACCGAACCTCTCCTACTCACAAAATAAAATGTCCCTTTTACCTCTCTTATCATAACTATTACACAGAAATATAGTAGTTAACACATTTCACAAAGAACTTTCTTTGACATTATGAAGAACTGTATTAACTATACTCTTTTTGTTTTGTGGTGTTATTTTTTGAAGGTTATGTTGCTCTTTAAATTTGTTTGAAGTAGCAAAATTCAGTCAGTAATAATTATGATAATTTAGCTTCTGAAGATTAATGTTTACATTTTGTTCATCTAAATGTAACATTTAGATTTTTGATATTTCTCATTAATTTTAAATGTACAATTTTTTTGAGGTTTATAGCATTTGATTCCAGATCATATTGAAGTTCCACTGATACCTTCAGAAAGTATGTAAAGTTTTGTTTTAAGGTTGTAAGACGAGTCCTCCTCCTTATAAGTGATTGCCTGTGTGTTTGTTCGTTCTGAGATAAAAGTAGAAAAATTTTGAAATATATGAGGGACTCATTTTAATCTCAACTTCCACCTCTTTTTTGGAATTTCAACTGTGCCTATGCTTTTTGCCTCTAGCATTGCACCACTTCAGGAATGTTTCCTTGACTCTTTGGGGATGAAAGAAATGAACTACGACACAACTTAGATTACAGTTCTTTATTTCAATTAAATTCTTATTTCAGTAACCCACACTCTCGTCAGCGGATCTGCCTGTGAATGTTGCAAGTAGAACGCTGCAACTCTAGAGAAGAGGCCAGTTTGAAGAGGACTAAACAGGCTTATGTAATATTACGGAACAGCAGACATGTGGCATTAGCACATGCAGCAAGACTAAAAGCTTATTTTGAATGTAAGAGTGGATGTAATATTTTTCAAAAATTGGAGATAGGTGATATTTCTAACAAAATATATTAAATGCACAATGAAAACCGAGTGTAAATTAGACGTAACGCAAGATTAGACTTAAGAGTTTACACGATGAATGTAAATTAGACCTAATTTCTATTGTATTGGATTGTGTGACTAATCACACAACAAAAAAAGGACATTGTTAATAAGTACTCGACATTGATCAATGTCAGACAGTTCATTGAAGACAATGTAGGACAGCTAACAGAAGAACATGCTTTTTCCAAACACATTTTTCCCCCTCTTCATTTTCAATTAAGGAACTTACAATAACCCCAGCCAATGGGGATTTACATCATCCATTTTAATTATCCCTTTTTTAATTTCTATTCATCACTAAATACACCTACAGTTTCTTAAAACTGGTTTATATAATCTTCAGCAAACTTATTGTCATTAAAAAGTGGCTCAAATCTTACCTTGCTACCAGGTGGTAAGAGTCTAGCCAATTCTTCACGGAACACCTTAATAATCATATGTAAATCTCGTAAATACTGCTTCTCCTCATGAATGAGATCTCGAACCATCTCTTCATATGTCACGGATGTTCGAGGGGCAACAGGATCTAGAGTTTCATCCAAAGGAGTACTGGATACATCTTCGTCTTGATAAAACATATCCATAAGGGCCTATACAAAACAAGTCGAAACTAATTTACTCTTCATTTCTCACTTTATTAAAAGAAATTCCACTTATATTTCTATTATATGTAAATTACATCTGGTGTTACTAACAAAAAATATTGTTTTTCCACCATAACTTGCACATTACACCTAGCACATACCTTGTCAGCACACATTGCCACACGAATATCTTGGCATGATATTTCAACATGACGAATGTTTTTGACATAGTTGCCTGCAAGCTGTAAGACACCCAAAAACATATCAGTATTATCAAGAAGTTCAATGGATGATAGGCAACAAATTCATATTTTAAAACGTATAAATATAAAAAGATTACATTCCGTTTAAACACCTCAAATAAAAAATTTTACTGTTTAAAGACAATAAAAATTGAATATCATTTTCCATACACTTTCAATATTTGATTGAATTCCCTAATTCTTGCACCCCGTGCCTTCTGAGAGTGTGAAATAATAATAATAATAATAATAATAATAATAATAATAATAATAAAAGTCGGCCCCGTGGCACAGGCGGTTGTGGCAGCCATTGTCACACTCACTTAAACAACTAAGAGACTGACAATAACAGCACTGAAGTGTGTATGCAGCTGTTTTTGTGAGACACCAACCAGAGGTCAGTGGAGCAACTCCAACTTCATTACAAAACCTGATTGTGACAATGCACTCTACAAAAAATTTCCTGTTAAAGTTTTAATAGTAGCTTGCAGTTGATGGTTTGGCAATCTGTGCTAAAAGATCTTAAGGACACTCACCGAACTCTATCATCTTACGTATCCTGAAATGTGTGGCAAACTACCTTCCCACACTACACAAAGGAGTTGGGAACCACATTGTAGGAACATTTAGGGTTCTGAATGACATATACAACATCCAAAATGTGAATGGAACCACTGACACTACAATTCGAGGACATCATCTGAAGCTTCACGTGGTGACTTCAAGGACAGAAGATCTCGGGGGCAACTCTTCCTCAATAGGATTCTCAACAGTAGGAACTGTCACTCACATAAATGTTTCAGCCAGGATAGTTTACTGCTTCAAAGAAAAGCTGGACTGCATTAACTCCTAATGAAGAGGAAATCATTAAATCATTGGATAAAGAGAACACTAACAGTGATAAGGGTGATATTTACTTTGAGTGTACATGTGATTTCTTGCATATGGTTTTAACTGATATATATATTTTGATTGATATGTTAACTTAATATGTATTATCAGCTTTGTGTGCTGCAATTAATTTATTTATTTCACGGTTTTACATTGTTAAAAACACCTTTCTGTTACCCAAAAATTCTAATACTTATATAATTCTTATTTTATCCTGACGTTAGTAAACAAATAAATAAATAATTACAGAGAAACTCCGTTTACACCTTTTTCAATTGTACATTTTTCACGTTTTTTTTTTTTTCTTTTCTTTTTTTCTTCACAAGTCCTAGATAAATACCTACACTTCTAAGATTATGTGTTGTATGTTTACATGCTCTTCATGGATATAAGTGTATAAGGAAAGTCTCTTCAAGACCGATAATGTATTTTCTGTAACTTTTTCGGAGTAAACTTTTTCAGCTTGGTTTCTTTTCATAATATTGCGTTCTAATGAGTATTAACACAGATGTGGTTATCAGAAGTTATTTTTCCTTAGTTTTATTGTTGTAAACATGAGGTTCCTAGTAATTATGAGCTAAATTCAAAGCCCATTCTTGTCGTTCAGTATTGCATCGCTTACAATCAACTCAGTTCAAAATGGATTTTATTGTTTCTTCAAGAGTAAAACAAATGGTTGAGATAGCTAGATATGCCTCCGACGACCGCGAGGATGAGCTACAACAACAAAGTGAAGAGCGTTCCGGAGCTAATGAGGTTTGGAAATAGCTGGCGAAGAAGAAGAAAAAGAAGACGAAATTTAAGGAGGTGAACTTTAAGAAAGATTGCGAAAGATTTAGGAGAAATGTTTGTATCAAAGGATGAAACCTTTTGGCAGAAAGCTCCATAAGTACGAAGAAAACAAACATCTTCCCAAATTATTCGCATTCCTCCCAGTGTCTCACGAGATGTTAATAGACAAGGTAATATTTTCTCAATTTTTAAGTTATTTACTTCATCTGCTATTGAGTAAATTATTGTAAAACACTAACCAGAGAGGTACTGGGGAAACTGAAAAGATGGCTGAAGGAGAGAAAAGATAGTGGGTTGATGTAGATCAAACCGAGACATATGCTTTTATTGGACTCCATCTGCAGTGGAGTCACCCAAAGCAATCATGAACTAGTTTCAATGCTATGGTCTTCAGCCCTTTTTGTTCAGAGGCCAATTTATGCAGCAACGATGTAAAGAACTCAATTTTAGACCATATCCTATTTATCTCAGATTTGATGACACATTTAGTCGCAATGAAAGAATACCAATGGATAAGTTAACACCAATTCGATAGATAACTGATCTACTTACCTCCTCTTGTCAATAGTATTTCAACCATTTTGTAGATGAAAGATTGGTTCCTTTCTGGGGACACGCACCTTTTCATGTATATTCGAGAGAAAAAATAAAATTAAAAAAAAAAAGGCCTGAAAAATAAGGTATCAAGATCTGGGTACAAGCCGACAGCAAACACAGTTTACTGCAAGAACTTCCAAATCTACGATATAACGAATAAAGAGACGGTATAACGGAAAAAGAGAGCAAGCCAGAAAATAAATATCAAGGGAAAAGAAGTAGTTCTTGATCTAATAAATATCTTGCGGCCTGTATTCAGAATTACGACTGATAATTTTTTCACATGGTTGAATTTGGCAGAAGAACTTATAGGTAGAAAGCTAACACCTTGCGGGAAGAAAAAACAAAACCACCTCAATTTCTTCCATCAAAACAATGCCAATTACACTCTTCGATTTTCAGCTACCAACCTGAAGTTTCTCATGTCACACAAGTGAATAGATGTGTCGTATTGCTTTCTTCTGAACTTTATTCTGGTACAAAAGATGAGGAATTGCATAAGAAAACTCCAGAAATTATATCACATTATAATAACACCAAGGGAGAAGTTGATACCTATCCTATGGCGAGAGAGTATACATGCCATTGGATGGTATATAGGTGGCTCTTTGTGCTCTTCATGAATATGATTCACTTGGCTGGAGTAAATGCATTTATTTTAAGGAAGCATATTCATCCAGGATGGTACGTAGGTGACAAATGTCAAAAGATGTCTATTTGTACTAGAGGCTGCGAAAAAGCTTATTAAACTGATGATCAGGAAATGGCTCAATGATTCATCAATAAGAAAAATCCACAGACTTTGGACAAACTTTAAGCAAAAAATTTGGAGCCATTTTTGAGAAAATTCTGAAGAGAGTTTTTGAGACTTCATGTTTATAAAATATCCCTAAAAATCAAAATAGCATCAAATTCATTCAAATCATGGAATATCAGTTTTGGAGAAAATCAACTGAACTATTTAGGCACTAGCTTTGACCACAAATAGGCAGGCAGATCGATGTTTTGCCATCAAACAATTTTACGGTATTAAGGACCCATAAAACATGGACTCTGAATACACAATGTATTGGCAGAAGTAGTAATTTATGGTATATAAAAACAACATTTATCCACTTTTTCATTAGCAGGGCCCAACAACACGAGTTTTTTGGTAGAAAATTCATCGTTTTCTTGCGCACGAGCACAATACTTTCTTTTCTTGCGAAGGGCAAGAAAGTAAAAAACACATTTTCAGTATCAGGGGACCCAAAACATGTTTCCTTTGAAATCTCAAAACCTAATTTCCACAGCAATATAACTTTTTCTTCGCTATGTATACTCTGTACATAGTGTGTAGAGTATCTGTATGTATATGAGAAAGAAAAACCTGATTGTTATTAATATTATTAATATTTATTTTATTACTATTATTATTTTTATTACTATTATTATTTTTATTACTATTATTATTTTTATTATTATTATTAATTATTATTATTATTATTATTATTATTTGGGGGGGATTTACATTGTGATATTTTCTATGATGAAACAAATTATGAAAAAGCTACACAAAAAGATTGCAAACTAAATAAATCTACATTTTCATTGAAACTCTTGACTCCACGACACATAAACTCACTTGAATTTCCAATCATGTTATTACATAACCTTATTTCAATCGCAATACTTCACTGAAATCAATGATCATGAAGAAAGAAGGTTAGAAAAGTGTATAGGAGTTCTACATCACTTTTTTGTCAATGTCATAAGTAGTATTTACAATTTACATATGTACAGCATGGTTTCTTTAGCTAACTCTAAAATGTGCATGGAGTAATATTGTGTTTCAAGTTGTCAAAATTATTTCATTTGAGTTACATTTAGCTTGCATATTTTGATGAAATATTTCATGAGAATTTCATTCTTAGCATCTGTTTGGACAGACAATTGATGACCTGCCATTTTAGAACTTAACTGCAATTAACCAGCAGAAAATGTGCTACCTGTTACCTATTCTTTAGAATAATTTATCTTCCAGAAAAAAATTACTTAGCAGCTGAAATATGACTCTCAGTAGTAAACTTGTGGATAACTAGAATTTCACTCAACAGTGATAATAAGGACCCTTGTAGTAAAAAATGTAACACAAAATTGTTTACCTTCAACAGTTAAACTTTTAAAATTATTTAAAAAAGGACATCATTAAACATTTGCTACATACAATCATACACACCTTAAGGATATCAGCCGAGATGTATTCAAGAACAGCTACGATATATAATGACACCTGCGACTCCACTTTATATTGTAGAACTTCCTACACAGAAAATAAAAAGAAATATTAATCACTTGTAACAGTAAACTGAGGCACTGTAAATTTGAGGTATCTTACAAAAGAAAATTTCACGAGTTGAAATGAAGTTTCCCACAATTACAATATCCTACTTATGAGATCCAATGTATTTACATATACCATCACAATTGTAAATGTTGATGCCACTAATATTCCATTGCATAATCTAAATCTCTATATATAATTTGTTTAATAGGAAATTTCCGACACCTTTTCTCATTTTCTTACAAGCAGAGATGGACTTTGATTTTTGACTTCCTTCAAAGTTTAAGGTTTAAAACTGTGGTGTTTTGATTCCATGAAATATTTGTTCAATAAAGTGCACCGGAACAGGCATTAGATCGTGCTTTAAGTATAAGATCTACGAGTTAATCTTTGTTTCAAAGGTTTCTATGTGGCATTTTCCATAATTTTCTAGTTAGTAATTCTGAACAGATGATGTCACTCACAGATTTATATAAGAAAAATTATTGTGGATTTACTATGAATTTTAAAAACTTAATTATAAAAGCACAATTTGATTATAGTTATGAGTAAATATACATGAAAGTAATTTCAGTTCCCACACCGCAAAATTGAACTTTTGTTCCATGCACTCAAACACTTTTTGTAATATTATTGAAGTCAGAGGATTATGAAGAAGGCCAAATTGGAGAGCTATGTGGAAGTAAATATCTAGTTAATGCAAGATGTAACATTTTGAAGGTTTAGAACTTGGGAATTTCCAATACTCTCTTCATAATATCCAAAAGTTTTATAGCTTTTGACATTACGTACTCAAAGAGATTTCAGAATTTTAGTGTGGAGTCAACGACGGCTCCTAAGTCTTTAAATTCTATGACATATTCCAAACTCTTGTTGTATCAAAGTATGATAAGACTTTTACAAGTCTCGGAATCATGTAAGATCAGCCATTAAGCCATTGAAGTATAATAAAAACAACAAAGGGCCATCGTGTAAACCTTGTGGAACAGCTGAAAATCTCTACAATTATACATATACTTTTTGTCATTTTGTGATCTGGTTAGATAAGACAGCTTTTCATCCAAATTAACAATATACCATGAAATTCCAATTTATTTAATTTATGGAGTAATATATGAAAAGCTTAAATGAATTTAGGGCAAACTGCTTCTACTTGTGAATGGGATCTTGCTTCTATTTTATCAATAACAAAATGCTGGAATATAAGTTGGATGTAGTGTATTTTTTGTAATGACTACCAAGCTCTGCACTAGAATGTTGCCTTCAGTAAAGCAGAAAGTTGTTAAGTTATTATGAAATTAAGAATTTCAGAAAGATACCAAGTTTCTTTTATTTTTTATTATTGTGCCACTTTCAATTTTTCTTCTTCAATGATGTAGAAAAAATACCTCAAATTTAACAATTTTTGAGAATATAGAATCCAGGGTATCCACATTAAAATTAGTTTTTTACTTCTTCAGCAACATATTAAGAAACGCTTACTTGCAAACAAAAAAATCTCTATCGTCATCTTGGGTCACAAATATGATCTATTACGCCAGTTGTCCTCTCTGATAAGAGTAAATGTCGTTCAGCAGCCCAAAATTGATATATAGAAAAACCTGTCAAAGGCAAAACCTGCAAATAAGGCTAAAACATGCTGAGCCAGGGAAAATCTCAGAACGGACTAAGGACACTGGATAAGTCAGAAACCTGCCTAACAAATAAAAAGTTGAGAAAACTCAAGTGTATGACACCTTAAAAACAAAATCAAGAATGAGTGGTAGAAGGAAGTTTTTTATAGGTGGTTGCCATAATATTTACATAAACTTAGGCAAATAGCTGAAGCCTAAATCATCAGATGAATTCATGTCCTTCAAATATTGTAGAAAATAATATTTATTTTACTTTTTCTGAAGGTCTTTGTTTTATTAGACTGTGTGATGTTTCTGTATGTCATTTTCTTTGTCTCTCCAGGACATCTTCCTTTCTTTCAAAGGTAGTTTTTAGGCGAGATAACTATTCATACAACCTAATCCATCTTTGAACAATTGTTTCCCGAATTGAGTTTTTACTGCAAACCTGAATAAACTAGAAAACTGTACAAGATGGAAGAAAATCTTGGTCCCGAATGATTTTGGCTTGGATAGGTTTTATTGTACTTTATTTTAATTACTTATGATGACACCACATTCATGTAGCTACTCAATTTTCTACCCTATGTTTATTAGAGAATTGAATTGTGGATCTCTGGATGTAGACTTCCAGACTAGCTTATAAATACTATTAATTACTACACCAAAGTTATAACTATTACATATTACTCATTTTGTAACAAAACTTGTTAAAATTTGTTACAGAAAATAAATATTCAAAATTTACTATGTTAAAATATGAAAGCAATACAAATCAATAGACATTAAGAATGAATGAAACTAATCATGTTCATTGTAATAGAATCTAGTCCCACAAGATAACAAAATGCTTCATCACCTCAGGAATATTTCAGAATTAAACCTCATGGAAATAAACAGGGAAATTTTCAGAATGAACAAGAAAACAAAATCAATAATGGCAAATATAATTTAAAAGAATCAAAAAGCATTTCTATTTGCATGTGTTTTAGTTTTGTATATTATTGTATTTTCATCTCAGTAAGCAGCAAGTTCACTTACCACACTATCATACTTTCACTTATATCTCAACTCTTCATAGCATTGCTTGTTCCAATGCATTCTTGGATTTCTTAAGAAGAAAATATTTTATAAATGAAGTTAACATAGCTGTTTTAATAGACCCAAAATATGAAATTGACAAATGTATCCTCCTTAAAGGTAAACAACAGCAGAATTATCAAAATTTAAAGCGAAATAAATAGTAATTGTGACTTCAGAATGGCAAGTCGTACAAAGTGCATATTAGTGGATTTGTAAAACTTGCTAACTTTTAAGTTTGTCACAACAGATATTTTGATTGAAAGAGACACCAATCCAATAAAAGCTTGTGTTTAAATCATTCTTAATAACTGTATGAATGTAAATTCTGCAAATTGTCAATGCAAGCCGATAGTAAGATCTCTGCAACAACTGCAGCTTTAAGTTTTTTGTAATTCATAATTATCAAATATCAACATTTAATACCTGACAACACAATGACAAGTTTATGAAATGAAGCAGGAGCCAGACCAGTTGTTGAAGAATTATGGATCAAAAATTTTACCTTTAGAATGACTATCTGTAAGGAGCAATAATTTTGTAATACTGTTTAGTTTGTGCAGTGAAAAAATTAATTAAGTTTTAGTTACGAAAATACAAAGTGAAACATGAACTAAGCAAATCCAAATATTAATTCACCTATATGCCTGATGACGATCACATTCTAGCAATTATTCCACAATTTTTTATTTCAACAAATGGCTTCTAACATCAAAAACAGCAGATCTTTCAACTGGACAACTTTTTTGAAATCTGTAGCCTTTTATTACTTGGAATAAAAAACTCAAATGTATTTTTCAATTACAACTAATGAATGGCCAAATCATGAATTCACACTATTTCACAATAATAAATGTCTACAAATAAACATTCATGATGAAAACCTTTCCGAACATCAGCAAAAATGTCCCAAGCACTCTCATTAAATTATGTCACTCAATGTCACTGTATCCATTGTACTGCAATATACGAAATCAAAAGCCATCAACACACCGCATATGAATAATACCCTAATGATTTTCACTTCCTTCTTGACACATTTAATAGCAAATAATAGAATTTAACAGACAGTAGCAATAATAATAAATGGAGGGAGGGGGGGGGGACAAGAAAAGCAATGACACCATGCTTCACCTTTTGTAGTAAATGGTGGATTTTGTCAACAGGAAGCACAAGAGGCGACTTCTTTTTGCCTCGTTCCAATGCTTCTTTAGCCTCCACAAGTGCCCACTTGTCAATGGGCGTAGGGAATGTACGTCTGACTCGTTCTTCAACATCCTGCACAGAATGTGGTGAAGGATGGGTACATAACATACCCAACAACCGTAGAATAAGGCTCTCAACATAGTCGAGAGCATCTTCTCGAGCTTTCAGTGATGGGTGGACTTGCTCCAACACCTGTCAAATAATTTTTATGACAACACATTCTAAAATTTTTCATGTAATTATTGGTGTTATTGCAAATTGCATAAAAAAGTAAGTATTAAACTTGGGAATAACAGAAAACGTTCCTATCACAAATAAGAGTACAATATAACCAACCACATTACTCTTCAACATTATTTCATCACTCTGGCAGAGAATGACAGAGATGCCATAGTTAAGATTTATGAAGTTCATGAATCACGAATAGCAGATTACTTCATTTACATAGTAATCGTTATCATAAAAGTGCAATCTAAATGTAATAATCAACATGAAATGAGAACCTTTTGCAAAGAATTGACAAACACTCCTTTCCACTTGGCAGCATTTTCTTCCTTTTCAAAATCATAACTATGAGACCCTGATGCAGATGATGGCATAGAAAACATTTCAACTGATCACAATATTCGCCTTTTATGAGTAGAACAATCTTCCATCCGCCATGTTTTCTATTGACGAAAATGAAACAGATGAGAATTCAACGGATAAGTCTGTATGACGGCGCGCAATAGAACAACACATTTCATTATTTGAGGCAGGACCATAACACATTAGATACGCATGTTCTCTGACATTCAAATATGCACCATAAAGTGCCCACATGACCCATCTTCATAAGTCATCACAATTATTTTGGACCGAACATTTCCTGAGTATTATCATACACAACTGCGCAGCCTCTGCGCATGCGACTTGCGACAGCACGTCAGAATTCGATAGTAACTTTCGATCTCTCGCTTACAAAATCTCGATTGCGAAATCTCGCGGCATTTGATACTATTTTGAATGACTAGTAATAATCATGAATTTAGTAATCATTAATTGCCGACAAAATGTAATTAATATAATGATTTATTTCGCAGTTATTGCCAAAATATAACAAATTGATGCGAAAATCAAAATTATTTGTGATTTTTCCTTCTGGATTACATAAAAACATTCATCTAAAAATACTATTTCTCAAGACACGACACGTCCTTCGAATTAACATAAAATTCATCTTCATATAGGCTTATCATAATCTTGGATGACAATTGAGGATGGGATAAGGTATAGTCATGGAAGAACTCTTTTCCATGCTATTGTGACAAAATAATTGAGCTGGCCAATTTCATAACAAGTCATGTTTACATCCAATGGATGGGATAATTCATACCCAGTAGTTCCCAATTCTTATTAACAGTGTCAAGAGTTGACAAATTTAACCTATTTTTCTTATTTAGCAGCTGAATCCAATCGGGTTTGTTTGCAAAGGTGCTGCTGCTCCAGCCAGGTCAATTATTTCTGTTGTCAATTATTATAATAATCATTCTAAATACACAATTTTTGTAGTAAAGTTTTATGAAACAATAAGATATACAGCAACTATCAAATAATAACATTATATAAAATTATTTTATAGTTTAAATTGAATCCATTCCCATGAGGAGAAAATATAACAATAAATTATAAATAATATAAATTACAAAAACCTTCAATATTACAGAAACCTTAAAACTACCCTGAGAAAAATACTATGTTAAGCTTGTGCCAGTTTTCAGATGAATTGGAATGCGGCAATAACATCATTGTCCTCCTTTAATAAAAAATGAATATGTTTTAATTATTTTGGACACAGAAAAAAAAAGAGAAAAGTACAAGAATCAAAGATAATACAGAAGCAAAAAAATAAATATCAAGGAAAATTATGGCTTCTAAATGAAATACTAATTGAAGGAAAAATGAATAACCTTTGTTAAACAGTACTGATTTAAAGAGCAGGTGTTTTTATTTTCCATAATATTGTATTTAGTATAATTCTCTCTTTTATTTGAATAAAATAGTGGTGAAAGTACAGTAATTGCCAAACTCATGAAGCTTCTGAGCACACACAATGATTTTCATTTTTCTGTGAGCTACGAAACAATAAAAAACAAAACAAAAAGGACAAAAATAAGAACTTTTACTCAAAAAACCGGCATAACCTCAAGCTCACATAATCAACTATGAGACTGACGGTGTCAGAGGCATAGGAGTATGCAAGTAGTGGTTTTCTACCACGAGTGGTCTATCTGAGCTCAGTGGATCTGATCTCAAGGATAGACGTATCCCAGGTGTGTCACTGCAATCTACCAAAATTCCCTCCTTTTCTATTAGCTTGTGAATGACAGTTTGGCGACATCTGCAATAATGTATCTTTCAACATAATGTACCTATAACAAGTAAAGTTGACACTAGATGGTAAATATATTTTCCTGCATTTTACTGAAACCTTTTCAATATCACCTCTTCATTTTAACTTGAGAATAAAAATACAGCAAAGCAAATATTTGTTAAATTAGTTTCAATTTACAAAGTAAATTAAAATTAATTAAGAAACTAATGCATTATGTTTTAAATACATAGAAAAGATTCTTAAAAATAAATTTTCTCAAGATGAACAGAGTATAGGGATTCTTTTTTTTTTGAAAGTGTATAAAAGG
Organism: Gryllus longicercus; assembly: GCA_038098605.1. NCBI lineage: Eukaryota > Metazoa > Arthropoda > Insecta > Orthoptera > Gryllidae > Gryllus > Gryllus longicercus. The sequence continues at coordinate 373,514 of JAZDUA010000338.1, read as the reverse complement.
TAACAAAAAACAAACTGAAAAAATTAATTTCTCAGGTATAAAATAATTGTTTTCATAATTACACTCCTTGTATCATTAGATGATACAATTTGGAATAAATAGAATGAGTTTTTGATGTTATTTCCTTTGAAAATGTCCATTAATACAATAATTCTATAAAAAATATTACACAGCATTTTTAAAATTTAGTAACATAATAAAAAAAATGGAAATATGCAAATTCATTGTCATTTCCTCCAACCTTTCTAATTTGTTTTTCAATATTCTCATCTTCTGATCTTGCAATCAAGACAATCAATTAACAATTTCTTCTAAAATTGCTCTATAGCGTGTCACCATTGGGGTATACACCTGAAAAAAAGATAATAGAAGTGTTTTAAACATCTGAAAATATATAATTAAGGTTGTAGTGAATGAAGAAACTTTTCAAGCACTCCAGTCAAAATAATTCTGAAATGTTTCATTCAAAATACTAACTCCTGAATTTTGATGATGAATGAAAGCAAAAAGATTAGCTGTTAAAACATATTCCATCACTAGGTAAAATGTTGACATGTGATTACACTTTTTATAGACACATTGCTATCTTGTGTATGATCACATATGCTCTATTTTAATCTGTAGCTGATGATGCTGACACTTTGCTTAAAAAACAAGTGTTGTCTAGGTTTCGAGTTATAGGTTAAGGTAATTAATGCTGCCTTGAAATGTACACTAAGTTCATACATACTGACAAAGCATCTCCATATGGTGAACAAGCTAATTCTGGGCAAGGCAAATGGGATGTGATCTCTTCAAAGCTCTGAGATAAATGTTGAAGGGCAAATTTAGCAAGGTATGCAGCTCCTAGAACTGCAGAATTAACACCATCCTGGAAAAATATTTTCAAAAAATGTGAAGTGGTGAAGAAAGAACACACAAATAAATGTAATTCCACAGTGTAAAAAAGGTAAAAAGTGAATTGTTTATATTGTAAGTGAAAAAACATTTTCACTTACAATAATCTAAGGAATAAGTTTATAGTATTAATTATTTTGGGGCACCATATTAGCATATTTAATGTCAATAATACATTTACCACAATAATTAAAAACAAGTTTTCCGTGACCAGAGACAATATTTACTTGGCCGCACAGGAGATGCCTAGGTGCAACATTTTGGCCATCAATGATTATGCCATTCTTTTGATAAGACACACTTTCTGGCCAGGAAAGACTGTTGGGGAGTGAGGAGGGTGAAAGAGGCAGTAGAAATTATAAAACATCCTGATAACCAAGGCCTACGTCTCCACCACGCCTGAAAACATTTTACCGTGACGTTCAATCACGTAAGGGTGTGGTTTCCATAGCTCCTTGACATCCGACCACAGTGAGACCCCTTCTCCTACCCTGCCAATGGGGACCATTAGTTTATTGGGCAATGCTTTCTCTACATTGGCAAATCATCCAGCCACCTGTCTGCAGGGTAGAAGGGAACCTTACTCTATATAAAGCCGTGCCCAGTTCACTTCCCTACATTTTCCTCTGAGGAAGATCGCAGTTTGATGACCGAAAAGTTGGTGTCTGAGCCAAGGACTTGGCGTCTACCTGACAGCCAAGTCAATAAACAAAATTGGCCTTCTCACTCATTCCTTACACATTTTTTCCAATAAAAAAAATAATGAAATTTGTATCAACATTTTTTGTTACATAGTTTACTTTCATTTACATTAAAATTACAGTTTTAGCCTTTTATAATATATTAAACCCGTCCATTATATTTTGATTCAACTAAACCGCTTTTAGCGAGTTGTGAATACATATTGTTTTAATCATTTTACTTAATCTTTTCGTAATGCCTTGAATATTAGCAAGATACAATGTAACCAATATACCAATTCTCTTCAATATACCCACATAAGTACTGAAAATAAATAATAAATTATGCAAACCGTAAAAAGGGTGACCAAGGAAATATCCACTTTTTATATAAATAAATATACGATCTCTACTTCAGTTCACTTAATTTAAATACATAATAAGAAATTTTCACATTACTTAATTCTTAAAAAAAACAATGTTTTGATAATGTTTATATATTGACATCATCAGGCTGTGAAATAAATTACGTACAAAATATTTAAACTAAAACAAGACAACCAAATAGGTAAATCCCTTATGCAAATAGGTACAGTGTATATTTAAACTTTTTCTTCTTGGCTAATTTTGTACAAATAAACAAAAACATGACAAGAATTACAACTTTTAAATATTAAAATATGAATTCCTTACTAGCCTTCTTTAATGAATATTAACATTTCAAAATTTCACTCAGACGGTGAAAAAATGTTTAATTAAATTCCATAACGGTGGACACCATTGATACCAATTTATGACTTCTTAAATGAATGACACTTACTTACAAATCTACACAAAAACATGACCATTAATTGCAAATAATAATTATACTTCTATAATAACTAATCCATCAAATTATTGAAGTTGAAGCTTACCTTTAAAATCAAATAATATTCATTATAGAAGGTTAGTAAGGAATTCATATTTTAATATTTAAAAGTTGTAATTGTCATGTTTTTGTTTATTTGTTTTGTACAAAATTAGCCAAGAAGAAAAAGGTTAAATATACACTGTATCTATTTGCATAAGGGATGAATAGTACACAATTTGGATACAACAAAAAACAATTCTGAAATTACAGAACTTAATCAATTTTACCATCACAAAGACAGGTGTGTTGAAAACATCTGACAGCACTTGCAGGATTGAACGGTTATTGGATGCTCCTCCAGTTGCTAAGATACGAGTACATTTTCCTGTGAAATTTTAAAATAATTAAGTTAAAACATTTATGAATTACTAAAATCCAAAAGACATAAATAATTCATTTAACTTACCCACAACAAATCCAACATCTTCTATATGAGCACGTTTTGCCACAAACTGACCTTCCACCAAAGCTCGCACTTCTACTTCCTTTCCTGAGAAACGGTTCACTCTAATGCCAGCTTTATTGAATCGATAATCACCATTTACAAAAGGTATTATTTCCTGAACATCGTAATACAACCCTGTAATGAACACAGAGAAAAATTATTGAAGAACTTTTAAAACCCAATAAAATATGTTATATTTTAGTGTCTCAAAATATCACAAAAATCAATGGAACCAGAGATCATATCACAAGCACTACTTCAAAGCACATCTTTCCACCGCAAAAATAAAATTCTCATGTCAAATGCACATAAGAGGGAGAGGAAGCCAAAAAAGTTGTTTTTTTTCTGGCAACTACCCCAGTGATTGAGAATTTTGATAATTACATAGTGTTCAGAAACCATAAAAAATAATATTTCTACAATCGGAGTAGATTTTAATAAATCTTGCTTTCTTACATCAGTTTTACTTTTTAAATTATTATTAATGAGAGGCAAACTCACCCATATTACCAAAATTTCCCCTAGGAGTACTGTCCAGCAGTTCACTGAAAATCTGCCACTCATCTTCAGCACAATCATGCCTAATCCTTTCTCTAGTTAAAGATCCATTTTTAAAACTGAAACAATCAAATGAAAATCTACAGATATAGGGAGAAAATAAGGAAATTTCACAATTCAAACCAAAAAAGCATTAATGTATTACCCAATATATCATTCACAAAATTGTATTTATCCTGAAAACAGAAACAGTTCAAATCAGTACAATGAGAAAATAAAAAGGTTCAACAATAGCTAAAATAAAGCAAAGTGAAAGCATTTCAGAATTTAATCAATTGTACTCAAATTGTTTACTCAATTGTTACATCATTAAATATTGCAGTAAATATCTAGGCCAAATGAAGATTTTTATGAGAATGAAATAACACAAGCAATGTACATTGGATATAAAAAAGGGAACCATAGGTACTACTTCCATGGCACAATTTATACACAATAGTGATTATTTATGTTGACATACAGGAGCACTCACTATGAAGCATTTCTTCCAGCCTTACTACCAGCATTATACAATTTTATGACAAACTTTCATCATACAGCCACAAATAATAATTACAATGAATTATATATCTATATATTGAAATCCCTTAGAATTCTTTGCTTCATATTATGCAACAATATGGTCTTACAACATACAAAAGCAGTTAAATATGTCCTTTTCACCAACTATCACATGTTTATGTAAATATTTTTCATTAGTGGTTGCTTTGATGAAAAATGAGAGAATGCTTTATTCACTTTACCTAGATATTCTTTATTTCCAATGGCTAAAATTTCATTCAAACAACTGTACAGATCCAATTTATGTAATTAATTTTTACAATATGTGCATAAAATATTACACAAAATTACTACAAATGATCTAAAATCTTGACAAATAAAATATTGTTAAAAATTACATTTTCAGTGTTCCAAGAATTGATTGCCCCAGACAGAAATCGAACCCAGACCTCCCGGTATAAGCCCAGTTGCTCTAAGAACTTGAACCATCTTTGAACAGCTTGAACAGCCTTGCACAAAGAACTGACTACTCAGCTCAAGTAGTTACAGCAACTGGGCTCATACTGGAAGATCTGGGGTTTGATTCCCACCAGAGACAGTCAGTTCTTTGAACAGTCAAAACATAAACTTATAACAATTACATCACAATTAATAGCTATGGATTTTCAACAGTAGTTGACAATTGTAAAACAGGAAACATAATCCCATATAACTGTTATACCATCATCTATGAACACAAGGTGAAACAAATAAAATAAAATAATATTTTCATATCAAAGAAATAAAATTCTTGGACCTCTATAACTTCACAAATAAAATCACGAAAAATAAGAATTTTGACTATTAACAAAAATGGAATACAATTATTGTTAGAGTTTCTAATAATTTTGAAGGACAAAGGACATTAATTGAAGATTTCTAGGTAATTCTAAAATGTTCAGTTTTTTAATGTACATAATGTCCAATATTAACATTTTTTAGATAAAAAGATTGCTTTCAGATAGAGACCTCATTATTTTACATTTAAATCTGCGTGTACAGGAAGTAATAATGTTTTTCAACATTGTGAAGTAAAATATTTAACAGATACAAAAGAGCTTAAATATAGAAGATACTAACCAAAGTAAAGCCACGTAACTATCAGTGGAAAGAGGACTACACAGTACATGTCCTTCACTGAGAGTGCAAGGCTCCACCAAAGGAGCTATTACCGTGTCACTTGTGCCCAGGCTCAAGAGTACATCCCCCTGAGTCAGTCGCATTCCTGTAAAATAATTAGTAAAAACTGAAGAGTAATATCTTTAGAATATCTTAATTACTTATTTACCACATTACTTCACTTTATTTACTTCATCTCACTTGAGGAGTATGAAACAAATGATTCATCAGTTATAAAAAAAAAATAAAAAAAATGTACTCGCATAATATTGAAAAACGTACTCGAGTCATGAATCTATTAAAAATCAGACCCAAACCAATATTTATTCCCACTGTACAAGGCAGAAAATGCCCTTGCAGGAAAGTAAGAAACTAGAAAATCGACACTCACCAACAAGAGAAGCTGGATTATCACCAGTAAATGATACCACTTTACAAGTGCTTGAAAACCCAAAACGTTCCACAAAATAAGAGCTAATAGAGCCTTGGACAGAATATGAAGGCACTGGATCTCCCAGTTTCTGAGCAAGGTCTGGGGCACAAGCCTGCAAGTTTTTCATTATTTTAAAGAAGACATTTTTATTTAAGTATATAATTCAAATACAAGGCATTGTATTGAAGAAATAAAAGTGATGGAAGAATATGAACACTGTTCTTAAACCAAAGACTACGTTGCCATTGCTGTTGTTGATAATAATGACGTTGTTAAAAAGTGATATGATGTAAATGATTAATATTTCAATTACTCACATTTAAACAAACTTCTGACCACTCTTTAGACCGAATATCAAGTAGGTTCATTCCTGAACCATCAGCATAATCAATGGAAGCGTACTGGCCTAGAAAGAGACTGGCTGCAAAACTACTCACTAAAGAAATTCTCTAAAACAAGATCAAAATACAAATTACCTTTGTGAGAAGAGCTATTCTAATTCCTGGAAAAAATTACTATTCACTAAAAACAATCACATCCTTATAAACAAAACAAGCCTACTTACCTCTGTATTGCGGTATGCTGTAGGTTTGGTCTGAAATACTTTTGCTATCTGTGGACCTGTAAACCTTTCATAGGCATGAGACCCGGTAATGCTGGCCAATACCTATAATGGATTGGTTTTCATTAATAAATACCAATGAAAGTTTTATAGTTACATTTACATATATTCCACTATGTAAAACATTGCAACTTAAGACTGACTAATGATCAAGAGAAATTAATTTACAAGTAAAAAGATGTAATATCAAACAAGAGAATTTGTTATACAAATAATGCTCTTGTACTAATACAAAAAGCATAAAAAATTACAAAGGCTGGAATTTTGAATTGCAATCATTTGATGAACATAATAATTTACCTTACCTGAGCTCCTCCCACTGCCTCTTCCAATTGACGACATTGTGTTGTTGTACTTGCATCCATCCACACTGGAGACTGCAAAACTGAGAAACAACCAGCCAACTGCTCATGCAAAAACCGATTTGCATCCAATGACTTCAAACGCAATTCAGCTCCCATGGCCCAAAACACTGAACCATGTTGCTGGAACCGTAATCAATTATTTAATGTAAAATAATATTTCTAATTAATTTAGCTAACCTTTAAAGTAATATGAGTAACAAAAGAACTGAAAGATCACTGCTTATCATTTTCTTCATAAAAGAAAAATTAATGCAATTTTTGTTTTATATATTCAACTAATGGAAATTGGAACACAAATGTACAGGTTTTGAAAATATAAAATTATTAAAGCCAGCAAATTCTTAACACTGTGAGAGAATTATGAATTTATTTTCTATACAAATTATTTATGCAAATAATAGATTATGGTTTACAAATGATACGTACTGGTAGTTTAATAACTACCACAAGTTAAGTTTCAAGAAAAAGGATTTTGAAAAATTAAAGGAAAGATGATAATTAGATAGTAATTGCATAGGAATTAACAAATCTAATATAATTGTCATATTTATTTATCACAAAATTATAGGCATTATAATAAGCAGCAATAACTATAAGCAAGAAAATAATTCTTTAAAAAGTACATAGAAGACAAATATTTGCACAGAAATCTTACAAATAATTACTCACTTGTGCTGAACCAGAAATTGCTGATACTTTACTCAAATCCACTCCACCTATGCGTAATTTGTCAAGCAACATTTCCAAAGCTTTAACCCACATTAAAGGAGGCACAGTAACCACACGATTGTCTGTTGTATCTCGAATAACTCCCCCATGTGTTCTAAATAAACACATTTCTCATTAGTATTAACTTAAAATGTTTCCATTGTTAAAACAATTTTTTTCCCCAAGTGTTAGACACTCACCTGTATTCTGGAAGATCTTTATCAAATTGCACTTGGGTTTCATGTACTACATGCAAGTCCTCATCAACAACAACTGCTTTCCACTAAACACTCACACACACAAAAAATTGATTAACAGTTTTCAACATTAAAAGTACCCAAACACTTTCAAGTATATTATGCCTGATTGCTTTCTAAAAGTTCTTGTATCTGGGAGTTTTAACTGTAATTATTCAATGACAGGAGTTATTCTGAACCTACCTGCTGAGTACTCAAATCCAAGCCCAGAAACGTTGCATCTTTCGTTGGAGTACCCATTTTCATTCAGAAATGTAGAATGCTGCGCTTTGGGAGCTCTGTTTCCGCATATCGTAATCAAGAACCACTATTTTTTTTATTTTCCACTCAGCGATCTTCGATCAAACAACGTAACCCAGCAGCGCCTCGGAACTTTACGACTTCGCAGTAACCCATTCCAACATCTCAGGCCATCTCGCCAGACTATACCCGGGGCGGGCGGATGCCGGGCGGGTACGTTCCGCATGAGGCAAGATCGCCCACGCCAACCCACGCCAGCTGATCCCGCAGCTGACTGACACCTGCAACCTCCCGCCCACCGCACATGTTTAAAGCGCTCTCGCGCGGTCTTTCTCTGTCCTTAGCACGTGGGATGGGAACGCGCGCACAATACGTGCGAATATCCGCAGCGCGCTACAAGTTGTTTGAAGTGCGGCGAGGACAGTGAACGCGTCTTAAAAAGAACTAGAGATGGGCCTTTTAATCCCAGGAAATAATGTTGACACTAATGTTGACATATGAAATATGAAAGATACGGTATAAGTATTTTCTAATTGTTGTTCCTATCATTTCATGTAATCGCAGCCTAAATATTGTTTTTCTTCTTTATCCAACTGTATTAAATGAATACAAAAAGGTAGTGATACGTAAACGATAACAGCTTAATCGTCGATTCAGTACAGTGCAAACTGTTTCTCGTAATCAAATAGGCCATTTCTCTAAAGCGAAGAAATCATTTTAGGCTTTTTATTACATATTGTATAGAATGTTTCTGTAAAAGTTCGACATACGGCTAGAGAGACAAATTTGGGGAGGGGAAATTCATGTTTAATCGAATGTGTCATAATACAGATTTTGTAAAATGCAACATACAGTCAGCGATACGGTTTTAATAACTATCCGAAAATGTTTTTGCTTGGAAGTTTCGCGACGAGTTAAAATTAATAGTTAATGAACATTTTTAGAGTGGGGGGGAGGAATTTGCCTCCCCGTGTATCAACGCCTGCATTACAGCTGTATGAATGATGATAAACGATTTTTTTTCGCATTTCAATTGGCTAATATGTATATTTTAGTCACAAGGCATTGGCTAAAGTAACAAGTAAAAGGCGTTTTGTGTGTTCAAAAGAAGTATTTTGGGAGAAAATTGGCGTAAAAATGTCACGTAGCTCACAACGGAGCGATAAATAGTAAAACACCATTTTTTGGCCGTAAAATACACGGCTCGGCTCAGGTGAAAACCGTTCTCTTGCAAAATGCCATTTTTCTTGAACAACAACGATGTGATTCTAGATTAATATTGTAGAAATTCCCTAAATACTTTTCTTTCTTGCATACTACTTACATAGTATAGAAAAAGTTATGAATTGCAGCGAAAAGCCGCGATTTTGCGGTAAAGGTTGTAGGTCCCTGATATCGAAAAAATAGTTCTTGTCCAGATTTGTGGAAAATAACTTCCTCTAACATGTTTGTGGCCCTTGATAGCAAAAAATTGTTTTGCGGCAAAGTGTCTACCCGACCGTCCGTCAGTCTGCCAATCTTGGCGGCTAAACCATAGGCAGGATTTTTACCAAAATTAATATTCCTCGAACTACTTAACTGATGTCATGGCCCCTTGAATTTGAAACGTTAATTTCGGTTTTTGGGAGTACTTTACATGAAGGCTCAATGAGTGCTCAAAGTTTAGAATTTTTAATCCGATAGAGCACAGAACAAGTATAAAAATGTCGGTGGTCCGATTTTCGACGAATTCTTTAAATTTTCGAATATTGTTAAAGTTAAAAAAAATCGGCGTCTTCTTACAACTGTAAAGATCTAAATAAAGATTTTTTTATTAATAAAATCTGATCGTTAAAATTGGAGATCTTTAAATATTGTCATGAACAATTTCTTGAAAATATGAGAAGTTTTCGCGTAATTTGTAGTGAAATAGAGACAATTTTTAAAAATTACGTTAACAAAATTTTCCGAAATCTAAAAATATTTTCTTATTTTTTAACTCGCTCTCTGGTACGACTTTTATTAAAAGTCTCAATTTTCGAAAATTGCAAATGTTCAACTTTCTATTTAAAGCGACGGTGAAGCTGTTTCTCCGTCAATGTTGTAGTGGTTATGCTAACTGCTTGCTAAACCTAGTTTGCCTGAGTTTGATTCTCAATGTGGTCAATTGTTTTTGCGCGTTGGAAACATTTATGGGTTTAAATAGCATTAGTAGAAAGTTCGTGCTGTTGTAGCGCCACTAGTTTAAAATAAAATTCATGCATTTAAGTACCTCTTTTTGCAATTAGACGAGAGTAAAGTCACGCAAGACGTTGGGGTCGTTGCGCACGGGTTGTATTTGACGTAGTAGTTGTGATTACAACTTGGCATTAATTTCTATTTTGACCCTTAATGCTCAGATACGACTTCTCTTATCGCGGATACGTCTAACCTTGTGTCCTAATCTGCTTTGCGACGTGCGGTTTACCAAACAACGGCAGTTAAATATAACACAGATGCTTTGGTAGTCTTCAAAATTTAGAATTACTCAGACAAATCGTGTGTCAAAACTAATATCATATTCTCGGCAGAGAATACGTTGATTTTTTTCTTTCTAAAAACGGCCTGAAAATGTCCTTCCAACAAATAGCACAAGAGTCCCAACAATATTCCTGGCTTCTAATTGTAAGTTCACCAATAATATTCTATTAGTTATTGGACAAAAGAATTTATTTCAGGATGCATGTTTATCTGTCACCCTTGCACACACGCAACCGGAAAATTGTTAACGTTATGAACAAAATGTATTCCATGTTTTTATTCGAGATGTGGCAATTTGTTCAATGGCGTTCCAACATTTTTCAAGTTCATGCTCAAGTTCTGAAATCTTCGATTCTTCAGAGGAGCTTAGGAGATGATCAAGAATCAGTTGGGTTTTTCTTTTTTTCTATCAGCTTAAGTTTGTAAGCAGCCCACGCCGCAGATGCCCTGAGGGCGTCGCGAGACACCTCTTCGTAGAACGGCATTGCACTGACGACTCTCTCTCGCCAGCTCTCCACCTGAGAATCAACAAGCGCTGCACAATTGAACTATGCTCAAACAACTTAATTGCGGCGTATATATTTCTAGTTAAACACATACCTGGCAATATTTAACAGAGAAACATTCAAACCAAGCTAGTAAAGGTAAGCCTCGCACTACCTGGTTAAGAGAAGGAATTCTTTGGAAAAAAAAAGTAAATAAAAAAAAATAAAAAATTCGGCGTCTTCCTACAACCACAATTGTGATGACACATGTTTTTAATGACATGTGTTCATCAAAAACAGATCTTCAAATGTGGTTATGTTGCATGTTTTGAAAATATGAGTATTTTTGGGTAATGCGGGGATAAACATAGTCACCCGCTCTGAATTTACTGCGCTTAGTGAACGTAATTCCAGGATGCTTCGTAAGTTAGAAATTTGTATATTATATCATTTTTTTGTTCGTTTCTTACATTCGAGTTTTGTGACTTATTTACAAATTAATATTTTAGAAATTACTAAAAACCCATTTGAAATATATGAAATAGCAATAGCTAGCTTTCAGGGAACATCACATTGGAATGCAACAATGACTCGTGAGCTACTGTCTGTGAATTACGTTTTATTGTTGGAAAATGATTAACTTGTATGAAAAGTAGCTATAATTTTCAAATTAGTTTTTGTTGTTCTACGATTTGTAATACAAAAAATAATGTCAAAGATGTGTTAATTCGGAAACAAATTTTGGTACAAATAGTTTACATAATTATTAATAAGGCGAGAAAGTACGTGCTGTTTTAGCACATCTAGTTGTTAGTTGTGAAAGAAGTAGGGCCGGGGAGTGTGGGCTGTTATTGTGTTAGCAATACTATAAAATAAAATCTGTAGTTTCTTTGGCGATGCAAATAAGTTTACTATTACTCAGTAGTGAACATTAAAATATGTACATCTCTTCCATATATCAACACAGTTTCTACTGTTTTGATGTTAAATAACATGTATTAATAATAAAAATAAAGAAATAAACACTGTGAAATCTTTTTCGTTTATCAACATCTGAGATTTTTAGACGCAATATACTTTCAATTTCAACGAGAGAAAATCTAGAGTTGAAGTTATTTTTCAGTTTATTTTTCTTGTACGTAATTGCAAACCTTTGATCTTTCGAGATTTTGACTAAAATACACTATTGAGAGGTGTCCCTTATTCCGAAAAAGTTACTTCAAAAACGCACCGGCTGAGTTTTGCCCATTGTCGATGTCTCTCCAGCGACTCTGAGCGAGAGGCCCTTGGTTCGAGTCAGGCCGGGGCTGTGGCGCATTTTCGACAGTAGGCAGGTCAAATTCGGCCTCTGTCTGGAGGAGAATTCTTGTGACCAGCAGCTCTGATCGATAGTATTTCGCAGTTTCTCCGATCAACACCAGGCGAATGCCGGAGCAGTACCCTGACAAACGGGTCACAGACCGCGCGCGAGCTTTCCGTCCTCTTCCTTGTCCTGTCCTCTCCCCTTACACACACACTACTCTAACGATCATGCCGGGAGATCAGTCGGGAGTTAAGAGCTTGTCCCAGCTGGTGCGGTGGCCCGCTGGGGGAGATACATGAAGAGGGAAGTCCCGGCAAGGGGCAATTTCCCGGCGAGGAGGAACACTGACACCTCCAAGCATTAAACATTCAAGATACCAAAGGGACTAATGACTGTAGCACTTGACATGTCCGGAAAATCAAAAGCATCTACCTCACCGCCTGTGATCACCACCACGATAAAAACCGCGCCCAGGATTGTTTACAAAATGATTTTTTTTATTTATCTCGCTCAACTGAGGCACTGCATATGTAAAACGAATATTATTAATTTTTATACGCACTACTTTATAATACTACTTATTTAATCCCTAGGACACTTTCAAAATGTTCTCAAAAATGGCTCCAAGTTTTTCTTTATTGTTTTTACTCGAATAGTTGAAAGTGCGCTTTCAAATATGACATTGGTCCAGTTGTGAATAATGCCTCTTAGATTTCGAAAATTGCTAATTTGAAACTCCCGTGTTTATTATGTGATCTTTTAAGAGACGGCTAAAAATTAGTAAAATACAATTCGCAGTATTGTAACATCATGCATGTAGATATATGAGAATATTGTGGTACTACTTGTTTGTTTAGTTTACATATTTAATTTAAATAACTAATTTGTGGCTTGGAAATGTTAGCGATAAAAAAACTTCATTTATCATTTTACTTCTATCCATGAAAGAAGGCATCAGTCCATGACATTTGAAAATTTAACTGCTCGTTAATTCATAAAAAGTATTTAATTTGTTAAAAAAGGGTGCTTTTATTTATTAATTAAATTTATGCTACAAATGATTGCAAATAATGTGTTCTTGGCGGTTTTTTTCAAAAGTTGGAATGGACTGATGCCTTTTTTACACGAACGTATTCGTGTAACTACGTTGTTACGTGGTCGTACCTCATTATACTTGGAAGCATCCATTTTATAACCGTAGGGTTCCAACTGACTAATGGAAGTTACGAGCGATATATCCGCCAATGTGAGATGATCTCCAGCAGCATATTTAGAATCCTGAAGGAACAGGTTGAGCAATCGCAAGCTGTTCTCCAAAGCAAGGATCTTGTCTTGTTCAGGATTTTTCGCAGAGGTTAACATTGGTTTGAAATACTCGGTCATTGACTGGTAAAGTGTGCCCATGTCGAAGTAAAGCAGCCTGTCTACTCGCGACTGCTGCCGAAGATCGCTTGGCCACAGCTGGTGGGAAATGTCGCGGTGCTCTGTGTCCCGCTGCTGCATATCCGATGTGTATGAAACAGAAACCAAAGGGCAATTTTTTAGGATTGTTCCAAATTGGAACACCTAAAGTTTATCAAAAGTACAACATGACCTGCTGGAAATAAAGAACTATTCCTGGAAGGGGCAAATGAGTCAGAATACTTACTTTCTTCACAGGACTGAATGAAATGCCAAAAGTGTAACTTGTAACTTGTGAAGTGTAACACCATTTTGGGATCCGGAGTTGTCTTCAACATTACCGTGACCAGGGCCATGGCCAAACAAATTTGTGATGAATTATTCAGTGACCTATCCAGAGAAGTATTTTGGGGAGAGGGAGAACTGAACAAACAATTGCTTAAAAGATATGTTAACTCTAATGATTCGGCCAATTAACTCGAAAGAAGTGTCTTAGTAGTTTTGTCCATAAATGCCATATTTTGGAAGCTGCGCTGTGCGAATATTAGTAGGGGGAAATAGTACCTAGCACGAAATAGCTACGATTTCAAATCACTAACATCACGATGTCGCATTGTTTGTTTCCGGATGGTGAAGGATGTGGTGTAAAACAATGTGGTCCGAATGTCTTTTAGGCATTTTTAGGACAAAAAATGCAATGATTTTCTGAAACTAAGCTAAAACTTCGGATCCACTACTTCTACACTGAAGAATGCCTAAGAGTGCATTCCATTGGATTTGCACCACTTCATTTAACTTCTTTGAGATGATCCTCGTTCACACACCTTCAAAGCCAGGTACTTGTTGATGGCTCGGCTCTCCCAGAGGACGTATTTTGAGTCCACGAGCGTCGGCGTGATGCGCTGGGGGTTGATCTTGGCGTACCACTCTTCCAAGTGCTCCTTCTTATGGTGCATGTCCAAGGGAGAGAGGTTGAGGTTAATCTTCAGCGCTCGTGCAGCAAGCAACACGGCGCGACACGGCGCACCCAGCGGCGTGTAGTACAGCTTGGCCAATTCCCCGGGGACCATCTTTTCAGCCCCTAGTCGGCTGTTGTTGTTTTACTGAGAATACACACCATGGAGCTATGAATATTCATAGCTCCATGCTATACACCTTATTCGTACTTCATTTGATGCAATGTGTTGCCAACCTAAGAATTGTAAATTTTCATAAGTCGTTCTGCCAACCGTAGGCTACGGTGGTTGAGGTACTCTGTGCATAATGATGAGGGTGAGCTTAGTAAATAATAATGGCCTGCAGCAGCAAAAATGCTGTTTAACAAAACCCCACAAAATGGGTTTCGAAAAAGTAGAATGCACACTGCTTAAAAACTACAAATAAAATTCGTAAATCGTATCGCACCTTAAGGGGGCAGTACATTCTTGGCTATCCGGATGAGCTGCGTCTCGGTCAATTGTGCTGACGTTTCGGCCATCTTGCTGTGGTATTGACTACGGCCGCGGAAGCCTACGAACGAATACTCCAAGGGTCGTCCATAAATTGCCAAACGCTTAAGAGGGGGGACGGGTTTGAGGCAGCGTTTCGCTGCGTTACATAGGGGTAAGGTCGTTTAGTGTTACATAACTGATATTTTTTTTTACATTTTCAACATTTGTTTACTTTCTTTTTGAGGCTTAGATTAAAACATTAACTAATTAATTTGTTTTAATGCATAAAGAAAGTTATTAGAAGTTGTTACAATAAATACAAATAGTAGATAATTTTTTTTATTAAATCTGTAAGATTACGAAGAAATATTCAAAACTGATCTGTAGTATATTTTCGAATCCAATTAAATGAGACCAACAGACTCTCGCCCATGCGCCATCCACGACGGCATGTACACGGCTTGTGATCGGAAATTTTCTCGCCTACGAGTCCTTTCTTCATCCAAAACTTACCCGCAATCTTATTGTCTTGTGTAGTCAGCTCCGCCAACTAATTTTTACTTAATTATCATACATTTTAATGCAAAACACAAATAAACTTAATATAATTTGATTTTACTGCGCTATATTTCATTTTTACTTGAATTTACAAGGGGGTGTTGTTGCAAGCGTTACGTAATTATTTAGAGGGAGTCAAGCGTGCGTTACGGGTACGTTACAGGGGAAGATGGGGTATTCAAATTATCTCACATTTACGTTATGTAATTAATGGGCGGTACCTAGTAAATTAAATATTTTAACAAGAATAATATTCACGAATACTTCCATAATGCACCATGTGAATAGCAAATATTTAATGGTTGATGGTATCTTCCTTGGAGCCCTCCTGTCACAAACCATTAACTTAACGCAAGCAGTGACGCAGTGAGTATGAGAATTCAACCGCTACGAGAGATGTGTCGATACGAGTACTTCTCACATTACCGTAGCAGTTTTCTGTCGATTTATCAATGTATTCGGAATTAGTAGTTATATAGATGTTTATGTATGTCTTCAGAGTTCCTCTCATATTTCCAGAAGCTGGTTAGATTTCTTTCAATTTCTGTGCGCATTGGAAATTAATAATATATACTGATAGAAATATAGATTCTGGGAAATGAAAAGAGATGTTTCGGATAGTGTTGTCAACGAAGACTTAACTAACAATGTTCAGTGACAATTGTGCGTTGCTCAGGCTCATGGATATTTTATATTAATCGCGTAGGTCGAAGGCCGGAGCGTAGTCATGAAATTGGACACGAGAAGCAAGGCAATTCGCCTCACGAGATTGAGATTATAAAGTTCCACGCCATTCCGATTACAGGTGTTCGTAAACGAGTTAAGTGAACTAGTCCTGGAATGTTGGACAAATCAATCTAAACTTCGCCATTAAAATACTATGTATGATCGAAACATCCGAACAATTGCTCTCATTTTTGCAACACTTTTGAGCTGACGAGAAAAAAACAGATCTCAAACTGTTGCTCCAAAGTGGGTTACTATTACAAAATGTGTGTTACTGAAAGCGATGCATCCAAACGGCAGCAGTTGCCGGGTGACGCGAGGCAACTCGGGTGAAGGAGGCGGAGTAGCAAGGTGGATGGGAAGGGGTGGGTGAGGGGGAGGATAAATCAAAACGATAAACATTTACGTTTTTCGTTTTAATTTACTTTTTTTTATTATTTTTACAATTGCTTTTGATATTTTATTATAAATTGCAATGTTTTATCATTACTTTTGATCATTTAATTATAAATGAAAGCAATGTGTTTCCGTACTATCTGTTCTCCAAAGACAGACATTTTTCCTTTTCATTTTTTCATCGTAAGTAGCAAAGGGTGGAAAAATTTTATTCTTTATTTTTCCCACGGATAGAGAAAAGAACACATAAAAATGGCACAGGTCTCATTTTCGTTGAGCTCTCTGAATGTTCGAAAAATGTAAAAGTCAGATATAATGTGAGACAGTAGGTGCTGTTTTAGCCTCACTAGTGCAGTTATCAATACCTGACATTAAGTGTTTTTCTGTCGATTAATTGATTGATGTTCAGAGTTATCTCCAGATTTTCTAAGAAACTGATGTAATTTCTAGCCCTCTTTATTGGATTGATTTGCGAGTGCACAAACCGCTAAGGTCATTATTAGCGCAAGTTTAGTGCAGGTTTTTAAGGCGAGAGCGGTGGTCTTTCCCCGCTGGAGGGCAAGATCCGGCGCCGACCTATACATGGACTTGCGGGGTTTTCCCAAACCTGATATCACCCTCCAGCAGGGCACCGCCCCAACCCGGTCAAGATATAAGCTTCTGGTTGGTCTCTCGATCTGTGTTAAAGAAGTGCATGTAAGCAAGGAGTGACGAAAGAACAAGGAAGGGGAAGAAAAGATCGCGCGCGGTCCAATTTGTTAGGGCACTGCTCCAGCATTCGCCTGGTGTTGAAACAAGCCACAGAAAACTACCGTTCGCTAGAATTCTTCTTCAGACAGCAGCTGAATTCGGCTTAGCTAGTGTTGAAAATCCTACCACTGTTTGAATCGAACCCAGGACCTCCCGGTCAGAGACACTGCAGTGACATTAGTTTTCACCGTGGCGCTTGAAAATAAGTATTGAATTTTTAGAGGGCGATTTTGTAGGATCAAAATCCTTCAGAATCCTCTCTACGACCTGTAAGTTGGTGCAATAGTACACCGCGGTATCAAACCATGTCCGCGAGCGCGTTATAAGGAGCTGGGGAGGTAAGGGCAATGAAAGTGCTTCTTGGAATTTCTGAATGCGAAGTGGAGCTTTGACAAAAACTTTCTTACAGTTGGATATTAAATTATCTACTTCAGGGTAGCTACGTCTAACTTCATCCACCTTAAGTAAGGCATGAGGAAGACATACCACAAGCACAATTTTTGGGTAAAGCATTTTAGTTCCTTTGGCTGCCTTCATCATACACGCAGCAGCTTCACTTACAAATAGAAAAAATGTGCTCTCTCTCTCTGCTCCGTTCGGCCACCAGATTCATTGAATTGTCAAGAGAACTTCACGACATGAGGAACGTATTTCCAGACCAGCCTTCTTTCAGCCAACAATCACATTTGCAACTGACCTTCCACCCACGCGTCTATTAAACTCATATCTTACTGTCCCCGCGCTACGCCGTATTTTATCCATCTCTTCGTAAAAAGGGGTCAGGTAGATTCTAATAGAGGTTAGGTTCGTGGGGAACAGGATGCAGTGTATATTTTTCAAGAAACTTGTTAAGTTTATTCAAAGGAATATTAGACGAAACCATCATCGTGCAGAGATCTTTCGGAAATTGTGAACTTTGTGTAGGGGTTTCGAATAGCAGACGTTGCCTGTTTTCGGGTGCTGAATGTCTAATTACGCAAGTCTTGTATTTAGCAGTATTACAGTGTTGAAGAATGGTGAAAGGATTTTCGGTAGTAACTATACCTCACACTATTTACAGAACAATATCACTAATTTGGTAGTGAATATGTCTTCACCACTAACTTATCACTAGTTGATCCTTTCGTTTTAGGCATATTGAAAGCTACTGAGTGACTAAAATGAATGGGCGAGCTATTGGTTAACGGTTCTATTTCCATGTAAAACAATAGCTCGGTTTTAAGGAATTGACCTGCTATGCCTGCGTCGAACACTTCATACACTACTGAACATTACCATAAGAGGTCGTTATAATGCTAGTTTTTCAAAATTAGCCACCAAATTTAAAAATATCCTAAATATGAAATTGCTTACAAAAATATGATTTGCCATAGACATCCAGCCCCTATGAATAACACAACTTTTAAATTTCACTATTTATTCATATTAAAATATTTACAACACAAATACAAATAAATAGAATACAAAAACTTGTAGACCTCTCCAATGGCAGTAAGATCAGCAGCTTTTGTGAGTATTTTCTGCGAGAGCACGAATTTATTCTGATTCACAAGTAGAAGACTCATGGGGTAGTAATTTTCTTTTCAAGCGTCTTCTTTTCTGTAACAGAAATTTCCAATGTTATTTCTTGCTACACTGAATGTCATGAAACATTCATTGCTGAATTACAATCACACTCATAATCAGATCTTCAATTATCATACACTTTTTTGATAACCCAACTAAACGACATTACAAAGAGGATGTTCATGCACTGACTATACAACTAAGCTGAATTACTAGTGATATTTTCTTTGTGTAATTTCAAATTAGGATGAGAAGTTTATTACCTCCTTTAGAGCTCTGGCAGTGCGTAGGGAGTTGCTTTCCCTTTCGTTGGAGAATTTTTCCCTTCGTCGTACTGATACTTTTCTCACATACGACAGTAATAGCCACCTCAAGTCGTTGCCGGAACGGAAAGGAAGGTTCACCTTTCCCTGGCTGTGGATCGTCCCTTCCTCTTGTTGCAACAAAATCTTACGTCACTCGTTGGCTCTTTATTGGAACGTGGCGTAAATTTCGCCGAGCGAGTTCTCAAAATTATCAGCTGCTGCGCTGTCCCCAGTCCGGGAAGGGATCGCTTGCAACTAATGAAGCGCGATTCTGATGACGATTAATGTGTGCGGACTTCTGAACTGCCACAATACTTTCATGTAGAAAGTAATACCCGGCACTTTCTTACTTCTTGTTTGCTCTACCAAATGCAACACAGGTGGTCAAGCTAAATTATACGTGTTACACTAACACGTCTCCATCTCGCCATTGGCGCAATTAGGAAGGACCGAGAGGTGGCGATCCGCCCCGCGAGACACCGGTTAGAAAAAATTATAGTTGGAATTATATAATTTTAATGATTTATTTTAAAATTATTTTTTATAAAAACATGCATTTGTTAATAAGTTACACTTCGTTTTAAGATTATTTATTTAAAAATTATATGTCAATTATTCTGAATTACATAGTTTTTAATATATTGTAAATAAATGTCATGTGAAAATACATTTATATTTTTATTAAATATTGTATAAACTATTCAGTTATATTTTTATAATTAATTTATGGGAGGGTATGATACCATTAGTTTTGCTCCGGATGACACCTACTTCATCGTACTTCGCCACAAACTCCTGTAAATTTGTACTTAAAAAAATCACCGCTGAGGAAAATCAATTTCGAGATTTCAATAGAAATTCTGGTTTGGGGTCCCCTGATACTTTTATGCACGTAGTTTCTTCTAGATCTTTTGGTAAAATTGAACTCGAAGGCGTTGGTTCTCAATCGGTGCAAATTTAATACTATACTTTTTGTAGTCATATAATTTTCGATTAAACTCTTATTGTATGAGGAATTTGAGGGGAAAACAGAAATAGGACGAATATTTTGAGTGTTTTGTCATAACTGCTAACGTTACACTCGAAAATCTGGGCAAACGCAGATAACTCATATCAGAGATTTACTCAAGTCAGTTTCTAAAACTCCACCAATTTTTGGTAGGAAGAACTCGAATGTGCTTGTCCTGCAAAGGTTCAAAGATAAATGTATAGAAACATATTTTAATCTTATGCCAATAATTCAGTCAACAAGCAAATATATTTTGGTACTGTAACATGAATTACACTGTTCAAGTTTGTTAAATGTACGAACCAGAGATTTGCCAAAAATATACACTTCATATAGTAAAAACCGACTCTCCTCCACTAAAGATATATTTGTTTAAAAAGAAATGATTTATAGTAAATTAATTGCAAACTATAGTATACAAAATACGAAGATATTTTAATCACAGCATTTCTACATTAAGTTCTATTTGTGAGCTTTGAACTTAATTAACAACATATTTGAACAAAATATTACAAAAGGCTACAATATAAAGGGGTAACTTATGTTATAGATTATATTAAGATTTTAAGGAAATATTTAATACAGATTACCACAAAATCAGATCTCTGTTAGAACAGATAAGAAAATTGAAGAATATCTACATTGTCGCGAATAAATGGTTGAAGTAGGAACTTATAATCAAAACCAGGAAGTTAATATGCTGAATTATTGTCTAATATGAATGTCGAGAATTCTAAAATATTATCATAAAAATGAATTGTTTAAACAGCGAAATAAAGTGCTGAAGAACAATCGTTCACACAATAAAATTTAATTCCAAAACATTTGTTTGGCTACTGTCAGTAAGAAATATGTGTGGAAAAAAATGAAAATAAAATTTGAAGAAATCGTGGCAACTCTTCTGAAAGAACATCTTCGGAAAAGAAACACAATATCTCTATTATAGTACAGACGAACAGACCCACGTAATGGAAATGTCTTACTAGTGTTTTAGAAATTTAATTGTTTATGAATAACCTAACCGGAACACAATTCCTTTGCTACTTTAAAGATTTTTCTTTTTCATTTCAATACTGCCGATAACATTTTATTACTCCTAAACATTAATGAACTCCAAAATACATTACAACCATGTAACAATTTTTAAAGAATTACTTTCACCAATAAACATGGGCAACTTAGAAATACATTTGTAGACATAAAAACAGAAACCTTTGCTATCCTATGGTTAGCAAATACACTGGAAATACTTTTCGTTTGGTAAATTATCTAATCTATAGTGTTATTGTAGTTTATCAAGAGGAAGATTAAGATACTCCATTACTTTAATAACGAGATCAGATTTTTTGTCTTTTACTTTGCATGGTACCAGTTTATTACGAAGCCAGTACACCAGAGTAATTTTATTCACGCGTTGCAGGTCGTTGTTACGCGCCACTAGCTCCACATCCACGTCTAGTTGTACTTGCGGGCGAGATCGAGGCTTCTTTTTAACCATTCCCTAAAATATAGGAAAAGTACCCCAGTTAATTTACAAACCCACGCGTACAAAATTGCGTCGTAAATAAGACAGAGGCAACGATGAATTTGAGGCACTAACGACAAATTCCATAAATTTTATTAATTTCTTTCATGTAAATAAGTGCCATACAAGTTTATCATTTCATATCTAGTAATATACTTTTAGATTGTGAGGTCAGATTTAGAAACCTTCTTCGTTCACAGGTGGATTTGAGAAAGCAGACGCAAGAGGAGGAATGATACACTTTTTCGGAAGAGGTGGATTCGAAGTGTATATTGATTACGAGATCTTCATTTCCATCTCAATTATTTTATTTGATTGAAACATGTTATTTATTAGTGGACATTGTTGTCCAATTAAACTTACATTAATAACTTATTTGATTTTTTTACTCGTGTACTTTTAGTAGTGCAGGTTTAACTTGTTTAGGGTTAGAGATGTAACAGAGAGTATATATGTAAGGAAACATAGATGATCGTATGTCTAGAAGTTAGATGATAGTGCGGCCAGTGTCGTGGTTCGACCGGATATATTTTACCCAATATTTGCTGTTAATATAGCACGTTCTTATTGATACTCGTTTGGAAAGAAGGCTGGGTGGGCCTTATTTCACTAGAGAAAATTACTTCTCCTCGTGAGAGTAAATCTCCAAGCTCGCTTTCTTGAAGGATCAGCTACGTAGGTCATTCAAGAAGTTTCGCAAGTGCCCTTTCAAACTTCACACTAGTGCATGTATTGAAATATTTCAATGTTTATAGAGTTCAAGTTACTGGTAATTCTAAGAATTTGGGTATCATGATCATTGTAACCAAGATAATTCGTTATTATTTCATAAGTAGTAGTTCTAGTTTTGGTTTTGTTAATAACGATTTGATTAATTGTATTTTTAAGTGTATCACGTATAGGTATATTCAAAGTAATTTCTATATTAAAAGAAGGAATTAAATTGGCAAACTGCTCTTTCGTGAGATGCGCCCAGAAAATCTATGTTGAAATCACCACATGAAACAATGGATTCACAATAACGATTTTGTTCCTATGTAACAACGTCTTTAGACCACTTTGTAGGATTGATTAGTGTTTCCGGGCATGTCAACGGCTAGAATCGTTATTCCATTAAGTGTAGTGCATGTTTTTATGGTGAGAGGTGGCGGTGATTTGCCTCACTGGAAGGTGAGATCCGGCGCTGACCTACATTTTAGGGGTTTCCCCTACAATGTATCTCTCACATTGAGGCAGCGACCCAGCTCTAATCTCCCGAGATGTGTGGCAATGTCTGTGTCTAATCTGTGGCAATGTCTGTGTGTAAGAAAGGGGCGAGAATAGGACAAGGAAGAGGAGGGAAAGATCGCGCAGTTCCTGGCCCTTTTGTAAGGTTACTGCTCTGGCTGTTTTTGATCGAGAGTTTGTTGGAAGTTTATAGTTGCAATGTAAGGTAGTTTTGAACGTACAACTGTTATTTTAAAGTATTTTCTACAGAATGTAGATTCATTCTGACAAGAAGGGAAAATAAAAACCATTTCTAACTTACGAGTAGATACGACATGAACTTCGTACTTGAACTCGTATATGAACTTCCATACGCATGGCCCTTATTTGATTCCCTCGCTCTACAATAGGATATTGTGAGATAAAAACAACAAACTGATGCTCTGTAAAGTGAAAAGCATTTGACTTGAATCACATCCTAATGCTTCCTCGATAATGTCTTTTTTATTTGAATGTGATTGAATAGTATTATGTCATGCAAATATCTCGCAAGTACCTGTGCGGATATTTTATGCTGCATCTGAATGTAGTTGCTAGTTATATTTTTACCCTGAAAGCGTGGCCGAGGAAGGAGTCCAAGGAGTGACATTGGTGAGGAGATGGAGGAATGAATAGGAGAGTAGTACAAGTATTAGGTTCAGTGGCAGGTCAGTGCTGAAGATGTGGAATGGATGTTTTGAAAGTTCGCTAGCTAGTGGATATTTACTGGCACGGTCAAGGTGAAGACCATGCCGGGTGAAGTGTTCTTATGAGGGAAAGTTAAGCTCAAAGTTGTTTAATGAATTTGTCTCTCCGAAGCATTTTTTTTTTCATTTTAATACTCGTATTTAATTTATTTGCATAATGTTAGTTTATGCCAGAAGGGTAGGGGAGCCGAGAATGATGTTCGTACTGCACGTTGTAGTTTGTCAATGTTGGCCAGATGTGACCGCTTAAATTAATGTCAGTTTGCCCTGCTATGCTGATGACTGTGTCCCGTTTGATGAGTTTTTGTTGGGTATTAAGATCTCTGGTTAAAGCTCAAAGTTAAATATTTGTATTCAAGAAAGTCATAAAAATTACAATGTTCTAATTAGTGTTTAAATGTGTTAGATAAATTTCGAAAAGAGTTGTATGTCTTATACAATAGCTGTAAGCTGCAAACTAATATAATTAAAATATTATTATTAAAATACTGAACAGAAGTATATCATGTATAGGGAATACATTTTCAAAAATCACGAAGGATTTTCCAACATTGTTAGAATTGCTTCAATCTAATGTTATTTTCCCCTTAGTCCTTCGCGAAGAAACTGGTTTTTACTTGTTTAAATCAAGAGGGGCCAAACGCGAGAGGCGCTAATACCGACGCCCATAAGAAGTCAACGTATCTGAGAAACTTTATCAATTGCATGAAGAATTATAAAATTCAGCACACAAGACATGGAATTCAGAAACTTCGCGAATATAAGATAATCTAGAAATAAATAGCATTTAGCCAATTCGATTAAGGAAGTCATACAATTGAGTACTGGCTTTGAGTAATTATTTCAGCGCATTATGAACGCACATAGACTACCGTTGAGTTTCGCATACAACTTACAAGTATGTTACTTTGGCCAAGCATTGAAGCATCTCTCTTGAGGTTTATATCTTTCTCAGGGACGATTCCATGTCCATTGCTAGAAAGTAGGTTGACTTGTTGATTTCCAGAGGAGAGCATATCCTGGAACGAAAGTGTTTATTAAATGCTTTAATCATTATTAACAACGTATCACATTATTTTTTTAATACAAGAGTGTAAACAGTACCTTAAATGTGAGACAGGTCTGAGAATTGACTCTGGTTTGTTCCATTAGCAAATTTTGAGCAGGAAACGTGAAAAAACCCTGCATTCCCTGTGAACCAGAACTACTCACTACACCCTCTATTTTTGGATTCGGCAGAGCCATTCGCGAGAGTGTAGATTGAATATAACGAGTATCATTTTCACAGTTTTCCTGATAAATACTTTTTTTAGTAGACAGTGACAACGATTTTGCATCTATTTCAGTTCTACTCACAGAACTAGGCCAATTATCGATATTTTTAAGGCTCAGAACTTGAGGTATATCTTGTAGTGGTTTTCTTGGAATTATTAAACATGATTTGTTTGCTTCAGAACTGACTACTGATTTGTGATTTGAAGTACACTCAGGAAGCCTTCCTTTATTCTCAGAACCCGAAGATATTCGATTACTGAGATTATTTACAACAGTTAAGATTTCACTATTTAATTTTGTTCCATTGAAATCAAGGATGTTTATTTCACTTTCATCCAAATTACTTCTGTCTGCATTTTGCTCCAGATCATTGTCTGAACTCAAATAAAATATGTCAGGTTCTCTCTCTATCAAATCCGTGACTTTTAAACTTGATACTTGAAAGAGACCAGAAAATAAGTCCTGAAAACCAGGCAATTATTTTGACGGTATTACATGGATATTAATTTGTCTGTAATTCAATATTAATGTATTTTCAGTATTAATAATGTAATCAACATTAACACAATAACAACCGCAGGTGGGAATATGAGACTTACGATAAAAGTGTCGCAGTTCTACGGTCAATCACAAATCGGGCAAACGGTCTTCGGGGGCAAATAGCAGTGCATTTGTATAATTATTGTGACGTAGGGAATAATGTGAATTTAATTGTTATTAATATAAAGTATATCAAAATCTTTTAATGTTTTACAGTATAAAAAAGTGAAAGCAAAACTGAAAACCAAACTACAAGGACCGCTGTCCTCACTGCAATCCCAATAAAATAAAGATGTATTGTGGTTCGAACATTACTTACGAGGTGGATTCCATAAGTTTCTGACCTCACTAACTTCTATTTTTGATACAAAGAAAAACATTTCGTAACTTTTCGTCTTCATCATCCTTTACTTTAACCAATTTTTAACATCTGCGTTTTAACAATTCTAGGCCTTTGGAAAAATACTCGGTATTTTTGTTCGCAAAATGGCCAAAAACTGCTTCACCTCACATTCGTCAGAAACTTTTGTTCCCAGAATGTTTTTTCCGCTTTGTTAAGTGAAATACATCGTTGGAGGCCCAATCTGGATTGTAGTGGGAGTGGTCCAACTCCTTAAAACCATAATCCTTCTCAACGTTCTTTGCAATCTGATTAGTGCACAGGTGCGTTGTAATGAAGAAGAGATTGAGATTTCACGCACCGCATCCAACTCGAATACCTCTCGAAAAACCCTGAGATGTCTGCTCCAAACGTATAGTTACATCAGTTAAACATAAGACTATAAACTGCTCAGGATTTCTCATTCATGAGCGACATCTTGGTCAGGGCGGAAACTTATAGAGCCGCCTATGAAAAATTACTTCATGTTCTTTTTATTTTGAATTGGGGGTGAATTAGTAAAATTTGATTTCATCGTTGAGAAATATATTTTAAGGCAATATTATCCGAATATTTAATATTACTTTTGTGTTAACTGAATTATCTGAAGAAATAAATGATAAACTTACTGAATTTAATTGTTCCTCTTCTTCGGAAAATACATAAGCCAATTTTTTATCACTGAAAATATTTTGTCCACATATCGTAGGGAGTTTCTTCAGTAACACGTCGTAGAACCATTCAAGAATATGGAATGAGTTCATTTGATTCAACGTAATTAGATCATTTCTCACACACAGTGATGGGATTACTTGATTTGTAGAACTATTCATAGAGGCAACGGAGTAGTATATTATGTCACCTTCTTCTTCAGGGAGACGGTAGCCATACTGAAAGATAACATTACATCGTTGAATTTTCATGTTTGGAATGATTTACATAAAGTATTTAAATTAAAAATGCATTGATTTGTTCTGATATACAATTCACAAAATACATCATCCTTGTCATTATGGACATTTATCAATACATAAAATAAAGGAAACTGCCTCGCAAACCATGTTTTTCCAGTGCCGTTTCAGTTCCTTATACGACGTATACGGACAAGACTCTGGTATGTGATGAGAAATTTGCAATATCTGCGCCTTTTCAAGGCTGGAAATTATATAATTCACTGTTAATCACAGTTATTGTAAATAAACAAATATTTATTTTTAAAAATAAATAGTACTTACGTTGGAAGTACATTTACATATTGTGTTCCGATGTGTTTTTCTGTGATGCTTGATGCAGACCGTACTACAAACTCTTGTTTTAGCTTCTGTGATACACCAAATTCTTCTAGCTTTGTGTGCTCTAATAGTATTCTCATAGGCCAAACTATCAGAAATGTTTCAGAATCTGCACATGGTAGTGTAGAAATCATGTACATGGTGTAATCAATTGTATTGGATAAAAAATAATTAATGATTAAATGAAACATTAGGGTAAATAAATATTGAAAGTACCCTAATTGAAAGGCAAAATGTTGAGATACATTTACCTTTTACACAGATATCGACTTTTACTGCCGGAAGAGCTTCTGTTACTGTCAAAAAACTCCTACCATAAACGAAATAACCTTTAACTTGATTCCAAAGAGGAGCAATTTTTGTTGCTAGCGTATATCGCAAGCATTGTTCAAAAATATCAAATGAGATTAACATAGTATCTCTTGCCTAAAAAAGGACACATTATTTTCAAATTCAAGTTTTAAAGATACATTAAACGAGTCTGTTTCTTGAAACGTACTCACCAATATTTTCATTTTATTCAGTATTCCAATAATTTCCCCACTGTCGAAATACTTTCGTTCCATCACAATGTATATCCGAGATTCAGTATCAACAATAGGAGATGCAATTATTTGCGGCACATTATATATTAGCTGTCTGAAGAATAGTATCATTAGCTTTTGTATTCAAATAATCACTGTATCAATATTTTAGAGATTTATTACTTTAATTATTGGTAATATTATTTTTAATAGTATTCAATAACATTAATACTGCACCTGCATTTCAAAATTCGAGCATGATGCAGCGATTGCGCAGAAGAATGGAGTTTTTCTGAAGGATCGATGGAAGCCTCAATACAATGTAAATTCTTGGGATGAGCGAGTGTCCCAACAAAAACAATACGCAAATCATTTACCAAGAACTCCATATCTGAATATATAAGTACTTGTATGCTTGAAGGAATTACTGCATTACCAATACACTCAATCGGCTAGTGTATTTCACTTCTAATACTCGAGCGCCAATGCATACGTGACCATGACAACAAACTCGCTGTGGGAATGTCTCGTTTAATGTCTGACTTTCAGGCCTGAAAATTGGCTTCCTCCTACGTTTTAGATCTTTCATTGGTTAAATAAAATGACGTCATTAGCATTCAAAGCAAAACGGCATCGTATGTCTCAATATAATAGAGATTTGGTTTTTCATACAACTACCGTTTTCTCTACATGTAAATAAGTAGTTACTAAAATAAGGCACTCAGTTAGACTTCCATAATACACCAGGAATTAAATATGCAATCTAGACTAACTGTCGGGGGAGCACTTCACAATTTATATTATTGCGCAATAACAATGCAAAGACATACATATCCTCCACACTGCATAATACAGTGCAACAAAGGATCAGCACAGTCAACAGTTATCTCTAGCCAAGTGAGCCCCATTTTCACTTAGTGTTTTCTTGTGCACTTCACTAAGAAATGTATACATAATTCTTCGTGATGTATATCTCACTTGGTGATGCCGAATTTGCTTGTGTTTTAATGTATGTACAATACTGAATAAGAAATACCTAGAATGGTGAAATAGAAAAGTGTGGAGCCAGAACCAGTTGGAGAGGCAATCCACTCATGAACACGGGAACTTGCCTATAGAACTGAAACTCGTCAGATGATCAGCAAGTATCCCTCTTGTGAGGAGATGCTTCGCCCCCCACGATTCAATATAGACTGGCCTATTACATAAAAAATCCACATACCCTTCACGAGGTCTCTTAGATATTATTGACAAATCCTTAATGAAAATCAAAACTGATTTTCCTCAATATATTGTACACACCTTCACTATAGTTCTCACATGAATAACGATGCTGAATAAACTTACATTTTAAAAAGAGCTACAGATGTGATACATTAGTTTTACCGTCAAAATAACCAAACGCCCCACTCCCTCGCTGCTAATTAAATAAGAGCTCAAGAAAGCGTGCGCGAAGTATACGTAAGTCAACAATGCCATACATACACCAAAATGTATGTATGGCATGTATATATAAGAATGTATATAGAAGTAAATGAGGCGCATTTCCATTATGTATGTATTCTGTCCAAGCATTCGTACTTAACGAAGTCTTTGATTGATGTATATGATGTATACTCAGTGATGTAGCCGTGAAGCAATTACATCATACCATACATACATATTAAATGCTTAGTAATATTTCTTAGATTACACATTTGCTTACTGAGTCGCGCTCCTCGGGGCGCCATGGTCGCGGTGTTGCCAGATGGCTTCACTGCTAACACACAACTGAAGAGTGTCAAATTCAAAAAAAAAAAGTACATTTCAATTTCGAAAATTCAAGTTTCAATTTAAATGACATTTGAAACATAGAAATCGGTTATATGCTCTATTCTTACAAAAAGTTTAAAGCAAACATTTGGAGTCGTTCTGGAGAAAATCTTGTTTACTTAATTGTACAAAATTGTCCCGAGTTTAGTCAAAATTACTCGAAAACTATATATAGAGTACCATTACTGTTTATAGTGAGTACGTATATAGAATGACCACATTGTTTTTTACCCAAAACAGTGCATATGGGGCACGGATGTAAGAGAGTCAACACGTTACTTTTAAAACTGTCTTCAATTTCTTTCACACGTTGATTAAAGTACAATTTGTAATTACACATGTCCAACTCTAATACAGATTCGCGCGTGAACAGTACTACGGCGCCCGCCTGTATACATACAAATAAATTTAAAAACTAAAGATAAATTGCCATTCTTTTGAAAGAAGCCTTATTTCACTATTCGGCTGTCGATAATCTCTGTACCTAGTCCACCAAAACATCAAAAAAATGGGAATTCATCGGATGTGTCTTCAAGGTATGAGTACTCGAAGCGCATGCCTTCATCAACATTAGCGGTTGTGCCAAATCCCTTTGCCTCGCCACTTCTTGTCGACCTGTAGAATTTCTTTTGCAAAAATGGTGGTACCGTGCTTCTTCTGAGACATACGAGTGATACTCATTAACAATGGGGTTGTTTGCTGATACCATTCATGACGATAATCAGTTGAATCAATTATTGATGGTTCTAAGGAATATCATAACTTTGTGCATAGGCCAGTCTTTTTTTGTGATTCTGTAAACTCAATCTCTCTCAAACTATTCTCCTTCCCACACAGGAAACAATGGGTTTGTAAACTGAAGTATCTATTCTGCGATCTAAGTGCTGATGATATATCTAGTTGAGATCGCCCACTTGCCGTTCAAATCGATGCAGAAATGAACTTGGATCAATATTCCTTTTAAGATAAGTTTTATATATGTAGGAACGCATTAGGGGAGACATGAACGCGATTTAAGATTTCAAAATCTGTTGGACCTCCTAATATCGTGTCGAACCTCCTTTTGCGCAGCGAAGTGCAGCAGCTTGTCGTGGTATGGGCTCAACAAGTCGTTGGAAGTCCCCTGCAGAAATATTGAGCCATGCTGTTCCCTATAGCTCTCCATAATTGCGGAAGTTTTCCCGGTGCAGGACTTTGTGAACGAACTGCCCTTTCTATTATGTCCCGTAAATGTTCCATGGGATTCATGTCGAGCGATTTGGATGACCATATCATTCGCATTTTCCTTGTATTATCTGATATATTTCCTACATGATCTTATTAATACGACTGATCATAACAATGATAACATTTATCTACAGAATAATTCTATTGCACGATACTTCAATAAAATATCCCGAACAAAATGCACCTCCCTACATAATCATCACGGGTGGGCGCCTTAAACCGATTACTTTTCTAAAATAAATCCCTTGTATCCATATTAACTAAACGTGCTAATTCCAGGACTAAAATTATATTCCTGCGAAACTACTTTTGACTATTGGAGTACCAATTTATATAAGGTAAGTGATGCAAATATGGCAAGTGCAGGTAATACGGCCAAGTAGCGGCTGTGTTGTTAGCTGAAACCAATTCCAATTTATGGGGCTATCAATCAGTCTGGGATAGCGTAAGAAGTGCTTCAACACCCCACCAGGCTTGTTGATTCGCGCATTCGCACTCATGTGTCTTTTTTGTCAAGAACGCACTGAAGGCGCTCTGTCCTCACAACTTCTTTCCAGAGAAGTTTACCATTAATTACACTTGAAGAAAGATTTAATATTTTGACGATACACATCAACGTTTAGCGCATTTAATGAGTAATCTAATCAGATTAATTACGTTTAATTTGTCCAATATTTTACCAACGCGGAAGAAATGTTGTAACATGTAGTTTTACTGTCACTATGGCCAAAAGTGATGGGCCAGCATATTGCCAGCACTTACGGTTATATGAACTTCATGTTTTTGATACACTAATGTTTTTGTGTTTCATTTTCTAGAAAATGAATCCTGCAAAGAAAAGGGGTGTTTGGAGCCAAACTAATATGGAAAACAAAGCTAGCAATCGACTCTCGCGTTATTGTTTTAAAAAGGGTTTATTTCAGGGCGTATTTTGGTTCAAGTAGATTGTAAAAGAGTAATTCATTTTATATATTAGTTAGACCAAGTTCCATGGTTCCATGCTACAAGAAACCAGCTTATTTGTCAATGGCCGAAAAACCTGTATGTGGGTATATTACTTTCAAATTACAATGTTTTTGTAAAACAACAATAAAATATTCCTGACTAATTTTTTTGTGATATAGGTATTTCAACTTGAAGCCAAAGTGTTAAATTTTATCATGATGCTGTTACTTTGGCCAAATGTTGAAATATATAAACAGCAAAATTTGAGGCGCTTAACGTAGCCATATTACCTTCAAGTATCGATCTACTAAAATTGACGGCACAACATCTAATATTTCCAAGCAATTCTCATATTATAATTAGCGATATTATTACTATTATGAACTGAACATAATAATACTCTTAATATAATCTACACAGTCTGCTATCATGATCCCTTCATCACTTAGACTGACTTGCATCTACCCCCGAACCTACCGGATCGGCGTCTGCGATCAGAAACAAGGTTTTATTTTTCGATCTTCCGGTGAGGAGTACGCCGCCTGTACAACCAAACTTCAAATCTACACGGGGCTTTGCCTTTGTATCTGCAAAATATTATATCATTATAAGCTCCGGCGTCTGTTTATTTACAGTCCGTATCTAGGGCAACGTGCCTATACTGCCTACGTTAGAAGCTCATGGCCATAAATAAGTAATGGGATGTCCTTTTAAAATATTCATATAAGTTTTTTTTGCTTATCACAATACCAACCGCGAACAATTTAGCCAGGTGATATGACGTATTGGCATACATAAAAATCCATCGTTGTTTGGGAATACGAAGTCAAAAATAGCTGAAAATGGTTCGAAGTAGCTAAACATAATAATTTACAGTCAATGATAGGTTCAGTTGGTCCGGAGGATCCAGTCCGATCCCTGTAAAAACTGCCCACACCATTATGGAACCAGCTTGCTCAGAGCCTTGTTGAGAATTTCGGTCCATGGCTTCGTGGGGTCTGCGCCACACTTGAACACTACCAGCTCTTATCACCTGAAATCGGGACTCATTTGACAATGCCACGGTTTTCCAGTCGTCTAGGGTCCGAGTCACGAACCCAGGAGAGGCCCTGCAGGAGATGTGCTGTTAGCAAAGGCACTCGAGTCGGTTTTCTGCTGTCTTAGCCCATTAAATCCATTATCTATTCTAATGGATATGTTCGTAGTACGTTCCACATTTATTGTGCGTTTATTTCATGCAGTGTTGCTTGTCTTTTAGCATTGACAATTCTACGCAAACGACGCCGCTCTAGGCCGTCGGCCACAGCGTTGTCCGTGGTGAGAGGTTATGCCTGAAATAAATTATTCTCGGCAAACTCCTGACACTGTGGATCCCGGAATCTTGAATTCCCTATGAATTTCCGAAATGTAATGTCCCATACGTCTATCTCTAACTACCGTTCCGCGTTTGAAGTCTGTTAATTCCCGTCGTGCGTCAATAATCACGTCAGATACCTTTTCACATAAATCACTTGAGTGCAAATGAAATCTCTGCAATGCACTGCTCTTTTATACCTTCTGCACTTACTTACTACTCCTATCTGTATTTTCATATTGCTATCCCATGACTATTTCACCTCAGGGTATACTACTGCATCTTACTGAAAGATTGTATTTTAGACAGGTTGTAATTCTCTGAATTAATGTTATTTTCTGTAAAGTTATTCACTTATGTAGTATTTCTGGTCCTATTTTTAATCATTCAAGGGGCGTACATTAGAGATGTTCATAAATTGGTCATTATGTGTTTTTAATTAGAATTTAATTTGTGAGTGAGAAATGAGTATAGCCATTGTGGCTATTTATTAAGAATGGTATAATTTCGAATTAACATTAAAAAATTTTCCTTGACTTAATCAAGAAACCAATAATAATTAAAATTTCATTGATGATATTAGATAACTCTTAAAAATCATTTTTTAAATCCTGCAGTTTGGTGCTTGTGGTTCCTTCATTACGTTTTTTTAAAGTATTGTTTTGCCGAAGGTAAGATGGGATATAACTTCAATGAAATATTTCTCTATCTAATAATCTCATTGAAAAGTGAAATTACGGACGTAGTATTGTCGGTAGGTTTCTTCCAAAACATATTATAAGTAAATTCGATGTAATTCTTAGTTTACAATGCAGTTTTATTATATCTACATTTCATTTGTGAAGTTATTGTCAATGGAAGAGTATTTGCCGTAGCCCGAAATTCACGAAGGTAAGCTTGTAGCTTACGAGGGTTGCCTTTTATATTTCAGGATTAGAGAACAAAAACAAATATTAATCATCGAAAATCACTTCATTGTTTTTCAAAATCGATGTTTTGGGTGCTTAAAAATGCAGTTGTTTGAGCCGATGTGTGAGAGCTCGCATTGTCGTGGTGAAGAGTGATCCGTCTTCGGCGGTTGGTTTTCCTGATTTCTTGGAAGACAGCTGGCAAACAAATCGTTGTGTACCACTCTGAATTGACTGTTCTGCGTTGTTCTAGTGGTACGGTTGCGACATGTCCAGTTTTTCCGAAAAAACAGGCGACCATCTGTTTGGAAGTGCTTCGTGCGCGAACAATTGGATTTTGCTCATCTTGAAACAACCATACAGCCGACTGCTGTTTACTTTCGGGCTCATACGCGTAAATCCACGATTCATCACCTGTCACGATGTCATAGACGTGTTTCGAAGCACCGCGATCGTATTGTTTGAGCATTTCTTTCGACCAATCGACACGAGCCTTTTTTTGAGCGATTGACAAATTGTGTGGGATCCCACGCGAACAATTTTTTTGACAGTCAAATGTTCATGCAATATTGAATTTATGCTGGTCTCACTAATGCCTAAGATTGTCTCAATCTCACGATAGATTACATGACGATCTTGCAATATCAGTTCACGCACAGCATCAATGGTTTTCGGAACAAAACTGATTTTGGACGACCTTCGCGAAATTCGTCTTGGAGTGACCTACGACCACGGTTGAATTCACCATAACATCGATAAACCCGATTTAATTCCATTTTTGGGCCAAGATGGAACTTTTAAGTTACTGTAAACAACACAAATACTCGTAGCGCTCGTATGTCAAAACGTTCTGAAAACGTGTAACCTCAAAGCATCCAAATTTACGATAGAGCTGTCAGTTGCCAGATTTGCCAGGGTTGCCAAATCCCGAAACATAAAAGGCAACCTTCGTAAAAGTTTATTTTTAAAGGAGACATAAAGAAAATAATTTAATAAATTATTATTAAAGAAAATAATTTAAATACTTGTAATATATTTAATTAAATAATTTATTATATTATTTTTCACTTATTATATATAAATGAAATCATCGTATTTAAATGATATGAAGTTCTTTCTTTTTCTGAAGAGTATTCAGCTTATAAATATTAGCATCAAGAAGGACATTACAGTAAATTATAGGTAGATACAAATATTAATGAGAATATTATTATTGCGACTTCATTCTGGAGCAGGCATTTCAACCCTCAAGCTTGTCTGGAATGCACGCCATTTTTGCCGTTTATCAAGCAGACTGTATTACTCCTGTAGGAAAGTCTCAGAGAATGCGTTTAGGAGTGTGAAACAAATGCCTATTTGGAAAACATGTACCTTAGCTAGTGATAAAAATAAATTAAACAAATATTCTAGCAATATAAAACATTTTATTCTTTGAAAATAAATAAGTAAATAAATTAAAAATATCATGTGCTATATCAAAACCATCAGAGGAACACAGTTATCACAAAAAATATTAATATTCCATTTCTATGACAATTATCAAGACCATATCAATTATACCACTGCAATGTCTTCTGTTTTTGCACCTCTAGACACTTATCTCTGAAAAAGAAAATTTAATTGTAGTATAGGCTTAATATCTATCATACTGCAATATTTATTTACTTTTTATAACCAAAATATATAAATTCATAAATGCATCATTCAACGCATCAAAGAAAACACCGCACTAAAATGACAATAAACTTACATTTGATTTAAAATATTTTTCGAAATGTCAATCTCAAGTGGGAATGAGTGACGAACAAATACTATGAATTTCGTACGAACCACAAAAAATAGAAGTTCACTTTTTCAAAAACTTCCTTCTGGTGCCCATTAAAAATCCCATTCCTCTAACTCACTAGTGGCAAATATGCTCAAATATTATTTCTCATTTAATTTATACACATCTGATGCCATGAGTATCATTTTTTGATCACTAAACAACGATTTTTGGGGAAATTTTCCCTCTTCTGTGTTAAAAATAGGTATACGCGGACGTTTAGTATACGATAATGAAACGTGGGCCTCGAAGATTGACGAGAAGAGTGCCTACAAATGTTTGAAGCTTTAGCGTCTGTTTCCATTTTTTGCTATTTGTTTAATTTTCTCATTTTTACAATTTCCTGACTATTCAAACATCAACTTGTTTTGTTGTCAAAACACTTAAAAGCAAAGCAATTCACACAATGAGTGCAATTATGAATCTTTCTAGGTAATACAGCTGAGCCCTCTTCATGAGAAATGTTAGTTACATAACTCCATATTGTCCTCATTGTATTAAAATACAAGCGAGGTAATTATTGAGCAAGATCCATTTCAAGCATGGTCTCATACAATGCTAGTTTTCTCTGAAAACGGTACGTTATCTTATTTAAAGATCTATTTTTTGAAACAGATCTCATTAAGCAAATATATTTCTTTATTCATTATTGTAATTTTGCAATTTTAATTTTTTGTAATTTTCGAAAATATAGTTCTCCGAAAATGTGGTCTTCTTAATTTTTAAGCGTTCTTTTATCTGTTATAGGAAAAAATATTTTAAAAAATTAGGATTCATTTTTGAGAAAATAATAGTTACATTTCCCGTTGCATTACGCGAAAAGTACTCATATATTCGAAAAATTGTACATAACCTTGTTTCAAGATCTGTCTTTGAAAAATCCTCTTTTTCCAATAATAATAAACAGATTTCAGTAAGTCGAAAATATTTATCTTCAATATTGTAGTTGTAGTAAGACACCGAAATAAGTTTAAGCTTTTGCAATTTTCAGAAAATGGGGAATTTCACGCAATGATAGCTGTGCCACTTTTTAAGCGTTTCGAGGACAAAGTAAACTCACGCAATATGGAGTCATTTTTGACTATATTTTGAAAATGTTCAGGTTTCATGTAAAGTGCCCCCAAAAATCCAAGTATCCGTTTCAAACTTGTAGGGCTTTCAATCTTATTTGCGTATTTTTATTGGTACGATCTCACTCAAAATTACACGAAAATATTCATATTCCACTACCTCCTATTTCCATTTTGGAAAAAATATCTTGTACGACTTAGGAGCAAGAGGTATCCACAAACGCTTTGTCAGAAAGTAGTTTAAAAAACATTTTTTTCGCTTTCAATGACCCCAAAAATGTAAATTTACGCCAAAAGCTCGATATAAATTGTTTTTGTAGCATTGCATACACGTATACGAAAAGGAAAAGGTTTGCAAGTGAACGAGAATCCCTGAAGCAGCCCCTGGACGACCAATATTCACAAATTAAATATTTTGCACAATATATTGTACAATAATAATTCTAGACCAGTCTTCACGACGCAATATTTTTGCAAAATAAATTAGTTCATCCCTGACACTTCTTCAGTCAACATGAGGAATATAATAAGAAATTAGCAAGTTGTGTGACCATTGCGTTACATATAGTTTCAAAAAAGAAGAAAAAAAATGATGCGCATGAATACACTAATGAAAATTTATTAATTGAACTAAGGATTTGTGAACCAACTGATTTTCAAAACTTTCTGCGACAAGGCGGTAAATTATGTGATGAACCATTGAGAATGGTTATACCTGAAACCTCTTTTCTGTTAGTACTCGAAGCCATTTTAGTCGAGGTTTACTCTGAAACAGTGAAGTTACAACAGTGTTGCGCAATACAAATCGAACAAATTTTTGACTAACTCAATATATTGCGCCATCTTTCAATATGATCTAGAGACGGTCTATATTATAGTAGTAGCATATCCATTATTGTGCAATATATTGACGAAAATATCGACCCTGTAGGGGCGGCTTTACACTTGCGCGTGATTTGTTGCAAAGTACTCTTCCTCTTACTTCTTCCCCTCGTGTATGACCCAGGGAGACGAGCATCACTTTGGTGGCTCTGTGCTGTCGGAGTCGTCCGGGTTGCTGGGGAAGGCCGTCTCGTCCAGAGGCTCCACGTCGCGCCCCTGGGGCTCGGAGGGGGCGAGGGGGTCGGCGGCGTGGCCGGGGGCGTGGCCGGGGGCGGGGCCGGGGGCGGGGCCCGGGGCAGGGGGCGCGCCGGGCTTCGCAGGCGCCTCCCGCGCGGGGCCGGCCAGAGCGTCCAGGGCCTTCAACGCGCGCAGCCCGGGCGGCAAGGCTGCAAACACACAAATATGGAACTAAACTGACAGTGTGCCAACAATGCAGCAAAGTTGCCTTCTCATACACTTGAGTTCATTGGTATATATAGCTTCATTATCGATTATAGACAACTAATTTCTTTTATTCAAATATATGTTATTGAATACGTATACTTTTGTTTACTCACAACAAAACCATATCTATATTTTAATAAAATAAAATAGTTGTCTATAATCGATAATGAAGCTATATATATATATATATATATATATATATATATATATATATATATATATATATAGCTTCATTATCGAATTCCGGGCCCCAATTAAGTCGGGGCCAGGGGCAAGCTATAAATTAAATTGATAGTGTTGCCCAGAGACGTCCAGGAGGGAGGGAGCAGGTGAGGCAGCTCGCCCCTGGCCCCGACTTAATTGGGGCCCGGAATTTTTTTTTTCAAAAGAAATGTAAAAGACATAGCGCGCCAGGAAAGTCCTTCCGCTTTGGCAGCTTGCTGGTGAGAGTGTTTGCAACAGAAATTATGTTGGTAGCTTGAGCTGCAGCTTGAAAACGTAAATTGCCAACTCACCACAATCATAACAGATGCTAGAAGTGTTGTTCTCTTCAATTATTTCCCAGTGATTGGGTTGCTACCGCAAAGACTTTTATAACCAAAATGAATGTTAGATAACTAAAATGGATGATATTGTCCAGATTTATCCAGACCAGATTTATTCAATCTTTTTGCTACTCTACATTCACCTGGAGTAGAGAGACTACTATATCCAAAGATAGTATTATAGATACTACTACAATACTAATACTACAAATCGTTCAATTCATAGTGCAATTCAGTCGATGCAGTCAATGTGCACGAAATTCAGTTTAAGTCACTTCGATGCGAAAATCTGAGAATTTTTTAAATTTAAATCTGACTCTCAATAACTCTGTTCGTCAAGAGAACATGAAATAGTTTAAAGCTAGTTTTGTCGCTTTTATCAGAAAACTCATACAGCATTGCTGCAGTGGCATAACTAGCCCTTCCGGGTCCCTGTTTAAAAACCTAAATGCTCCCTCCCCTAAAAATTGTTCAACAAAATAACAGCATACTCAAAATTAATTGAAAAAGAACTTTATTAATCGTCATCAGTCACAAAATTCAAAATTGATCCCTGGAGAGACTTTTGCTTTGACGAAAGTATATATTGTTTTCGAGTTTGTCATTCTGTTTGTCAACTGGACTCTCTTTGGACAAAATGCTAAGGTTTTATTTTTAGTGTTTTTAGAGGATGCCCAGGAAGGGATCATCTTATATGATATTTTAATCCTTTGACTTGAGCCTTCCTTTATGTTCTAATGAAATGCAAATCACGTACAATGAAACTCAGAATAGGGTCCCCAAAACTTTAAATGAAGCAATAAATAATTGGGGCCCCTGGATGCCAAATTACAAATTTGGAAAACATTTTCGCGTCCTCATCATCAAATCCGTAATCCAAACTTTACACCAGTCAATTTACGGTAATAAATCGTTTTCAGAAGGGATCTATAAAGTGTGTTCAGTTAAAGAAAAAAAATTGTGCGGGGTCTCCATGTAATTGCACCCGCCGGGCCGACGGTGGTTAAGCCGCTGATTGCTCGTCAGCCTGAGGGCGTACCTTGCTTAATTGGAGCGGCGTCCGTGTCGGGGACCTTGCCGTTGTTGTGCGGCTCGTAGTGGTCCCCGTGGTGCAGGTTGATGTGGCCGTAATTGACGACCGAGTGGAAGGTGTGCGGGTTGTGGAAGGCGCGGGGCAGCGGCAGCAGGTCGGGCGCGACGGCGGCGGGGGCGGGCGGCGGGGGGACGGCCAGGGCGGCCGGGAGGGCGGCGGTGAGCGACGGGGGCGGCGGCGGGGGCGGCGGGGGCGGGGCGGCGGCGGCGAGGGCCGCGGAGGCGTGGTCCCAGTGCGGGGCGTGCAGGTCGGGCGCGGCGGCGGGCGCGTGGAGGTGCACGTTGAACTCCGGGGCGGCCCCGTGATGTCCATGCGCCGCCCCCAGCGCCGCCACCCCCGCCGCCGGCCACCCCACGCGCAGCGCGTTGTCCTCGGGCGCCGGCGCCGGCTGCTCCGCGTGCCCTGCTCTGCAAGTCAATGCGCACACACCTCTCACGGAGAGGCACCGGGAGGGGTGGCTCAGAGCATCAACTGATGGTACTGCAGGTTCTAGGTTCGAGCCCGACAGGGTTTTCGACACTAGCTTATCAGCTAGGTCGAATTCAGCCGCTGTCTGGAGGAGAACGCAGAGCAGCCGGCTGCTAGAATTCTTCTCCGGACAGCGGTTGATTTCGAACTCTGTAGCCAGGGTCGAAAATCCAGCCAATGTTGAGACAGGAACTGTAGGACCTCCCGGACAGAGATACTGCCAATTGGGGGGGGGGGGGGCAGTTACTCTATCGGACTTTTTTAAAAAGATGTTTCATGACTTTTACTATGAGAAACTTTCTTGACTCGAAATCCCTTTTGCAATTTATTTAGGGCTCACCGTTCACAGACACACACACACACACACATTGGTTTTGGCTGGGTACTGTAATGCCATTGGTGTGCAGTTGATAACTGGGGATGGTTATCAAGAACTTCTCAAAAAATACTTTATTCCATTTTCCAAATAAAATACAGAATACAAAATATGACTAAATGTTTATATTCCTAAGACTATAAAAAAAATTTCTAGCCGTAAATTAAACTAATAGAATGCTCAAGAAATGGAAGAAAAAAGTTAATTAAATACAGAGCACTACATTATATACTTTATTTTAAAATGCTATAAAACAAGTTTTAGATGAAAGCGTAATTATGTAGTCCACTAAAACAATCAACAATTGATGACAAAGAAATTATCATTGCTATAAATGGCGAGATCGAAGCAACAATAACAACAACAATAATAATAATAATAATAACAATAATAATAATAATAATAATAATAATAATAATAATAATAATATAAACAACCAATGTTAGATCGCGTAGCTGAATATTTCGTTGATACTCATTCTACTATGCGAAAATTTGATTATAGCTCACACTCCAGGATTTCGGGTGCCTGGTTCTACGCGAGTCGGGCGCACCCGACCAATTAAAGACTAGGCACCAGACAGTTTTACTTGAACGAACAGTATTTTTAAAGGTAAACCCAAGGTTAGTTATACTGACTCACACTAACAAGAGAAAAGTTCTCGAGTTGTGCATCGTAGCGGAAATGGTCGAAGTTCCTTGACCTTCGTCACATTTCAATAGGAAATGATTCACTCTTCTTTTATTTTAATACGATGTTGCATGTCTAACTGTTTTCTTGAACTATCTAAAATTCTACAATAAATAGTTAATGATTTTAGAGATGAAAAGAACTGAAGGTTTCCAAAACTAGAAGCATGAAAATAATTTTATATTGTTCATTAATTGTCAGAACAAAATTCCTCTCCAATGAAGAGAAATGTGGTGGAGTCCCAGATAATGAAATTCACAAATCGTTTAAGCTAACGTATTTTTGTAATATAAGAGTTGTCATGTAAAATTCTAACATTTTGTTTTAAAACATTTTTAATAAATAAATAATTAATGGATATTTTGCAACTTACCTCACATTTAATATTTGTTTGTTTAAATAAAGATTACATTTTCACCTATTTGACCGTATAATGATTGAAACTTTCTTAACAGTTTATACCGTTAACTTATCAGAAATTCTCTTAACAGTATGCAGCCTGTTTGTCTACGTGTTAAGTTTCACAATTTTTTTACACCTTCCTTAAAATTTCTTAGTAAATTATTCCCTTTCTTTTATAACCCTACCCTATTTGGCCTCGACTACCAATCTTAACAAATTTCATATAATTCAAAATAAATTCCTTGGCAAAATTTTACTTGCTCCCTCGTTTACGAAAAAAATTCACAGACAACTTGAAATTGATTCTTTCAAATCATTTTTATTTAACTTCACAAAATAATTCTGTAGCAAATTATCAACTTCACCCATTTTTCTAAAACTATATTAGGTCGAAACGATTTTCCTCATACTCGAATCCCATCACGTTTTCCTGAATATTTTTTTTTTGTCTTCCATATAT
The DNA here is from genome assembly GCA_038098605.1 of Gryllus longicercus. Classification (NCBI taxonomy): domain Eukaryota; kingdom Metazoa; phylum Arthropoda; class Insecta; order Orthoptera; family Gryllidae; genus Gryllus; species Gryllus longicercus. The sequence continues at coordinate 331,324 of JAZDUA010000338.1, read as the reverse complement.
TAAATTTTATTTCTATTTACGCCTTTCATAATTATTTTTTAATTTCATAATTAAAGCTAGTGAAATCAATTTTATTAAGTTATCGGTATTGGTGAATTACGTCACAATTAAATGCCGGCGTCTTGCCTCTACGTTATCAAGGCCGGATTTTGGGAGGGAAAAATAAAAAAAAAAATGGTCGAATGTGTCTTAACAGTATGCAGCCTGCATACTGTTATATATATATATATATATATATATATATATATATATATATATATATAGAGAGAGAGAGAGAGAGAGAGAGAGAGAGAGAGAGAGAGAGAGAGAGAGAGAGAATTTCCGGATTTTGTAGCAAGGCTTACACGATCTCATCCTGATGCCATGAAGATCTCACGTTGATGGCGCCCTCGGGGGCTCCTGCAGCGCAGTTTAAGAAACGCCGCTATCGCGCGGCCGCTCATAGCCGCCTTCCGGCCATTGTCGCCGGCGCGGCGCCGCCTGCCGCCTTCCGCCTGCCGCTCGCCCGGGCGCCGCGGCGCCGTGGTGCCGTGGCGCCGGGTGGCCGCGGGCCGTGTCTCCGCGACGCGTGGCCGGAAGTCGTAGCGCAACGCACGCGCCGTGCCCTCCCCTCCTCCGGAATAGGAAACGCGCCCCGCCCCTGCTGACCAGATCCTCGGTGTTGCATCGTGAGGAGATGCGATGACGAGACGGGTGGGAACTTTTTGCCTCCCGGGTGGGAAGTGGCTCAGGGCATCAACTGATGTTACTGCAGTCCCTCTGACTGGGAAGTCCCTGAAGTCCAATCCCGTCGGTGGCAGAATTTTCGACACTAGCTTGTCAGCTAGGACGAATTCAATCGCTGTCTGGAGTAGAATTCTAGCGGCTGGCTGCTCTGATCGGTAGTTTTCCGTGGTTTCTCTGATCAACACCAGGCGAATGCCGGTGCAGTACTATAAAAACGGGCCACGGACTGCACACAATCATTCCTTCCTCTTCTTTGTCATATCCTCACCCCTTACACACATTCTTACACTAACATGTACCACACTACTGCACACGCCGGGAGACCAGTCGGGATGTTATAGCTTGTCTTCGCTGGGTCGGTTCCGCACTGTTGGGAGATGCCTGGTTGGGGAAAACCTCGCTAGTCGAAGGTAGGTCGGCGTCGGTTCTTTCCAACCAGCGGGGGATGATTACCGCCACCTCCGGAGCAAAAACATCAGAAATATACACTACATTTACGTGACTAATGACCTTAGCAGTTGACGTGCCCGGAATCACTAATCAATCAATCAAAACCGACTGCAAACCCGGATGATTCTCAGTTAAGCTCCTTCATCGATTGATTAGAGGTTTCGGGCGAGTCAACTGCTAAGGGAATTAGTCCCATTAGTGTAGTGCACGTTGTTATCGTAGGTGACGGCGGTGATCATCTACCGCTGACTGGCGAGAACTGTCACCGACCTTTGGTGGCTTACGGCAGTGAGCTTTTCCCAACGAGGTATCTCCCACCAGCGAGGCACTGCTCCAGCCGGGACAATCTTTACACTCTTGTCCAGTCTTCCGACATGTGTTGAAGTTTATTGCATGTAAGTGAAAATTTGTGTACGTAAGGGGTAGGATAGGGCAAGGAATGGGAAGGAAAGATCGCGTGTGGTATGTGATCCGTTTGTTAGGGAACCACTCCGGCATTCGCTCGGTGTTGATGGGATAAATCATGGAAATCTACCGATCAGAGCAGCAGGCCGCTAGAATTCTCCAGACAGCGACTGAATTCGACCTCCAGATTCGTCGATGCGGAGCCGGATACTCATGGGCATTGATGGGAAATAAGTGATGGGAATGTGAATGGATTTGAATGACTAAATACCATCCCGGGCAGTTCGTAAGCTTCATGCTTCCGAAGCGACCCAACTCATATTTTGAGTAGACGAAAGTCGCGTATTTCGAGAAGCTCGCCTGACGGTGTCCTCGCCCACCCCAAATGGGATGAGAATACGACTGTTTTCTAGGTGCCAGTACCTGGGGGCGTGAAAACTCGCCTGTTACAATGCAAGACAGTACGCTACCAACTGAATAGAAAGATCCCCTGACTGGGTTGATACTCGATCCCACGCATAAACTCCCGCTCGATTAAACATAAGCCGTCAGACATGGTTGATACTCGATCTCACTTATAAAGTCCCGCCCGATTAACCACTGGACCCTGCCGCCCCGGTGCCAAGTTTCTCGGTGTGACTCGCAAAGTGAGCTGCAAGGTGGGCGTAGTGAGCAGTCGGATGGGGGCTCCGCTCTCCCCAGGACTCCTCAACCCGGGTGGAACCAGTTGGGTCCTGGAATTGTCGTGGCAGTGTCCTCCCCCCCCCCCACATACACACACCGGAGAAATTGAGAAGGGCTTGTCCCAGCGCATGCGAATGGCGCATGACTCCGGTACGGACCTCACATTGCTGGCGAAGCGGTTCCTCCCGGGTTGTAGGCAGAAGTTCTTTAAGTGCATCGCGTTCTGCGATTCCTGTTGCCAGACTGACAGGACGTCCCCGCGCAACCGCAATGAGAGGTTAATGGCAAAATCTAGATGTTCACAGCGAGGTCTGAAATCCCTCTGGTATGTAACACGTAGGAATCACATTTCAAAGAAAATGCATATTTTCTCCTGAAGCTCACTTTGTATCAGCGTGAAAACAAAACCCAATTTAAACATGCTTGTGAGTTGCATGTCTTCCACATTTTGCATGTTTTCTTAAACACCATTTTTGCAAATTATTCTACACATTGACCTTGAAAACAAAAATAGTTACTCATATTCATTTACTAAAGTATTTTTTAATAAATTTAATTGTAATAATATTTTTAAAATATTTATAAGTAAGTGGTCATTTGGAGCCAATATTTCATTTTAAGTTTCAAGTGCCGTCGAAACCAAGTCATTAATGTCGCTAACGTGAAATACAACACACATTATTTGCACTCCCACGATTTCCAGATAGGACTTTACAGAAATGTGAGAAAAAGGGAACATGAGACCGGAACTTCCTTTTGCATGAAATGACGGAAGTTGTTAAGGGGTTCTCGGAATTGTGTTCAAACGTGACAACTAATGTTAATTGTTAATTAGTGGCAGACATTCCATTGTGGAAAGAAACTAATAATACCACACTTCGAAATTGCATAGAGCAGTTAAGTAAAGAGTAAAATGCAGAATGAATGTATTAGGTGCAAAAATTATGAGAAACGTATGATGGGTTAATTTTATGACTTATTTTAGTGCATATTGTTTGAAGAATTGAGCTAATGCATAAATTAGTATTGCTTATAAATCAGATCCCTATTCATAAGGCATATTTCAGTTTATAGTTCCAAAGTTCAGATTATATTTCAGTATATTTCCAAAGATTTTACTACATAAATGCATACATATTTTTATAATGTTCTACATTACGCCCAGATCTTAGTTAACCGAGAAAATGTTTCTTTTTTCCCTTTTTTCATATCTTTTTTTAAATTTTTGTCTATTTACTAGTGAACATGTGGTATTGCACATCACACACTACTGGACTCGTGATAGTTAATGACGTTTTACGTTACACTCTACCAAAATTCTAGGAGATGAAAGACTTTCTCGCAAGTAAGGGTGTGTTCTGATTTGTCGTGATTTGGACGCTTGTATGATTATACGATTTAGACATGGTAGTCTAATATCTATTGTTAAAACGTTGACCCTTGTGTTAAGGCATGCGTGCGCCATGACACAGTCTTGGAGGAATTTTATTTACTCTCGGAAGTTACCGTTCAAGTACCAACATTCCGGCCGATATTTCACAATCGCTGGGACAGAACTTGTATGCAATAACGTACTATATAAAACGCGCTTAATACTTCACGGTGCAGGGGCTGCATAGAGCTGTTCAGGGGAGCTTGAGTCGTCATAAATGCATACATCATCATTAACAACGCCCCTACATGCCCGATTTAATTCAAACTATTATTTTAACTCCCGGAATATTAAAAAAAAAGTAAAGATTTCAGCGAAATCGGTCGAGTAGGTTTTGCGTTACGTACGACAGACATATGCACATTCCCTATTATTTATATATAGTGTGAGATAGGAAATAATCGTCCACGACAATCACAGTTATAATATTTTTTAATTATAACATTCCCATAGTCAACTTTCGCGAAAACACTTTTCCCATCTGCAGTGGGTCTCTAGCAAGGAGAAGGAAAATTGAGAATTAACCCTTCTTGCAAGAGGCCACACTGAAGAAGGGAAAAGTGTTTTCCCTAAAGTTGACATTTGGGACTGTTTAATTAATAAATATTACAACTGTTATTGTTGTGGACGATTATTTCGTACCTCACATATTGGATTACCACAAGATATCTGCTACCTCCACGGAATTTATATATACATCGATTTCCTTTCTTTCGCGTTCCTAGCGGCCTCGCGATCCCGTCGCCCCTGGGTGTGTAATGGGCGCCCGCCCCCTGGCGCGGCCTGGGCTAAAGGCCCACTTGCAATGCAAACATAAATATAAGCATAGCGTTAACGTAGAAGTTAGGACAACGTCCATAAGCGGACTCATTCACAATGCGTTCGCATAAGCATAACACGTAAGACGTTAACTTACAAGCTTTGCAAGCTTCTGTGCTTATGCTAAAGTAAGACATAAGAAATGAACCAATCACAGTATGTTAACTCAAAATCGAGAATCGAAATAGCGAAGTCGATAGACGAACTAACGCCATATGGACCGTGGACACAGTCCATACCTCGAAATCGATTCTCACATCCAACCAAAAGGAAACTACAATGTGACAGAGTCAACAGAGAGTCTTATTTTGCTTACGTTTATGTCAGACGTTATGAATACTTCAGTCTATCACTTGTGTTAATGTGCATGTCTATGCATTATGCGTGTGTTTACGTTTGCATTGCGAATGGGCCGTAATACGCGTGCCCGTGAGCGCCGGCGCGCGACGCCGGTCGGCGGCGCGGCGCCCGCCCCGCCCCGCGTCGCCTCGCGTCGCGTCGCGTGCCGTCACGGCCGCGGCGTCCTTGGCGGCGGGGGCGGCGGCCGAGCAGCGCCGCGCCGCGAGAGGATTTTTTGCTGCTGTTGCCAAATGCGTCCGCGACGGCCGCGTAAGGCGTCTGCCGCAAGAGGCGGCTCGTTTAATTCCCGCATTACGGCAATCTTCTCGTGAAGACATACTTCTATTTTTAAAGAATTTATTCCAAGGGTGTAGTCTTGGAAACTGACAACGTCAGGCAGTGGGGAGTTTGAGGGTCACTTCTTTTTCATTGCTGGTATTCGGATGTGAGATTTGCTACCGAATTAACGTTGCCGTTACGTCCCCTTTGTTAATATATATGCTATTTTGAGTGGAGTGTGCCTGTTCGTGACGAGCTCGTATGTAAAGCACGGCTTTCAGTAACAATTGAGAGTAATTAAAAGTTTCAGACTTTGTATTTCTTCATTTCGCTTCCTTTATTTATTATTGGCATCTACGTTTGTATTTTCCAACTAAATTTTTGTCGCATTCTTGCATTGTATTTCCCGCTTTCTCTATATTCTCGTTTTCATGTAAATCCAATTTAGACATTCTTTATTCTTTTCCAAATCCACCATTTTCCAGTATTAAAACTAGCGGTACTCCAACAGCGCATTCTTTCTCGCATTAATTATCAATGTGCATTTATTGAAAATTCCGAGAGTTCAACGAAAATAAGACCCAAGCAATTCTTTTAAGTACCCTTTCTTCTATCCGCGGAAGAAATCTGAAGAAAAAAAGGAGCGGTTTTTGAGAAAACATTTTTAAAGAAATTAAAATTGCCTATATTTTGCGCAAAATTAAGCGAAAATTACTCATATATTCGAAAAATTGAACACGAACTTATTTCAAGATGTGTCTTTAAACAGATTTCAATAAGAAACAAATCTCTATTTCCAATACTGTAGTTGTAGCAAGACGCCTAAAAAAGTGCACTTTTGCAATTTTCGAAAAATCAAGGATTTAATTAACATAGACATGCACCATGCTCTTTTGCGTTCTTTATGCTATCCGAGGACAACGTTTAATCAAAAAATTTGGAGCCAGTTTCGAGAACATTTTGAAATTTTTTTTTGAGACTTCATGTAAAGTATCCTCAAAAATCAAAATATCTGTTTGAGACTTTCAAACTTCGAGTTCGTTCAGATCAATTAGGGAATATTAATTTTGGAGAAAATCGTCTGAACAGTTTAGGCGGTTGACCACACGCGGACGGCCAGACGGACAGCCAGACAAATCGAGTTTGGTGTCAATCGAGTTTTTGGTATCAATGACCCACAAAAAATGGATTCTTACTACGCAACGTGTTAGAAGAAGTAATTTACTATGTAGGAACAAGATTTATCCACTTTTTCTTTCCCAGGGCTCGGTAATTTCTTTTGTAGTTTTTATCACAACTTGTTAATATTTCATATTTTTGTATACAGAATGAAGCAATGGTGAGGTGTAGAAGGGGAAGAGACGATACAATTTAGGAACTGGCGGCCTCCTTGTAAGTAAAGACGTGGCGACATGCGGAATGAAATTACGAGAAGACTTCCCCTGTTGAAAATGTAAGTGAAGAGACTGTTGCTCTATGTGAAAGCTCCTTGTAAAACAATGTAAGATGGCAATGTCAATTGTCTCCGCCCAGAGGCGCAAACAAGACCGATGTTTCCAACGCCAATAGTCATTCTCTTGAATCCAACTTTCAAAAATTTAGAAAACAGCCAAACTCCTCCTTCATTCTGAATGGTCAAGTATTTAATGTGTCTTATGCTAATTAACGAATGAAAATAATGTACTACGAACTTAATTTTCGATTAAAAGTTATTGGAAATGGAAACCAGATCCAGTACCTTACACACCCTCGTATACAATTAGATGTCTATAGCTTTCATAGAGTTTCTTCCCGGAAGGCCAGTTTCGTAATTAAAAATATTTTTCAGGTTAATTTTCTTGATATAGGCTAATATTCATTATGATTTATTCGGCTCATTTGAAAATAAAGTATAAAATCGTATCCATCCTTTCTGAAGCAAGTAATCTAGTACTCTGTAGCAAGTACTCTATAGCAATCACTCCAGAGCCTTAAGGATGCAATGTCAAGAAATTATAAGTATTCAGGGAAGTTACTGCAGCAGATAATAGGATTTCAAAATCATATGTGTATGTATATGACCAAAAATTGTGAAAAACAAGAAAAGTTTGTGAGATTAATTGTCAAATACAGTCATTTCCTTTCTGAAAATTAAAAAAACAAACAATACAGCGCTTTCTTACTTCTTACGAAGCACATAAACACAGCTATTGGCATATAAGGGTAGGTATGTAAGTAAACTTCTTATCAGGATATAAAATACTACCGAATAAATACCTAGACCCCGATATTCAATTCTAGAATTACATGTGTTCAATACCTATATATTTCGATTTTTTCGAATTCGTTCGTTTTTATAGATTTATACAATAATAGTAAGCATCGCTCTTTAGGTAAAGGGGTTTAGAGTTCAGTTATTCTGCAATTAATGAAAGGAAATAATTCATAAATGTTTAATCAGTATGTTTGATATTTATCTATATGATGTTTCTCCATTTATTTATGATCGCATCTCCGACTGCATTGAGTAGTGACATTGTTTATGTATTATTTGAACTCGTAAATAACTGCTGAACAATGACGCAGTTTTGAGCAAAGTTTCGCATCAATGCCCCCTCAACATAATAACAAACAACTTCTAATCTGCGTTTCACATGCTTCAGTTATTTCGTAATGTTGCGGTAGTTCTAATACATGTGTTTCAAAATTGACAGAACTCAAAATTAAGCGAAAACTACTAAGGTCCTTTACTACTAAGTGTACTTGAAATAATTTATAGAATAAAATGTTCATAAATAGACAGCATTAAGAAATCAATCCCTAGCTTCAATTTTAAAGATGTAGAACAGGTTTGAAAAAATTGAACTCTTGCAATTTTTACTCCCTCGCTCTTTCGAATACTATAAGGAGAGAAAATATTGTAATCATGCGCTAAAAAACGGCAAATATTTGACATAAAAACTTATTATCGGGCCCTGATAAAGAAAACGTGGATAAATCTTGTTCACGCATGTAGTAAATTACTTTCTCTAACACGTGACGCCAAAATCCATATTTTGTGAGTACGTGATACCGACAAAGTGATTGATGGCAAAATGTCTGTCTGTCTATGTTCAACGCTATCAACAAAATATTAACCGATCAGGTGATTTTCTCCAAACTTGATATTCCCTGAACGATCTGAATGAACTCAAGGCTTTGGGAGTCTCAAACGGATATTTTGATTTTTGAATGTTCTTTACATGAAGCCCCAAATTTTAAAAAAAAAATTCAAAAATGGCAACTACAATTTTTTTAAATTAAATTTTGTCTTCGGATAGCGTCATGGACGCTTAAGAGAATGGTGCAGGTCTCATGTTGAAATCTCAGGATTTTTAAAATTGAAAACGTCCAATTTTTTGGGGGCGTCTTCCTACAATATTGAAGATGGAAGAATATTGAAGATTTTTCCTTAATGAAATCTGTTCTTTTAAGACAGATCGTGAAATAATATCAAATTCATTTTTTGAAAATATGAGTAGTTTTCGTGTAATTTTGCACAAAATATAGGCAACTTATATTTTTTTTACACTTTTTTCTCCAAAACCGCTTAAAACAATTTTTTCTCCAAAAATTATAATTAGGTAGTAAGATATAGAGTAGAGAAAAAATGAAAGTAGTGTAGAATTGAAATGAAATGTACTAAAAGATGAAATATAGTCATGTAAGACAGAAGAAAAAAACTAACTTGATGTTTCTGATTCAGGTGACACATTAAATCCATTACTTTCTAGTACATAATAAGAAAATATTTGAAGGATTCCTCTTGAGCGAAATTGTGATTGATGAATGATATGCTTTACCAAACCTCGTCAGTTTCAGGAGATTTATCACATGTATATTCAAAACTACGTTTGCCTGGACCAGAGCACTTCAGCCCAGATTGTCTGCCGCTACGATGTCTTAGCACGTCATTTGATCGTAGTAAGGGTTCTTAAGGAGTATTATTTTAATCGGTCTAGACGTCAATTCTCAATTCTGAGGAATATTTTATCTTTCCAAAATTGACTTCATGGTAGGTGTGAAATCTATGTAGGCGGATTTTATCACCGACTTTGAAAACATTTGGTAGATGAGATCGTCCAGTGTCCTTTAGTTCATCATATCTATAACGAAACGACAAAAATATTTCACCTACTTCAGCAATATGTTCTGCTGTAACTTCTGTCTGATTTCCGGGAATATTTCGGACAAATCACACTGTTTCCGTAAAGCACTGCAGAATATAAGCCTACCCTTCCATTGTCTACACTGGGTGAATATATTACAGTTAACTAAAAGCACGAAGAAAAAATATATGATGTCGGTCATATTTGAATGATTTTTAATGAGACTTGACCCTTCTCGAACATGTCTTGATAAGCAGGTAGTGCTGTTACATCTGCAGATCCACAGCTTCGTGAATGATGAAATCACTATCAGTTTTTGCAGTAATTCTGAAGTATTTAATGTGACTGTTACTATAATTACGACTTTTCTGACAAGCACCGTAAACAGTAGATTGCTCCAATCTTTATGGAAACTGTACCCAAGGATTTTTTTATTTTGGCTTTTGAAGCCTGGAATTTCTTTCTTTTTCACATCCATCGCACTGTCACCGCATCGCACTGCCATCGCATTGTCAAAATCTTATGGTATTTAAAACACTGTAATCTCGAAGGTTATATTGCATCATCAAACTTCAGAACGACAAAAGTACGACACCATTGTACTACCTAAGTTCGGTCAGAAGTAATATTAACAAAGTAATCACAACTATAAAACTACTATAAAAGCATTCACTAAGTGTCAAAATCGCTACAATGAAAATAAAAACGTGGGAGTAAAGACAGGTCCCAGATGGCCAACCGGGCCCCATCATCGCTTATCATTCTTGAACCTACAGCTTTTTTTGTCCTGTTCTGTTTTGGGGCTTGAAGCTCGCTTAGTAACACGTTAAAAAAGTTTTACACAAAAGTGAATAATTTTATTCATTTTAAAATTGTGTATATTTATTTATCACAAACATCTATTAAACAACTCTGCCCATCACGACTTGGATCCGCTCAGTGAGAATTACGTGCAGTATGTGTGTTGCGGGTTGCATAATAATTTTGTTTGTAAATTGTCACTCCCTTCCCACTCTCACTTTAGGGGTGTCTTACCCCCATAGCATTCTTTTCCCCATTATAATTTCTCAGTTATTATGTATACCACATTTTGTCAAAATGAAATTGTTTGTGTGTTCGAGCTGGATCGCAACATATGATCATCCATCTATTTTTTTATATTAGTATTTTCGTCAAAGGGTCATTTGTGAGGTAATCTTTACACCGAAGGTGGGATATATAATAGTATTACATGTAATAATAAATGTATTCGTTATACGTTGATTGTAATATCATAAACAGCATCTGTTTGCACACATTTGGAGAAATGAAAAAATAGTTTCTTTTGAGAACCTGTATCTCGCTTGTATCTGGTTTTAAATGAAATGTTTTATACTGAATTGTAAAAAAAGTTATCCTCTTCTAAAAATTGATTTAAATCGTGTTTTACTACAGTACTTAAAGCTAAAAAGTTATAGAGAAAAACCGAAAAAATCAGAAAAATATCGGAATTTCGGACATCTCTGAGTTATCATAGGGGCTGGAAGGTGGAAAACTTGAGATTATAACTAGTGTCTGGGTACAAACAACAAACTCCCTCCCCCCCCCAAAAAAAAATGTTTTCATAACTTTTTTCCAGGTACTCTCTCTTTCAGTGCTTGGCGACTAGACTATTACACTAGTATTATCAATTGAACGCAGCCATACTTTAATGAGGAAGTGGCAGTCCCGGAGGCACTTACAGCGCGTCTAGGTAAGGGTCCCTGGGCGACGGCACGAAGTCCCAGGCGCCCCGCCTGCGGTCTCCGTCGGCGCGCCCCTTGGCGGGCGGCGAGGGCGGCCCGAAGCTGGGCACGAAGAGCGGGCGGGCAGGGGCGGGGGCGGGGCCGGAGGCGTCGCCCTGAAGGCCCGCGGCCGCGAGCGACACACCCACCCCCAGCAGCACCAGCAGCAGCAGCGGCGACGGCGGCATGTCGAGGCGACGGCGGAGAGCGCGGCAATGGCGGCGGCGGCGCGCGGGGGCGCATATGTATCCCCGGGAGTGGCGCAAGCTGTGAGCCAACTGTCGCCAAGTCGCCACCCGCAGTCGTCTCCGCTTGCGCGAATAAGGTCAAGGAAGAAGGCCGTCGGAAGACGGGCGTGGGAGCCCTGGGGTGAGGACTGCAGCAACGGACGACCGCTGACGCAGAGAGCTGGGGGGACTGAGAGTTTCGGGGCCGGAAGGACTGTGGGCCTGTGGACCCGGGGGACGCAGGGGGCTGGGAGCCTGGGAGTTTTTCAGCCTGTGAACTAGAGAACCTGGGGGCCCAGGGGCCATGGGGCCTGGGGTCCTGGGAGCCAGGGGCCCTGGGGCACTGGGGGCTTGTGGGCCTGTGAACGTGGGAGCCTGGAGGCCCAGGGTCTTGGCTGCCTGGGGGCCTGGGGGACTGGGGGCTTGGGAATCCGGGGGCCCCGGGGACCGGGGGCCGGGGGCCCGGGGGTCCGGGGGCCCGGGGCCCAGGGGTCCGGGGGCCCGGGGGACCGGGGGCCGGAAGGCCTGTAGACCTGAAGAGTTCTTGGGAGGAAGCCTGGGAGCCTGTGGGCCTGGAAGCCTAGTGGTCTGTGGGCCTGGGTTCTGAGCTGGGGCTGCCGTGTTTTTGGGTCAAAGCGGATGTTACTGCATTTCAGGTCCTTTTATGACACCCATCATTTTGCGACCCATTCTTCCGAATGGATAGCAGTAATAAGTAATGAAAACAAATAATTTAGATTTTATTGACACTTTAAGGAAGGTGCATTCCACATAATTAGATAGAAAGCATTCCTCATAATCAACATTCTCTTGGGTAGTCTGAAAACGAGTGTTTCAATCACTTTTATGTAATATGAATGATTTGCAAATTACCGATAAATTGATGAAAATTGATATTTTATATTATTAGTTTTGTATATTTCAATATATGATGCGAACAAGTTGAAGTAAATAAATCGCGCAAGAGTAGTTAAAATAACAAGAGATCTATATTGTAAACAATATAAATTTAAAATTAACTCGTTTAGCAAACAATATTATTCAACATTGAATTTTCAAAACTTTACTCGATGAAACTTGAATTTCATGAACTAAACGTTTTTGATATTGCAAACAATAGCAAATAATAGTTCCATGGATATTGACGCAAGTACATGATTTTGGGAGTCCCTGACACCGAAAAAGTATTTTTGTACTTCCTCGTGAGATTCTTCGTGAAAAACTCAGGGTGTGAATTGCAAAATTCTGATATAATTGGTTTGATGATCTTGTTTTGAGTACGATGCACCGTTCACAGCCATAAATGTGTGTCAGAGATTTTTTCTAGTATCTTGTCACATTCTCATTTAGCCATAAATTTGCAATTTTTCTCATTTACTATTTTAGAACCAAAGCATAATCGGTAGGTGATCCAAGAACACATTCAGAATTAGCTATGATTCCAGATCACTATGTTTCACCAAACAGTCAGATTATGAAAGAATGTTTTATTACATATTGTATTGCTGATTCAAAATAGTACTTATTAAATTAAGGAGTGAATTGGGGATTGTGTGATATAAGTATATTTTATAACAGAAAATAATGAAAATAATTTTTATTTTTTGTGACAAATATAGATCCTACATTTAAATTAAAATTTGCGTTTAAAATAATTTTATAGAATTTGTACAAATGTAATATCTTTGCAACAATTATAGTCGTAACTTAAAGGAGACATAACTTTCATTCATTTAAGAAATAATAATTATAGAACTGAGGATTGAGCGAATTTTGTTGATTTTTATTCACTCTTGAAATGTAGGGAGTAAATTATTGTGAGTATTAATGGACAATTTCTCCGTTTGCATGGTTTTACTAAAAAAAGTACTTTTAAGAATCTTTTAAATGTATTTTTGATTAATAAGGCAATATTTCTATTCAGCTGACGTTGAAATTGTAAATGATTAAGAAATCAAATGAATTATTTCAGAAGTAAGAACGGAAAGGTTTCAAAACTTTTTATCTCTACATAACACAAATTGCTTATATTCGATTCGAAATATCAGTAATTTGCGTCTTGTTCGTGTACATGATAGTATTAGTATCGAGACGTTATTTTGATTATTCATTTGTTTTGTTTATGTAAATTTCTTCCCGTATATCCTAGATTCGTATTCAACTGCTAGTTTGCATTCCAACAGAAGTTGTTTATGCAGCGTCAAAATGAAAGAATCAGCATTGTCAAAAAACGAAAGAACATTTATATTAAGTGCTCTTTCAGAAAACAGAAGACTGGATGGTCGAGCACTTGATGAATTTCGAGACTTGAACATTCACTTTGGAAGTGATTGGGGATGTTGTCTTGTTGCCTTGGGAGGAACGAAGGTAATAGCACAAGTTTCATGCGAAGTTCAGCAACCTAAGTCAACTCGTCCAAATGAAGGATTGCTCTTATTATTTGTGGAATTAAGTCCGATGGCTGCACCTCACTTTGATTCTGGACGACAAACGGAGCTTGCAGTTCAGTTAAATCGATTATTAGAAAAATGTATAAAAGATTCGCGATGCTTAGATTTAGAATCTCTTTGCATTGTTGCTGAAGAGAAAGTTTGGGCCATGAGAGTCGATATAACCGTTCTTAATCACGAAGGAAATATGGTGGATGCAGCATCTATCGCTGCTCTTACCGCTTTGTCTCATTTTCGACGCCCTGACGTTACAACTACAGGGGATCAAATAAACATACACGCCCCTGGAGAAAGAGATTTACTGCCTATCACAGTGCATCACTATCCCGTATGTGTTTCATACGCAATTTTTCGTAGAGCAAATTGCATTCTCGCTGATCCTTCGGCCATCGAAGAACGTGTGTCTGACGGAGGGCTTACATTTGGAGTGAATGCGTGTCGAGAACTGTGTACTCTCCATTTGGGCGGGCACGCCCCAGTAACTGCTCAGGTGGTTCTACAGATTGCTTCTCGTGCTGCAGCAAGGGCTGCGGAAGTTGTCAACAAAATGAAAGAGGCATTACGAAAAAATCTCGACAACAGAATATCAGGAAACATAACGGGTTTCAAGGAGTGCATAGAAGTCAATAGTCGTTTATCGTTAGAAAAATATAACTTTTGTGTCCAATTGAATAGCCAAGGTATTAAGGATGGTGTCAAAAGAATCACAGAAAAAACAGAAGTGGAAGGAGTGAGAAATAACGAAGGAGAAAGTCAGAGAGAGGGATTTGTTGATCAGCATGTTGTGGTGTTACTAGGCAAAGGTTCAGCCGAACTTATTAACCGGAAACAGAAAACCGTGCAGTCCGAAAGAAATTACAGATTGCCTGAGAATGAAGATTCAGATGAAAATGATGATGATGATGATGATGATGATGACGATGGTGATAATGAATTAAGCAGCAGTGAAAGTAGTTCCAGTGAATTAATAAGCGAATCTAGTAAAAGTTTCAAAGGATCAGAGGACATGGATGAGGCGCTAACGGATTCTGAAAAAGAAGTCGCAGCAGAGTCCCAAAAGTTAGGGCACGGCTCCAGTACGAATATTGTAAAAGGAATAGAATTGAGTGGAGATAGTGATGAAAATGTGACTCTGAGTGGATTAGATAAAAATCATTCCGAAAATGTATGGGCAAATCAACAGCCAAAGTCGGAAAGCGAGGAATCGAATGAATCCAGACAGTGGTATGCAGACTCGATGTGGTAATGTAGTTGTGTGTTCTTTGGAGAGAGTATACGGTTCTTTACGTCTCTTGGAGGAAATGATTTAAGAATCAAAAAGTGTGAGTTTGTAGTCCATTTTTCTGTTTATGAACCGATATGTGTTAATATAGTTTTATTGAAAGGAAGGCATGCTGAAATACTCGAGTGTCGTCGTTCGTAATGAGATTTTGTCTCAACATTAATATTTTGACAATTTCTTCTAAATACAAAACTCCTCGAGCATACATCGTCTTCAGTTTCAGTACATTTCAGTAGTTTGTTTCATAAATTGGCCATAATAAACAAAATATCATTGAATGTTGTGTTGTACTCTTTTAATCTTGAAGTGCATGAGAGTCTCAGGCATGTAACATTTCGAGTTATCACATCAAAAGAAGCGTCTAGAGTTCGCGCTAGTCGTGCACTCGATGGCTGCTAAAGCTCAAGCGAAACACGTGAGAAAGGAGACACTGCATGAGCAGTAGAGCCATCTACTGTGTACTATCGCTGTTCAGAAAATATCGGGTAGCCTCATGAGAGCTAGGGATGGTACTCGCCCAGAAATGTGTATTGGCTACGTTACTAATTTGGTTTTTACTTGTGCGCTTTCTTATACGAAATGTGACCGTAATTTTTTGTACCGACTCTGCTTGTCGAAAAACTAGGAAGTCAATGTTTTTGAGACGTCATTCAGTGCAGCCGTCACCCTCTATACTCCATGTGTGCAGACTCCTCACGTGAGTTCTACCTCCGTGGAATTTTAGTTATAGTCATGGCGGAATAAGATGGGGGATTCTTGCTCGTTCGGCACAGCGCTAGTTTGCGTCACGAACCACGTGATCATAACACGTGCATTTCGTTTGAAAAGCTAGACCAGACATTGGCCTCCGTGTCGCATGGAGAGTGAGATGTGTTCAGAAACGTTTTCAAAGTGGCATAAAGTAACAATTTTCAACTGTGACCAACCAAATATAATAAATGAAGGAGAAATTGAAAAAGATGCAATATTAAAAAATTGCTATAGAAAAGTTATATATGTATATGTTTTAATGACATGCAACAAGGTAATAATTTTGGTATCTGGGCGCATTAAAAATTCCCGCTAATATTGTGACGCAAACTGGTGTCTGAAGCTAATTGGCTGAAGTCGGATTCGGGACGCAAGAACCCATCCATCTCTTTCCTCAATTATTACAGCCACAACAATTTTGAATTTATTAATGATAAGGCGAGATATTAAAAAGCCAAAACTATTCAAGAATTTAATATCATCCTGCCACAGTAAACTTAGAAAATGAGAACAGCACCAAGGGCAATGGCGGTGGCAGGTGTAGTGGTGGAAATCAATGTGCTTTTTGGCCCTCTTCTTAGAACATGAAAATGCACCCAACGTTCACCAATTCCAGGAGCACCTTCATATTGTGCATTTTATGCATTTAATAATATGCATATTTGCCTTTGTGAGTGATGAATGATGACAATACATTTTCCTCTTCCCAAATTTCTGATATTACAGTCTGAATATTATAAAACGAATCATTATGTAAGTTATATAAAAATAATTTAATGTTTTGTAAAACATTATATTCGAATAAAATACTGGGTGCCCTTAAAAATGATAGGCGTTCCCAAATCCCCTACCGATTCATTAAGTGTATAATCTAGTCGAACAGAAATTTGAATTTAAGTGATTATGCAGAACACAGCACTGGACGATAAATGATACTTAAAAATGTAAAATAATTAATTGTATTTCTCAATACAAGGTAAGAGAAAAATCTTAAAATTAAAATTATTTAATCATTAATAACTCTTTTTAGATCTGCAACGTTTCAGAGAATACTAGCTGATTACACGGCGTGGCCCGGATGTGAATCACATTCTTTTATTAAGCAGGCTCGATCGGCCCGCCCGCCTTGCCGTGTACATTCTCACGCCCTACCCCGGCCTGCCGTGGCTGACCTACAGACAGTGCTTCTGTACAGGACGTCCTAGGTTCGAGTCCCGATTATGGCAGGATTTTTGACGATAGCTAGGTCGCGTTCAGTCGCTGTCTCAAGAAGAATTGTAGCGGCCGGTTGCTCTGATTGGTAGTTTTCCGTGGTTTCTCCGATCGACACCAGGCGAATGCGGTAGCAGTACCCTAACGAAACGAGCATAGTCTGCGCGCGATCTTTCCTTCCTCTTCCTTGTCCTATCATCAACCCTCACTTACACAAACTTACACTACCATGCAAAAAATTACCAAACATGTCAGGAGACCAATCGGGAGCTTAGAGCTCGTCACATGTGTGACGGTGCCATGCTGATGGGGGCACCTGGTTGGGGGAAATCCTCGCAAGCCGACGTATGTCGGCGCCGGATCTCAACACCCAATAAAGGAAGAACACCGCCGTATCCCGCGGCAAAATATGCACTACACCTACAGGGCTGACAGGCCTTAGCAGTGAACCCACCTGGAATCACTAATCAATCTCCCGCCCCATCCATCCAGACACTTCCTATCTGCCCCGCTCGCTCTCACCGCTCTTTCCGTTATCCCCATTGCCTCCGCTCGGTCGGCCTTCTCTCTCCGCATCTACATTCTGCTTCACACACTTCTCTCTCCTTTGGCTCATTCAGCTCCTCATTTTGCTTCTTCCACTCCTCTCGCTCCCTCTGCTTTGTCCGCCCCTCGCGCGCCTTCCGCTCCATCTGCCTCACTAGCTCCACTCACCACTCCCGTTCTCGACGGCTATCCACTCCGGCCTGTTGGCTGGGCTATCCGGGACGAGCCGCGTCAATGTCATGGTGGCTAACGTTTCGGCCAGCGTATTGTGGCCTTCTTCAGAGCGTATTGCGGCTTGCGTACTGGTGGAGAAGCCCACAATACGCTGGCCGAAACGTTAGCCACCATGACATTGACGCGGCTCGTCCCGGATAGCCCAGCCAACATAAACTCCGGCCGGCATCTCCACCCCGCGTCACCCAGCAACCGCGGCAACATTCTTGGATTGATTGATTAGCGATTCCGGGGGCGTCAACTGCTAAGATCATTAGTCCCGTAGAAGTAGTGCATGTATTTTCCTCGAGAGGTGGTGGTGATCTCCCCCAGATGGTGAGATCCGGCGCCGACGTACCCCAACTAGGTATCTCCCAACAGGGGGCACCGAATAGAAAATTACCGATCAGAGCAGCCGGCCGCCAATGAATGTAACGGAACAATATATCTTCTGTTGACAATTGCCGGCCAAATTACTTCGAATTTGGCGCCTTGGCTTCGTTAACAGGGCGTTTGATGTTCTTTGAAGGCTTTTCAAAGGAAAAGACCATGCATTTTAAACTTGGCGCCTTCGAGATAGTCTTAATTTTCTCCAAAAAACCGCGAGAATTTCTTCTCTGGGGTTCCAAACATTCATTTCGTCGTGCAAGTTCCTTGAATTCGATGTCAACTGTTCTATTAGTGCGGAGCGTCACCGAAAGATCGCACCAGCTCCTGGGAAGGATCTTCGCAGCACGGCCGCGTGTACTTGGCGGGGACAAATACTGGGAATTTTATCGCAGACGGCTTGTCGCCTTGTTACGACAAGGTCACTGCGGAAGGCTGTGTAAAGGCGTGTTGGAGCTGGAGCGTCTTCAGGATTCGACCAGGATGTGCCAGGCACTACATGTAATTGAAATACGTAGTTGAAGGCCACGAAATTCGTAAGGAAAGCGCAGTTTTAGTTTGGGCAGAGGTAGCTGTGACAACTTCTATACTCTTTGTTTCTTTCGCCAAGTAACAATATCTTTAAATTGTGTGTCGTTTATTTTCCAGAACATTCTTGTCTGACGAAAGAACTACTGCGATGGAAGAGGCGATGTTCCACTGTTATTTTCATTTTTCAACAACAATGCTCTACTCTCCCAGCCTCATTCAGCTATTTTCGCAGCGTCAACATCTTCTCTTCTAAATTTCTTTTAAAAGTTTGGTTTTTATCTCCTTGAGTTGGCGAATGCTTCTTCATAAAGCCGAATTAATGAGTTGGTATTAGGTTGTTCTGTCGATATGAATGTGGCTTGGAACAATATTTTCGACAAATTTATATTCAACGGGCGGAAGACTTATTGATTTGTATGGGTTTATACTCGATTAAAACGTAGGGAGAACTGACTTCTGAACATCAAGGACGCATTTACCCAATCGGGATTTTCAATATCAAACATTAAGTAGTATCGAAGCCCCTATTGAATAACGGTATCCCAGCTGATCGCTGTGAGTTCGCTGTACGTTTTAATCGAAGTATACAACACGATGTGGTCTTTCAGCTATGACAAGTTAACACACACACGCAGAGACAACATTGTATACCCCAGCTAGCTGCCAAAGAGCTTCCCCCTCCCTTACCATATGCAATATAGTCGCGCAAAATTCTTTACCACAACTGTAAAATATTTTTTTTTAAATAAACAATTGCAATTTATCACTCCCTCACAAAATGTGTTTTCATGAAAGAAAAAGTAAGTAGTAATTTACAGTACTGAAAAATGAAATTTGCTTCCTTCAAAAGTTGCGATAATCAATGGAAATTAAACTCTATTCTTCTTTCATGTCTAGCAAAAAACTTCAGTTTTTCTCGAAAAATGAACACGTAAGTCAAATGTCTTTAAGCAGTGATGGTTCAATAGCCTAAAGTGGATAATATTTTTTTCACTAGTCCTGTTTCGACCAAAGGTTTTTTTAATTTTTTTACCATATCGCTCACAGTACTGCCATACACACTGACTCAACAAATGCTAGGGTATGCAATTCGAAAATTCAGGGAATCCAGGGTTCTGAACACGTATATCGGAACAACCTTGTTCATAATAATTAATAAAATAAATTGGGAACATTCTGATACACTCTTATTACAGCGAGAGAGAAATATGTGCTCCATAATCATTATATAAGTTATAAACTTCTCAACAAACGCTACGGTAATTTATACGAATGCCATTTAAAATAATGATGAATTGTGGTAGCACTGGCGTACGAGTAAATGCGAGATGCCTTGTTTGCTCTCAGACGGTGAGTACTGCGATCACAAGGCAGGTGAGGTCTCGCCTTGAAGAAGGGAGGGGGAGAACGTCATCAAACCCTAGATAGCTGGCTTGTATAACGACGCCTGCCACTGGCCCAGTGAACTCTCCTTGGAACTTCGCTTGGCACTATATAAAACGTGTTGCCGGCCTGTGGCCACATACGCTGCGGCAACGAGGTGGACCACAGCACTGAAGTACAAGGATACACTTGAGCTAGTACAGAACAAAGTTCTACGGCTTACAGCACTCCGTTTCGGAAACGGTTGAAAGTACTGAGGAAGGAACTTGATATCGAGTCCTTCACTCAGTGATTGTGACGGCTTTCTTTTAACGTAGCATATCAAGACTTTCAAACCAAAGAAGCTCCGCCAACGCTAAAACAATTAGCTCGACACGTCCTCACTATAGACAAAGAAGACAAGCACCCCCTTTGATATTCTGAGGGCGTAGTGCAACACAAAAGCCGATTTGGTTATTGACTAAGGTCCGACACGAACCCAAATCAGCTACTTACACAGAGCAGTAATACGCGAAATGCGTGAGAACTACAACAAATAACACAGAGGGAGAGAGAGGGGGAAGAGAGGGAGAGAGAGGGGGAGAGGAAGAGAGAGAAGAGAGAGGGGAGAGAGGGAGAGAGAGGAGAGAGAGAGAGAGTTAACCAAGGATTTAAAAAATGTCACTCCTTTTCTTGGAAGAATTTGGAGTTTTTATTTTGTTGTATGTTCATAACCAGATGCATGCGTTAGGTTAAGATATTTTATAGCTTTACATTTGATTCTGCACATGTATTCGGGGATATATCCGTAGAGTTTGGACCCCAAACTTTGGAGAAGAGAACTTTTCTACAGAAAATTTGAAGGAAAGGGTTGAATAACATTGCTTAATTTACAAATAAATTAGCCTTGTGTTTTACGGTAATCATCCAACTATTAATAAATTTTAATATATCATATGCTGCTTTAACTATTTTTAGAATGAGAAGCAAGGGGAAGCATGAGATATTACATTTTTAGTCACTTTATTCCAGTAATCACTTAACATTCTTGTGTAAGATGCCGAAGAATATAGTAAAACAATTTTATTTTCTGGTTTTACTGCTAAGAAGATAAGGTATGATAATGTTTCGATTTCACTATCAATGAGATAAATTTAAGATTAATATTGATAACAATTCATTGTTTTGATCACTTTTAGCTGAAGATAAGCAATGGATTATATAATTCTAAAAAAATTGACAATACAAGACTATATATACTTACAACTTACCAAGAACAAAACTACTTTAGAAGGAATACCGAGATAGAATATTTTTATTTTCTCGTGAATGTACCTATACACGGAGTAATGTACAAGTATGAAACTTTTGTAATTCTGCGAAAAATTACTTTCCAAATTTCAACGGAAATGCAGGTTTTGGGGTCCCCTGACACCGAAAAAGTGTTGGGTTTTTTCCTTTTTGACCTTACAAACGTAAGAAGAAGTATTGTAATTGTGCACCGGAAATCGGCGAATTTTCGACAGAAAAATTATTATTGTCGGGTTCTAGAAACGTAAAACTGGACAAATCCTGTTCCTACATAAAGTAAATTACTTCCTGTGTTACCACGTGTTAACGTGGTGTAGCCAGAATCCATGTTTAGAGGGTCCTTGATACCGAAAAAACGATTGACGCAAAACGTTTGTGATCAACACTAGCGCCTAAACCGTTTAGCCGATTTCTCCAAAATTGATATTCTCCTACCGATCTTTATACTTCCAAGCATATTGAACAGTGGCGGCTGGTGCCCCAACAGACTGAAGGTTGCACCTACATCGAATGTCGGAAATGTAATTTCCAAAATTCAAGATACGAAAATATAATAAAAATGTAAGCAATTCAAATTAATTAAAACTAAGTTAAATAAAAGTCTATATTGAATCATTACTTACATAATTTTATGCGTCGTGACCAAATCAGGAACATTATACACCTCCCGCGCACGTGGTACTGGCTTTGAGTTTTACTGAACACTTTATGTTCGACTCATCACATTGCAACAAGCACTATTGCTTCGACACGTTTCACACAAATAAAATTATTTTATTTCAAAAATATCACCACCCTGGTATATTTTGTTACATGGATCCTTCTACACACACTCATATTCCACCAGCGCTCTCCCAGATGTAACTGCAGCCTGCTGCATCAACCAAGAATGGGACTTTCTTCTAGATCGGCCAAATTTACACAAAGAATTCATGAAGTGAACATTTTAAATCAGTAAATCTAACATCAAATGCAAAAAATTCTCCAAACATAATAAAGAATGTATTGAATATCGTCAATAATTGATTAAACTTGTAAACTTTTAATAACAAGCGAAATTCATAAAATTACTTTGCAGCGAGTCTGACGAAGACAGAATATTGGGTTTCCCCTGAGACTCCTCGGGTCGCCGCGCAGCGCTAGAGCTGAGCACCACTAGCTGGTTGGGCAACCAAAAAGACCTGTCGCCCGTGTTAAATCGAAGGACCAGAGAGGAAATGTAGTAAACCCAGTAATACAGCCAAGATCCAATAGCGTGGTGCAATGCTAGGCAAGGCACCAGGCACCGGGGAGAGCGGCAGATGGACGCTCTTTGGTTTCAAAACGCTGATACAGCGCGATATTGCTGGAATATCTTGAATATTTAATGACTTCATTAAAAGGAAAACGTAGATTCCTAAGACTGATGTTAACAGATCTTTTTTTATTATATCTGAGGGTTGTGCAGCCGTGCAACATATGCACTAGCCGCTCCTGATCAGGGGCGGATTAATATTTTTGCCGCCTGTAGGCACATCAATTTTGCCGCCCCCTGTTTAAAATTAATGTTACATTTCTAATTGTAGCGTTTCAGTAACAATTCCTCATTAATTTAAACGTTTTAACTTTAAAAGTAACATTATATTTTGCACATTGTTTTCATAAATTAAATATTTTTTTGGATTAGCTAATTTTGGATATAAACTGTATCTTCATAGCAAGTAACCTTCAACATTATTAACGTTTCAACACTGAAACGTTAACATTAAAAGGAAACTAAAACATGACAACTAGAATTGCAACATGTTTTCTTTCGTCAACGGGTCTTAGTTTCAGATTCATATACTTCTGAAATCATAAGGTATACTCTAATGAAGTAAACAAATAAATAGCTTGTATTAAATATTAATATGATATTTTTAAAATAAAAATATTTATGCTGTTATAGTTTTTAGAGAACCTAAATTTGTTTTAGAAAATATCAAGAAAATTTTGCTTCTTTGAAAAGTTGCCGCCCTGGAAAATTTGCCGCCTTAGGCACGTGCCTACTGTGCCTATGCGTAAATCCACCACTGCTCCTGATATAGAAGTGAGTGCACAACCACTGTGGAACAACCTATACCTATACCTAGAGAATATATGTAACTTTCACATAGAAAGTAACCACTGCGTCAGTGATGAATGTTTGCTGAGTGAGGTAAAAGTTAAAACAGATAGGCAATGATCGGGAATTTCATTCGATAAACTGTAAAAATATTAAATCTTTAACATCAAACATGACTAGCTTTATTTTACACCTTAACCATTTTATGCTACAGAACAAGATAACAATGACAGTATTGACATTACTCTTGAATTTACAATAAAATATATTGCAGGAACAGTAAATCACGATTCATCGTGAATTCTCAGTTAAGAATCTAGACAAAATATACAAAATTGCCATTAAAATCATCTGGCTTTGATGGCGTACTTGTCTAGCAACTACAGGATTTTATTCCTGAGATACAACTATTCTCACTTTGTCTGACTGTAGTACAGTATTATCATTTGAATAAAATTTCTCAAATTACTTGAAAGTAACATTACCAAGATCAAACTCCAGTGCATCTGTATTTTTCTTCGTCATTTAGAAATGAAAGTAAGACTTTAGTAGAACAAATCAAAAATATAAATATAAATTATTCGATTATCACTAAATCATTACAATGAACTAGAATGCTGTGTTTATAAATTTTCACAACCATTCTAAACATTACATTCATAGAAATGCGTGTTCTCTGCACGGCTCGTTTGCAGATGAATTGACTTCGGACAAGCAAGCCTAGTTCCATAATTTTATATTTGTTTAGTTCCGCAACACTTGCGTCTGTAAACTTATATTTCATAAAGGCATTTTGAATATAAAATGCATATGAGCATCACTGTATTTCAAGATTTATTTATTTAATATGGTCAACGTCCAGGAGACATTAACAAGAACAAATAAAAAGAATACATTACATACATATGAGAAATAAAATACGTAGCATAATCTGCCACATTGCTTTATTTCAAAAAATGTTATTACGCCCAAATGGCAAATTATAATTCATCCGCCATTTTCTTGTTATTTTGATAAAAGAAAAGAATTAGGTCGGTGGAAATTATATAATTTTTACTTGTGGCAAACTGCCGCCCATTAAATATAATTTATTTTAAACAGTATACAATGAGTTAAGCGTGGCACAGTAGACGATTCCGTAGCAATTCAAATAATATTACTAAATGTTAACACTCCAGATAGTACTGGATTGTCATTTTGGTCTCAAAACCTTCAGTTGGTTAACAATGTCCACGCTACAGAAATAAACATTGAAAATATCCTAGTGATTCTATTTGGTTATTAATTAACACGCAAAAATATTAACTCTGAGAGTTTGATCTACATATGCGACTATTTTCTTGTTAGTTTCTATTTGCAAGAAACATGTTAAACTTCATTCGACATTCCTAAAAAATTATCATCATACGTTTGTTTTGCCATATTTGGCTTTGTACCATAACGTTATCTTAATTGTTTTAGCAATTGTTTATCACTTACTAAGACTTTGTTTTTTAATCGTCTTCATGATTGCACTGATTCTACTCTACTCACACTCGTGTCAAAACAATTAATTATCTTGAAAAGGGGGAGCACAGAATGCGAATGGGATACACAATCAGCATTTACAGTCAAATTAGAGCGACGTATCTAAGTATTTGACGCAATTTTCATCAGTTTAGCATGCTGTTTAGAATGAACGCCTTAGGATACAACTTATATTTTTAAGTCCCACCTGAGCTCGTTTAGTTAAGATTTACTACACACATACACACACACTTTATACTGAACTCACATTAAAATCTCGACCAAATTTCCATAAGTACTATAAATATCCATTTGTAACATAAATAATACTGACAATCCATGAGAACCAAACATATTTCAGAGATTCTGAGTGTGATACGTTTTTTTCTTTTCTTTAACGTAGTTCAGCAAAAAATGAGATAAAATGCGAGTGTGAGGGCTGGCATAAAATCTTTCCTACACCTTACAAACGATACCATGATGACTAGTTGCAGAACTACAATACTTTTATTAATCAAAATACAGTTGTTTTCTGAAGATAATCAATATTTTCTGTAATTGACAAATCACAGATTTTTACATAACTCCAAATATAAATATATTCCCTAGTTTTTCTCTGAAAATATTGCGACTTACTATCCTTAAATACTTTAGTAATAACAATGATTAAAATAATTTTAATTGCTATTGTCTTCATATTTCAAATCAGAGGAGTATAAAAATAGAATATCCTTATCATGAAACTGCTCAGTGTCAAGACAAAGTAACATTCAGGGTGTCACGAAACGGTACTTAATAAGAAAACATGTTTTATACAAAAGCACACAGTGCGTGAGAATACGGAATGCAAGATTAAAGAGAATACGAGTATTAATCTAATGCTGCTTCATTTCGAAGTTTGTCATTTTCACAAGTTATTGACATAAAATTACTTTTCCTCTTCATTTAAATTTTGTTTTGAATTCCACATTTCTTTCTTAAAATAAAAATATAGGTATTCAAAATAATAATAATGACTATTCCACTCGTGAAATTAAAACCAATAGTGTTTAACTATACATATGAAATGCTCCAATCAGGGCGGTGTATCAAAAACATTATCACTTTTTTTATCCGATTTTTCTTACCGCCTCTCCCTATTGGCCAAAAATAAGCTGCAATTCTTCGATTGCAGGAGACGTTATGTATCGCTTGCTGTGTTGATGAGTAATAAACCCCATAAAACTTGTTTTATTTGAACACGCTTTCAGTTATTTTCAATATTTGGTGCATTTGGGAACTATGTTGGACGTAATTTCATTCGTGGAGTAGTTCTATTAAACACCACTCGTGCTATGAAAATTCTCAGATAAATCCCCTCCTCGTGCCGCGAGTCAGTGATTTATCGACTATTTCCAAAGCACTCGTGGTATTACCTATGATAATTACGTTTCTATTCACCACGTCCTATGTAAGTCGAATGTTCAATACACACGTACTTTAATACAATTCTAAAGAATTTAAACAATTATTTGAACATTTTTAACAGTTGTATTCAAACCATTCGTAGCGACTTTAGGAATAATCAGAGATGTATTGTTTCAAGTAATGAACCAAAAGAAAATACTGTAAAAGTTTGAGAACTCTAACCAATATTAGTATTCTCATATGATACTTGGAATTACTATCGATATTAAACATAATTTTTAAGAACTATTTTAGTACACATTAATCTCTTTCTCTTTACAGTTAGATTTAGAGTAAGTTTTTCCTCAAAACTGAATTTTTCTTCAGATAGATATTTACATAAAATGATATACATACATGATTTTCTCTATATTTTAAGTTGAAGGAACTTTCAGACCCGTTGTTGAGAACTGTATGGGAATATTAGTTAGAAAGCAATATCCGCATTGAGAGAGAAAAAGAAGCACAAAGGAAGTCGGTGAGAAATAACCTGAAATAAAATTTAAAACGGCGTTCATCTAGACACTTAGCTCCTCACTAAAGGAAAGAACGCCCGTCCTGGAAGTTTAACGCAGCCGAGGGCTTGAGCAATTGCTGTGTGCCATCAAATCTCTGAAGGATGACGCGTCTTTTCTCAATGCTCCGATACAATCTAGTTATCTCTAGCTTCTCCACTACGTGAGTTCCGTTTTTTCAATTACTCACTTTTAATGAACTGCTTGTCATTAAATGTACACAGGCTCTCCCCTAGTTTCACCTAACCATTCGCGCCATCCTGGAACGGATAATTGGGCTTATTAGCATTATTTCGACTATCATCTGCAATAAATTCAAAGCGGTGATTTCACTGGTTTGCTCTTAATAATAGAAACATCCTCAGTACTTTTTGAACTTAGATCGAGAAAGAAACAATGAAGCAACGTGCGAACATAAGTTTTGTTTAAATGGAGTGAAATGACTACACAAACTTTTGAAATTATACAAACTGTGTATGATAGGGAATCAATGAGTTGCAGGAACGTTTTAACTGATTTTCAACGGTTTCTGATGGAAGAGATTGCCTTGGAAATGATACACGTCCAGGAGCATCATTGACAGTTCGAGTCGAAAAAAAAAATTTTGAAAGAAGCTGAAAGTCCTTCGGAATTATCCTTGTGCGGCTAACCGACGCGAAGGCCAGCGCCAAGGAACATGGTATGTGCTGCAGATGATGTACCGGTCCACGAGAGAAAGATTGTTTGCAATTTCTTGACCAAAAAGAGTATTGTGGTGTTTCATCAGCCCCATATTCGCCTGTTTTGGCTCCATGCAAATTCTTGCTATTTCCAAAATTGAAATTGGCAATGAAAGGAAAGCGTTTTGACACGATGACATACGTACTAAAAAAATATATTGAGAAGGCTTCGACCGTGATATTGGAGGTATTCCCTAAATCTTAATGTTAGGAGCGTTGCGAACAATTTTCCAACTGCTTCCAGCCTTGTTCTGACTGTCAAGGAGAGTGTGGAATAGTCAAGTAAACTAAAAAATGTGCACAGTTTATTTTATACACATTAAACAAATGTCTATTGTATTTCGCATCATTCACCTACTCTATTGGATAGACTGTATGATTAGTCAAACAGCTAGAACTAGTATTGAAATTGAAGAATCAACATCTCTCGAAAATTATTCGGCGAAGACTTGATGTAAAATGCGAAGCAAAAATTATAAATACAATTAAGTTTACTTTGCACTTCCTCCATTAGCCGTTTTTTTATTTCTTCACAAGTCAAGACAAATTTTCAGTTATTCTTTCCACTTGTTAGAATCTTCATAAATATCTTCCTATTCCTATTTCTTGCTTCTAGGATTCATTTAACGGAATGAACCTCAGGGCAATAAGATCCCCTTAGAACGAATTTTGGAATTCTACCTCGATAAACGTCTCATTTTTTGCTCATTTACAACTATAACTTACCAATTCTCTTCCCCTCGAGGACAGAACTTTAAAACTCCCACACTAGAGGTACGTTCAGTAACTTCCATAATAGGCTTGCATGAATGAAGGCAAAAAGTTTATTTCATCAGTGCGATGCTACTAAATAGAAATACGTACAAATTTACAAAAGAGCGCATTACAACATTATTCTAGCTTTCAATTAATTTAGATTATTTTATCTTATCCGATCGCCTTTCAATGCTAATTACTTGCATGTTCGGAGTAGAATAAATGGCTTATTATTATTTCCATTATAATAAAGCGTCCTGCAGTAGATAATTGACGAAGCATTGACGAAGTCAAAACAATATCAATAAACATATAGCTATAAAATAATTCAAAATGTTAAATAGACGATCATATTAGATAAAACATATATTACACGTGTGTAAAAGACCATTATGTGCTCGTTAGTAATTCTAAACTCGCGCTCGAGAATGATCAACTAATCTGCACATAATGGTCTCTTTTAGCCACTTGTAAAATAAAGAACTATTTTACTAGTTAAATAACCTTTGTTGAAAGGCTTTAGGTCCCGCTGAAGCTTGGCACGATGTACTTTAATATATAACAGACATAAGGTTGTTGTTTTCTTTCTTCTTCACAATTCGCTTTCCAAATGACCATTCATTAAAATTAACGGCTCAATTAATCCAGATATAGATGAAATATGTCTAACAACACATCAACTACGGGAGGCTCTTAATGGTTTTGTTAATTGCAACGTTTCCTGTAATATTCATGTTACGCGAACGTATACAGTGGCGCAACCAGTGTTTTAAAGGGTGGGATCTGTAGTTGTAGCGCCCAACCAACTTGGATACTTTCTTACTATTGGATACTTTCTTCTATAGAATTTTTCACTTATGCTGAATTTAAAAGGAATATTTTACTTGTTGATTTACTGTTAATTATAACGAATTCAATTGAGATATGAATAACTTTCGTTACTATAGAAAATAAAATTATAAAAAAAACAATATATTAGTGAATACGTACCATCGGCTTTTAAGGAAGGAGGATTGAGATCCCATGACCCCCCTCCGCAGGAGTGCTACGTATGCACATGAACATCAAAATTTGTAGGATTGTTTCTTTTTCTTAGATTAAAATAAGCATGGGATTGACCCTTGTTCACAATAATTAATGGCCAAGAACCAAACAAATGTTTGAGAAGGATTAGGCTGTGACATAATGAGATTTCATTTCGTAGTGCCATTTTAAACACAGAGACAAAATAGGCTCTCCTTTTTTTCTTAATACTGATAAACTAGTAAAATATGCGAGCGATGTCGCTACATTTCATTTATGAAGTTTATCAGAAGAGAAAAATTCCGATCAGAAGTGAAACGAATGGTCAGACAAATACTAACTGGTGTTAACCAGTACAAAACAGCCGCCGTGGTCAGATTCGCCACGCAGTAGAGAAGCGAGTCCATGGTACAAGATCGTGACACCATGGCTACGTCCCTCGCAACAATCTTTACCACAGCTACATCACACGCAACGATCGTGATACCATGGCTACGGCCCTCGCAACAACGGTTATATTTCTCGCAACGATCGTGATACCATGGCTTCGTCCCTCGCAACGATCTTTGCCATGATTACTTCTGTCGCAACGATCGTGATACCATTGCTACGTCACTCGCAACGATCGTGATACCATGGCTACGTCCCTCGCAACAATTTTACTATGGCTACGTATCTCGAAACGATCGTGACACCATGGCTACGACCCTCGCAATAACGGTTATGTTTCTCGCAACGATCGTGATACCATGGCTACGTCCCTCGCAACGAAGCCTGCTCGTCGACCTCCCGGCCGGCCGGTATCTTGCCGACGTCGTCGGGCTGTTGTTGAAGGCGCGCTGCAGGAAGCGAAGTGGAGCGGGCGCCCGCTGGAGCGAGGCGAGGGGCCCCAACGGAACTTCGCAGCTCTCAGGCTGGGAGCCGCGCCGCGCCGCGCCGTCGACCTCACAACCTTTTAACTCCCGTACAAACAGTGGTGCGCTCTACACCTGCACCTTCTTGCAGGTACCAAAAAGCAGTTTGCTGCTAACGTTATTAGGCTGACACGTGGGCCGAACATGGGTGCCGGGACAAAAGTAGGCGCTCCCGGTGGAAAAGGCCGTGCTCATACTCGCGTTGTAAACAGTCACGGTTTTTCAGCGAATGTTATCATTGCAAATACTTGATCCTCACGTATTTGTAAGTCCCGTAAATACATCAATTTTTTAGTGTGCCGTGGAGGCGAGCCTTACCTCTAGCTGCACCCGGCGACACTATCCTTGCACCTTTTAGTTTTGTTGCACCCCGTATTTTTGATGGAGAGTTAGAAAGGCCCTGGTTGACCTGGGAAGTACACTTCCCGCGGTGGCTGCGGCGAAGGTGGCGGTGGCGGCGGTAGCGGTAGCGGTGACGGTGACGATGGCGGTGGCGATGACGGCGGAGGCGGCGGTGGCGCCCGCGCTGCTGCAGCAGCTCGTCACCCGGCGAGGGAAAGCGGTGTCACCTTGCATTGTCCCACAACAGGACGGACGTTTCTCCACTTTACCTTCCCTACGACTAACTGCTGGAATTGACCACTGTGTGTAAGAATCCGAGTAGAGGCTCTACCATGGAAACACGCGTTTCTAGTCATCTTTGTACTACAATGTTTTGGATAAAGAAATACGACCAACTTGTGTAAAGCGAAGATGCCACACATTTTTTCCAGAACGTGCTATCTCTCTATGAAACGCTCGCTAGACGACAGCTCGGCCGAATCGCGAACCGACTGAATGTGAGGCCCCTAGACTTGCACATCACCAATACTTGTCACTCACATTACCTAACACTAATTGAGTAGCCCACGATTCTGCGCAATATCATTCACTACTTTGTTTCTATTAGCGTTATGCCAATCTTTCCATTTTCACTCTGCAAAAAGAACACAAAAACATTAGAACATTTATTGCTCAACGTGCAGAAAGAAATTAACATCAATGTATTTCTTTATTCTATGAAGCAACTTGTCATGTTTTTCTGAGAAGTCAATTAATACAATTACTCCACGCATAACACTTAAAAATGTGACATTTTAATTAATTTATTTTCTGTCTACTTAGGGGAAAAGCTTCAACGACATTTCCTGTGGAGTAGAAATGGTTAGCTTTCTTGCCTGCCAAACCATAACTTTTAAAGGTGTAAAATGCAGTTGAGAATTGTGCCAGTTTCAGCAGCTCTAGAATACAACCAAAAATGTTCGCTCTTTAAATTCATTTACAAACAATATTGTTTCTAGGAACACTTAGAGGGAGAAGAGGCTGGGGCTCGAGGCCCCGACTGAAATGGGACCCCAAATTTTGGTTTTCATTCAGAACATATAAAAATGTACTAACTTCTATTTCACATTAACCACCCTAAATAATTTGTGTTGGAGAGGTGAATTCGGTTTGTGTATTGGGACACAGGCGAGCGCACAAGGACCTAGCCCACCCGAAATATTTTGAAAGAGTCCCGTAACCGTACAACATTTTATTTCTGTAAGTATGGTCAAACTTTAATTATTCCCCTTTTTGACCTGACAGTTTGGAGAATTGTTATGTGACATTTCGGGAAGAGGCTCTCCTTGCCATCAGGCAACCATGAAAATGGCTCAGAAAGAAATCGATTATATTATAATTTCATTCTCATCTTATGCGTTATTTACTTGCTAGTAACATGTGTCATATGTTAGTAAAATATTTATTCGAAAAGGGGGCACAAACATTTAATTAGCTCCCTCTTGTTTTATGCTGTGCACGCCTATGATTGGGGGGGGGGGCAGTGCGCTTTGGTTTGAAATAAGAGGCCCCCTTGTTTCCTACTGCCCTTACCCCTTGTTTTCTCTGAGCGCCTTTGTTCGTTTGCATAATTACTCTCACAGTCACATCACAAATGTCTTACATTACAAACCAAATACGAAAGAGTGATATGCGCGCAGAGTTAGGCAGCATCGAAAATATTTTCATAATACATATTTTCTATACTTTATCAATCTGTGACGAAAATACATGATTGGCTTCTCTCAAAAATACTTTCCTAAAGTATTTTGTATTTTCAAAATTTCTAAATTAATTTATTTTTGACTCGTCTTTCTGGTTTTTTAATACGTGAAAAATAATCTGAATAGGTTTGGGAAATATTTTATTCGTAGTTCAGATGTAAATGAGGCCTAATGGCTACATTCAGTCACCTATTTTTAAATGAATTATTGGCAATCATAAAATAATTGTGTACGGAGGGAAAAAGAACAATATCATATAAAGAATACAAGGGGATGAATGGTACACTATTCAAGAGAATTGAAGATAACTTTATCCAAAATGCGAGTGGTTTTGATTTAAGATTGAAAAAAAGGGAAAAAAGAAAAATTACAGAAAGAAACAAACCATATCTGTAAATATTGCAGTTTTTGCTTGAAAGATCAAACAATTCAATAGTCTTAAATAAATATTCTGTATCATAACATGCAATGTTTTTAAGTGCTTGGGTGGAGGTAGGGAAACATTCAATTTAAGCTTTTAGTTTCATAAGTAAATACTGGATGTTTAGCAACATGCCTTTTACTTCTCGCATTCTCCTTACGTAGTATTGTTTTATAATGTTGCAGAAAAAAAAAGCGATTTTTCGACAGAAAAACTGGTATTATGGTTACCTGGTACAGAAAAAGTGAACAATCATTGTTTATTTATGTAGTAAATAACTTCGTCTGTCACATTGTGAATTCAGCATCCGTGTTTTGTTAGCTATTCATACTTGTGATTAAAAAGTACATAACTTAGGATGTCATTAAAAAGTACACCACTAAGAACGGCATAAAACTGCAGTAAGGCTCGCTGAGACTAAAAGAGAGCCAGTAAAATGTTTTCCTGCTTTCCTCGTGACTCTTTCTGATCACCAAAAAGAATCTCACTTCGATAAATATTTTCTCGCACTGATTTTCTGGGGAAAGTACCTCGCGCTCCTATTGATGCAGGGAACCGCGAGCCTATCGTCTGCGCCTGTCTCCTAATAGCCCAGTCAAATTAAATCAGAAAATGGCGACCGAAGGAAAAAAGTCCCGGACTTAGAACGATTGTTTGTTGGTACCTATTGCATAACACGCGAAAAATCCTGTGAAAAGTGTGGGGGGCCGGAGGCAGCGGGGGGGGGGGGGGTTGTAGGCCCTTTTTGGACGTTCTTTGCATCTCCATAACTATCAATCCCTAGATCAAAAATTATGTCCTCTTCAACATTAAAATAGACAAACTTTCCTACAAAAAAAGTTCCTATAAGGTTTTGTCATAAAATTAACCATTTTAGAGTTATAGGCTTGAAAAGCTTTTGTTTTTGTTTACAAGGCCCTAGTTATTTCCCGTATAAAAATGATGTAATAAGTTCAATGCACGGAAGTAATTTTATTTTTGTTCAACATTTATCAACAATATGTATTTGTATATTTTGCGCAATAGCAGGAACATTTTACATCTTTACAAATATTATTTATACAAATGGAACATACTATTGGAACAACAAATTCATGCAAATTAAATAACCACGTTTACCATGAACATTGACGGACAACTAAAACAGAGTGTCAATGACGAACCATCTACTCTGAATGTTTGGCGAGGGGATCCAGTAAGTAGTGAATTGGGGCAAGCCCCGATATTCCTAAAGTCACTAACGGCATCGATAGTTTTGCAATGAGATATTGTTGTTTTTCCTAATGACTGCCTCGGTTAATCAGGACATTTGTATTGTGTTCTGTAATTTCTATGTCGACTGGTACACAATTCTTTACCAAAGATTTGTACTTGATCCTTATCAAATAAACTATGGATTATCAGCTTGCGAACCCGAGGTATTTTCGGACCCCAATGACCTCTGATACAACTCTGTAAAATGTTCCTGTTTTCTGCGCAAAAAATGTTAATATATATTGTTGATAAATGTTGAACACAAATAAAATTACTTCCGTGCATTAAACTTATCATAACATTTTTATAAGGGGGTTAACTAGGGTCTTGTAAACAAAAACAAAAGCTTTTCAAGCCTATAACTCTAAAAGGGTTAATTTGACAAGAAAACCATATAGGAACTTTTTGTAGGAAAGTTCGTCTACTTTAATTTTATTTAGAACATAATTTTCGGTTGAATTGATAGTTATGGAGATGCAAAAAACGTCGAAAAAGCGCTTTCAAACCCACCCACCACCCCCTGTCGGTTAACCCCCACACTTCAGGATTTTTAGTATGTTATGCGGTAGATAACAACAACCAATCATGTCAAGTTTCAAAACTCCTGGATTTGTATCACTCAATTTGTCTAATTTGACTAGGCTTGGTGACAACTGTCCACGCGCGTCCATAAGCAGTGGCGAGTCTCTCTCCCATTTAGGGAAGCGACCATGATACCGCACTCTTTGGGCAACATTACGGGCCTTACGAAATATGTGTACACAGTGTAAGCGATAGAACAGTAAAAAGAGTAATTAAAATGCCAAATGTTCCTGTATTATTTTCCTTATAGACCTGTTTGAAAACCAAACCATTCCCCAATCTTTACTGCGAGCGAATTTATCAATAACATTCTAGTTGAAATTCAATACGTTCTTGATAAAATCTCTTTTCCACTGAAAGCAGCTAAAATAGAAAGTTCCATAATGTTTCTCTTGGCCTGTAATACTTCTAAAAAATGTCTTTATTCTCTTCAGTGACGAGAGACAGCGCGGTGAACAGGTTTAACAGCTTCACAATTTCACTATCTCCCAAGTTGTTTTTACAGATAAATTCAATCAAACTTATAGCTCTAGTCACAAATTTTTAGTAATGTCAATTATTGACAATTCTATTTCTAGGTTTTTTGAAACAATAACAGGGTAAACTATGCAAACTACACTCAATTTCTTATTAAAAATCAACTAGTTGTGCATCAGAATGGCACAGACTTTCCCGGATTAGTTTTCTATTTCCTTTGGTCTCGGCTAACTATTAGGTCTTGCCACATACTCCTGCCAGCTGCCATCTATCGTCGCCCAAAGTACATTTTTTGTTGTTGAAATTTTATTAATTTTTTAGTTTCCTAATAGCAGAACTAGAATATTATTTTAAGAATATTAAAGAACAGTAAAATCTCGTCCTCAATGGCAATTTTCTTTGAAATATTTGGAGCAGTTTTAAAAAAATGGGTTTTAAGCGCTACTGTAAATTCGAAATTTGAACCTCTTTTCACACACAACTATTGAGTTTTCGAAAACTTCGTATAAAGTCATATCAAGCACTTTCAGTCAAAAATGCAAGTGTTTACAAATCTCTGGAAATGTGCATATTAAAAGCGTGAGAGATATTAAAAAAAATACATTCGTGTAATTTTTGAAAAAATGAATACAGCAAAATTAATTCTATGTTACCTTAAACAGTGTAATTAGCACTATCTGTTGGGAAAGTTTGAAGAAAAAATTTGGAACTGTTTTGAGAACATCTTGTTTTTGTAATTTTTTAAAAGTGTAAATATTGCACGCAATATTGCACGAAAACTATTAAAATTTTCATGAAATGTTTGATCTTAATGAAAGAACTAATTATGTACAACAAATTTTATATGAAGTAAAAACCTCTATCTTGAATTTTGTAGTTGTAGGAAGATGCGGAAAAATTCAAACTTTTGCAATTTTCGAAAATTTAGTTAACCGTGAAAATCGGACCTATGCCACCTTTACACGAGTATTTTGCTCTGTTCTTACAAGAAATTTAAAGAAAAAAATGGAGTCGTTTTTGAGAATATGTTGAAAATGTCCGGGAGACTTCTTGTAAAGTACTCCCAAATTTTGAAGAAAGATTTTCAAAATCGCGGCGCCTTGAGGGGAATATCCATTTTGGAAAAAAATCGTTCGTATGGTTTAGGTGCTTTTTCACAGACTGACAGGCGGTCGGACTGACAGACGCACGGACTTTTTTTGGGGGGGGGAACTTTTTCGGTGTCAGGGGACCCCAAAACAGGTTTTACCGTTGGAATCTCGAAATCAATTTTCTGCAGCATTACACAACTATCCCTGTACTACGTATATTACTCCGTATATACGTATGTATATGGGAAAGTAAAAATCAAGGATCATATGAGGAAACATTTCTGAGGGAAATACTGTTGCAATAGCATGTCAACTTGTTTTCAGATCAAGAAAATATGTATGTTATCTACTTCTATTGCCTCTCACCTTAGTTCTGAATTATCCAGTTTCCTTCTCTTCAAATCAATGGTACACCTTTCTTGGATCTTTTGTATCTACCTACATTACTTATTTCCAATGCGCACGGAAATTGATAGAAAACTATGCAACCTCTAGCCACGTGAGGAGTGTTAGTGGTTTTGTTAGATACCCAGCAACACGCGAAAAATGCAAAAACGACTTTAACTGAAAGGTGTAAATTTTTGATGCATTAATCCACCTATTCGCATATCAGGCGTACCGACTAAATTCTGTGCTCAATGAGTCACAACTTGCTGACGTCATGCGACAGCAAGACTCCAAGGAAGTGGTAATTCACTATTCACGTGTTGCGTTATGGAACATCAATTTTTTTATATTCTTGGTATGAAAACTGTTCATATTCAGGGTACTATATTACTACAATATTCGTGAAGACCGTTTTTGTTATAATAATGAATTTTTCGCAGTGATATTTGAGAGTATCTTATTTGTTGTCTTCAGCAGTATGCGTGCAACTTTTGAAAAATCAATTTTTACTGTTTTGTTCAGCAGCATATTTGCTACTGCAGGCAACTGCTAAGTCATGTTTCCAGTCTCAAAGAATCAATGTTATGCTAAACTTTTAATTTTCAACTCCTCTTCCGCCTAATGCAAGTTAAATGATGCCAATAAACTAGGTACCGAAAATATAACTTGTTTTTTCTTAAAATATGCAAAAACATATTGTTGATAAATGTTGAAAAAAATAAAATTACATACGTGCATTGAATATCATTTTTACAAGAGGGATATCTAAAGAAAACACTTGCTGTAAATAAAAAGGACTTTCAGCCTATAACTTTAAAATGGTTAAATTTACAACAAAACCTCTTAGAAACTTTTTTATAGGAAATTTTATCTATAAGTATGAAATTCTGTAAATTGGCTAGCAGTAAGATACAAGAATGAGAGGTTGTAGGGCCAAATGTTTATTATTTATTTATTTACGTCAAAAACAGTTAAAAACTGTGTGACGTGCTATGGGGAGAAGTTAATTTGAAGTTACATTTATGTTATGAATTAAAAATAAAAAATGTACAAACCCCTGAAACACAAAACTGCCGAACAGGATGATAATAAATTTTAAAAAAAAAATCTACATCAATTTTATATCGATCATAATTTTTGGTAGGTTTGATAGTTATGGAGACATATGCAAAAATCATAGAAAAACTTCCTTTAAATGGTCCTGCCAACCCTGTCTCACCCCCACGCACATTAGGATTTTTAGTACAATGTGCGGTAGGTGCGAGTAACAATGAACAATCATGCCACGCTTCAAAACTC
Source organism: Gryllus longicercus (assembly GCA_038098605.1). NCBI lineage: Eukaryota > Metazoa > Arthropoda > Insecta > Orthoptera > Gryllidae > Gryllus > Gryllus longicercus. The sequence continues at coordinate 293,472 of JAZDUA010000338.1, read as the reverse complement.
CGGAATTCCCCCCCCCCCCCCCCTGGAGTTATCTAATTTGTCTGGGCTATATAGGCTCCTCAATGCTTCGCTGCTCTCCGCTTGCAGCCTATGTTTTGTCATCGCCTTTGCTTTACCATTGTGATGATTGTGTCAAATCTCGGAGTTAAAAGACAGCCCAGCAGTAAAAGCGCATCTCATTCTTACCGGTTTGGTTTGCAGTGAATGCAACGAAATTGATGCGGCTACGATTCACACTTGTAACAAATGTGTATATTAGCGAAAATTGTTGGTTATATGCAAATGCGCCATATTGTGTCATGAACTGTTTGGGCACTGTGCGATAAATAATGACATAAATTATTTGGACACAACGATAATGACAAATTCACTTATGAACCTATCTCTTGAGTAAAAATAAAATTATCTTCAATTCAAATTAACCCTTGCACACTTGCACGACAAATTTTCAATTGAATACAACCTGAATGGTGAAAATGATTTCTCGAGGGAAAGGTTCATTATTTCTCATTTTAAGTTAATGTATAATTTAAGAATTGTATTTGAGGAAAAAATGTGGGAATCATTTTTCTCTCGAGTTTGTGCATGTTGCTGCATATGTCCGAATTAGTGTGTTAATTCCCGCATTATCCAAAATAGGTGGATTAAGTCCAAAAAAGGACCCAGGAAGAACTGCTCATTATCCGACTCAATGTGGCTAAGATATGCAGTACTATGGTGATGAAGATTAGCAAATAGTTTGGAATAAAAAGGATTTAGACTGCTGGTGGTAAGTTTCTAAAGCTACTGAGAGGAGGTAGTTTCGAGTTGGCTGTCAATCATTGTACACGATAGCACGCAAACCTAACCACACCGAGTCACCACGAGTGAGGACTCCGTTGACGTACGTTTTTTTTAGTTGAGGCGACGAGGCTTAGGTCATGGATGAATAATGTATTGCTGCTATATGCTCAGACCTTCCAGCTTTACATACAACAACCTTGAGTCTGTGCAACGCATAATGTCCAACTCATTTGTAATCCAAAATAAGTTAAAATTACTTCTTGTGAACACACAAGACGCTACGTACTTGGACAATCATTTTACCGCAAGTTTTCTGGAGTCCTCATTTTGGTAAATGCGTGATACTTGGGAGGGTCGGTATTTCGACGAAAGGAACATTACAACAAATCTGTGGATCGTTTTTCGATGCAAAATAAGTTTCTGTAACACGGGAGCAAAGACTTCCGGGCATCATATTTTATCAGAAACGCTCGTTGCTGTTATTTATGAGTAACCACTGTTATCGTGCGATTTTTATAATGGTACCTTTCAAGGCTCGTCTTTACGACGGAATATGTCACGGAATTACGTCTTTCTCGGTCATGCTGCTAGCTGTCGAATGATCAAGACCGTATCAAGCAGTGCTTGGGATCATGCGACATCTAGCGGCACAACCGAGAACGATGCGAAATGCCGTGACATATTCCGTCGTGAAGACGAATCTTAAAGAGGCGGCTATATAAAAATCGCGCTATAGTAAGGGAGTGAGGGAAGGTATATCGGCGGTCAAGAAAGCGTCTGCGTATAATACATTTTTGTACACCAGCTTTATATAAGACCTTTTCTGTTGCAAGAAATCGTTCATAATCGGTCGTTTTACGACACAAATGATGACGTATTAGCATTTTGCGGCACGAGTGATTGCTTCATCACACGTTCAGCCAATCGCAGCGAATCGTGGGGAGGTAAAGGTAAACGGAATAGCCGACCACCGTTTTCTCGCGCATTGTCAAATACCTGAGACATCACAAGAAAGTGTTTCGCAAAATTAAGATCGCTCCTAACGACACTCGTTTTCAAATCATGAAGGCCTACTCATGCAATAAAGTTTAACACAATCTATTATTGTCAGCGCCAAGTGTTTACTGCCAATATTGGCCGAATGGTGTCCAAAATCATCTGTTCATTATTCATACAGCTTTTTCCAAAGTTTGGAAAATGCGAATGAACCTCTTAATTCGGACATTACTTTCAGACTTTAACCTTCACATAAACACTAGTCATTCTACAGAAAATCATATTGAAATAAAGCAAAAATACAAATTTTGGGCATTTTTCTCTTCAAAAACAAAATTTAAAGAGTTTGAGAACCTCCAGTGAAATTCGCTCACAAAAAGGGCTCTTAAAACTGTCTTTTAAATTAAATCACAATTTTGGGCTAATTTTTCATTTTACACACTTTCTTAAGAAATATCTCAATAATGTAAAAGTCCCATTTAACAGAGATCCTTTTACGACTATTTGATGTGTAATTCAAAATTACTAATTTAATATCATTGGAATTTGTAAATCTGATTAAGTAAATTTTCACATAGTTAAAAGAAATAATTAAAGAATTTATATAATTTACAAAATGACATTAATGTACTTTTATCATATAATGATAAATGTATAGGTTGTCATGTTCTTGAGAATTTCACCTTTCTCTGAGGCACTGTGTTAATCACCTTTAATTGCAAACCATTGTCATTCTTGCTTAATGTTAAAAATCAACTGCAATGACTACTCAGAGAATGATATATTGGTATCTAGCAGTGATATTTGATATTATTATTCAAAGACGCCTAAGAAATTACAAGTATGATTGTTAAAAGAAACAGAAATACATTGATTTAGTATTTATCTGTGGATAAACATTTTTCTCTTCCTTTTTCAATATTCCTGACATTTTACATTTTTAACACAATTTTTATTTTTAAGTAAGCCTGAGCCCTTTCATTAACTTTAGATGACTTATTATGAAAACTAAGGTCATCTGCAAAAATATGAAATTCGCATCAACTGGGCTGTCACTGAAACAAACGTACCTTAAAATCTTCACCCTTGTAAGGGCATTTGAAGACAAAGAAAATGTGCATAAGATACAATTGATAGCTTTAGTGCCAAAAAAGCTGAACAAGTAAAGCCTGGAAGTTGCTTGGGGAGTGATTGAGCAAATTAGTACAAACTACTTCAATAAACTCAGGAACACACAAGGTTAATCTGCGATCTACCTTTACACACTTAAGAAAATAATTAAGGGAGCAAGCCACATGTAAAAGCACAAAAAATTTATTGAAATTTTTGACCTACAATGTTATGACCATGCCTTATGACAGTACAGACATGCACTAACATCCAAGCCACATCCTAATGCTAAACAATAGTGTGACTCAATTCCACAAATAAAATGTCACAAATTATTAAAACTTTTCAAAAAACTTGTTCACATGCTCTTCAGTTTGTAGAATACTTGACAATTACTTAAATTATTTTCCAGCAACTTTAGGAATTTACTGAGCTAAAAAATATCAATGTTGGTATATTTCAATAATCAGGCATTCATATGTTCCAAAGATCATTCATACATTTATTCCTTCCTTCATTCATTCATACCAAAAAATTGCTCTTGTTGCTCTCACAACCAACAATAAATTAACTATTCCATAAGGATGTGATACCATTAATTTGTATTCCTCAATTGAATCCATGTTTTGTACCAATTAAACGAAAAATAAAAACAGTTTAACTGACACATGTGCTTCAATTTGAAGTCATGATATTACTGTGAGACTGATAAGGCAGACACTTTTGGTAGAAGACATATTGATGTGCAAACTCTCGGCTGACACATGCAACATACAAAGTTTTCAAATCTGACTTCTAGAAATAATACTCTATGAACAAAATGTTATAGCATTTTGTGTGTCACGTAGACACCTTCAAACTTTAAAAATGCTCTCTAGTAAAATATTCCCAAAGGTGGATGGAATCTTGTTATTCTGAGACAGGTATTTTGAAGTGTCATGAAGATAGTAAGAAGACATAAGCAAAATAAAAATATTCTGATAATCTTTAATCTAAACCATTAAATGCCATATTCAGTGTTTATGCCACATACATAACTCTCAATAAATTAATGGTGGCATGAGGAGGATATGCGGTAAAATACAAATAAACCAGTTTCAAATGTTTTCGATTACTTCCGTTTGATTAAATTAGAATATAATTTGCAATAATATTTTATAAAGAATGACGTTGAATGAGTAGTAATAATTAATTTTCAATGATAAAACAGTACACCAATTGAAAAAAAGTATGTTTGCAATAAATTACTTACACATTTCAAATAATACAGTAAAGGTTTGTCCTCATCCACAAGAATTACAGTTCTTAGTTGAATTTGAAATTTCAATTTAGGAACAAAATAAAAACTAAAGTTAATGTAAGTAATAGAAGGAGTAATAAAATTTCAACATATAAGATATGTAGGTCCAATGGCAGTGATTGAATCCTTCAGTTTGAATCCTTGAAGTGATTGAATCCTCCAATCCTTCAGTGATTGAATCCTTCAGTTTGAATCCTTCAGTTCATCCATTCATACAGCTATTTTCAAAAACTTATTCCAAGATATAACATTGTTTCTCTAAGACTCCATCAGAAACCTATGTTTTTTATGAAGGCAAACACACTCTGCAGTGAACTTTGGACATAAGTAACAAGACAAGATTCACTGAGTAACATTACCTTCACAAGATACTAACTAGTGTATTTGGGAGGCAATCTGGATGATAAAAAAAGACAAATAATCATCAAATTTTAAAAGAAAAGAATTTGTCTAAAATGCCTTACCAACTCCTGCTCAAACAGTTCCCATTTTCATTGTTTTATTCGCCTTAGGAAATTATGCCTTCTGTCAGAGCCATTTGACTTGGCGTGTTTGAAAGCAGATGCTAAGAGACATAGTAAAAACTTAAGGTCATTAATTCGAGATTACTTTTTGATTGCAGCTGAAACAAAATACAGTAGAAAGATGTTCACATCTTGTAACTGTGAGCTTGAAACCCTATTACATCTACAGGATGCTGACACAGATACTTCAGATTAATCTTAATTAAAATATGTTTTGTCCTTGTGAGATGCCACAATAAGAGAAATTATATTTCAGAGACTTGACATCTTATAAAATCATACTTTCCCTCGAGTCTCAGATTTTCCACACATTTACAAGCAAATCACAGCAAGACTTTTATCATGAAACAAAAAATTATTAAACTATATTTCTTCATCCATTCACTCTAAATAGGTAAATTCTAAATTGAATTTGTTGAATGTTATGTTATTGCACTCATTATGTGACAATCCAAAGTAACCTCTCCAATTACTATCATACACCAAATTCAAATCAAGATTAAACTTTCCGAATTAAAATGCAATGTTTTGTTCTCTTTCTGCTAAAAATACTTTAGAATATTTTAAATGAATCTGCATTTTAAGTCTCATAAAGAGCCGTTGAGAAAAAATTCCAGGTCTTCACACCAGCAACTCTCAAAAGGTTTACTATTCAATACTTATCCTCTCCTCTCCATGCATAATGAATTTTCATATTCTAGTTATGTGTTACTACTACTGCACAATAATCATACCACAACAGAGTGCTTTGGCTTTATGCACTTTAAATAAATCAAATAATAGTCAGATATGTCTAAGATATTTGTTAAGTTGCGTTGTATATTGTCTCTTTTCAATACTCTGTTTTAATTATAATAAACCTTCATCAAATATAAAACAAGAATAATTTCAGAGTACGAGAAAAGGCAGCACTGTTATTTCTTAGCAGCATAACTGTTGCTATGCTGATTTCTTACTATTAAACAAATTCAAAATTATGTAAAAATCTTGTACTTTTATTGTTATTCTCACCTGAGTATGATACATTTATAAAAAGGACATTTAAAGACTCAATTTAAATCTCCAACAAATTCACAAAAGAAATTGGTTTGATGATATTAAATACTTTACATTTTTTTCCCCTTTTTCAAAATGACTAGATGTTACATCAAAATATAAGGAACACAATTAAAACACTAATTAAACACTCTGCAATGCTTAATACACTGTACAGCAATTCAAATCTAAAACCAAGTCTTAGACCATGTAAACTTTTAAAATGACTACAGCAACAGAAGTGAACAATATAACTCAAACATAATTCATTGTCAAATATAATTTCTTTTCCATTGCTGTACAAGCAGAAACTTATGGTAAAAACTGAAGACAAAGGTCAGAACAAACACTCACTCACAATTTTAATTCAATTTCATTGCACGCTATAAAAAGGAATATAATCTACATTAACATGATGTATGCAATAAAGATCAAATTTATATAAAATTAATAAAACTACACATTTGTAACGATTGTTAAAAAATTGTTCTTTTCTTATTATAACAATTGAAAGCAGTTATTTTGGGTATTTTTTGTAAAAAATATGGTTCACACATAAGATTCATCCTATGAATTATTAACAATGAATAAAAGTCATCACTTTTTAACATACAAATCCAATTTTTCATAGTAATTTTCCACACAATGGAGTCGTCTTCATTAATTACACATCAACAAATTTGATGTGTGTCAAAACTTTACTTAGAAAACTAAATATATATACGAAACCACATTATACATGATTTTCCTTTACCAATGAGGGAATACGAAGAACATATAAATTAAAAAAAAAAAAAAAAACAATCAAATTTATTAATAGCCTTGGTAATATCTTGTATAAAATGTTTCTTCATCAATATTAAAAGACCCTGATGTACAGTCAAACGCATGTCCATTCATACACAGTTGTCATCATGTTGTATAGTGTTAGAGGGAACTTCGAATGTGAACAGATCCTTTTGAGGTGACCCTACAATTCAGGAAAGAAAACAAGGAAAACCTTATAGTTATACATGAAATGATCTATTGTATTCACATTGCCATCACCAAAATAATTAAAATACTAATTAAATCTACTGTAATTTACAAGAAACAATGATGTACAAAGAACAAATAAAAGACTATGACAAAGTAAACATGAGCTCCACTGTAAAATTATTTCAGTTTCTGGTAAAAAAATAAATCAAATATTTATTACTTTATATGCTGATCAAGAATTAAACTGTAAAGTGCAAAATTTACAATATTTTCTGTTTTCGAATTATCAAGAAGTATTAGATATGAAATAATTTTATAATTTCGGCCTCAATTGATATTACTAGTTATAAGTTAAAATGTTTTTTATTAAAACAGACAAGTCAAAATTATGTAAGAAAACAAGCTAAAATTCACTTTTGATCTTTCTTCAATGCAACGAAAATTGAAATACTGTTATTATAGACAGAACATACACGAGTTAAATATAAAAACTAAAATTAAAATTAAAATGAAAGACGATTAAAATCTGATGCATAGCTCTTTTGCCAAATCAATCTTTTACACTTTTAGATTATTATCAACTGAAATTTTTAAGCAATGGTATTAGAGAATGCAACATCACTTGTCCATTTACACGTGAAGACATCAAGAAGACCACAAAACAACTCAAAAGAGATTCATTAAGTACGAATGTAGACACATTTAAATAGGTGGAATGATGTTTAAATCAAAGAAGGTTATAAATTAAACCCAATACAAGAAGACACTAAAGCTTTTAATGTTATTAAAAATGTTCAAATATTCAAATTTCTATTTTTCAAAAATGACTGAAGCTTGTTAAACTTCTGAGACAAAGAAAATTGGGGAAATATCCTATAATCTCTGTGAAATGTTTAGGGAATCGATCAGTAATCAGTTTGTCTAATGATGACATTTGAATCTAAAACATACAAAGTCATTGTTTGCAGCACTTAAGATTTAAACAATGTTTTAAAGGGCAAAACTCAACTGGCACTTCATGTTAAAAGAACTGTCAAAGAAAGGAACTGAACAAACAAGCAGTAAATGGCTCCACTGAAACCTGAACTAGAAGGCTCCACTGAACTGAAACATGAACTAGATTCTAATCCTGATTATTGCAACATCAAAACACACTAATTATAATCACATAATATTTTCTACAATATATATCTTCAGATTTCATGAAACTAACATAAATAATAGAGCATATCCCTATATTCATGATTATGTTTGTGAGGAGACCCTTTCATCCTAGACAATATTGCCACACAAACAATCAAGAACAACAAAATAAAAAACATCAATGAACTCTCTATCTTCGCTATACTGTTACAATTTTAATATTCATTGCCTGACATAAAAATGGTGGCATATCTCTTGGTCTCAACTTCTCATCAAGTAAGTGAATTTCAAACATTCTCTAAAGGAAAACACTGAATAAATATTTTATTTTTTTCACATGTTTTTTATCTTATCACAGTGCAATAAAAGTAGGTGGAAAGGATTATTGACCTTCACGATGGAGCACGCCATATAGATTGATCTGATAAGAAGATATATCGATCAAATAAATTCTTCCCCAACTATTCCAGTCTTACACAACTACGTCGCTCACCACTGAGAAATAACATTAAGAGACATTGCTTGAAAGCAAATCCATTACAAACTTTTAAGAAGAAATATTTCAGTAAGCAAATTAAATATATGATACAATAAGAAGAAGAAGAAGATATAATCATCAAATCAGCATATACAACTAAGCTGTTAGGCATAATAAACATCAATTAAATAAATAGCTATTAAAAACAAAAACAGTGACATGAATATAGTAAAAAGTAAAGGCCATACACATTTACATGTTTATTAACATTTTTGAGTAAGTGAATAAGTATTTGTGTCAGTTCAGTGGTTTCATAAGTAGTGCATATTATATCCTGGGATGTTGTGGTGTACCTGCCCTGTTGGAATTGAAGTTATGGTGTCAATCTACATACAACTTGCAAGGATGTTTCTCTCCAGGTGTCTGCCACAGTAGGGCACCACCCCAGCCAAGATGAGCTCTCTGTTCCTGATAGGAGTGAAGAGCACGAATTAAGTGGAGAGGAAAGGGACAAGGATGAGGAAGGAAAAGTCACGTTGGTTTGTGGCCCATTACTCAGGTACTGCTTTAACATTTGCCTGGAGTTGATCAGAGATATCACAGAAAACTACTGACCAGTTCAGCTGCCTCCTAGAATTCTCCTCCGAATAGTGGTTGAATTTGACGCAGCTGACATTTTTGAAATAATGCAGAAATTGTTATGGTGACTAAAAATTTTAGTACCCAATAAAATATATAAAAATTTAAGCATATTTATGAGGCCAGGCAAAATTTTAAAGAAATGTTTATTTTAAACATTTAGAGATTAAGACAGCAACAATAACAACAAAATTGAAAATTGTTGTTTATCGACATTCTACATGCATGATGAAAAGAAGCATATATATAAATATATATAAAAATATTAACACCTATTTATATCTTTGGTTTACAGCAGAAAAGTTAAATATAATCAAAAATGAGCTAGCTACTGCTACCGCACAAAATCTTTCTCTCGACTCTTTCCTAATTTTTTCAAGTTGTCCTCAAATCTTATTATTTTCACTTTGTTTTGAATACTAGGGCCAGCTTTGGAGAAGAAATTTTATCTTTTCAAAATCACTCTTCTATTAATTGAAAACTTTTGAAATTAAACTGTCAAGATACTTACTTCTATTTAAAATGTTAGTGAATATAAAAAGGCATTTTTATCATATTTTTAAACTTCTCCTTTCAATAATTTCATCCTTTCATGAAGGATCCAATCATATGCATTTTCTGTTTTACAAGAAAGTAGTTGGATTTGTTCCGTGTTTATACAAAATTTTGTTTATCAACTTTTCTGAGATTTCTTTAAACCACATACAGAATTCTAATAAAAAAGATAATTAGTTTACAAAATATCAATGAGCTTTAGTTTACTTTTATGATGATTAGAACATTAAAGAATTATCTTTGTCAAAAATTCTTTGATATATATTCTAGAAAGGCAGTAATGCAATAAAAATTCACAAATAAAAATGACTGCAAAATAATATATCTGAGATCAACATTCAAATGGCTTCTGAAAACTTCTCTTTGTTATAACTGTTGTGTGAAACAAATTTTTCCCCATGTACTAAAAGACCTGATCCCACTGTTGATATTTTACAGCTCAGAGAATGTATATTTTCATCTTCCATTATTAAAATAAAGCATACTAAATTACCGGATACACTTCTCTCATATGTAACGCCTATACAGACTGATTAGTTGATTCCAAAGTTATCTGAAGCTAACAATAATTTGCCAAAGCTTCTCTCAGTTCTTTCTTATCTTTACATATTTCAAAATTGTATTCTAAAACATTGTGTGCACTGATTTTCTGTTCTTGTATGTAGTTTATTAAGATATGTCATCTCTATAACCAGGAATCTAAATAAGCTTGAATAATAATTCTCTGGAATCTCTAGTGTTATTTCTTATTTTTTTAAACTATATTCTTGCAGTACTCTTGACTGAACTTAATATTTCATTAATAATTTCTAAAAGCATTGCCACAAACTTTCCAAATACTAATAACACTTTTTTTGTGCTTATCCAAAAATTATTTAAACAATGATGGGAATGTAATTGATGATAATAACAGGAAGGTCAATCAGGAGTAACCTACATTTTTGTTCACACTCATTGTTCCCATAATGATTAATAATGATACATATGATGTGAATTGTATGCACTTTATTAATCTAAATTATGGCCTTTTGGATTAACTGAGTATGACAACCCTCATACATTCGTAAGGATGGGAAGATACACCTGGAATCATCAGGAATGCTTATAGATGATTTGCTTGGTTCGTTGAGTAAGGAAATATTCCACCCAGCTGAGAACAAGGAGTTCCAGATATGAAATATCTCTTAAAATCTTCCAAGTAGGCAATTCATTTGTGAGATTTTTATCTAATGAATTATTTAAATAAATTTTGTCTGAGATTTTGGACTTAAGTCTGCTTATGTTTCGTTAAATCAATGTTGACCATCCAACAAGGTTTCAGAGGAATCCTGTCTAACCATGCATCATAAAGCGATAAAAGTTTTAAAACATTACAAAAAATGTTACCTTGAGGAGACAATGAACCAGTAGTAAATTCCATTCACAAGTAGAGGGTGTAGAATTCCTCTAAGAAGGCAATAAAAAGAGGCTATGCACAAGCAGATATATTGCTTTTTGTTTTTGATACAATAAGGAAAGGCCCAAACAATCTTGACAGGAAAGCCAAAGCCTATGTCCACATTCCATTTTCACATTCTAATTTATTTGGGGATCTTAAAACCAACTCCAATAAGTGCATCATTCACTTCAGTTTGGTATTATTAAAAATTTATTTTTGATCATACACCAAGACAAGTTAAAATTCTTAATGCTAGCTTTGTTGTTTGGAAGAGAAAAAAAGGAGTTTTGATTTTTTAAAAGAAATTTAACATTTAAATTTGAAGTTAATCGCAATATGCTCTAACCTTCCTGAATTGCATATATTTACAATTTGCTTATTATATGCTGAGAGAAAATTATCTCATTCATCTATAGCCTGAACAATGAGACAAATAGTCAGCTTTGATGGAAAGGTATGTCACTGGAAGAACAGTTCAAGATAACTGAATGGGTTTAACTAAAATTAATTCGGCAAAACAATCCAGAAGAAATTTTGAAGTCTGCAATGAAACATACATTGTAGCAAAGGTAGTTTTGGAAAATCTTAGAAAGGGAAAAAGCTAAATTAAAAAAAAAGGTCAAAAGAAAAGTTTACCATCTTTAATACAATTATGAGAAAAAACATACCTTAGTGCATACAATTTATGGAAAAAAGCCTAAATCACTGATGAGAAAAAAATTGTGAGAAATTAAATGTGAAAATAGGTCTGCTACTTCAATAATGCAAGTGAAAAGTTTGCAATACAGTGGAGATGAGATGCTCTAAGTTCTAGAATATACACAAGGGTCGTCCAAAAGTTTCCAGATTTGTATGTTTAAAAGAGAAAATTTAATCTTGCCACTAAATTTTCTGTAAGCATTTTTCTGTCTCTATGCAGCAATTCTTTTTTTGAAACCTGTCCTGGAAGACTGCATGCCTTTACTCCTTCGACAGCTCAGCTAAAAATTCTTTGATAGCTGCTGTTGCATGGACTAGAGGTCTGATCCAGCATTCTCTGATAGGATTCTTTGGCTCTTGGAAACAAAACGAAATCACAAGGGGGCCAGATCTGGACTCTAGGGTGAATGCAAGAAGCAAATATTGTCATGACGACCCAAGCCTCTCTTTTGCCTTCTCTTCTGAATGCTCTCAAAGATTTTAGGGAGATAAAAGGTTCGTTTCCCAGTGTGCTGTCAGTTTCTATCGTCTGCCAGGGCATCAGTAACTACTGGCCCACTGGCTGAAAAGAATGAAGAAACTATTTCCTTTCAAACACTTCAGATCTCTTCAGCAGTCTTGTCAAAGAAGATGCAGAATGCAATTGCCTATTGCTTTTTTTTGTTTCAAGGTCAAATTGTATGTGCACGATTCACATCCAGTTACAGTGTCAAAAAATGGATTTGCAGAACCTTCTTTAAATCTTTGCAGCATTTTTTTTTCTCTCCACCAGTTCAGATGACCCATGTTTTTGTTTCCGTCAAATGATCTGAAATACACCCACTAGACCTTTTTGACATTAAGTTCACATTCAACATTTGCGACACCACACAGGATACAAATTCAAGACCTGTTCTATCTGCTGATAAGAGCAAGGGTCATCCTGCAACATCTTTCGCATAAACAAGATTCTTTTCTTGTGGCTGTCAACAGGAGTCCCAAGGCTCAGCCTTCAGTAAATTTCAGGTCAGATGAGATTCTCAATATCATTCATCAACAGTTGATTGTGAGGGGAAAGAATTTCAGAATGCAACATCAAACATTCAAGAAATTTGTTAGCACCCTGTCTAACTTCACAATTGAAAAAAAATCATTGCATGAAAAATGTTCTTTTGATGGATATAGATATTCAGATATATAGATATATTGATATTGGCAATATTTCTTTTTAAAGACTAGTTGGCCACAAAATGGAAAAACAACTGTTTTTGTTTCACTCTGGAAACTTTTAGAGTGCCCTTCATATATTTTTTTACAGAATAGCTGAAACAAGCTGGAAGCATAATCTGAATATTGAGGAACATTTTTAGGTAAGGATTAAAATTACACACAATGTGTTTAGAAAAAACAGAAATATTATAAAACAGAAAAATATTATTTTAAAACAATATAAAGCTCTCCAAATTAATACATGTAAAATATTTACATACATACATGCTCTACAATAAAACCAACAATAATTTCTATGTAATAATTACAATAGTGTCCAATTTTACATTTCACATCCACAAAACTACAATGTAATAAAAGTAATTTAGAAGTGCAGGTACTTTTCAGAATGGCACAGCATGCACACACATCCAAACACACACAGACACAAACTTCCACCCACTACAGAAATACAAAAAATGGACAACAAAACTTTTCATCCAGGTAATGCAAGGTAACAACGTTCTGTTTCTTCTACTACTACGATGGATCGCAAGTCGACAGCATGTGGTCATGGTGTTGAATCCACTTACATGTGTTCTGGATGAGATCGCATTGCATCCACCAACTGAATAGGCTTCATCTCACCTTTACAGATTTTGTGCACTGCAGTCATAAGGGGGAACCTGCAAAACAAAATTAACAACTGTCAATCAATTCACATTCAAAATTTTAAATGAAGTTGAATGATTGTAACATTAATAAATTATTATAACTATTATGATAACAATCATAACTTGTTGACACACTAAATTTAACAGTATTGTTTAGAAAGTACCTTTCAAAACCTTAGGAGCATCACTGACAAGTTAAAAAACAAATTTTCATTAGATTAATTGTTTGAATACTCGTTTTAAATTTTTTGGTTTCTTTTTGTATTAGCAAACACAGCATGTGAATATGATATGTGAGGAATAAAATGTATTTAGTGCATATTTAGCATGCTAAACACATGCTCTACAGTACATGTAATAACTTCTACGTACTTCAGTCTTATTTATATGATTGAGAAATATTCATATGTCTTCTCCTCAATGCTTTAATTTTAAAACAAGCAACACAATTCCAATAAAAATGTTAACCTTAACATAATAAAATTATTTAACACATTATAAGTAAACATTATCTCGCTAATCATATAACACACACATTAAGTACACATTAGTTTACCATTACTTTTTCATTGAGGCATTTCTGATGTAAGCCAGATTATACTAGTATTAAATTATTAAACAATTATTAAATCCATAAAGTAATTCTCATTGATAAAGTCTGAAAAGAAAGAAACTAACAAAAAATTGTAATATGACAGATTGGAGAGGTTCTTAAACTTGCTATATCAATGGAGGTGGGGAGGGGGGTGTCACTAAACATTGCTTATCAAAACTAGTGGGAATACACAGCACACCCAAACTTTTACTCCTCTCAGTGTTTTAACTCCACAAATTCTCAAATCTTAAAACAAAGGGTAAGGCAATATTTAAAGATCTACAATCAAGGGAGAAACTGCATTGAATAAGAAGTCTCTGGCTTTAATTTGGAAATTATATGACAAGTTAAAACCTTGCAATTTTCCAAATGTCAGAGGTTTTAATGAAAATTAAAACAATACCACATTTATAAAAGCATTTTTCCATATTCAAGCAAAACAATTTAAAGAAAAAACATTGAGTCCATTTCCCGGTTTTAAAATTTCAAAGTATGTCAAAAATTAAAATATTTTAATTATGCCTGGAACGGCACAAGTAGATCTTGCTCATAATATGTATACCAAAAGCTTCAAATATGACAAAATTACGTGTGATGTAAATCCAACATCCATTCATTCTTCCAGAAATCCCACTTTGTTGTGTATACAATTGCATGAATCTCCTCATCCCCTGTTCAACAGCACTAAAAGTCCATAATCCAACACATGTGCAAGATTACAACTCAAAAGGACATTAAACTGGATTTTACAACCATTAATTTGAGATTGTATTGTTGAGGTGAATCCAATACTTTTCCTCACTATGTTATAGTACATAAATAATAACGCACTTATAGAGTGTACAGCTTTAGAGTGAACACTACTTGAATAGGCCTTTGTCTGACATCTTTGGCTCAGATTTTTATTCAATATAAAATTCTAAAATATGAAGTAAAACATTTTTAAAAAATGTTAAAATGCAGATAAAATTTTGTTTTGAGTTGAAGAACAAACAGTAGTAAACACCCAACTGATTTCAAGACTAATGGAAAAGACGGTAAATGATAGAGATAAAAAACCACACAATTGTTTCTAAGAAATCAGATGTTCAAAGAATACAAGATTCAAGCAGGATACTCTTCCTATAAAGTTTTGGTGATCAGGACTGTGATTTAAGGCTTGATGTTAATGAATTGAATAATTGAATTAATGCCTTATTTTACGTGGTGAGACGTTATCACCCAATTCTACCAATAACAGTTTTACTTGTGAAGAATGCTTTTGGAGGCATGTATGGTGTTCAAGAAAATAAAAGAAGAAAAAATCAAAAATTAAAAAGAAATCACATTATATGGAAATAGAGATTCATGAAAAGGAAATAACATCAACTCTCAAACATGCAGATCACCTAATGAAACATAAATCAGAATAATATAAAATTGTAAGCAATATACTGCCAAAAGGCAAAAACATGCAAAATAAAATTTTGAAGTAAGCTCTGAGGAATCTAATTACAGTTCAAAACTGAATTCTGATCACCTTTGAGTAAGGAGACTAAATATACATTCCTTTCCGTATTCCATTCAAACCTCCAAACCAAATACCATAGTATGCATTAGGAGTAGTATGTGGTCGATGTGAGGGGGATATGTACTTTGGTGTGATTTCACAAAATGTATCGAACTTCCAATTCCCTGCCTGAGACATTTCAGAAAGAAAAATAACATTTTGACGTGAAAACATTTTTCTGTACATAATTGTCAGCAGATCTTAGAAAATGAATGCTCATATAATAGCACAGAGTAGGTAGCATCACCCAGTTTGTCAGAATAAAGAACTCCCCACATACATTTTAAATAGTTTCATATTTGTTATTTAGACTTTACCATTAGAGAAATTTTTTATTCACATGCAATGTTGCTTTAAAATATATTCAAATCAAGAAGTTTTTTCTTAACTGCAACTTTGATCATTCATTTTAATTTTGCCATTAGAAGCTAACAAACATTTTTGTTTTTCATGATTCAGTGCTGGAAATATTTAATAATAATAATAATAATAACAACAATAATAATAATAATAATAATAATAACAATAACAACAACAATAATAATAATAATAACAATAACAATAATAACAATAATAATAATAATAATAATAATAATAATAATAATAATACGAATAATAAAGTGAGTTTTACGCCAACTGGATATAAATATTGTAAGATACAAGTTTGACATGACATAAAGGAAAAAAATTCCTACCTTCTTGATGAATAAAATCAGATAACTTGAATCTCTGAAGTTACCTTCATGTGAACGTTACAAAAAAATATCTGCTGTACCTTATAAGAAAGTGTATCACAAAAAAATACATGTTTATCAAAAATGATTTGAGTAGAAGATTAACTAATCAAGCCAGTTATCTATTTTTAAATGCATTCAATAAAACATCAAACTAGTAATTTTCAAACGAAGGCAAACAACATTTTCTATTTTTTTAAAACCAAATTCTGATGTTACAGATCACTTTCAAAACAGTCCAACTCTACTGGTACACGGGTACTTGTACTGCAAGTCTTAGCATTAACAATACACAAATATGAAAATAAAAAAAAATCCACACCAACCTTTCTTCCATATTCCTTTGCTTCAACATATAATTAATTTCATCAGCGGTGATAGGTCCCTGAAGTTTCTGTCCATTGAGAAGTTCTTTTTCTAATTCATCAATAGTCTGCAACACAAATACAATTTAAATTTTTTTTTTATTTTATTTTAATTTGTCTCCTGCTACTATTTTAACATATATTAATAATCCTTGAGTAGGGTGGAAATAAAGCCCATTCTTAACAGTTCAGCTAACTAGCTTAACAACAATAATTAAAAATGAAAGATAAAGACATGAAAAGACAATACAAATCGTTTAGTGATGGTGCAAATCACCATTTGGCCAAACTCCTAGTGATCATATAAAAAACAGAATGAGAATGTACAGTAAGTTATACAGAATGTACATGTGCACTAACCTTTGAAGATTTCACAAATGCTTCAGCAACACGTCGATTCCTGCCTCCATAGCATGTAGTGATAAGGTCTGCTACACCGCAACTCTCAAAGAAAGTTGATAATTTGCAGCCAGGGTAAAATACTTCAATGAATTTGATCATTTCCATAAGACCTAGTCGAATGATAGCAGCCTTTGTGTTATCTCCCATCTCCAGACCATCCACGATTCCAGCACCAACAGCGACAACATTCTGCATTAGAATATTTTGTGTAATTTCCAACATATTTTAAATAAAATTCAGTCTGAAGACAAGAAACTTTACAAAAACAGGACTGGTCAAAAAGTACAAAAATTCAAGATCAAGAATTCTATAAAATACTATATTTTGGAAAGTACTGTTTGAAAATACTAATGAGCAAAGGGATACAAAATCTTACAAAAACCTAAGAAAATACCTTCAATCCAATGAGATTCTTCTGAACATTGCTACAAGTTTACACAGATAGTAATTTAATGAACAAACTACATTCTCATCATACACATAAATACATCACATCATAGTGATAAATACAGTGAAAATATATTTAAAAAAAGAAAAAAGAAGTGATATGTCTACCTTCAAAGCACCACACACTTCTACAGCATCAACATCATCCACTACAACAACTCTGAAGTTATCTGTTTGGATAAGATCTTGGAAAACAGGGGCCATCTCCTTGTCTTTACAACCTGACATACACATGTCAAAAAGGAAAAAAATACTATTTAACAATACAAATCTACCAAACCTACATAAAAACATTATAATAAAAATGAAGAGTCACAAAAACAAATACTGTCTTAATTAAATACAATACGCAGAGATTATTGTTTAAATGTGAAACAGAATTGCAAGTGAAAACATCAACACTACTCAGCAAATATCTGCCAATCCATACCAAATAATATTTGATATTGGTTATTTGTTAAGTGATTTCAGTCCACATACCTATTGTGGTCTCACAGAACTTTTCTGCTGCTACTTCTTGTGCAATATTTGCACCCATGAGAACACTGACTGGTATTCTAAGCAACTTCTGAATTACATGGGAAATTAGCTCAATTCCACCACCTTCTGCTCGTTCAAAACCCTAAAAAACAAAAAATCAATTAAACGGGAAAGAAATGCGTGGTTTATTTATCTAACACAAATATTCCTAGAGAGATATTACTATGCGACAACAATCAAGTCCCCAAATTGTTATGACACTTTATGAAATTTTAGAATATAATACTTTTTTAAAGCTATTAATAACTTGAACTTTAAGGTACAAAATGCTTAAACAAAAAAAGAAATTTAAGCACAAAAATTACTTTACAACTTACTTTGATTAGAGAAAGGCCGCATGCTGTTGGTTTGATCTTTCCAAGTAATGTTGAACATATTCTTTGAATGAACTGGTGTGGCACTACAAAGATTAGGATATCTGCATCCTTTGCGGCTTCAACAAGATCAGGAACAGCAATCTGAAACATAAATTACTGGGATCAGAGAAAAATGAGAAATAAATATTTACAACTCTTCTAAACATTTGCCACAATATTAAAACATCTATTCTGAAAACATATATTTTTTTTTAGTTAAAAAGCAGAAATCTTAAGTTTCAAGTTTGAGTTGAGTCTGTCATCATGACAATATCACAATTGATTCAAACTTTAATGAATAAACCATTAATTGTTTTTACGGTTGAAAACATTTATCATTAATGGTTTGCACCATCACAAATTGTTTGGAATTTTTATTAAATTTATTTAATGCGAGACCAAATTAAAACTGCGAGTCTTTTTCAAATTCAAACAGAAAAGTAAAATTTAAAGTTTAATATGAGGGAAGTACTGAAAAGGCAAAACAGACAAGAAATTTAGACTAACCAAAGTTACATTAAAGATATGAGAATACAAAATAAATTTTGAATCGATAGGTATAATTCTTACTGCACTGGGCGATTCAAACCAATTGATTTTAAAAATTCATTAAAATCTGATAATTCCAACATACTTACTACATTGGAAGGGATCTTGTATCCAGGCAAATATTTAACATTTTCGTGAGTTTCATTAATAATTTCTGTCAACTTCTTTCCATCTATAATTTCTTCATAAACATACATAGTTACTGTTTCATGCAAAGTGGGATGTCGCTTTGCATTAAAACCTACAATCCTTGCAATTGCAGACCCCCTATGAAATAGAAGTTAAATTCACGGAATTAAAAATACAAATAACACATTTTAATTATTTTGGCATAATTAATAATATAAGAAATATAAATTTTGTTTCTGAAATTACATCTTGCTGTCATTTAACAATTGGGGAAAATATATGAGTAAATCTAAAACAAAACTATATTTTCATGTCACATCTCATCTCAAATTATTACATAACTGCTGACAACCTTCATATATGTTTTATTTGCCCCGTGCTTGAACGGTTCTCTCAAGCATAACATAACCTAAAAAAAAAAGCTTTACGAGTGTTCAAATAAATTTCCCCCCCTTACTTACCAATTCCCAGAGCCCACAACACAAACTTTTCTCTCGGTCGGCATGACTGTATTCAAACTACTGGGCCACGAGTATGAAAAATGCGGTGGACGGTCGAGTGGACGCTGAGGCGCCGAAGACGCGGACGGACTGCGTAGCGTAGCACCAACCACGCGTCCGAGAATCCCACAGCGACTGGTGTAGCGAGGCTCCGCGCCACAAATATCACTGTAATACCGCACACTTTGGACTTAGCACTCTACTGGCCACACGGGTTCGCGCGGAACGAGTGGCAGGACGCCAAGGCCAGGAGGTCTTAAGAATGAAAGTTCATTATCAAGTAAAATTGTGATAGATTTGAATTTGTACTGTTTTCTGAGCCAGTTCATTTTTGTTCATTCAGAAGTTCCATAATCAGTTATAATGCACATCAGACACAAATTATTGAACACATAGAGTCAATAATTGGAAATAAATGTTAATACTTCGTTTCAAAATATTGTTCGAGGAATTACTGTGGTCACAGTTGATTGATGCAAAATCCCAACTTGCTTTACACCTGACTTCGCTCACACCTACGATCGCAGGGGTGCTTTCTTGTAGGAAGCTGTAACGAAATTTGTCAAAGTATTCTTAACTTCTCATACATTAGTAATAGTTATACATACGTTTTCGAAATAAACACGAACGCTATATTTCGAAGTGCAAGTAGTGGGAAGCGTCTCTCCAGATAAATTAGCTCAAAACTTTCCAAGCGAAGTAAGTGTACAATCGAATGCAACCTTACAAAAAAGATTAGGGAGTAGTTAGTGAAAGTAATTAAGTAGGAAATGAACAAGGTGTTTGTACGTAAAATAATAAAACATACTTAGAACTTTATTTCATTCAAATAATGGCGTTATGATGTCGATGTAACATTTAAAGTTGACGAAAAAAATATTTGTAATTCAAAATGCGCGCGCGAAATAGTGTGGCGGAGAGGGGGGCAAAGACAAAGCAAGAGGTGTGAAACAATTAAAGGGATTTCTCGTTGCTTAAGAGCACTAAATTCTCCATCAAGTCAAAACAAGTACTTTTTAGTGATTCTGAAAGTAGGCGTTAGTCAATGTTTATAAAATCTAGGAAATAAAATATATTTTGTTTCCTGCATGTTTACTGAATGCGTCACTCAGCTGCAGAAGCTCAAGGGCAATTGAAAGAGATCGATCTGTAGATAGGATATACGTAACGCAATTATTCAAGGATCACGTACTTATTGCATCTGAATCAACAATTGACTACAAAAAATAGAATTATCAGTGATTACAATTCTTTCAAAGACATAGAATTGCAAATACATTTAGAACATTAAAAATATTTGCAATGACATAGGTCAAATAATAGGAACTAGAAAATGGCAAATGGAAGAAGATAACACAGTCCAATATGAGTAATGTCCAATATAAACTGAAAGGATTTTATTTTCATTTGTCAATTTTTCAATAAGATTTGATTAAGATTTTATTAAGAAAAGAGATTTTCGTATCCTTCCTTATTTTCTGCAGTTTTCAATTGTTAGCCCTCATACAAGTATGCAACCCGTATGGCTCTGCAGTGTCGCGGGTCTGCCAGTAAAATTTAGTGTTCCAAATCCAATGTTTAGGAGCGTATTTTGATACACCGTTTAGATGACACGCCCTGGCTTGAAGGAGGCACGTTTTCCAAACAATTCATCTATGAATAACTTCATAGTTAACAACACACCTATGAAATAATCAACTCCATTTTACATCTACAATTCACAAGAAAGATTTGAAAGCAGTGAAAAAAGGGGAAAGTTTGTATTACCTTCTTAGTACACATTCTTTTATGTAGCACCTGTACTATGTTACACATAAAAGGCTACTTATGTTGCTATTAATCTCACTTTCGCCAATATAGGTGTTTAAAAGCTATCAAACAGCAAATGTATTTGTTCTTTAGTGTTGTCCGTACTCAGTAATGACTCCTTGATGCACAGTATTCATTAATGAACTCAAGAAGACAATGTTGATGGGTTCTTGCACATCTTGTCGCGAATGTCTTTGCTATATTCTGAAAAAAGTAATAAAGATACTCAAATTCTCTTGCTGAGTGACAAATCATAACACATACCAATTTGAGGTAAAGAGAAAAGGAGGTGAATTTTACTACATTACGCTTCAATTTATGCCAATTATCAGAATCCTGTAAGTTTCCTTGTTTTGAACGTAATTGGAAATATTAGATTTTGAGAATATTTGAATATTAAGTTGCAATTTTGAACTTAGTTTATTCGTTGAGCAAGATCATTTACCGATCATTAGAATATTAATATTATTCAATATTATAATGAAATTGAAGAAGTTTGATGTTGCATGTGATATTACATTTTAACATAATATACGTAATACACATAGGCCTGCGCAGAAGGGGGGGGGCGGTCGTGGCACCCTATCTTTTTCAAAGGAACCCCATAGCCGTGTACGTTATACATTTTATGCCCGCAAATATTTTCAACAACTTATTTTCCCTTTTTAAGCTGACAATTATGTATTTTTTTAATATTTCATTAAGTTCGCATTAGGAACTGTTGAGGTCATTAGCGACAACTACTATTTTATGTAAAAAAATTAAAAAATTATAATAAACATAGAATTTGTAATAACAATATTTTTGTTCAATAATTTAAATTGATTTGCGAAACCTAATAAATTATGCAATTTGTACGACTTTTGTAGAAGAGGTTCTCCAGGTCTGACAACCTTACAAATAGTTCAACATGAAGCAGTTTGCATTTATTAATAGAAATCACTAAATTTGTAATAATTTAATTCTCTTTGTAGTATATTTTTATATACTACTAGTAATATGTTATATTTAAATATAAAAATATTCAATGAAGAAGGGGTCCCGGAAATGGTATTGCCCCCCCCTCTCCCTTGTTGTTTTAAACTGCGCACGCCCGTGGTAATAAAAGGTACCCTGTTCAATTCCACACAGATCAACATGGCCCAAAGGGGGGGGGGGTGAAGGTAGAGCTCCCTCTATTCGTCGCCATCGGCACAAGGAGGAGATGGAGTGGCAGTCACAACTTTCCGTCCACCTTTACTCCCAGAAAAGATCCTGGTACGCTCTTGGAAAGGAGGCTGAATCGAGCTCATAGCCCCCCTGAATGGAAATCACTGGATAAGAATCCTAATCTACGTCGGGATTTGAACCTTGTTGAGAGATTCGGAATTCAGGTCAGAACGCCAGCCCCATTCCACTGAACCACCGCGCATGGTAATCTATTAACACCTAAGTTAAATCACTTGTCATTCCAAATTTTTTAAAAAAATATTTTTATTTTTAATAAAAAAATTACGTGACCAAATAAGATCATAAACAAATGAAAAATAAAAAAAATATTTACCACTCGATATAAAAAATATTTAAAATAAATTTATAAAAACAAGATAAAAATGTTAAAAACAGCAAATTATCGCCGGACGCCCCTCGCAAATAAATGGCTTCCGTCGTTCATTTGGAGTCGGTGGTGTGGTCCGGAGCGCCGAGGGAGGACACGTCGAAGGCGGTGGCGAGGGAGTCGGCGAAGGGCGAGTCGCTGCGGAGGGCGGCGGCGCGGGCGGCGGGGGCGGGGGCGGGCGAGGGCGAGCGGGAGGCGCCCGCGCGTAGCTCCCGCGGCAGCGGCAGCTGAGCCTCCTCGCGCGCCGCCTCCTCCTCCTCGGCCTGCTTCAGCGCCTTGCTCAGCCGCAGCTCCGCCAGGTGCTCCAGCTCTGCCGGCCACACACACACACACACCACCGACGCTCGCTCAAGGGAAGTGCCATTACGTAATTGGACGTTCATACCACTAATCTCGCAGATGGTTAATTTGTTGTTGTTTTTTAAATTTTATTTTATTTAAGGTTGCATCAACATCTAGGTCGTTAACGACCAGTACTGGATTAAACATTATGGTACTGAAAAGATGTCATGATATGGTGATGATAGAGGTGAAAGGACGAACACAAATACACCCATGCCCGAGGCGGGACTCGAATCCGCGATCCTTCGGTCCGAGATCGCTACGGCACTATTACCTTAACGATTTCGACCACCGGATCGGCTATTAGACAGTTTTCTTTCGATATCTTTAAGGCAAAGCTGATGTTTATTCAACCTCACTATTTGGCTCCACTGATTATTTCGTGTTTTCGGGCACGTGAACTGCTAAGGTCATTAGTCCCGTAAGTGTAGAGCATGTTTTTTTCCCTCGGGAGGAGGCGGTGATCTTGCCCGGGGCGGGATGTTGAGATCTGCCGCCGACCTGCATGTTGGCTAGCGGGGTTTTCCACGACCAGATATCTTCCACTATCAGGGCACTGCCGCAATCCAGTCAAGCTCTAAGCTCCCAACTGGTCTCCCGATATGTGCGGTAGTGCATGTGAGTGTAGGGTAAAATGAGATGTGAGGATAGGACAAGGAAGGGAAGGAAACATGGCGCGCGTTCCGTGGCCCGTTCATTAGAGAAGTACTCCGGTATTCGCCTTGTTCTGGTCGCAGAAACCACGGAAAACGAGCGATCAGAGTAGCCGCTTTCTCCTCCAGACAGAGCCTGATTTTGACCTAGCTATCAAGCTAGAGTCGAAAATCGTCCCACGCTTGGGGATTCGAACCCTTGGGACCAAGAGGCACTTCAGTGACATCAGTTGATGCACTGAGCCACCTAAGCCAGTAGTTCTATTTTGAAAAAAATGAACAAAGATAATTATCAAAATTAAGCGGAAGCACACTGCTCGACTAATTCATGCGCAGGATAAGTTTTTTTCCACTCGATATATTTTTGTCACACGCACATTATTGCGCCAAACTCGACGTTCTGATTAATTAGAAGAACTTCAGAACTTTGTTTTCGGCTCGGAAGCTGCAAGCATTGAGGATGATCGCTATGCGATCGAAACGATCATAAGCTTAATAAAAAAGTTATTGATACAAGACAACATCCTTTATTTATCATAATCGAAGTTCTGAGTTCGTCAAGGGATTCTGTGATGACAGCTGACGCAGCGTTCCATGGTAACCGAATGGAAAGTGTTGGTGAGAGGAGCGCAACGTAACTCGTTCGGACCGACGCCGAAGAGCAGAGTCGGCTGGCACTGGAACGATGGGTGCAGAGATCGAGAGCCATTACAACACTATCAGGAATGTAAAGAAATTACGATGCATTGTGAAAGGCTACGGTCCATTGATACCAACCTTCCAATCTTACCGGTTAGTAAACAAAGTTCACAGAGTTAAAAGAAAAGAATTCAGTTTGGTTATAAAAGCACAATTTTCTTTCCTTCAAAATAAAAATGATTAGTACATTTATAAAATAAATTTGTTTTGAGAATGCTAACATTTTTTGTAATAGAAATATATTTCCCGAAAAATATCTATAACATAAAAGCGGTTGATTTGGAACAAATTGATGTCATCATCAATTTCAATAATGATTTAAATTCATCTCATAAACAGAATGATTTCTCTCAAATGATCCGAATATGAAATTGATGTTATCAAGGAAAGAAATGCAACAAAAAATGTAGAAAAGAAAAGAAAAAAAATAACGTAATCAAAAACTCTCTGGATAGGTACGAAGAAGAGTAACGAAAATCAGATTGAGATAATTTAACCCTCATGTCACACCAACAATAACTGAAGAGTCAGAGTACTATCGTACAGGAAAGGTTTCAGAAGATCATTTTGGAGGGGGCTATCATAGATTTTTGTTGAATAATAAAGATATTTGTTATAATATTATATAGTTAGATATTATACTAAATAATATCATTTTTAAAACAATTATATAATTGGAGAGTAAATGAATATTTAAATCAGTCTTGCCAAATAAACGAAAACTCTTAGGCCTTTTGGGGGAGGAGGGCCATGGCTTCCATGGCCTCCCTGGATCCGCCAGTAATATCGTAATAGTCCCATTGTAATCACAAGCAAGAGGCGATAAAATGCTGAGATACAAATGAAAACGCGAACGAGCGACGAGCAATCTCCTAATGTGCCTCACAAACAGATAGGAACGAGTTAAAGATAGCGTCGGCAGCGCAGGGAGAGAGGGGGGAGAGCTGCTGACGTTGGCGAACCAGCGGAGGAAGTGGCGCCCTGCGGGGGGGGGGACATAGTCGACCGGACGCGACGACCGGTGACCGGGCGCGGGCAAGAGCCAAGGGCGAGGACGGGGCGATCCCCCGCTGCCACGTCACCCACCCGACCGCGTCACCGCGTCACCGCGTCACTGCGTCACCGCGTCAACTCAGGCCCGTACTGAAGGCTCAGACTTTGCAGATTCATGGTCAGCGAGTATAGTAAGCTGAGGGCCCCGGTAAAAAAATCTGTACTCGACTTTCGATGATTGATTGATTAGTGATTCCGAACGCGCCAACGGCCAAGACTATTAGTCTCGTAAGTGTAGAGCATGTTTTATCGTCAGAATTGGCGATAATCTTCTCCCGCAGGATGACGACCTCCGGCGCCGGGTTCTCCCCAACTAGGTATCTCCCACCAGCGGGGCACCACCCCAGCCGGACAAGCTCCGCATTGTTGGTGTGGTAGTGTAGTGCATGTAAGTATGTAAGTAAGAATTGAGGATAGCTCAAACAATGGGAAAGAGCATGCGTCGCCCGTTTGTTAAGGTACTGCTCCGGCATTCCCTTGGTGTTTGATCGGAGAAACCACGGAAAACTAGCAATCAGAGCAGTCGACCACTAGAATTCTCCTCCAGACAGTCCTAGCTATCTAACTGGTGTCAAAACTCCTGCCACCGTTTGGAATCGAACACTACGTCATCCCGTCCATAGGCACTGCAATTACATCAGTTGATGCTCTGAGACACCTAAACCGGTCGACTTTCGAAATAGATGCAAATCCGCTGATTTGAATTGAAAGTCTGTTTTGCGGGTTAAGTCCGAAACATGACTAATGTAACGAGCAGACAGTTACTTTGCATGTTAGGCAGAAGGTTTGGATAAAATTGTAAAAATGACGATGAGTTGGCATTAGCCGAAGGACGCTGGATAAAGTAAAGTCAAGTATGAGGTATCGCGGGTGCTCACGAGAAGTATTTTGGCACTAACCTGCTTTGGAAATTATGCATTGTCAGGCTAAAGGTTATTTATGAATATCGTGAACGCGCTAGGACAGGGCCTCGTTGTACACTCGGAAATGCGTAGCGAAGGGTAATTAGTAAGGTTAATAGGTTACGTGGCGTCATGTGAACTGAAATTTACGACTGACATTGAGCTCAATAATATGACCGTCTCTAACTAGCCTAAGAAACTTTCCACCATCCGTCTAATCCCTGTTTAACACACACGATCTGCTACCCCTCGCCAACGTATCGTTCTTCTTCACCTATCCTAGCTATCTCATGTTGGCTAATGTGCACTTCACCGGGTTAAAGTCCGGAGTCGAAACTGTCCCTTCTTCGTGCATTATCCACTCATCTATTTATTTACGTCAAAAACAGTTAAAAAACTATGTGTGACGTACTATGGGGAGAAGTTAATTTGAAGTTACATTTATGTCCAGAAGCAAAACAAGGGTCATCTCAGCATTTGCTCGAGGATCTAGGGAAACTGGACGAAACATTTTGAACAATCTACGAATTAACCGGCGACAGATAAAGACATTAGCCATAACACAATACGTGTTCATCCTCCTATATTCTTCTCATTTCCCACCATCGAAATATGAAGCATATATTTGAATTTTAAATTATTTTTAACTTTCGGTTGGATATCTGCAAATTCACCTTCTCGTCCCCCTTAACTGGTCAATATCTCGGATCTGGTGATGCCCAAACCTCAATTCTAGCGCGGATTCCCCGGCCACGCCCCCTCGAGGCCAGAGTGCTCGCCTCTCGATTCACCGCCCTCGCGGCCGACCAAGTGCCCGCGCGGCGCGGAGCGTCGGGCGGCGCGGCGACGCAAGGGCTCCGGAGTAGTAAATTGCCCGCTTTGTTTAGCAGCCCTGGGACGTTGCCAGACAATTCGACCACCGTGGGCGAGATGGAATTTCTCACACTTTGCGGTTAGACAGATTGTGCCTTCGGGACGTAGTAGGGGATACAATAGAATAAATTATTGGTACTACCATTGAAATTTGACTTGTTAGTAATAATAATAATAATAATAATAATAATAATAATAATAATAAACAGGTCAAGTTCATAATAATACAAGTGTGTTAATAATACATGATCCACATTTAATGTATAATCATGTGTTTCGTAATCAAAAAGTGTTCACACGAGTATTATAGAAATGAATGACCTCCACTACCATCAACATAAGTGTGTCACCTTCCGCAGAATGAAAGGTCCGATTTAAATGAAAACTATTACACATTGGAATTTTAACAAAGTTGATAAAAATTTATGCAATATTCGTTCCGTAACTGCTTACGCTACTTATTTCGTAAATAACGTTTACTTCTTGTAAGTAAACTATTGTCTAGTGGCAAGTTACAACTACAAAACAATTTTCTTACAATACAATGTGATTAATAAATAAAGTATAAAATTATACAAATCTTACCGAACCCAAATACAAAAAAAGAATACTAATACAATTATTACCCAATTCTCTAACAAGAAAACGTACTCAGCTTACATGAGTATTAGCGAAGAAAGAGAAGAAGAGTATAAGAGGAGGGGAGAAAAAAGGGCTGACTCATGGTCTCACTGAATGACATTCACCCAGAGCCAAAACTTCTGAAGCTAAAGTATGGAAGTTTTGAAATATAGAGTCCTAATGCGATCCATGTAGGTATAATTACTGAGAAATTATTGCTCAAACTTGATCATCTGAAGGAGTGAAATAGTTTGTGGTTGCTATTTTTTAATGCAATACGCAACGCATCTAGGCATCAGAGAACGCGGGGCATCGACGATGTGAGACTGGCGAGGATTTGCGGGTGGGGCAGGACGGGGCGAGGAGGGGAAGGAAACGTGAGTGGAAAGGGTGGGGCCGGGCGTGTCATCTTTTGTAACTGCATCTAAAAATGCGTTTATTATTTCGTACTAATAAAAGACGAAATACGTAAGAAACAATTCGATGAGAAACCCATTTGGGAAAGGGAGAGAAGTAAAATCATATTCAGCTTAGCTCATTAAAGAGAGTCTTATCTCCTTACTTATTATTCAGTAGAAGTAAACTATCTTACACTTCTTCCAAATTTATAACAATTTCTCACTACATTCTTTGTAAGATTCTCGTTTTCGCAGAGGGTACCTTACTTGCCTTGAATTCAAGGAATGTTTTTGTAATCAACCACATTTATTGATATAAATTAAAAACAAAGTTTTTCACTTATGAGTATCTCCGTATTGATACATTTAAAAAATGCTTGTTTTTCCAGAGCCCAGAGTATTGCTTTTAGTTGTGTGTTTGTGATATCTCTTATCGTTCTGGAACACATGGGCTCTCGGATAAGAAACTATCACTATGTACTCGCAAAAAAATGAACTAAATGTGTTCTGTGAAGATACCCTATTTTAAAAAATACTTAAGAACCAAAGATGTAGTAACTAAAAAGAAAATAAAGTGCACTTGTTTTTTTACAAACAAAAGAAGTCTTGCAAAAACCTGTTATTTGTGGCAACTCATAAAAAGACATTATGTCTCGATTCACACGCTAGCTTTATATTTTACAAAAGTTGAGATACGATACCTTCTCTTATCTCAAATCAATATTTGAAGTAATGATACTGATCAGATACCTTTTTGTTGGTTGTAACTATGACACTCACAAACATTTCGAAAAGGTATAGTTTCGGGGCTTAGCGCAATTGCAATAGTACTCCTTGTACTCTACATGTGAGAAGCAATAACATTCGTTCACCAATACCTTCTATTTGTGTTTTGTTCTTTTGTTTTGGATAATGTTTTAAAATGATTATTAATTTACTACGATTGTGATTTCTCCAAATTATATTTAAACGCATGAATTCACACAATTTTATGAAGAATGGTTGTTGTTGGATTCCGTTATAATTATATCATTAGGTGGGTAGAATGACCTGGTGGATCAAGAACTAAGCTGATAACAACACATTTTATTTGCTGCTTCGCCCAGTCATTGTTGAATGAACTTTGTTAGAAAGAAGAATGATTGTAAGTGGATTTATACCAGACACGTCAGTCAGCGATATCATGACCTTCAGAGTTTCGACAAGGTCTAGTCCGCTGCTATGTACGTTATCTCTATCGTTCTTTGCAATGGATCATAAAGTACGATTGAGCACCTCACATAAATACGAGTTTGCTATTAAGTGAAAGGTCAGCGAAAGTCAAATTCTTTAGCCAATGAATGCTTCTAACGGAGTATGTGCAATAATCTTCATTAGGTAGCTACATCGAGTGAAATTCAGCAGAAATCTTAAGAACCTTCTAAAAAAAATCTTAATGTTAAATACTGCACATTTTGTGGCACAGACGTTGAATGCATAATAAAATACATTAAAAGTAAACTTAAACAAAGATATATTTTTTATTTAACAGCAATGACAGTTGTTATGGTAATAATTAAGAAAAAATACGTAGAATTGACTTTTGACCAGTGTATTAATAATGTGTATATGGATAATAGTCGTTAATAATGAGAATCAAAAGCATAACTTTACAAATCGCGTAGGCTACCGCATCTGCCTTTCGACTCTTCACTGTTCGAGTCGAGTCGCGTCTGGGTCGTTTTAGCTGACGTTTCGGCCATCTTGTCGCGAACTTCTTCAAGGCTTTATTACTGAAGCTACAGCAGTATGATTCAGAAGAATACAGCATCGTGTGGCCGAAACATAAGCCCCAACGACGCACGTGCGGTTCGACCTGGACAACCAAGACCCAAAAGACATCGAATGCGGAAGTCTACGCGACTAATAAATGTATGTTTTGGAATCCCATTTTTAACTTCAAATACTAAATTCGCTGGTCAACAGACAACCATGAAATAAATGATTTCTGATTGTGCGCTCCTAATTACGAATGTCGCATTAAAATCGTTTCCGTGATCTCATTTTCGAGGCACTGACGAAGAATTGTGTACCCTCTTCAAACGTAAACTTTCCTTTTAGTGCTCTGGGGAGCCTTCCAAGAGAGGATTCTTTGGGCAGGATGACACATGCATTGCTGTGAAATGAAGCTGTTACCTTATTATATATTTCTGTTGTGACAATCAACACAGAGAAAAAGCATAGTTCTGCGTTTCGTGGGACTTTCGGAGACACGGCGAGACTTGGTGGAAATATTATAAGTCCATGAATTATCGAACTTCCTCTAAACACTTTATTTTACCATTATTTTACGAACCTAATATTTTGGTCATCCTTTCTTATAGGTATATAGGTGTTGTGGTGCGTTATCGTTAGCATTTCTAATGAAATAATTATATGCTCGGTCGTTTTTGTGGCTTCCATACAGCAGACAACTGATGATGATGGCTAAGCCATCGAAAGCTGCTCTTGTAATAAATAATATTGTTGGCAATGACGACGCATATAATTATTTCCTCCTTTCTTAAAATTTCAATCACTTCCTGCGCAGAAGGATGTGTGAAACACGCCATTTTCTACCGTCAAGATCCGCGGCGTGCGTCGGCCCAACGCGGGGAATATTCGCCGCGTTTTGTTCTGAGCGGAAGTGCCGCGTCGGCCAGTCAACAGCGCCTAAGGACACCCGGCGCGGGGCGGTGGCTGGGCGGCGCGGCCTGGGCTGGGCGCGCGCTGCGCCGCCGCGGCCTCGTAACGCGACTTACGTAATATGTTTATCGCATGCGTCGCGACGTGCGAGCGGGGGGCGGGGCCGGGGGGGCGTGGGAGGGGCGGGGGAGGGGCGGGGACGGGGCGGGGACCGGGGGAAGGGAGGAGAGAGGCGGGAGCGGGAGGAACTTATGTCCTGCTCAATGACCTTACTGAGGCGCTGGTCCCTGACGAAAGTCCCGCGTTAGCTCCGCGCTGCAGAACGCTACTCGCCCATTAATATTCCGCTTTCTACTACGGTTTTTGTTCTGGGCACTTTCCAGCCTTCTGGAATGTCCAGTAATTTTCGTGGTTCTCTCGCGATCTTAAGTGTTTTTGCTTCATTGGGAGTTGTTTTTTCCTGGTTGATTTATTTAAGCTTTTCATGAGCAATTATTATTGGTAGATTTTGCTTCAAATAAATTATTTTCCATTTTCATTGTGATGATGTTCAATAATAAGGAACTAATTTTGTAAATTCTGAGTTTATATCGTCTTTTGCTACCTCGTATACGAATTAGCTTGTTGTCAGGTGAAGGAATGTGAGGGATACCAATTAATCTTGAACTTTGAAATAGAAAATTATTTTCGAATGTAAACAATATTAAATGTGACCGTGATATTTAATTTCATGAACAACATCGCTTATGTATTCATTGGTGGAGCGAATTTCAAGGACATCAGTGAGTACACTTGATAAAGAACATCCCGTCATACAGAACCTATTAAGTTCATCCTACTAAACCGGGCCATTAATGTGATTATGAATTAAGCCGACCGAGTCGCGAAAATCTTGATGCAGCTTTTATCTCCGCGGCTGGCAAGCACTCGGCTTCTCAGCCGACAATGTAACGCCGGACTTTGGCAAGATACAAGGTGCAGCGGGGCGGGGTGAGCGGAGAGACGGGCGCGGCTGCCAGTGATCGGGCGGGGCGGAAGCGGGGGCGGGGCGGGGAGGGGAGGGGCGGGGTGCGGTGGGGGTCGCGGAGAGGGAGGGCAGAGGGCTCGCGAGGCGGAGAGAGACAGGTGCGGCAACATCGTGGACGAGCGCATAGAACGAAAACGAATCGAAGGACGAACTACATATGGAGAGGATACGCAGGGGCGCCCTGAGAAAACCAGGGGCCTGGGGCAGTTGATCTACGGGGGCTCATTTTAAACAAAATATTCCCTCATCCCCCAACTCATAAACAGAATCCATTTATCTGTGCATAAGAAACAACTTGTAGCGTTAAATTTGGAATAGAGATGAATACATTTTAATATTTTTTGAATGAAAAAACTGTCGGGTCACCAATTACGTGACGGGGCTGGAACAAGTTGGAGCGTAGGCTTCCGCGGCCGGGCACCTTCGGCACCTTCGCCATGGACGCGGCGTCTTCCGGACAGCCTAGTAAATATGGAACAAGTTGCTCCCCCCTTCTGGTCGCCCCTGAGGATTCGACACCCAGAGGCTTCGGATGAGGCACTTTTGAATGCAAGACTTCACAAGGCGCTCTATCGAATGCATCGGGCGCAGCAACCTATTGGGCAATGAAGACATGAATGATTTATTAGGGAATAATTAATTTTCTTTAGTAGTATGAATGTAAGCGAAGGTGCGTCGTAAAATCGTGGAGCTAAGAGAATACAGATAGGATGGAATAAATGAGATAGGCAGAAGAGGCGGGAGAAAAAATTTAATTTACAAGGAGGTAACGAGTAGGATCGGGATACGAGTAATGAGATAGAGAAAAGCGAAAATAAATAAAATATCCCATTAGTTTGCCTCCGAAACGGAATAAAACAAATGACAAAGTGATATGGAATGTGGCGATGAAATGTCAATGAGATATTTAACAAGTGAATATGCGAGGAAAGACAAATCGGAAAGGAAGCAAAATGTATGTGGAAAGGTGTTGTCTTGGACATGTGTGTGCCTTGGACCTTCAGAGAGGTAGGCTTCATCTGTTGGGGTAGTTTAAAACCACTCACAGCAGTTTGGTGAATTGCTAAAAGGGGCACAAACTAACTTGTTGTAGATTGATCAGAGATACAGAGTTTTGGGAGAAAATAGAACTACTTTTCATCTATTGAAAGTGAATATTTTGATTCTACTTCTGTTTCTTCTCTAATCACCCCATTTTGTTTTTATTACTTAATGCCAGTATGTATGTATGTATTTGGCACCACAGCCCGTGAACGGAGCTCAAACCTATAGGTGACGTCCCTGTCTCGCGGCCACGGGTTAAGGGAGGTACGTGTGGTTAGCACGTAGACATCCCCACGCCGTATTCCGGTCTTCTTAACCTGAGAAGTGAATATTCTCATCATCTCACAGCAACATATACCGCGAGATTTAATGCCCGTATATTAAATTAAATCATTCTCTTAGCTATAATGAAATGGGTTTAAAATAAGTTTTAGCCTAATCTAGAAATGGCTGGTTGTATTTTTGTGAAATATGACCATTTTCTGTCCACTGAACTTAGTCAAAGAGTTGTAACTTAAACTGGATCAAAGTGTACCACTTGGTTCGATTCTAAGTTCAACGCCACTGATAAAAATAATGAAACCAAAAAAGTTTTAATTACATTAAATTATTAAATATTTTATCTAGATGAATAAAATGATCGTATACGTGTGCCCTTCAGTATAAATAACTACTCGACAGATTTAGCCGAAAAAAATCACAGTTTGTTCTTAATATTGGTGTCAGGAACGTTCAGAGGCTGGTTTGAAAGAAATCTAATAGAAGAAGTATTTTTAATGTTAATTGAAGATTGTATTTATGCATATTTCAACTTCCGTGAACGGCTGCGGCGGGACGCTGTCCGGGAGGTCCTAGGGTTCGTGTCTCGACATTGGTGGACTTATTAGATATAAAATTAGATAAAAATATTATATATTTATACATATAATTATATATATAAAGATCGGTTTATATATTAATCGGGTTATATATATAATTATATATATAATTATATATATAAAGATCGGTTAAAGTCAAACATTGAAGGAGAAATCTAGGGGTCGGCTGCTTTATCGATAGTTTATTCGAGCAATACCAGACAAATGCCGGATCAGCATCTTAACAAACGAGTCACGGACCGCTTGCGACATTTCCTTCCTCATCCTTGACTACTCCTTTCCCCATACATACACATTCGTATAAGTACATGCACTACACAACCCCACATGTCCTTAGAGCTCGTCTCGATTAGGGCGGCGCCTCGCTCGGGGTGATATCTGGTGGGGAAATCTCCTGTAAATGAATTCAGTATTAAATTGAATTAGTGATTCCGGGCGTGTCAACAGATAAGATTATTATAATCCTAAGTGTAGTGCCTGTATTTTCTTGGAGAGGGCGGTATCTTCCCTCGCTAGATGGCGAGATCTGGCGCCGACGTTTCCCACTACCAGGTATCTCCCACCAATGGGGCACTGTCTCAGCCGGGACAATCTATACGCTCCTGACCGGCATATTAGGTTTTTTTTATTACAAAAAATTTACAATCTATTTTTTACAAAATAATAAGTAAATATGTTGTTGTAGACTTGTTATGACAATGATTGATTTCCAGTGAAGGTATCCCATCGGTACTCTTCATCTATTTCTTCATACTATAACAAAAAGCAAGTATTATTTTGGGTTGGCTGCAAGTGGGATAGTTTATTAGCTGAGGGTAATGTTTCAGTTATTTGTTGAAAATCTATATGGGAGTTGTAGGGGTGAGGTTCTGGTTAGTCGATGGATATCTGCACTATTGTCTAGGATGTTGAGGGCTAAGTGGTTTGGATGGTTTTCAAGGCGCTGGAGATAGTTTGAGCTGATAAATTCTATTCTTTCCAAGACAGTGGGCATTTTTAAGTCCTTGTGCAGTGCTGCATTTGTGATGAACCATGGTGCTGCCGCGATCATTCTTAGGGTCTTGGATTGAAATCTCTGTATGATCGAGAGATTACTCTTGCTTGCTGTGCCCCAGATTTGGATGCCGTAGGTCCATATTGGAATTATGATAGCTTTATAAATCAACAGTTTATTTTCCAGTGATAGTTTTGAGTGGTATCCTAGTAACCAGTATAGTTTTCTTGTTTGAAGTTGAAGGTGCTTTTTTTTGGCTAAGATGTGATGCTTCCACGTTAGCCGTTTGTCTAGATGTATTCCCAAGTATTTTACACTTTCCACCTGTACTATTGGATTGTTGTTGATGTGGACAATAGGACATTTGTTTTTTCTCAGGGTAAAGGTTATATGGACTGATTTATTTTCGTTGATTTTTATTTTCCACTTTTTGGCCCAATCTTCAATCATTGTGAGATGTTCTTGTAAATGTCTTGATGCGTCATTAGGGTCGTCATCCGAAGCTAATATGGCCGTATCATCTGCAAAAGTGGCTATGGTTGTTTTATCTGATTTTGGTATATCAGTAGTATAGAGCTGGTATAGGATAGGGCCGAGTACACTACCTTGTGGTACTCCGGCCTTGATTGGATGGAATTCAGATAATTCATTTTGATATTTGATTTGGAAGGTGCGGTGGGATAGAAAAGATCTGATAATGTTGAAGAAGGGATACGGTAGAAAATTCTTGAGTTTAAATAAGAGTCCATCGTGCCAGACTTTATCAAACGCTTGGCATATTAGGTAGTGAAGTGCATGTAAGTGTGTATGTAAGGGGTGAGGATAGGACAAGGAAGACGAAGGAAAGATCGTGCGCGGACTGTGGACGGTTTATTAAGGTATTGCTCCGGCATTCGCCTGGTATTGATCGGAGAAACCACGGAAAAAGACCCATTAGAGCAACCAACCGCTAGGATTCTCATCTAGACAACGATAGAACTCTACCTAGCCACTATATAGCTAATATCGAAAATCCTACTACCGTCGAGACTCGAACCTAGGACCTCCCGGTCAGAGGCACTGCAATGACATCAGTTGATGCCCTGAGCCACCTCTCCCGGTTTCAACATTCAATAATATTATACTTTAGAATATAGGATTTTATTAATAGATACGAACAGAAAACACAGTTCAAAAATTTTCAGAATAAACAAAGAAAGAAAGAGATGAAAATCTGGGAATATCCTTTCGTCCAAGTACTGGTATTCGAAGGTCTGCGTTTACAGATCAGCTGTTTGAAATGTTTGTTGCTCTGACACAATTTACGTTTTGCTAAAGAACATGTAGTCTTCACTGTCAGTCGTGTTATTAATAGAACGGAGATAGACTCATTCAAAATAAACCACGATTGGAGGTTAAACACAAGAAATAGAACAGCTAAGAAACCTTACGGCGAATTATGTGTTACTCGTAACTGAAAATAAACCAGTGAAATTTTAAAATGTTTACAAATACTATAAATATATAAATTTGGATTAACAAAGTTTTCTATTTTAACTTCTAATACGTTGTCAATGCCCGATGATCTTTCTTGAAATCGAAATTCCAGATTTGTCTAGGGAAAATGTAATAGTAGGTAAGTGCACTAAGAATAGAAGCGAAGTGTGTGGAACTGTTCTGGAAAGGAAGAAAATGAAAAGGAGTGTTGCTGGACCGCCGAGCAAGATACAAGAGTTCGGAGGTCGCCCGCACACTGGTCGTTCGCCGGTTGGATAAACCGCTGGAGGGTCACGGCCAGGTCGCAGCAAGAGTTTTATTACCGCGAAGCAGCCAGCTGTCCAGTAGAATATTTCTCATAAAGAAGGAATTGAATAACGAAAATTTGCTTGTTGGCCACAGAGAATTCGGTGCCACTTTTAGGAAAACGACGAACAATAATATCATCGTTTATTCAACTGAATATGTTATTTTTATAACCGTTTCGAGCGGTTACGTACAAATAGCGCCGTCCGTAAGGATGTTTAGTGATGAAATCGAGCAGAAGTAGGCTTTAGTGGTCAGACCAGTAGTGTTTCGATTGTGTTGTCAAAACAGCCGCTCCCACGATGTCCTTTCGCATTAACACCTGCCTTGCACGCCCCTTTTGCTCCCCAGAATTTCAACGAAGCTTCGGCGCCGCTTTAATGTTTTCTGTTGACTCACCTTATTGCTACCTCACTGTGTGACGGACTAGTGAATATTTGCTATGGAAATGAGCGATCAATGACCGAAATTGGCATAATATCATTGGCAATATTTATCTTCAAACATTTACAAATATACAACGTGTTAGAAGCAAATGTATCAATGTTGTCGGCCCAGATTACAGGAGAGAAATAATTATGTATATTCTGGAAATTGCAATTATCCATAAACTTTTAGAAAGTGAACATTTTAGTGATAAATGAAGAAAAATCTAGAACCTCTCGGAAGAATGTCTGGAAACAAAAATATTTTACTCGTAAAATACAAAGGTACATTTTTCAAGAGAAAAATACATTTATAGCAGACTTTTTACAAGAATTGCATTTTGCCTTCTGAATGAGAAACGTAGGGTGCGCTTTTTTAGTGACTTAGTATACTCTTCCTCCGAGCTTCATTGGATTTGGAACTGGACATTTCTAATATTATTTTAAAAAGTAGTGAATCATTTGCCGCATCTATAACGTGTACATTTGTACGTTGTTATTTTTGTACAAGGGAAAAATAAATTTCCATGGTTTTATAAACGTGTGGGAGTAGGTGAGTAGACTGGCACTATGAAAAAGAATATAAATTAATATCCTGATGACTGTTTCCTACACCTTCCCATTTTCTTCAAAATAAGCCAATGAACTAAGCGGCAGATACTTTTGTGCAATACCGCTGGTGTAATAAATGACATGCAATTTTCCCTCAACAGAGGGTAGCGAATAGAACTTCAGACCTAATTTAGGTAAAAGAGGTTTGAAAAGCAAAGGGCCGGACATGAGCAATTAATTCACTTAAATTATTAAAATCAATTTAAACCTGCCCAAAAACTATTAATAAAAATGTTCAATGATAAAGACAATAAAAAGAAGAAATGAAATGAGAAAAATAATAAGAGAGACTATATAACAAGTGTACAATATTACGAAGAAAATAAGGAAGGAAGAAAGAAAGAGAGAAAGAATGATGACTGAGAGAAAGGAAAGTGAATTTTTAATGTGTCATGGCCCTGACCCATCTTTGTCGGACCTGGCATGTGCAGTAATGTAGTACACGTGTTTATAAGTAAGGCATGAGGATATGAAAAGAATGAAGGAAATATTACACGCGGTCATTTTGCTAGGATACTACTGCTCCGATATTGGTGTTGATCGGAAAAGCGTGGATAACTACCGAAAAGAGCAGCCGTCCCTAAAATTCTCCTCCATCCAGCGGCTGCATTGGCCAGCTCTCTATCCTGCCACCGGCGGGACTGTGACCCTAGGTCCTCCATTCGCCGGTGAAGGGAGACAGTGGCGGCCCCTGAGACAATTTTGAGGGGGGCACAAAATGCTTGAATGAGATTTGAAGACTAATTATCATGGAACAGGTCTTGCGCACTACTGCACCTTGTAGGAGAACCGGGGAAAAAATGTTTGGAGTAAAAAACCCGACAGTAGGTAACTCTGGGCGTCTTGCAGAGAAACATTTCGCACGTGTCACCGATCCCGGGCTGTGCCCGCACACAACCGCCATTTACAAGTCGCATGTTGCAATTTTCACTTCTCCAAAGCATTGAGCTTATGGTAAAGCCATATCTAGCTATTCTGTATTAGGACACCGTTCTCGAACTCCCCTAACCAATTAGAAGAAACACTTGAACATGAAATGCCGGGCTTTTTGAATTCTGAAATCGGAGAATAACCTGGCGAACAACTACTTTACCATCAAATACTACCCATCTCGATCAGGATTTTGTTCAGTTTCACTGGTCCCTTGAGCAAATGCTGAGATGGTCCCTTGTTTCGCTCCTGAACGGTAATGTAACTTCGTTCTCTCTCTCTCACTCTACCCAAGACATCATATTGACTCGTCACACACAATGGTAATTGTATATGTTACTCAATAAATACTATTATTATTATTATTATTATTATTATTATTATTATTATTATTATTATTATTATTATTATTGTTTCTTTTATTCTCTCATTTCATTGGTTCATTTAAATAGATTATTGTACAGATTTACAAAATCAAAGCACAATACATCTATTTCTAAAAGAATTCATAGTTCCCATGAATTTCCGGACTATCCTTGTTGTTGAGATAATTACTGCTTTCTGCATAAGTTTGTACATGTCTTCATTCAAACCTAGCTGCTTGAGATTCCGCAGCAGACACTTAGGGATGACTCCGGTGCTTGAAACAAATATCGGGACGATGTTGACTCTTTCCATATTCCACTGTTTCTTAACGGATTCAACAAGATATACATATTTACTCATTTTCTCAGTGTATTTACTTTACTAATTATTATTATTATTATTATTATTGTTATTATTATTATTATTATTATTATTATTATTATTATTATTATTATTATTATTATTATTATTATTATACAGAAGGAAAGGAAAGGTGGATGTGTATTATTTGGGAGGGCGGTGCCCCTTGAACCTTCCTGCCACAGCCGCCACCGAAGGGAGGAGGAAGAGGAGGGGGAGTGGGAGGGGGGGCGTGTCCGTACCGCGGAAGCGCATCTCCTCGCGGGCCAGCCACGCGCTCATGTGCTCGTCGGAGGGGCGCGGCCGGCGCGCCAGCACCGCCACGCGCACCTCCTCGTTGCGCTGGCGCTCGCGCTGCGTGCGGCGCCGCACCTCCTGCAGCGCCTCCAGCGCCTCGGCCTCCAGCCGCTTGGCGCGCTCGCGCAGCCGCGCCCCGGTGCGCGCGTCGCCCGCCGCCGCCTCCAGCGCGCGCAGCTGGCTCCACGCCGCGCGCACGCTCTGCGCCTCCGCGCCCGCGCCCCCGCGCGCGCGGAACGCGCCCGTGGCCGCCGCCGCCGCCCCAGGGTCCGCCCGGGCCTGCTCCGCACACGCGCCATTCGAGTACCCACGCCTGGGCATGTGGCGATGCTTACTACGTAATCGCTAGCTCTGCCCCTAAGGAATAACAACATATAATTTTCG
Source organism: Gryllus longicercus (assembly GCA_038098605.1). NCBI lineage: Eukaryota > Metazoa > Arthropoda > Insecta > Orthoptera > Gryllidae > Gryllus > Gryllus longicercus. The sequence goes on along the minus strand of JAZDUA010000338.1, from coordinate 253,056 downwards.
AATTGCTTATATTGATACCGCAAACCCCACCGGCGAAGCTAAGCTCCAGCAAAGCCTCGATACAGGCTATTTTGCTTTGAATGTTGCAAGACTTATCAAGTGTTGAAACTACTGTGGTGGAGAAAGTTCGCTCGGAGGTATTTGGAAGAAAACACGGTGTCAAAATTTGTTCTAAAGGTTTACACAACCCGGAATTGATTACATACCTAGAAATGAATTAATTATTAGCGTGATTTGTGATTGATGGTATCTTAGTCTATATTTTGATATGCGGATTACTCTGAATTGCACTTCTGAAGGAGAACGGCGTATGTTCTTGCTTTATACCGTGTAATAAATACTACAACATATAAACTGAACTACATATTTGAAAATACGCTTCTTTTTTTATCTACATAAATATTTTAAGTTGTTTGTACATTTTCTATGAGATCGTAATGGAAATAAAGCAGAACATTATATCTCTAGTTCCTAAGTTCACTGGTGTTCCTCTCGATTGCCATTGAATTTCAGAATCAAAATAGTATATATATATATATATATATATATATATATATATATATATATATATATATATATATATATATATATATAGAGAGAGAGAGAGAGAGAGAGAGAGAGAGAGAGAGAGAGGGCGCCAAACAATTACGCACAATTCAAGTAAATAAAAACTGCCTTATCATAACAAAGCATTCACACAAACAGAAAATGATGAGCACTAATCATCTCAGACTTTTACAAGTACAAGAGTCATAATAGATTCTCCATATGCCCACTATATGAGCCGATATACTTTTGAGTCGTACCGTACAGTTCAAGCAACATTTTTCGAAAGTGTCATAAACGATTGCAACACATACCGTTTCAATTAATTCACAAGGAGCTTTCAGTGTATCTGGTTTTCTACGGTTTACATCATTCTTAAGATCCTCATAAGTGCAGGTCCAACGTAGTTATGTAAGGAGAACGCTGCGGAAACTCAAATATCCAGATATATCTCTCCAGATATATCTCCTGAAATTACTTCCCGGGATTTTTCAAGATTCCAGACTCATTGGCACATTCCCGGATTCAAGAAATACTAAGAAAGTTTCTTGGTAGAATTCTGTATTGTGGCTGGTACAACTAAAACTTTTTTGAACTGAGTTGTGTGAGTTCTAATTTGTTCACAATACCAACGAATAAATATGTCCTAATATCTCAGAAAATTGTTATAATAAGACCGTAAATCACATTTGTCCTCTCAATACGCAGGCGCTATCAGTAAAGAGTCCTAAACACATCAAGTCGTTTCCAACAAAGACAATGCTGGGACATGTCAGTTGAATATTTTGCGCCGTGGTTTCTCGTTTCATCAATTCATTCCATTTCGTACAATAAATCATTATAGTTTTACATAGTTTTACGCGGTGTATACAAATATTTGTATTAGGCAAGTCACGCTGACACTTGAAGGGAATCTTGAGAAACTGGCGTGTAGCAGGTTGCCTTGAGCGTGAATAGATTCTCTGAGACATCCGGAGCGTCGTAGGTATTCTAAGCCTGCTTAGGCGTGAATGAACTGTAAGATACAACCTGCGCGTCACTCGTTGACTTGAGTGTGAATCCACTGTTTTAAGGTAACTGACGCATCGCAGATTGCTCAAGCCGGGCTTGAGACGGAATGGATTGTGGGAGACGCCCGACGCATCGCACGTTTATAAAACTGGCTTGCGCGTGTATGAACAGTATAAGACTCACGACGCATCGCAAATTGCTCAATACGGCCTTGAGACGGAGTGGACTGTTCGAGACACCCGACGCGTCGCAGATTGATGAAGCCTGTCTTGAGCGTAAATGGACTGTAGGAGACACACGATGCGTCGCAAGTTTTATCAAGCCTGGCTTGAGCGCGTATGAACTGTATAAGACTTCCGATTGCTCAAGCCGGGCCTGAGACGGAATGAACTGTAGGAGACATCCGACTCATCGTAGGTTTTTCTAACTGGCTTGCGCGTGTATGGACAGTATAAGACGCATCGCAAATTTCTCAAACCGGGCTGGAGACGGAATGGACTCTTTCATATACCCGACGCGTCGCAGGTTGATCAAGCCTGGCTTGAGCGTGTATGGACTGTAAAAGCCTCCCGACGCGTCACAGTTTGATCAAGCCTGGCTTGAGCGTGTATGGACTGTGCAAGACTCCCGCTGCATCGCAGGGTGATCAAGCCAGGCCAGTGCTTGAATAGGCCAAGCGGCGCGGGGAGGAGGGTGGCTGGGAGACGTACCCTGGCGGGGACGTAGGGCGGCGGGTTCGCCGCGCGGTTCCACGAGAGCGAGCGCCTGCGCGGCTGCGCGTGGCCCTGCGCGTGCGCGTGCGAGTGCGCCGCGCCGCGCAGCTCGTCCTCCCCCGCCAGGGCGCGCGGGTAGGGCAGCGCCTGCGCCCGCGACACACACTGCACTCACTGGGGTTCATTGATTCACTACTGATTCTGACAACTGCTAAGTTCATTAGTCCCGAAAGTATCGTGTATGTTTTATAGTGTGAGGGGGCGGTGGTCTGCTCCCCCGTTGGATAGCGAGATCCGGCCCCGACCTGTCGGCTTGCGAGGTTTTCCACAACCAGGTATCTCCCTCCAGCGGGTCACCGCCCCTGACGGGACACGCCCCAAGCTCTCGACGTGTTGTAATGCATATGTAAATGTGTGGTTGAGGCGCGCGGTCAGTGACCCATTTATAACGGTAGTGCTCCGGCATTCGACTGGTGTTGATTGGAGAAACCACGGAAAGCTACAGATCAGAGCAGCCGACCGCCAAAGTCTCCTTAGGCAGCAGCAGAATTCGATCTAGCTATGTAGAGCGGTGTCCAAAAACAGCGTTTTTTATAAAATGTTATAAGTTATATAATGTTATGTTATTTCAAAGTTATTACAGCGCCGACAAGTTCACCGACAATTTTCAGCGAATATACTAATCAATCATTTCGTGTGTTTGTATTATACATGTATTTACTTTACGGAAATAGTTAAAAATGGAACGCTGGAATTAGAAGCCTGTCCCTTCCATTCCGGAACTAATATATTTAAATTCTCTGTTCACCTCTCTTCTCCTCTAAATAGTACAATATGTACTACACCAGAAACTTTATTTTCTGTATTGCACAATTTTTGACGACTTTCTAGTCTATTCATGTTACCAAAAGTACACGTGAGTCTACTTACCTTCAACATAAAGTACAACTTTTGCCTCAAATTCCAATAATTTTGTTCCTCCACGTGCAAGTTTAATTTATGATATTATTAAACGTTACTTAAGAAATCAAAGTATATTAAACGTATGCTATTCATGGAATTTGTAAAAGATTAATATTCATGTAATATTAATTAAATGCAGTAAGTCTCAGATGTGAGAAACTTTTAGAGACTGTAGACGTGTTAAAATGACCACGTTTTGCCAATGAACAAGTATGTATTTGACATTTTGGATCGACTCTCTCACTTGGCAGGCTAGCTAATGATGGCCCCCATTCCTGGGCCTAGATTAATTCCCACGTTCGGGAGGTAAAAGAGACATGACATGTGGCGAACATGATGTATTCCCTTCACCTAACTAGCAAACTCCGCCTTCCTAAGATTTTATTCGTCACACAGATACAGAAACTCTTTTTTTGCCTCGATCGGGAATTGAACTCGGGATCACATCACGAGAAGTTAGTAGGGCCGCGAGCCATCCTAGAGGCTGAAATGAACAAATACTGGATAATTTTATAAGACTGTGTTACATGTGGTACTTTCCTCTTATTGTTAGGCAATTTGTATGACACATGTGTTCTGCAGGCCACGTCCTGATAAATACGAGGAGATTTCAAGTATCTACGGAACCCACGTGACTAACAATAAGGGCAATCAGGGGCATGCGTAACTCTGATATATTAAATTAACCATTATATGTTCACTGGCAAACAATTATAGCATTTTCAATTTAAGAAAAGCATTGGGTAACTCTCTCCGCCCTTCGTAGTGCTGATATCTCGTCAAAACTGAAGTCTGCAAGTCTTTATTATTGAAATATGACACGAGCTTGATGTATTATTGTCTTCCGTAAAATACGTACAAATATATGGTAATGAGTTAAATGCAGATTTTTACAAAATGAAACTAGTTAGCTATATTTATTATTCCCCAAAGTATAAGAATATTTTACTATGACTCTCTAAACAGTTAAAACGGCCAGAAAGGTTGGTTTAATTGACTGCACTTCACTTCATATTCATCGAGATCTGTGTAGCTCCAAGCAACAAAACAACATTTTTCAATTTAAATAATTTTGATGTTAAACATGCAAAGGAAATGATAGTTCGGAGTCTTGACCAGTACTGTCTTCTAAATCACTACCTTAAAAACACCACCTTTAATAACGAGAATTTTCACGTGTGGTAGGTTTCTTGATCTCGCCTCTTAAATGATTAGCAGATCCATAAATCAGCTGATAGAGAGAGATCAAGTCTATAACTGCATATGAATAGTTACATTTACCGAAGTATATTATTTTCTGAAGAAAAAAGAAAAAAAGAAAAAAGAAAAAAAAGAAAAAAAAGAAAGAAAAAAAAGAAAAAAAGAAAAAAAGAAAAAAAAAAAAGAAGGCAAATGGCCCAACCTGTGCGGCCGCGCGGGGCGCGGGGCCGGGCGAAGCGTGCGTGCGTACGGGCATCGTGGGAGCGGAGAGCGGGGCAGGCCACGGAAGCACGGGCCCACGGCTGGGGGCGAAGCGATCTAGCGTTGCGCGGAAACACACGGCCCTTGTTGCCGCTGCCTGCGGCTCTTCTCCTCACGAGGCAGCCGTTTCCAGGGAAATGCGCCGCTCGGAATTTATTTCGCCGTATTATTGCTCTACCCATAGTGACACATCAGACGACTTAAACGATATCATACTTTAGACCTGACATATCGACTATAAATTGTTGCTAATTTGAAAAATGTAATATTAGGAGTACGGTCAATGGACCTTACTCCTCTCATGCTATTAAAATTGTATGTAATTTTGCCAAATGTTAATAATTAAACAAATTGCAAAATAAAATATTATTATAAAAAAATTATTGCTTTACGCGAATTTTTAAAAAAATGTAGAACACAACAATTGTCTTTAGTGATAATAAGGAGGATAATAAGTGAGTATGTGTGTGTGTGTATTTATGTATGCACGAATTTATATTAATGATTCTCTCAGAAAAAGCTTCCTCCTGAAAAGAACATAGATAAAATACAACTATAGTTGGTATTACAGGACAGCACAGACTTTCTTTCATTTTCTAACCTGTGGGCTATCATTTTAATTTGGTTCTCACCCAGTTGATGGCTTTTGGTAATAACGCCATTTTCGTGTATTCTTTTGAAATAACACAAATGTTTTTTTTAAATTTCTTTCACGTCTTAATTATGAACATTGCGGCAGTTTTTATTCATGTTTCATTTGTTAATACAAATTTTGTGTAGTTTATTAGTTATTATAGTTAATTTTCTAGAGTATTTTGTAATGTTTGTTCAGTAAATGCTTCAAGTGTTTTTTAAAGATGTTTTTCGAAAACCCGAAATCTTTGGGTGAGAATGAGCTCCAAAATACGAATTTTCAGAAGCAAATACACGACATTTTTTTCCAAAAACGGCTTCAAATGTTTCAATGAAAATGTATATGTAGGACCGGGCCATGTGACTTGATGTAGAAACCCGAGAGCCTACTAGTTAAGGTCCTTGTATAGCAATCGAGAATCCGCTCAAGTGAAGTCGCTTTCCGGGCAACAAACGAGGCAAACGAGGGCCGCGTCTGGGTCTCCTGGTGTGGAACTGATCATTTCTTGCGGATCCATTCAAAATATTATCAGGAATCACTCTAATAACGCGATTTTAGTTTTCTAAGCACCAAACCCTGTTTTGTGTCACATCCAGTACCTTCAGAGGTGAACAATAGTTCATTCAATTCCTCTCAAAAGCACAAATCGATTGGCACAATTCTTAGAAGAATATTCCCTCCCGAAGATTCTGAAAAAAATTCTAAAAAGCACATCCCTTTTTGGCGAATTATCGACAGAAAAAACTCTTATTAGACGGGTTCTGCTAACAAAATATTAAATGAAATAGTGTTCATATAAATAGTAAATTACTTTCTCTAAGACGTTGTGTAGTGAAAATCCATATTTTGTGGGTGCTCGGTTCTGAGAAATCGATTGTAGAATTCTTTGAAAAAACGATTAGGAGCCGCGAAAATTGTACTTGAAATTAATGCAATGAATAAAAACAACACTTTCTCAAAAACAGCTCTAAATTCTTTCTTCAAGTTTTTTTTTTCCACGGGTAGAACAAGGAATGCTTAAAAGCCTAATGCGCAAGCCTAATTTTGTTGAACTCATTGAATTTTAGAAAATTGCTAATTTAGAAATAATATGAAACAGTATATGTTATTGTAGCGACACGAATTCTTGGATGCCGTACAAAACTTTACTACGATTACCATCTGAGAATCGTAGCGGCCCCAAAAGCCTATAATACTTTGCATTTCACGAGAAATGAAAATGGAGTACCATTGCAAACAACTGGCCGGATTGGATTAAACGTTTGGACTGCCCCAACGTTGGTATTGAAGTGTGCTCACAGTCGGCTTGCCTCTTGTTTCTACTTACAGCTGGAAGGTTTAAATAAGGTATCTAACCGTTTGAACACCTACCACATAGTAAAATACATTATATATTTCCAAAAATATGTTTAATGATGACATTCCTGTATCCTTCAACATATTTCACTGTTAATTTCAGAACACCGTTTTTGGAATTAAATTTTACATGATACATTGACAAATATTTGTACAAAACAGGCTGCTCATCGAGAAGTATTTTGAGCATGCAAATAAACACTTGCATTAATCTATTTCCAATCGAGTGAGTTTCCAAGCAAGATCTCCCACCTGTCGTATTTACATACTAATCTGGGACATCTGTGTTTTTGCAGACATGGTTCGATCTCTTTCACGCGTCACCTTCATGATCTTTCTTTGAGTCACGCCATACAGCAAATACACTCTAATTCCGTTCCAAGGAGAGGGGGCTAGAATGAACTGATATTGTCGAGACAACCATGGATTTTTGAAAGTGTAAACATTTCTTTGTTGTCTGTCTAGTCAGACAAGAGTAGAAAGTGTTCCTTCACGACATAAAAATGTTTAGCTCTTGCTTCTCAAATGATTTCTCCTAAGAAGAATCTGACGCTCTTATGTATCTTCATACGCAAATATCAATTATGCGCAAAAGTTTTACATCTCAAAAACATCTCTCTAAGCAGTGACTCCTTTTTGTCCTGAGAGGAACCGTTTATTTCGTGTCCACAGAAAAACTGTTTTACTCTATACCCAGACTTTTGTGAAATATATTACATTTTTACTGCTAAAATGTTCTTTCCTAACAATGTCTTCGCTGAACTACATAAAACAATTTTTTAGGTGTCTCCGCTTTTTTGTAGTGAGTGTTCTAACTCAGAAAAGAAGAAAATTAGTTTTTTAAGGTGAAATGGTAAGAAAAACCTTATATGGAATAAGTCCTCAGAAACTGTATCAATTGCCGCTAAGTGGCTGTTACTTCGTTATATCATTAACAGAGATCAGCATTTTCTATTATGGATTAATGTTGCAACCATAAGATCAACAACAAACTGTTGAAAATATAATTCACATTTTTTCTGCAGAATTATATTTTATTTTGGCTTTATATTTCTAAATAATGATTTCAGGAACACCGCTGCTTTTTAAATTGCGTTCTTAAAACTATTATGACTCTTAAAAAAACTTTACCACAATAGACAATTTTATTACCAATTATTTTTACAGACTATTCAAAGACATTATTTTATGAAATATTTCGCACATTTAACACTGGCTTAGGTGGATGAGGATATTGATGTCACTACAGTGCCTCTGGCTAGAAGGTCCTAGGGTTCGAGTCCCGACAGTGAGAGGATTTTCGATACTAACTAGATAGCTAAGTCTCATTTAGCCGCTATTTGAAGGAGGATTCTATCGGCTATTCTTCTCCATGGTTTCTCCGATCTACACCAGGAGAATGCCTGAGCAGTACCTAAAAATACAGGTCAAGGACGATCTTCCCTTTCCCATCCCTCACTTACACACTTGCGCTTACATGCACTACACTACCGCTCATGTCAGGAGACCAATCGGGAGCTTAGAGCTTGTCCCGGCTAGGGCGGTGCCCCGCTGGTAGGAGATAACTGATTGAGGAAAACGCGTGGCGTTTAGGTCGCGTTGGATCTCGCCATGCAGCGGAAGATGATCACCGTCACCGCCTGCGATAAAACACGCACTATACTTACGGGATTAATAACTTGACGTTGACAGTTGACGCGCCCAGAAAATGTAATCAATTACTGAATCAAATATTTGTTGTTGTTTTGTTCGTGGCGCGGGTCCCTAAGCAACTGGCCACTTCGCTCATAGGCAAATACGGTCGTGCCTCTGGAGGTCGCAGTGACCGTTAGCCCGACCGATCTGTCGCGCGTCGCGTGCCCTTGAGAGCGACCTCGGTGCTCGGCGCGGCGCCCGGCTTCCGCGTGGCGAGGCCGCTCGCTCGGCGACGGCAGGCAGTTTTTGCCTCATTTCCTAGAAAACCGGTCCTCTGATAGCTCTCGGAGGAATTTAAATTTCCAAAAAATATTTTAGTCGATTATGGTAAGTGGGTGACCATAATGGGAACTAGCATACAGTTATTGATGATGGAGAACCTCCTATGTAACAGAATTGTCGATTTTTACATTTCGGTATCAACGATTCAGAATTTTCTTGTTCTTTAGTTTGATACGTAAATTACCAAAGAAAATTTGAAATTGTTGTCTTGAAACAGAAAATAAAAGCATCCTATGTGACCTTCATAATTTATTGATGAGAGAATATCTCATATGTGGAAAGAGCCTCGTGAAACGTTTTCGCAGGGTGCTTTCAGAAAAAGATTACAATAAATAAATATATAAAACTATTATACAGATGGTGTAGAATGCCTAAATTAAGTCAAGTGTACATTATTAAGGTCCAAAAGTGTTTTCCCTCCTATAAAATTTTGTTTCTTTATGCAGGAGGTTGTCTATCATCAACGGCGATATACGTCTTCGTTCTTTTGAGGTACAATTGTTGGTATCACAGTGTTAGGAGTGTGAAATAAATAATTTCTGGAATTCATGTAGTCTAGTTCACAGCTTAAACTAGCTTATCGTGGCGCCACCGAAGATATTTTTATGTTAAGAAGTTTCGTGTTTTCAAGTTCATAATTAAAAAAACGTTTTAAACATATTACAGATGCCCTGCTCCATTTCTGGGCATACTAGAATGATACCTAAAAAAATATCGATTTAAATACTTGTTTAAATTCTTCTTTCATTACAAAAGTATGTTTATTTATTGCCAATCTGATCAATAACGTCATGTCGATTCACGGAAAAGACTTGTAGAAACTAGTGGTGCTAAATCAGCTCATACTTTCCCGCCGTTAGTAATGGTTAGGTAATAATATTTATACCGCATTTTCTCTCCAACTTAAAACATCTCACTCATCATTTTTTTGTTAAACTCATTATAAATTGTATAACATTAGGTGCGAAAACTAAATATTTTCAAGCAAATCTCAATACAAATTCAACAATTATAAGTGCGTTTTATACAGATAAATCATGTAACAATGAGACAGAACTACAACTGCCGTCTAGGTCGCATTGTTGCCATTGTCGCATTCCAATATGAAATTTTCTGAAGACATAATTTTTCTTTCATATTGCATATTTGGTTTTAATTTCACCAGTGGAATAGTCAATCAAAATAATTATATTTAAAAATGGTAATTAGAGGGACCTTTGGAAAAGTGAGTAGGTAAAAAAGGGTCTTATGTCTAGGATGTGAAGAACCTACTTGAAACCTTTTTCCAATTTTTCCAACTCTTCTCCCTATCAGAAAAGCGACATGTAGTTTTTAAATAACTATTAAAAACACTTACAGAAACACAAACTTTAAAATGATAGTATACATCTTTTATTCCATTAGCTTTTAAGATTAGATTACGCGAAACTAGTTTACGTCTTACCTACATGCCCAGCAACAATAAAATCTGCTTTCACGCGATACACCAATACTTTTCGTAGAGTGGGCTTCTCGTGATATTAGAGTGATTGTACAAATCAGTTGAGCTTGAAGGCAAAATATATTTTTTACAAATTGAAATATTGGTAATTTTTATTCTTAACGTTATGAATAGGTCGTCAGATCTGCTTACTTTATATTGAAATAAAAACATGCAGTCGTCGGATCTATGGATAGCTTAGTGCGATGAAAGAAATTGCATAAAATATTTGGGAATGTAGCGAAGTAAACGCGTTTCAGTATGAAAATTGAGAAAGTATCCTTCAAAATTTTTAAAAAGGGTTGATCTGACCCATTTAACTTCGTATTGTATGACATCGTTTGAATTTTCATTTTCTAAACATTTACCGATACGAATATCATATTACGTTTTTCAGGATATAACATTTGTGAAATATGATAAAAGACCAGAATAATCACAAGTTAATCAAAATGCACTAGACCAGAATTAAGAAATCTGATTTGAAAATTTGGCAATTAATTACGATTCATTACCGAATATGTGGTCTTTGAAAGTTGTGTAGGACAAAGTTAATAAAGTGTCTTGTGCTGGTAAAGCACCAACATCCATCTACGACAATCTTATGTGAAAGACGAGAACGAATTGTTGATAAACGATCGGAAGTAATTACTAACATGTGTACATTTGGTCATCATTAAAGCCAGTCATATTGTATCCAACTGCAGCAAATACTCTTCATTGAAACTGTGCTTTAGAGTTCATAAGACGAAAGATTATCAACCTGTTATCTATTGTAGTCCATCGTTACTTTGTGAAACGGATTTACAACACTCAAAAGAACTCCAAAAGAAGTAAACCCCATGTAGAAAGCTATTGCACTTGTGTTTCATGCACGTTGAATACTTTCTAAAACTAGTGATTAAAATAATAAATCTTTCATCCCCCGAAACTTCGCTTAGAGTCTTGGTGTGAATCGCACACAAATGATTTAACGGTAAAGCGGTCATGAACTTCACGCGCACTCTCGCGCCATCTGGGGTCAGAAATATAAAGCACAAAGCCATCCATAGAAATGTCAATGTACTCCACAGGAAAATCGTACATTCTGAACTATATGTAAAATAATATTCCTATTTTAATAAAATATTCATAAAATTAAGTACTTTAAAATTCTATATTATTTTTCAATGTGGCAAGTTATAGTGTACGCGTTCAGATGTAAATGAATGGTATCTGACACCCAAGTTTCCTGGGGATGAACAATGTGACTCAACTGCTTAGCACAAATCGAGCTTCTCGTAATACGTTCCATACAAGTGATATTTGTCCGTTCGCGAAAAGACTTGAAATATAGAGAGAAAATATTTTTTCATTTAAAAAAACAATAATCTCGAATTTCCTCAAGATGTACCGTCCCCTCAATGTATTCCGTTAAGGCCAGGTGATTTATACAACACCATCGAGGAAAATCGTGTAAGTATGGAACGTCTAGGCAGGGAATTATCTTCCCCTCCACAGTCCTGCGCTAATAAATTTAAAACCAAAAATTATCAGATTGCAGATATTGATATACGAAAAAAAGCATGCCCACAAGCATCCTTCAACACACAAGAAGAGAAAGTATTGTAAACGTGCACTGGAAAACGCCGAATTTTCGACACAAAAACTCTTATTGCCGGGCCATTGTAACAAAAAAATTGGACAAACTCAGTTTCTAAATAAAGAAGAAAAATTCTTCTCACACGTGGTGTAGTGAAAATCATTATTTTGTGCGTCTTTCATACCGAAAAATCGATTTGACGGCAAAACGCCTTTCTGTCTGACAGTCTATCCGTCTATCGGTCTGTGCACAACGCTAGCGCACAAACGCTAGAGCATAGCGCATTCAGCCAATTTTTTACAAAATTGATATTCTCCAATCGTTCTGGCTAATGTCACAGCCACTGAAATTTGAAACCGATATTTTAATTTTGGGGGGTACTTTACACGAAGCCCCCAAGCATGTTTTCAAAAACATCATTCCAAATTTTTTAATTACATTTTGTTGTTGGATAATGCAAAGGACATTTAAAAGAATGGTGCAGATCTCATTTTCATTGACATTGCTGATTTTTCCAAAATTGCAACGAAATAAAACGATCGGAATTGAAAAGAAGAGGTGTTTGCTTGAGACAAAGTCAGTTGTACAAAATTCTCTCTTTAAAAATGGTTATGTACAATTTTTTTAAACCAATAGTTTTTGCGTAATTTGTGCTTGAAATTTACACATTTTTTTATCCAAAACCGCTCCAAATTTTTATCTTAAATTTTCTCCATGTATGTCATAAGGGAAGGTAAAAATATAGTACTAGTCCCATTTTCGAGCATTGCTCGCTCTTTTCGAATTGCAAAAAAAAAAAAAAATTAAAAACTACAAAATTGAAGATAGAGATTTTTGCCCCATACAAGGTATGTTGTCCACAATTACCTCTTTAAAAAAAGGTCATGTACAATTTTTTTTGTAAAAGTTAGTAGTTTTCATGTAATTTCTGTTTGAAATTAATGAAATAAATCTGGGCGCACCGTCGTACGTAACGAAAACATTGCAATATTGCGAGAAAGTATGTGCTGTTGAGGCGCCACTAGTTTTTTTAAGAGTATAATCAAAAATATAAAACACGTGATTTTCATTTTTTTCAAACATTATTTTTTGAGATATGAATATTCAAAATTTTTGAGTCGTTTAAAATTATTCGTATTGCAATTTTGGCAGAAATTTCATTTTTTGCGACATTAAAGAACAAAAAATAATCTTTCATTTATGTACTGAATTCATTATTTTTTTAAATGCATTTTTGGACTATTTTATTATTATTGTTTAAATTTCTCCCGTAACTCGACAGTTTGAAAACTCGAAGAAGAAAAAACAATGTAATCTTTGAAAAGTTGTACATAAGTCTGGTAAGTTTCAAAGTTGGACACCGAGATGATTCTGAGAAATGAAATTCAATATAAATGTCTACTTGGTATTTTGCTGCAGCGTCTGAGATCACACCTCAAGCACGTTGAAAGTTAAAGTGTTTTCGAGATTCTGTGAGAACACGAGTTGTGCTTCTTTTACCTAAATCCTTTTTTTATTACATTTTTTAAAGGAATCATCCCCTTCAAAGTTGCCTCATGTTGACAGAAACATTAGAAACCGGATTCCAAAATGTAGCTATTTTCACTCATAAGCATTCAAAAAGTGTGAATTTTTTTTAATCCCATTTATTTTTTGGGGGGAGGTGTCGTCTCAAGAATTCTAGTTGTTCCAATTTCTAGTGCCATCCGCCACGGGAGCCAATGCACTGTCTGCCGCCGTAAGATTTAAGAATATATTCATGGCACACACACGCGCGCGCGCGCACACACACACACACACACACACACAAAGACTTATTGAAAATGTTTTCAATTTAATTTACAGTTTAACATATTGAGGAATATGCAGTAAACATAATATGGGTGTTACGAAATGAAAATATAAATTTGTTCGAGTTGTATCAACTCGTGGAAAATAGACAATTTGGGGATGAAGCTTTGGTTACTATAGACGCAAGTTTGTTGATGGCGGCTGGATGGAGTGGGCGAGAGAATGAACGCCTGAATGTAGGCCGGAAATATTAACATAAAAATCTGGTTTGAATACCCAATTAATAGCGACTTCAGGATATTGGAAGTTTAGTGAAACCTTGAATTGCATTGATGCCTTATTAGGCTCAGGCCATGAGACCTGCTCTTCCATCTGACCACGCAAATTTTGCTACGCTCCTTTCACCAACTAGTGGAGATAGGAGGTGATTGTTGGGCGACGAAGCAGGCGTTTTGAATTTCGCTCAGAGGCTTCATTTAGGGTTGAGGATCATTTACATGAAGTAAATCTAGTAATATGGGACAACCGGCTTTGATTATCCTCCCAAGGCGTACGAAAAATGTTTTCGCCCTTAAAAATCCATGGCTTCGAAAGGGTTTGAGTTCTCTACTGTCCGATACGCTACCCGTTTCACCATTGCCGCCGCCTTGGGGAAGGTACTTCAGACAATTAATCGGTGGCTCTATAGTAGGGAACAAGATATCCGCAAATAATTTAGAAGAATTCACAAATAATGTATTTACTTGTGTTTGAACTTAAAATGTTTTTATTTAAATAACCCCAAGAGAGAGGCTAGCGGACAGCGACGATTGGCAATGCAGCTGCAGCTGAAATTATTGGCGTTCAAACGATCGCGGCATTCACAGATGCATACGCTGTTGCGGGAACACAGCTCGGCAGATTCGCAACAATGGGAAAGATACTGGTACGGAGGAACATGTTGAGAACGTGCTGGAAACTGGGAAAACCCTGGTGAGGTATAAATAAACAAGGAACTGATGAGCATGCGTAGGGTCAATTTTCTCACATATCCAGCAGAAAATTGAACAGATCCATCAACAAATTCATCACAAACATTCATCGAATAGTATCGTATAGTATAAACTCTTAATTATTTGTTAACTATGGATAACCCCATAGAGAAGGAAATGTTAATCTACAAAACTAACACCCTGAGATATTAGAAAATACCATCATTTAACCGCAACACCAAAATCATGTGGAAACAATTCAAGAGTTATTTATTTAATTACACAATTGAAACAAAGTTCAATTGAAACACAATTTACAATAATAACATTCTTGATGATGATTTACATCAAAATGAAGTATAGTGTAGAACCAACCTGAAAAATTAAGAATGAAAATGTTAATTTTACTACATAACGTTATACACAAAAAATGTGTTGAATTATGTTTGAAACGAACCTAGTGATTGAATTTTTATCACTAATAACCTGATAATTTTTCAGACCTGTTTAAACGAAATAATGTGACAATAATATCAAAGGATCTACGGAGATGTGCCTTGTTTTACGTTACTTTCCTGTAATTGAATCACAAACTTGCTTCTTGTAGCAATGAGGCAGATGAGAAAATACTGTCAACTTCGAGTTCATAATTGCAGATGTTATAGAAAGTGAACATTCTAATTCACAAATATTCAGTCGGAATAAAAAGTCACATATCAATGTTAATTTAAAAGTTTATTTTAAAAATTCATTCGATCACGTTATTTCATTAAATTGAAGCTATTGTCACTGAAAAGGGTACACTTTCCTTAATATCAAAATACCAGTCTACCCGTCGAAACATTGCGTAATTTGTAAACCTTTTTTTTCGAATAGACAAAAATAGCCACAATGAAGCCAACTTCAAGCGGTACGGTATATCACATAGGCCCGGTGCTGTGTGTGAAAATACTAATATTGCTAAGAGATTAGTGACGAGCAAGAAGCCTGTTAACCACGCAAATAAATCGCACAGAATATCAAGGGGTCAATGTAGTCTATACTTTGTAAAATTAACATTAAGTCATTCACGAGTCATTAAAACGTAAGAACGTAAGGGTATCGATTGAACCAACCATTCTTTAAAACAGATCGATGAAAGAAGTTTGAGAACCTCCGGTATAAACTGATTTTCACTGATAAATGATGCCGGGCACGTCAACTTCTATGGTCATTAATGCCGTTGATATAGTGACCGTTTTATCTCGGGAGGTGGCGGTGATCCTTCCAATCTGGAAGGTGAGATCCACCGCCGACCTACTTGGTAGAAAATTTCTCCTCCAGCTACCTCCCCAGCAGGACACTCTGCCCCAGTCCAGACAAGCTTTAAGCTCCAGACCCATCTCTGGATATGTGAGGTGCAAGTAAATGTGTGTTGAAGGGGAGAGGAAGTTCAAAGAAGAGAAGTGAAATATGGCGGGTGGCCCGTGGCCCGTTTGTTAGAGTACTGCTTCTGAATTCGCCTGTTATTGATTGGAGAAACCACGGAAAACTAACGATCAAAACAGCAGGCCGCTACAATTATCGTCCAAACACCGAGTGAATTCGACTTAGTTATGTCGAAAATTCGCTACCGTCGGGACTCGAACCATAGGACCTCGAGGTCAGAATCGCTGCATACAGCGGCAATGCTTAGAAGATACGTAGAATTAGAGATCCCATCCATCCACCCGTGCTGTGTAATGAGATATCGCAAAAGAGCTAGCATCCCAAAGTTGTATGAGGGAGGTCCGGAAATGCCCGTCACTCAAGACCTCCTACCAGGACCTCGGCAACTGACGTCTTAAGTTCCTAGGAAGCAGTTTCCAAGTTTTACTCAATCAAATGCGTTTTGCGTCAAAAATTTTGAAGTGAAAGTTTTAGTGAAATAACATACTTTTGATTTTTGAGGGTATTATTTCACAAACCTATTGAAAATCCTTTCGTTTGTCCCAAGTCGTCGTTGTGAGATTTCAAGAAAAATAGATGTTTACAATCAAAAAGGATGAGTCATCTGATCGGCGTTGGTGTCGTAATTTCAGCTCAGGCAGAGAGCACTCCCATGATGACGAGAGATCCGGACGGCCATCAGTCATTACGGACGAACTGCAGAGTAGAAGGAAAAAGCCGATTCTATGGCATCAGATAAGGATACGCCGATTCTACGGCATCAGATAAGACAGCCATGACGTCACACATCCAGTGCCGTAGAATCGGCCGTCTCTTATCAGGGGTGGATGACCTCAGATGTAAACAAAAACAAAGGGCGTGCGCCAGGCTGCGGTTTTGCGGTCAGCATCCGGCGGCGGCGAAAGACGACCTTGGCAAGGCCGCCGGCGACACCTAACCGCAAGCATGGCGCGTGCTTGCGATTAGAAGGCGCCGGCGGCCTTGCGGTGAGCTCGTCTGGTCGCCGCCGCCGCCAGCTGCGTGGAGGGCGTGACGTCACGGCTCCCAACAGCCAGCCTGTCTGCCTACCTGTCTGCCTACCTGCCTGCCTGCCTGTCTCCCCCCCCCTATGTACCAACCTCTGCAAACGAAAAACACTAAGGGTTGCAAAACAACAACAAAAAAAAGGGAGCGGGGAGAGGATTTATTAATTTTTTTTCCCCTGCACGGTGGTGACAAGAGGGTGGGGAAAAAAAAATAATAAATGACAAGACGAACACCAGTGAGTAGGGTAGAACAAGCATGTATTGAACGTGAATATATATATACATTTTTTTTTAAATGTATGTTACACTTAAGAATACATTTTCTTGAGGTCACATACATATATACATTTAGTTATAATCTGTCTTTTCTTCGAAAACTGAGTTATATTGTCTGAAATCGGATAACAATTTTTGCACAACTTCACCGTTCGCGACGTCTTCCGCTGTCAGTCCGTGCTTATTCTTCATGGTAATGTCCGCACCAGCAGCGATGAGAAACAGCACGCACTTGAGATGACCATGTCGCGCGGCGATATGGAGCGGCGTGTCTCCGAAAATATCTTGACTTTCGAGAACATTGCGAAGGACACGGTCTTGAGCCATGTTGTTGTTGGTGTTGTCACTCGAGCTGCAATCGAGAGTGAACTGCGCGTCCTCGTTACACGATCTCTTCTTTTTCCTCCATCCAAGACCGCTTCCGTTTTGGTCGTTTATCTTGACCGGATGTGACGGTGGGTGACGGTGGGTCCACCTCAGATGCTTCGACGGTTGGAGTGGGAAGAGTTTGAACATCTTTCCAGATGAATGACATTCGCCTCCGCAGTCGGGTTTTTTCAGATGGATTGCGTTTTGAATGGTATCGAGACGGCGGTGAATCTTGAAGATGAGAAATGAGATGATCCATGATAGGAAGAACTTCCGTATGCATGAAAACGGCAATGTCATAAATAGTCTGTTCTTTTTCCTCATCGAAATGATACAACTGATGTGTGCGAAGTTCCTTTGCGGTGTAGGCAGCATTCCATACTAAAGCGGAGATATCCCACAGCTTGGAGATTTTGTCTTTCTCACCTCTTCCATCAGACGCGAGGGCGGAGAGATCGTCTGCAGCCTTCGCGATGTTACTCCACATTTTGGCTGCGTCACCCTTCCATCCTCCTCCGTTGTCGTCGTCGTCGAGAACATCTTCGTAGGCGAACCTCGCGGCGGTGATTTTCGCTTCACGTCTTGTCATGTCGCCGTGCGCTGACTGAATGGCGAGTGGCTGAGCGAGACATATCATTATCACCGTTACAAAGATAAGAATTGCGGTTCGTATCTGGGAGGAGTATTTTCGTCTGGAGAGGGAAGAGACTGAATAACTTGGCGGATGAGAACAACACGTTGCTGCAGAGCCGCCCTCTGTATTGGATCTTTAAAGAGACGGCCGAGAACTTCCATGATGGCGAGTATTTCCGCATGCATGAAAACGACAATGTCTCGAATAGTCTTTTCACACTCCATGATTGTTTTTGCGGTCTGTTCGTCGTGAAGTCCCCGCGCAGTGATGGCAATGTTAGTCGCCATGTCGGCGATACCTTTCCACAGTGTCACGTTTTTCTCTTCAACTTCCGCTTCCTCGGAGGCGGCGACGACGAGATCCACGGCAACGTTCTCGAGATTCTTCCACATCTTGCTTGCTTCGCTCTCCCATCCGCTGATGCCTCCGTCGTCGTCGCCAATCTTTTCGCAGGCGGTTGTCGTGTGAGGTCTTTCCATGTTGACGGTTGATCTCTGAATGTTGCCGTCGACAGCGTCATGCCATGTCATTGCAAATGCTCGTCTACTACTATTAATAATTTTTCCCCCACCCTTTTCTCATTCATTCATATGATAAGAACATTGCGAATGACTATAAATAGCCTAGTCTACAATTGAAATAATTATGAAAATAAAATGTAATAAAATATAAAATAAAAAAATAAAAAATGTAAATAGACTACTCTAATTTGAAAATAAATAATCAAAGAAATAATATATATACATTTGGGAAAATTGGAAAAATAAAAAAATAAAAAATAAAAAATCTAAACGAATGTCTACTCTACAACCCCGCCTGCAGGGACGAACGTGTACGCTGAAGGAGCGGACGGACGCGTACACAAGATGCGGAAATGACCCCAGGGTAAACTTGAAAATTTATCTAACCAATAGCGTTTGTCGTCTGCCACGCACAACGAACGCTTATTTTGGACAAAAGAGTAATTGCAATGATTTTTAGATCGAATGAAGCACTGTTTATCGACTCTATTGCGGTCGTGAAATAAACAGTCAAGGTAATTTTTGAAAATATATTTTTTACTACAGATCGTTGCACTCCTTTTGCTTTAGAAACAGTGACCTGAGAGCGAGTTAGAAAGGAGTACATTTTTGGTCGTAAACCGACAAATTCAACCATGGAATCATTTCCGCATTCGTCCTTAAATAGTCCTAGTACTTTTTTATTGCGTGGTGTGATGCCGAAAGAATTATTTGGCGGAAAGCAAGAAGTGTCAAACCATTCTGAACACCGATTCATCTCAGCGTACACGTTCGTTGAAGAAGAGATAATGAATGAATCGGTGTCCATGTACAGAAGGTGAAGATCGCGAAGATGTTCTTTGCAGTATTTATAAAAAAATTCATACATTCTAAATTTTGAAATTTCTAAAATACAAAAGCCTAAATATATGGGCTTCGCGAGCTTCACTTCTGTTTTTGTCAGTTCTATCGTCATCAGATCACCCTTGACGTGGTGGCTTCGCACGAAAGCGGGATTTGCGATAAGATTCCTGGCCCCACACTTCCCCGACCATTTATTAACAAGATAAATGCGTCGATGATTGCGTACGTCCTCCATGGATTTGCCGTAAACAGAATTATTCATAAGTTTAAAAAATTTATCTTCGAAAGGGGAGGACGCACGCTGTCGCCGTGCATTGTTGAGGTCCATGTATGTGGCAAGCCAAGGACTTTGTTTAAACGAAAGAATGCGATGGATGTGGGTGAGTTGAACTCCCAACTCTATTGCCTGAATTAACTTTTGAATGTGAATGACATAACGACGTTTGCCCAACAGCGTCGCCATTAATTTGGCTTGCCTGCTTTTTGTATCGGGGGGCACACGTGACTCCGGACAAGGAGGCAAGTCGCTCAATCGATCGTGGATCTCGTCTGGATAGTCGAGGTCGACTTCGAGAACGTATCCGCGTTCGGTCTGGGCGGCCGCCTGCTTGATATTGAAACTGCAAATTTCACTTTCAGTCAACCATTTAAAATCCCCTAAGGGTAGTGCATGTTTCATACTATGGCCATATAAATTATTTACGTCCCAAAAGATAAGATAAGATTCCTTATCAGATGGTTTGAAGGAATCTCCCACGTGTGCATGGTTGGCCTCGGCGTGGCGCCCAACGACCTGGACGAGACCTCCCCGAATGCCTTTTTCAAAAAAGAGAACCATATCAACATCCGTGAGAAGCTCAAGTTCGACGCCAGTTGTTTTGAGCATGGCGTCCCACGAGAGCCCGGGAGCGGTGTAGTAGAACGCCGGATCGAGACCATACACCTCCAAACACAAATTTCTAAATGTTTCGAAAATGTCGGTGAGTAGCAAGACATCGATTTTCAAATACAAATCGGCGTACTCACCTAAATTTAGAATGGAGAAAGCGTCCCACACGGCCTGCGCGTGAGCGTACTCCGCCTCCGAAATTGCTGTGTTAGTGAGGTGACTGAAAAAGGCCTCGCGGCGGGGCAAAGTCGTTTCTTCCAACTTCGACATGCAATTTACGTAGTCGTAGGGGAAGACGCCCTTCCTACGGGCCAGGGCAAAGAGCGCATCTTCGGGAAACGCTGCCCGAGTGAATTTCATATGTTCTACCGAAAGAGATTGACTCAAGGAATCGAGTCCTGCACTTAAAAATTTAAAAGAGTCCAAAAAGCGTAATTCCACTTTTCCAATGCGCTGCGAAACAGACACGAATCTCTCGTGATTGTGTGGAATGACGTTCAGGTTTTCATAGCTACTGTCTGCCCAGGCCTGTAGGAGAAAATGCCAATCGTACCCGCTTCCGTTATGCATAATGACCGGAATATGTTTGGGAGCCCGGAAGTTGACATTACAACCTTGATGAGCTGCTCCGTGAAATCGACCTGAGAAATGGTCGTGATCCCTAACACGAACAGAATTTGGAAGAAAAGGTCCTTTGCAAATGTGACAAGCGTCAGCATTTTCGAATGAAATTTCGTCTTCCTCCCGCATGAGGAGGGGAGCTGGATGATTCAAAAGGTTTTCATAATCCTTTGCAAGGCCTTCTAAATATTCTAGTAATTGGTTGGCGACGTCACGCCCGCGATACACTAATCTTTGCGATCGAGATTCATCAAAATTGCAGACAACTTGAAGGCACATCGAAAAGGGCTCATGCATTTGATAAGCCCGAAGGTAGGATTGGCTTGGAGATGGCTCACATGAAGAGATAGGAACAGTGAGCGCTTCAAAATCAACGTACACCGCAATTGGACATCTCTGTTGTTTCTCGTAATTTTTAAAGCGCATAAATTGTTCTTCCGGCGAAGAAGGTAATACCAGTCGTGCTGGCGCCACAGAACTACAGTCAATCATGTGAGCATTTAGTTTATTCTGTGTTGTAAATAAATTTAGACACCGCTCACAAGCGAAAACCGCATGTCCATGCGCATTGTGTTGGGAACTCACCAACCTACTTAAATTTTTGATCCAAACATAATGAGTCATGCCCTTTGATGCATATAACAACATATTGAAATGATTCTCTTTTTTGTCTTTTGCGAAATGAACAGGACCTACAACATCCCACGTTTTATTTTTAAATTGCCAAACGAGATTAAAAACATGAAAAGAATAATTTGAATTTTGCTTTTCGAAACGTTTGATGTCGTGAACAGAGAGTGGCCAGGAGATGCCTCGCAAATCGAGTTGATTTTCTAGTTCATTGAAGATAGACTGATACGTACTGGTACGATCCGGTCTACCCCTCAAAGACCGACTATTTCCGTGGGCCTGTCGTCTGTGGGCGAGGCCACATGCGATGGCCCACAGGAAACATTTATCATCACGATTGCGAATATTAATCACCGCTTTACGACGAGCAATACTATCGGGAAGCGGAATATATGAAGATCCAGAATGCGAAATGGGTTCGAAAAGATGAATGTGAACGTGAAGAGCTTCCGCTATCGCGCTCCTGAAACTCATCGAATTTTGAATTTATAGGATCGACGATATGTTGGAAATAAAATTCACCGATATTATCACTTTCACTCACCACGGCTGCGCGAGCATTTAGAAAGATCGGCTGTATCTCACCAATCATTTCATGTGTCACGGGGTGATCTCGTTCGATCATGAATCGACATTCTAATTGTGCAAAAATTTTGAAACAAGTATGTGAGGGGGAAAACAGTTCAAACATCTTCAGTTGGAATGGAACTTGGCAACGATTAAGAAATGCGAGGGGATTGAGAATATTTTGCGTATTCGCGATAATACCACGCTGCACTCGACTATTTAAAGACTGTACTACATCCGTCCACCTAAGAGCATTTGCAATGCATGACACACGTTGTTGTTGTTGTTGTTGATGTTGTTGACGTTCTGAAGAAACAAACGAAATTCAATGAATGAACGTCTATGAATAAAGAATGATTGATTGTTTTCGATGGACTGAAAAATAAATAAAAATCTTACCGTCATTGGTCGTAGGTGGATTGTCAGTCGCACGTTCCTGACGCGGTGGTGGCGTTGTTGCACCTGTCTCCTCACGATACCGTATTCTTTCTGTAGAAACAAACATACAATTCAAAGTAATGAATAATTATGAATGAAGAATGATTGATTGACTGATTGCGATGAAATGAAAATAAATAAAAAAAACTTACCGTCATTGAACGTTGGTTGAATGACACTCGCACGTTCCTGTTGTGGAGGTAGTAGCGGTGATGGTGATGATGATGATGATGATGATGATGCTGCAGCAGCAGCAGCATCTGCCTCCTCACGGTAGCGTTTCAAACATACTTTTTTCATCGTGAAGGCAGATGTGCACTCAGATATGGCACATTGAAGAATGTCGAAATATTATATAACACATGTTGAAGTAATGATGGTGTTGCGCAAACCACATGCACACCACCGCAACTCATTAGACAGCGACGCGTATTTTGAACAGAACGGAAATGATAACGAGTGGGTTTATTCCAGAAGAAACGTTACACCGCAAGAAGAGAGAGAGAGAGATTACCGACCACGACGCGTGAGGAAACGATAATGAGCACGCGACGGTTATCGCGGTTGAAGTAAACAAACTTGGATGACCGCTGACCGCTGACCGCTGTCCGTTGACCGTTGGAAACGCTATCGCGTTCGTTAAGACATCGTATATATAAAAGTGCTCTTCTCACAATAAAAATGAATAGTACGGTCGTATTGCTGTTGCTGCTGGTGTTACTCTCCTTCTCAACTCGTTTTCAAGATGGCGACTATTCGGGAGATAGAAGAAGGTGCTGCTGCTCCATCTGTCGCAATTGTGAAGAAGCGGAAGACCTCGTAAGTATTTGTTGTCTTTTTTTTGTTTTCATAAATTTTTTCAATTTAACTTTTATATATATTTTTCATTTTATTTTAATAGTGCGAACGAAGAGACAAAGCGTGAGCTTCTAGAGAGACGCATGATGGGCGCTGATGTGGTGACGATGGACCTGACGGGTCTGTTCGATGATGAGGAGGAGGATACATTTGCTGAATTTCGTCTTGCATTATCAACGCAGTTTGTGAGCGATGAGGCAGCAGCAGCTGCTTCTTCACCATCATCGACAGCGGTGTGCGTGAGCCAAGCGACGGCTCCGCGTCTCATTCAAGATCCGTCATGTCCGGTTTTTGTGTACACACCACCAAAAGAGACGTAAGTAGAATGAATGAGTAGTTTGAAGTATGTTAAAAAAATGAATTGTTTGTATTTTTTTTTAATTTTTGTGTGTTTGTTTTGATTAGTGACATCTGGACTGCTATAGCACAGCGCGCAGAATCCTCGCAAATCAGCAAACATTGGGACGACTTCCCGAAGGGGGTCGCGTTCGAGATAACGAGCGCGAAGAAGATCACGAGCGAGAGATTTGGCAGTGAAAACTACGCAGTCGTGCTAAACGATAAGTTTAGCACATTTCTGCCCAACAGGTATATTAGTATTATAACTACATTATTTGCACCGTTCTTTTTAATTGTAAATATTTTAATAATAATTTTCTTCATTTATAGATTCACAAGCTTCATAAACGAGATGGGGGTGGATGAATTTTTAAAATCCCGACCGCATACGATCTACTTCGGGAAGAATCCTACTAATAAAGCTTTTGTGTTATTAATCTACCCGTTTGAACAATTGAAACAACGAAAAACATGGAACACAATAATAGAATTTGGAAGAAAATACATTTCATTTTAGTATGTATAATGAACTCTGAAAATAAAAAGAAGAATAAGCGATTATTATTTTTCTTGTCTTATTTCCTTTTCATTCTTCCTTCATTCTCCTCTCCATTGAAAGAATTAAAACTACTCCCATGAAATCATTAATCTATTGAATGAAATTTCAAATAGAATGCAATAAAATATATATAATCAATTTAGTTGTTAACAAACATGAAGCATTTGCATTTTATTGAAATGATTGATTGAAAGTAATGAAAGTAATAATATTCTATAAATCTTCTAAATAATCTTCTAAATTTCTCACAATCATGGAATACGCGTGGAGATATTTTATTCAACGAAAACACTATATTGCAAACAGCAAGCGTTAAAATACAATCCATTTTTGATGACAACAAACGCAAAGTATTTTTTATTCATTGAAATGATGGTTTTTTAAAGTAATGTTATTCAATGAAATCACTATATTGCAAACAGCAAGCATTAAAATACTAACAATTTTTTGTTGACAACAAACGAAAAGATCGAAATTCATTCCATTTATTTCATTTATTTTACGTTTAATGATTTAAAGCATTGAATTCATGAAGTATAAATCATTCGAGAATTGTTTATTTTTTTAATTTTTTTATTATTTTTTTATTCATAAGGGACAACTCAAGTTTTAGGAATCCTATGTAGGTGGTGATAAGGTAAAGAATTTCATCAATTTCTATTATTCATATTTATTAAACACTATTACTAAATACATTGTAAAATAATTATAATTATAATATAATACTATAAAATAATTAAATGCCTAAAAGATGTCTAAAGCCTAAAAAATGAGATAAAAGTTTAAAAAAGATGTCTAAATGCCTAAAATATATTCTTCATCATCTTCTTCTTCCTCTTCTTCTTCTTCTTCTTCTTCTTCTTCTTCTTCTTCATCCATGGACTCTAATAAAATTTCAGTATCCACTGAAATAAAACAAACAAACAAAATTTAGGAAAATAAATATTAACATTTTAAAAGAAGGAAAGATAGATAGACCATTGAAATGAAAGATGAAGCATCATTCAAAAGTACTCACTGGAGGAAAAGGAAGCCGTCCTCTGCCGCCGCAAGAGCACATCCAGCTCCTCGCGCGAGAGTTGACCGAGCGGAAGAGGAGCTGGAGGCGGAGCTATGGAGGAGCTATGGCGGATGGCGTCCATGCCGTCCATGGCATGCACGTAGCAGCGTCCCGTCCGCCTCGCGTGCGCGTGCGGCGTCTCCTGCCGCGGAGGCGCCGACAGCGTCGTCGATGATGTTGACGGTGGCGGTGGCGGTGTGCGTCGTGGGGCGGCGGTAGCGGCGGCGGCGGCGACGGCGGATGTTGTCGCCGCCGATGGACCGTCGAAAGGACGACGCAGAGGCGCTGGGGCTGGTGGGACCGCTGGCGACGGCATGTTGGGAGGCACGTACGGTGGTGCTGGCATTGCCGAATAAATCAATGTAACCGGCCCACCGACGGCATATGCGATCCGTTGTAACATAAACTGTAGGTAAACGGATCGCAATTCCGGGTGGGCCGTCGTTGTCGCCGGCGGACGGCAGAATAACCAGTCCACCGCCGTGGCCCCCACAACGTCCACCAGCTGCGTCGACGCCCCGACACGTAACAAGAAGTTGAATACGTCCGCTGCACCGAACATCACCGTCAGGTGCAGCGGCGTATTCCCGTGGCGGTCCTGCGCGTCCATTCGCGCCCCACGCGCCAGCAACGCCATGACAATCCTCAATTGATTGTTTTTGGCCGCTATGTGAAGCGGCCGTTGTTGGTTGACGTCCTCCGCCTCAAGAAAATGTTCATATCTTTCGTCGTTGAGGACGTCAACGACCACATCATACCATCCGTTTTTGATGGCAATCAAAAAGGAGAGGAAGAGCGCCATGTTACGAGTCAAAGTACAACGCACACGTCCACGCACAAGATAGTTGATACAAATCAAGTTGCGTGACAACTGCGTGCGCAGATGGTGGAGCCTGTATAAATGGACATCACGTAAAGTGAAGTGGCGGGGCACTTGAACATTTCATTGGTTTGTTTTAATTTTTTGTAACGTCCTACCAGCCAGTCAGCGGCGGCGGTGATGTCGTTAGCCCTCTGACCGTTAACGCTGACCACTGACCACTGACCACTGACGCTTGGCGAGCTGACCGCACTTCCTATTGTATTTGAGTAATGAGTCTTGTAAATGAGTATTCTATTGCGTTCGCCGACCGCAGACGACCGGATGCAGCTTCCGGCATACCACCGTCTGCTCGCACACAAGACTGAAATTGAAAAAATGAACTTGCTTGCTGCAATGATCATTAAACAAATCAATAAAGACCAATACTATTTATTTCAGGATATCCTACTTGGTGTTTGATTGGAATAATAAATAAAAAAAAGAGTAAATATTTTACGACATTTATTAACAACAAAGTATATTCATTTACAAAATGTATGAACATCTACATGAAAGGACAGAATGTGGCATTATTTATTTAGTTCAAAAAGAAAAGAGTTCGTTCACGGCTTCTTGTTGTTCTTCTTTTGATGATTCACCAGCGGACACATGATGATCTTCGTGAACAGAAGAAGTAGCAGTATCAGCAACAGTATTACAATCAGGAGCACAAAATGAAAATGGTGTATGGTTTTGAAGAAATGTCATTTGTACGGCGTGCATTAGCCAGTTTGCAGCATGTTGCATGCATTGTTGAACATTTATTCCACAACATAAATGCGTCATGTCCGGGGAAGACGGTGATTGCGAAGGAGCTGAAGTAAGAGGCCTCCGTTGTCTTTTGAAGACAGCAGGTGGTGTCGTTTGTTTCCTTCGATGACTTTCGCGTACTTTATTTTTATTTATTTTCTTCTTTGTCTTATGCGATGACTTACAGTGTTTCATGCAAGGATGAGTGCATTCATCGCTTTTGTTTTGAGCGCGCTTCTTTCGTCCGTCTTTTTTTTTCTCGAACAACCTTATCTTCTTTTCTTCATTAGCTTTGTTGGAGACTTTTTCTTTTTCTTCTTCCTCTTCAAGAGAGAGACTACATGACGGAGAAGAGTCCCGCGCAATACTATTCTCTTCAGTTGTGTTCATGATTGAAGACAACTCGACAATGTGAGTGCGGCAAGCCATTTCACGCGATTTTTATACTTTGCGAACGAGTTCTGTGATTGGATGATAGTCCATGTGTCGTTCGTAAAAAATGAGACAAAAGGCAGACGTGTTAGCGGGCACGTTCGAATTGCATTCGAAAAAGATTTTAATATCCGATGCAGAGGCGATCGTCGGCTCCTCACGACGCGATAAATCAAAGATGACAAACGGGCATATCTGTTTCACTCCGAGATGTGTAATACAAGAAATAGGTTGCCGATCCAGGTACGATTTTTCGAAATTTTTGAACATTTCAAACAATTCTGGTATATGTGCGCCATTCTTGTTCCATCCTATGCGCATGTCATGGTAAGGATAAAACTCGTCGTTAATGAAAAGTTTAACCGTTCTTAAATCGCACAGGTCGAACTCGCTAGGATTCTTTTTCAAATCGTTTCGACGGTCGGTTTGCAAAGCGAAGATGATGTATTGCGGATGCTCTGCTCCGCTGGTTGTTTTCACGGTCCACTCGTGACGTGTTGTAAGCGGTAAATTTGCTGATTCGTGGAGTTCGTACCTCGTGAATTTAATAGGTATACTAGTCCTACCGTTGAGAATGTTGTACATATGCATTTTACCGGCATCGCTGAGGTTGGCGTGCGGCATTCTCCAAACGATGCGCTGAATTTCTATTTTCGACGGCGTAGCTGCTCCCTCTTCCGTGGATAGAAGACAGTCGTTGTCTGTTCGAGTGCGAGTAAGAATGAGCTCATGTTTCACGCCAGCCACGATGCGTCTGTGGTCCTCCGCGAACGGAAGGAAGAGTTTGAGGGGAATCCAGGCCACAAACGAACCGTCAGCGTCAATCAATTCTTCATTCGGTGAATGACCGGTAGAAGACAACTTCTCAAATGGCGACCACGCTGCGTAATGGAGTAATGCACGCTCTTCGGCGCTGAGGAGCGGCACGTTCTTCATGGTGGATGCGATGCCGGGATGACGCACGCTGTCGACAAGGACCTCATTGATCTCATATCGAATTTCGGAAAATAAAAATGCGTAGGCGTTGTTGATAAAGTTGGCAGGTGTGCGCGCGGCAGCGCTTGTTTTGACCGCCTTTCCTTCGATGATGATAGACGATTCGCACGGAACGGCGAAGGTGTCTTTGTTTTGTATCATAATGCGAATTTCATCATTTATATCATATCCGTTCGTATACGGAGTGTAGTGATGATAATTAAAGCCTTGAACGTTAATTTTTCCATCGAGGGGATATTGATGGAGGAGCACGTCTAAGAGATAGTCTTTGCTACCGGCGGTAGCGGGTTGCGATTTTTTTTGCCTTTTCATCTTCTCTGAGAACGTAGCCTAGCGCTTGCAGCAGCAGACGATTGGCGTGTGTTAATCTATTGGTAGGACAGAGTACAGTGTGCCGCGGTCGAGGCACGACTCTCATTTTATATGTCATCGTGCGCGGTGCGAAGCAGCAACGTCACGACGAGTTCGGTGTCACTTCGCAACGGAATGAGCTGACCTTCAGGGTTCTCGAGTCTTATCGTTATATCATCAATCCAGTTGCGAGTGACGCGATGAAAGACCTTCTCCGGAGGTCTCACCTCAAAAATGGTAGACGGTCGCTTGTCAATGTAGAACTGATGAAGAACGTGAGCTCTTCGATTATTAATATATCCGCTTTCCACAACATTGCACGTGACGATAACGTTAAAGTCCTTGACGAGCGTGACGTTCTGGTCGGAGAAGACGAACTCATCGAAAGTCGTTGGGTGGACTTTGCGAGTGAATCCCAGCAGCGGTCCCACGCTGCCTGCGTGATCGAAGTCAAGACGAAAGGAAGTACTGATGCGACACTTTTGAGTATTCTCTTCGCCGTCCAACATGAAATACATTTTTTTACCTGTATCTTTGAATTGCTCACGAAGAGCAGAATAGATATAAACATTAACGTCGTCGATTGTGTACGTGCCTGGCGGTAATTTCATGACGTAACTCTCATATGTTATATGACCTTTACCATCATCGACTGGAACGGCGTAGTGTAAATCGTTACATCCTTCTTTAATGTTCGTCACCGTATGCGCCGTTTGCAGAGACACCAGTGCAATTTCATGTGGCGTGTTACTGAGATCGATTGTCGGAGAGAAACGGACATTCACTTCCGCTCCTTTCCCGCTTAACGTGTAGGTGCGCATCTTGTCGCGTTCGCTGAGAAAGTGTTCCGCTCTCTGTCTCAAATACTCATTTTATTGCCCACTCATACAACAGAAATTGTAAACAAAGTCTTCCGCAGTTCTCCGCATCAAATTGCTGAACTTGCGACGTATTGTACGTCACATGCTTTCCGCGCATGTAGGACAAAAACTCCGGGGGTGGGGGTAGACCGAAGGAGTCGAAATAGCGCACCGATCTTCCTCGTTTTACGAATGCGACGAAATGAGTGCCCTCTCCGCGTGTGTCATCGAGATTGATCACACCGCATTCGCGTTCACGTGGCAGACCCCGGGGCAGACGGTCGCGGGTGAAGATACCGCGAAAATGCGGGAGACATAGCGCGCGAGCAAATCGTTTCATTTCCTCGTGTGTAAGCGCTCGCCGCGGCACCCCCACCTTCTCTAGTTTTTTGGACAACGTCTCGTCTTCCTTGTGCGTCGCAATCGTAAAAGGACACCGCCTGTTTTTCTCCTTCTTCGCCTTCCCCGCGACAAGCCCTTCCCCGCCTTCGCTTCCATTGCGGCGTTATGACGAATCATTTCTGCCAGTGTTCGTTGTTGATTTTTCTTGTTATTGACCGCGTTCGCGATGGCCGACGCTCCGCCCGCCGCGGAAGCGAGGGCACCTAGAGCACCTATTAACAGCGGTAGAAAACCGCCTTTCTTGCCCCTCGTCTTCCGCCGCCGCCGCCTCATGCCGCTGCCGCTCGCTTCGCCCGCCGCCGGTTCGGTTTCTGATCCTATTCTACTTCTTCTTCTTCTTCTTTTGCTTTTCTTCGTTAGGAAAGGAGGGCGAAGTGTCGTGCACTTACGTGTTGATGTGACGTTACACTCTGTACGAGTACGAACCATTGCAAGTGCAGAACTAAAGAAAATGATATGCTGTGTCCACCTTTTATATCAATTTAGCTTAGCAATACAATTATTTTACCGTACATGCGACTTTATAATAATTAGCCCGTCGAATAACATCGTCATCGTCGTCCGGAGATGATGTGAAGACTAATCTTTATCATGAAATACTTTTCCTTTTATCTCTTGTTCTAAATAATTTTTCGCTTCTCAATTTTCTCCATGATCTTATTAAATAGTTCATCTGCATAAGAGCGCGACGCTCTAAACGTCATTGTCACGTCACTCTCTAATTTTGCAACACGACCGTTTATAATATTCTTTGCATGTTCACAGTCACTCTCTGATTTGACAGTTCGCTTTTTGTACTCATTCGTTTCGTTCGTCAGTGTTTGTAATTTTTCTTTAATATCTTTCAACTCTTTATCTATGAGTTTAAAATTCTCATCATTTATGACTCTAGAATAACTATTAGCCTTCACTGCCTCCCTCACTTCATTGACTATTTTTTTCTTGAACTCATTCGTTTCGTTCGTCAGTTTTTGTAATTTTTCTCCGCTTTGTTTCAACTCTTTATCTATGAGTTTAAAATTCTCAGTATTTATGGTACAAAGATGCGTATTAGTCTTCACTGCCTCCCTCACTTCTTTGTCTATGTTTTTCTTGAGAACGGTAAAATGTTCCGACACCTCTTTGCCTATATTTTTCTTTAGCTCATTAAAATGTTCAAGGCTAAGACTGTCCGCGTGCGTTTTCACTTCTTTCAGAACCTCATCCAATTGTTCTTTATTCACGACGTCCGTCGGAGCCGTGCCCTTGCCCACCTTTCGAATGAGTTTATTGTGAAAATTGAAGTTCCCCGACGATCCCACCTGCGGAAGAATATCTAACAGGCCGGATGGGATTTTCTTTTCGTGAGCTTCCAACATGCCCTTCAATTCTTTTCTAGCCGTAGACACGAGCGTCTCGGCATGCTCTCGTGCGGACTGTATTTGTTTTGAAACTGAAAGTGCTAATGCCGCTTGTTTCTCCGCCAACGCACTACGAAAAATCGAATGGTTTCCAATTGCTTCTGTTTTAGTATTCAACTTATCCAACTTGTCCTGCAAACTGTCGATTTTAGTCATGATGTCGTTGACCAGACTCATGGTTCGTGCATCTGAATGGTAGATCATCTTTTCCATCTTGTCTTCTAATTCGGCGCGGTGCTCCTTAACGCGTGCATCCATATCGCTCTTTATTGTTTCCTTCAAGGCATTCAGTTCTTTTTGAAGCTTATCGAGATCATCTTTTATGAATCTCTTCGAGTCGATCGCCTCTTGCAGCTCTTCGTACTTCTTTTGAATCCGATTGAGTTCACCTTCCACGAAACTCTTTGAGGCGGTTTTCTCTTCCAGTTCTTTCAGTTCCGTTTCTACGAACGTCTTCGAAACGGCGTCTGTCTCGTCTTCCGCCGCCCCGATGTTCTTGAGTCGTCGCTTTTCCAAATCATAATCGTATTCCACTCCGGCTTCATCGACCGCCGCTCGCTTTCGTCGTTTTATAGCAAACGATTCGATGGCGTGACGAATCCCTTCGTCTACATAATGTTTGGGAACAGCATCGTCGAGCTCTTCGGGATGAGCTATCTGCGTGAGACGCGTACCTTGAAAGACGTAATGTCCGTCTACTTTTTTCAATTCACCCTCATTCGCATCGATGCGGCCAAAGATGTTCATCTTTCAAAAACAAAAGCAACTATGAACAATTGCGTTTATTTCTTTCTCTATATAGTGTAGACATTGAAACATTCAACAAAAATAATAAAATGTGTCGCGGTAGGACACGAACCAGCGTGCACGATACGCGCATTGACTAGTTACCCGAATTTACACTCGCACGCTGACCCCTGTGCTAGCGCGACACATTGGAAAAGAGAACGTTCTGGGCGAATAGTATTATTATTATTATTATAATGTCGTCCATAAAATTAAATTATTCAAACGCTAGGCATATTCACAGCGCTGCGCTGCGCTGTTCTCGCGCTGGACGTCACCCGCAGGCGACTTCCTTTACGCTTTATTAGCGACGGGAAGTGTAACCGAGCTGCGACCGCGACCGGATACAACTTCCGGCAAATCGCTCGCTGATTGTGCACGAGTCTGAAGAGCAAATACTTAGCATAGCACAGCAAATAAAATGTTTAAACTTTCAACAGTAATAATTGCAGTCCCCTTTGTCATAACGTGTTCACTTTTGAAAATCGACAATTGTCGATGAATAACCAACAGCATATAAACACTTTACACGGATAACACCGCGCCATTCGCTCCACCGTCATGAACATCGTTCCGCAAACGACGAAGCTGCCAATCGTGAACGTGATCGGATTGTTGAAGAACAATCACAGTGGAGATCACGGGAGTCGACACGGGGACCTCTTACCCGACAGCGTTCGAGCCCTCGTCGTCGGACCGTCGGGCTGCGGTAAGACGAACGTCGTCATGACACTGCTCACCACGTCGAACGGTCTCAAATTCGAAAACGTGTATTTGTATTCGACCACCGAAGGGCAGCCTATGTACGTGTTTTTAAAGGAAGTGTTGAAAGATATTATTCCGTTTCATTCCTTCACGCAACACGACAGTATCGTTCCCCCCTCCGAAGCGAAGTCCAGCAGCGTCTTCGTATTCGACGACATTGCAACGGAGAAGCAAGATTGTATTAAGGCCTACTTCGCCACCGGACGGCATAAACACACGGACGTGCTGTATCTCTGTCAGACATACACCAAAATTCCGAAACAACTCATTCGCGACAACGCTAATATGGTGATATTTTTCCAACAAGACGACAACAATTTGGAATTTATATACAACGAGCACGTCGGAAACGACTTTCCTTCTTTCCGCGATTTTAAAGCCATGTGCTGTCGCGTGTGGAACGAAAAACCGTTTTCGTTTTGCGTCATTGACAAGACACGGTCGGTGAACAAGGGAAAATATCGAGCTGGGTTCGATCGCTTTATCGAAGTCGCACCATCTATATAATATCGTATTTCTTTTCATCCTTCACAGTCGCAATATGGCGTATCTGCGACAACATAGATATCGAAGAGGGAAGGGCTTTATCGGACGTTTCATCAATCGAGCTATCGATGCGCTTCCCTTTGAATTACACATTCCCGGTGGCTATCAGTTTTGCGGACCGGGAACGCGACTCAGCGAACGCTTAGCGAGAGGCGATGCGGGCATCAATCCCCTAGATCGAGCGTGCAGGACGCACGACATTGCCTACCACGAACACAAAGACGGCGAAGAACGAAAAAAAGCAGACGCGGTACTCGCGAAGCGAGCGTGGGAGAGGGTCGTGTCGAGTGACCTGAGTATCGGCGAAAGAGCAGCGGCGCTCGGTGTGACCGGTGTGATGAAACTGAAATCTAAATTAGGAGGAGGTGTGAAAAGAGGAAAAGTGGTGAGAAAACAAAAAAGAAGACATGGAAGAAGAGGGAAAGGAGGAGGAGGAGGAGGAGGAGGAGAAGGAAGCCTGGAGCAACGTGAAAATAAGCAAAGGCTCCATGATGAAATCAAACTGCTACAACAAAGCGGGGAAATCAAAGACAATCTTCAGGCGAAAGCGAATCGCTTTCAGCAGACAGAGACATCGAGTTCCTTACGTCGTAAACGCGTCCCGCATAACCGTTCTCCCCCTTCTATTCCACCCCATCCTACTACTCCGCAAGAAAGATTGAAAGTCGAAGTGGAAAAGACACGATCGATTATTCGAAATAAACTCAAAGCACTCCGCCGATTTGAATCGAACCGTGACGACTTCCTGAAGACCTATCTCACCACCCCCATGAAGAATGCATTCAAAGAAGGAACGAAAAAGCCGCCGTTCACATTATCCGCCCCCGGGAACAACAAAAAAGGCGTTGACCGGGGTGTGAACACGGAGGAAGAGGACGTCAACGCTTCTTCCTCCTCCTCCTCCTCCGCCTCCGGCCCGCTCCTTTTTAACATTGATGATTCTCACATAGAAGAAGCGGACGAAAGTTTTCAAAATTTAACACGTTCGCCTAGAAGCACTAGCGATTCTGCTTTCAACTCCACAGAGCCTTCGTGGTCGCAATATCTTCGTACGCTCTCGCAACAGGAAGGTGCTGATGTGGTTTCCGGACCGCATTTCCGTTCTCATTCCAGCCGCGGCGAGAGAACGCTCTACATCGGCCGTTCTCAAATGAAAATAGACGAAGGCGGCTACATTGACGTTGGGAAAGACCATTACGAAGCGCGCCCCGGCCTCCTCGAATTAATTTTCAAAAAAGAACCGAATCTCGCAGTTGTGCAAGAGAGAGACTGGAGCGATTATAAGAAAATTCTCCGGCACTCCTTCGCCCACAGAGAAGGATATACTAGGAACGGCGATATACGGACCGATAACCTGTGGAAATATAATCATGTATTTGCGACGCTATTTCCCCCTCCTCCTTCTCCTGCTCCTCGTGCCTTAAGAGCAAACACGGCGGTGCAACGAAAAGCGACAACACGACAGCGGAAAAAAGCGGGAAAAGGTCTTCGCTTCGTGACCCCGCCTGACTACAAGTACTGGCGTGACCCCAACAAACTGGTGCGAAGGCTCCGTCTCTTACTCGCGTCGAAGGACGCCGGAAACAATGCACACGACGGGGAAATAGTAGAAATAGAGAACGAACTGCGAGATGCTGGTATTATTATTCTGTAGACAGTTGGTGGAACATGAAGAGAAAGAACGCTACTTTGAATGTGCGAGAAGGGTTAGCGAGAGAAATACATGCGCCAGCACGCCGTCGTTACACTAGACGGCGAGTGATTACGAAAGGGCTTGACGACCTATGGCAGGCGGATTTGGTGGAGATGCAGCCGTTCGCGAAATCGAATCGGGGCATGCGATACATTTTGACAGTGATCGACGTCTACTCCAAGTACGCTTGGGCGGAAGCGCTTAAGAAAAAGACGGGGGAAGAAGTGGCGAAGGCCTTTACGCGCATTCTCAAGCGCGCGCGGCCCAGAAAGCCTACGCTCTTACAAACGGACGCCGGTAAGGAATTTTACAACACCACTGTTGCCAAGTGGTTCCGCGCGCGTGGCATTCGACATTATTCTACGTTTTCCATCATCAAGGCAGCTGTCGTTGAGCGTTTCAATCGCACTCTCAAAGAGCGCATGTGGAGACGTTTCTCCGCTGAGGGCACACGATGCTGGACGCGCATGCTTCCCTCGCTTATCGAAGACTACAATAACACAAAACATAGAACGATCGGCATGAAACCGAAAGACGTGAAGGACAACAGATTAATGGAAACGGTGTACGCAAACGTGAAAACTATCGACAAGCGACAATTGAAAAAATTTCGTGTCGGCGATCTAGTCCGCGTGAGCACTTACAAGAGCTCGCCGTTCCGGAAGGGCTACGAAGCGCGGTGGGGCACCGAACTCTTCAAAATCGATTGCATTCATCTTTCCGTTCCCATTACGTATTCGCTCGTCGACCTTCACGGCAAAGCGATTACGGGTCGATTCTACGCGCAAGAAATGCAACGCACGCGATTTCCAGAAGAGTACTTGGTGGAGCGCGTCGTTCGCAAAAAGGGACCGATGCGTCTCGTAAAATGGCTCGGGTCGACGATCGGCACAATTCGTGGGTGCATGAACGTGACATGGTTACGTAAGAAACGATTGTGCTGGCTTGTCCTTGTTCTAATATATATAAATATTTGTATTTTCATGAAAATAGCATAATAATTCACAACTATAATAATAATAATAATACTTTCAAATAGTTTCTTTAAATTGGTAACCAATTTGAAATTAATCCATCTAAAATATGATTTTATAAATATTTTTACTACAAATACATTTTTGTACAGAAACAAGGACTATTTAAATATATACGAGACTTATTTAAAATATATATTTCTATCTTCCAAGGTATGTTGATAATTACACAGTCCCTGGCATTGTAGCCATGAAGGAAATGTCTATGTTTTTCTTAGATACCCAAGAACTAAGGAATAATCCAAAATCAAGGGGACCCGGTACCGCCTAAACTGCCAATGTTCATTTTGTCTATTTTAGGTACTCTCATCTTTGAAATCCGTTTGACTAGCCCTATGAATTATGAATTATTAGAACACTCCACGCAAACAGGATGTGATGCAACACGTCGGAAACAGGATGTGGTCGACATCTACGTTATATTGTC
This sequence comes from Gryllus longicercus, assembly GCA_038098605.1. Classification (NCBI taxonomy): domain Eukaryota; kingdom Metazoa; phylum Arthropoda; class Insecta; order Orthoptera; family Gryllidae; genus Gryllus; species Gryllus longicercus. The sequence continues at coordinate 216,210 of JAZDUA010000338.1, read as the reverse complement.
AATGTTCTTTCGTTTTAAATCAGTCGCTTCAGAACGGTGTATGTGAGTAGATGACTCATTGTGATTTTCTGTTTGCTGCACTATGTGGAGTTTGTTTGATACTTTTTGTCCTCGCTTTAAACATTCTCGCACTCTAAACATGCGAGAGTGGAAAGAGAAGGAGGAGGAGGAGGAGCGACCGTGGGACGCAGACGATCCCATCTCGACCGTCGACGCAGCCACCAACACCGACGAGGTGCGAACCTGGGACAAGGACAACGCCACTGTTCGCAAGTCTTCTTCTTCTTCTTTTTCCCTCGAATTACCGACGCCGCCGGCCATCGACCCACCAACGCCACCCGCTTCGCCTTCTTCTTCTTCTTCTTCGTACGGACCGACGCCGCCGCCGACTCCATCGTCTCGCCACGTCTACCGCCGCGAACGAAAAATTAGAAAAACCACTGCGATCGCTGACCTCCAAGGCTTTTGGAAAGACGGTGCGTTTATTTTGAAAACGCTGACCGTGTTGCGCATACCAAGTGACTTTGAAGACATTGATAAATATAAAATCCTCTCGTTGTCATTTAAACCACCCTGTGAGATTGAACAACTCAATGCATGCGATCGCCGCTCTAAACAATGGCTTGAGCAACACCATCACCGTACGCCCTGGCAATGCGGAAACATTCCGTATGCGTGTAGACACGAAGCGATTCGAAGAGCCGTTGACGGTATTGACAAAATATTCGTCAAAGGAGGGCAAAAAACACATTGGCTACGTGAATACGTTCAATGTTACGTGGTGGACTTGGTGTTGTTCAACTGTCCGAACATCGCAACGTGTGTGAAGTTTTACCGCGAACTCTATGCTACAGACGTGACGTGGGGACTTACTACGTCTTTGCTGCAGGAGAAAGGAACACTCAACGTTCTATCCCTCATGCATTGGCTCTCTACTAATCGAACAGACTTGATCCACAATGAAGAGCATCCCATTCGTCACGAATGACGCAAACAGGATGTCGCGACCGCACTTCCTATTCGTACTTCCTGTTCCCAGTGAGTATAAGACAAATAAAATTCAATAAGATAAGCATAGTCTGTGAAAGAAGGCCATATGGACCACATCATCAAAATCAGCAACAAGGAAAACCTGAGTCGCGGCGAGGAGCTTCAACTGATTGTCGCCAACGCTAAGAGAGAACAACTCCGAGACACCAACGCCGCCATCCAACAATACTACACTGTGCGTCCGCGCACACTCGCATCGCTCGACGACGAGAGTCTTCAGCATCTACCTGCCGCATTTCTTTGTCATACCTCAGCATCGTCAGACGTGCGATACGTCTTCAGCCGACTTCCGGAAAACATTCAAAATCTAGCCTGCATTCGCGAACTTCTGCCCTGCCTCAAACATTACAACACCGGGCGCACGCAGATCGACGGCCCGGCGCCGGCGATACGGCACTGCATGCCTTGTCGCCGAGGGATGCAGGAACGAGTGTAACCGCACACACACATAACATGGATTGGGTAGACTGTATAATGATTATTGGAACTGTCTTTCAATTGATCATGGTGACTTCAGCTCTCGTGTGCTTCCTTTTGTGAACTTTGTGTGACAACCATCATGGATTCTACCCCCCCTCCCCTTTCCATAGTGAACAGCCATGACCTTCCATCTGATTTTATTTGTCCCATCTGTCATAATAATGACATTCGTCTATGGATGAAAACAAACTGCAATCATATCTTTTGTAAAATTTGCATTGAAAAATGGATGGGAAAACAAGCTGAAAAGGAAAAAGCACAAACATGTCCCATGTGCCGTTTCGTCTTGGTGCCCAAACCACCATCCTCGAGGGGTGAAGAGGAGGAGGAGGAGGAAGAAGAAGAAGAAGATGAAGAGGAGTATGAAGAACATGTTCTATTAGCCATGCATAGATTTTTTAGTCGACCTTTCCTCCGCACCGTCGCACGATCGATCAACGCCGCACTGAGACGGGACTCCCCATGCTACACAGAACTCCTCGACTTGCAGCGACGAACCGGTCTTGATTTTAGCGTGCGTTTTATTACAACATGCGATTTGGATGATATCTGCGGGCAAGACGTATTTTTGGTGGGGATCGATGTCCCTCCTCCACCTGTCATGAACTGAGAGAAGGTGGTGGGGGAAAAGATTAGAAACGTGATTCAGAGTGGGGTGAGAGCCCATGCTATAAGAGGAAGAGTGACAAGAGCGACTGTACCAGTACTACGAAACAGCCTGTGCGAGACATGTGCGACAACGACTATTACACGGAAGAGCAGGAGGAGAGGGAGGAAGAGGAGGTGTGTGACAATCCAGAGGAAGAACACAACTGTGGAGACGGCGCCGTTGTTGGAAACATGCAGCAACGACGAGACGATGCTTCCATCAGGGCGTACGTGGACACACGCTTCCGGCAAGTATTTCAAGCGAGCGAGGACGTACGCGGCGATCTGCAAACGCTGATTGCCCAACAGGCAAAGTGTCTACGGCAATGGCAAGACGCTGGACCCTTCAACGCCGATCTGTTTCGAATTACAAACGTCGGTCAACCTTCAGAGCCACGTGACGCTGCAAACAAAACATACGTCGATCGCCATGTGAATGACATTCACAAACATCTCGAAAAAATTCCAAAATTACGCATCACCAAAAATGGCAACCTCAACATGCAAAATGCACGCATCGTCAACCTCGCATTGCCCACCCACAAAGACGATGCGACCTCAAAACGCTACGTCGACGACGCGATGCAGTTTCAACGGGATTTCATCAATCGCAACACCCTTTGTCGCACCGGGGAAAACGGAGAAGACTACCATTTTCAAGGTAAACGTCTCACCAACGTCGCCGACCCCGTCGAGGAAAACGACGCCGTCAATCTCAAGGTACTACGACGCCTTCTCAACATTGCGTCCGTGTGAAAGAGACTGACAACAACCCTCATGTATTTTTTTTTCAATGTAGAGAAGCTCAAACAATGTATATGTTGTGATCAATAAATGTAACTTTTTACCCTACTCACTGGTGTTCGTCTTGTCATTTATTATTTTTTTTTCCCCACCCTCTTGTCACCACCGTGCAGGGGAAAAAAAATTAATAAATCCTCTCCCCGCTCCCTTTTTTTGTTGTTGTTTTGCAACCCTTAGTGTTTTTCGTTTGCAGAGGTTGGTACATAGGGGGGGGGAGACAGGCAGGCAGGCAGGTAGGCAGACAGGTAGGCAGACAGGCTGGCTGTTGGGAGCCGTGACGTCACGCCCTCCACGCAGCTGGCGGCGGCGGCGACCAGACGAGCTCACCGCAAGGCCGCCGGCGCCTTCTAATCGCAAGCACGCGCCATGCTTGCGGTTAGGTGTCGCCGGCGGCCTTGCCAAGGTCGTCTTTCGCCGCCGCCGGATGCTGACCGCAAAACCGCAGCCTGGCGCACGCCCTTTGTTTTTGTTTACATCTGAGGTCATCCACCCCTGATAAGAGACGGCCGATTCTACGGCACTGGATGTGTGACGTCATGGCTGTCTTATCTGATGCCGTAGAATCGGCGTATCCTTATCTGATGCCATAGAATCGGCTTTTTCCTTCTACTCTGCAGAGTTCAATTAACGAATTCGTGAGGACCGATCGGCGTGCGACAATTGATGAGTTCAGTGAAAATTTTCGCAATATTTCATCAACGGTTATTCATGAAATTGTTAAGGACCACCTTCATTATGCAAAGATTTGTGCAAGGTGGGTCCCTCGCATGCTTACTGACGAACACAAAACCACCCCAGGCTCCATACGGCTCAGATAACAGAGCTTGTGCAACAATTTAAATGGGAAAGTTTCAAGCATCCACCCTACAGCCCGGACTTGGCACCCTCACATTTTCATCTGTTTACAAAGCTCAAGAACTTTTTGGCACGAAAGAAATTTGAAAGTGATGAAGAACTGAAAGCAGCTGTGACTACGTATCTCAATACACTGGCGGAGGAGTACGAAGCTGCGATACAAAAACTCGTCACACGTTATGACAAATGCTTAAATTTGCGAGGTGACTATGTGGAGAAGACGTTTAAAGGAAGTTCTTTACAAATAAATCATTAATATTTGTTAAAATGTACTAGTTTTTTTCTTATTCCCAAACGGGTACTACTTTCCGGATGCCCCTTGTATAAGTAATTTTAACATACACAATAAGATATTTAATATAATATTTGTATCTAAATAATTAATTATTATTAGAAAAGTCATGAAGACTTACGTGGCTTCAGGATGGACTTTCATGGCTCCTACCAATTGCTCAGCTTTCATTTCACCTTTCATAATGAGGTGAATCGCAGTCATTATAGGGAAGCTAAAGGGAACAAAAAGTACGCACCTAAATATCAATCTTATTTATTTATTTTATAAGATGATATTTTTATTCTGTTTCAATAATGTAATATTCTTTTCAAGAACAAAATTAATAAATAAATGTATTACTTAGATCGCTGGTGAGGTAGATACCTTCTAATAATTAAATATGGCAAATTAAAAGTGTTGTCTGGTAGCAAAAATGTATTTTGCTAATGATCGTTTCGATCACGTAGTGATCATCCTTAGAGCTTGCAGCTTCCGGGCCGAAAACAAAGTTATAAAAGTTACAGGCCGTTACGAAAGTTAAAGTTACAGGTTACATAGTTACAAAGTTACAGGCTGAAAACATTTTTTAAAGCAAAACAATCAACATAAACTTTTGATGCCAGACAACGTCTTTAGTTTACCGTATTTAAATAAATGTATTTGCTAAACAAATCTCGTGCGAACATTTCGCACTTTGTCACTGTCGTCACTGTGGCATTGCTTTAACTTTGAATAGCTAGGCTCAGAGCTAGAGCAAGAGTAAACATTCTGAGGTTTATAAACGTTTATTAAGAAATAGAAAGGTTTAGACCCGGAGGATTAAATTGAACAGATCATCAAAATCTTATTTCACACAGATATCCAAATTCCGCACGTTTATACTCACCCACGCTATAAAATGTGGAGAGCGGGAAAGCTAAACCACCAAAATATAATAGTGTGTCCAAAAAGGTGTCATTGTACAGATAGCGACCCAAGAAATATAACTCGTGGTTCTCTCCGAGGCCCCAAAACAGGATTTTAAGTATCTAGGACGCAAGGTATACGAGTGAAGCACGATGGTAATATGTGATGCAGCGTAACCCGTTTTGTTGGTTACATATGATCTGTTAATTTCTTCATACCATTATTTACGAAATTCCTTATATTTGGTTTTAATTTCTTTGCATCCCCCGAAGAAATATTGCATCACGCGAGTAATATTTTTACGGGGTTTTGGACTTCTTCGGCATGTTTACGAGGAACAGACGAGAATTTTCATCTGGACAATAATTGATCTTAAATGGATCTCACCAAGAGATTCGTCTCTTTTAATAGGAGACTGTATATGCTTTAGTCTAGAGTGACGTGCGAGTAGACACGTCTTTAGAATGTTAGAAGCCGATGAAAAAAGTATTTCACTTTTGTTTACCTTATTCAATTATCTTTTATGTAACACCTCATTACGTGTCTGCTGGTGGCTTTACGCGCAATCCATATGAAACTAGACAGCGTAAGAAACTTTTTTTTATATTTTTTGCAACTGATTAAAAACTTAGAAGTATGTTTAGAAAGGACTATTAGATTTTTTACTTCTCGCAAGAAATAGAAATAAGTCTTTACCGAAATTCCATACTTCTATTTTTCAGCATTTTATTAACTTTGGCAGCAGTTGCCGGACCTTGAAGCCGTTGGCCATCCAAGTGCTCCATCTCCAGTGTTTCCATGTCCTGAAAATAAGTGATGTTACAATAGAGAACAGGCTTTCTAGAATTATGTAACAGTCAAAAAATCTTCTGTAGATATTACATCGTTTTTAAGTGATTGCAATACGGATGAGGTGAAATTATCACGAGTACATTTTAAAAAATCTGATAAAAATATAATTTTATTTCAGTCCATGTATTATCGACCAGATCAATTTCGTTGAATTATATTTATAAATTCAAAATTAAATCCATATTTCTTTTGGTTTCAAAATTCTGACACTTTGATTTTTGCTCTTCCATGACCTTTCGTGAAATTCAGACAAATATCATGTGATCAGGTATAGTATAATGAAGCCAAATCAACATACTTTAGAACGATACATCTAATTTCACTATTCTTTATTTTATTTATACAAATAGATTGAAAACTAGAGTTGCTACAACAGCATATACTTTGAAGAATTTTTCGAAATGCTTCGCTGTATTTTACTACTATATAAACACGAAAAAGTGTTTTCAACCAGCAAAAATTATTCTCGGCAATGAGACTCAGATCCTCCTAGTTGACTCGCCGTCAGCCACACCTCAACGCTGTAGAAACGTATTAGGTTTGAACTAGGTCGTCGCTTCAAAATGTTATTGTCTCAATCTAATATTTCGAACATGCAATGTTTTCATTTCTCGAAAATACAGAGTGTTCGCCGAAAATGGTGCTGACACCATAATTTTTACCACCCGCCGTCACATACGAGTAGAAAATTTAATGAAAAAATTTGAAGTGGTTTTTCAGAAAATATTTATTTTAGAAATTGCATAAACTTCAGTCGCAAATTACGTAAAATGTACTCCTTTTTTCAAAACATTGTTCATGACATTTTTAAAGAGTTGATTTTTTACAACAAGCTTTGTTTAAAAAACCTCGTCTTCAATTTTGTGGGTTTGGAATGTTAACGTTTTGCAATTTTCGAAAATTGAACATTATCTTATTTTAAGTTCAGGGACTTATTTTCAGTTCACGGAACAAATTTCATTAAAGAAAAAATCTCTATCTTCAATTTTTTTTCAATTGTATCAAGACGCTCTCAAAAATTGCTCTTTTGCAATTTTCGAGAAAAATGGGATTTTAATGAACATGAGACTTGCACCATTCTCTTAAGCTATCCGAGAATATCCTTTACGCTATCCGAGAATAAAGTTTAATAAAAAAATTAGAATTCAGTTTTGAAAATTTAAAGTAACCTAAAAAATATAAATATCTGTTTGAAACTCCCGAAGCCCCGAGATCTTCCTCGAGATCGAGGAATATTAATTTTGGAGAAAATCGGCTGAATTGTTTGTGTGCTAGCCTTAAACAAAGGTGGATAGATAGACAGACGCTGTAGCGTCAATCTATTTTTCGGTTTCAACGACCCACAAAACATGGATTGTGGCTACACCGCGTGTTAGAGGAAGTAAATATATGAACATGATTTATCCACTTTTCCGTTACCAGGGCCCGACAATAAGTGTTTATCGCATGGAAATTCGCTGTTTCCGGCGCACGATTACAATTACGATTACTATTACTCTTCTAGAAAAGTGCGAGGAAGTAAAAAAATGAGTGGTTCTCAAACAAGCTGTTCAATCGCCAATGCGACGAATTCAATTTACCTTCCCAGTTTTAGCGAAAAGTTCTCCCATGCGTCGATTTCTGCCTCCATAACACGTTGTGATCAAATCTGCAATGCCGCAGCTCTCGAAAAACGTGGCCAATCTCGCTCCAGGGTAGAAGACATCGATGAACTTAATCATTTCCATTATACCCAGCCTCATCATCACTGCTTTCGTGTTGTCGCCGTATTCTAAGCCATCAATAAGACCAGCCCCCACCGCCACTATGTTCTGCGTCATGTCACAAAAATATATTTTTACTGAACACATTTATAATCATCTAATATCATATATTATATAACAGTCTATAGTACACCATGGATTAATATTAACACGAAAAGAGAGAACAATGGAGTTTCCAAAGAAATTTGCCATTGCGTGATCGTTGATATTGCCTATAAGCATCTTCAAAAAGGCATTACTCACGATCATATTACCTTTAGTCCACTATACACTTCTGCAGCGATTACGTCTTCAGTTACAGTAATCTTAAAATCGTCGGTTTGAAAAATGTCAGTCCATAATGGTGCAGCCTGTTTGTTTGAGCACCCTGGAACGAGAATTGAATGATAACGTAAATGAAATGTTGGAATAAATGAGACAACGAAGTGTGTTTGCATATAGTTAGAGTTTGCATATAGTAGTAGTCAATGGTTCTTTGACTTGACTTTCTCGCACTTACTTCGTAAGAAGAGAAAGTTATGTAATCGTGCGTCGGGAAACGGCAAATTTTTGGCAGAAAAAAACATTGCCGGTCCCTGATAACGAAACAGGGGATAAGTGCTATTGCCTTATACAGTAAATTTCTTCCTCTAACACATGGTTTGGCCAGATGCATGTTTTGTGAGTCCTTGAAGCTGAAAACGCGATTGACAGCAAAACTATTGTCAATCCGTCTGTGGTCAACGCTAGCACCTAAACGGTTCAGGCGATTTTCTCCAAAATTGATATTCCCCATCCATTTGAAGGATCGAATGGCTTTGGGATTTCAAATGTATATTTTCATTTTTGAGGGTACTTTACACCAAGCCATTTTTTTTAATTTCTCAAAAATGTCTCCAATTTCTTTTATTAAACCGGATAGCGAGAAGGATGCTTAAGAATTGTATAAGACTCATGTTCATTAAAATTACAGATCTTTTGAAAATTGCAAAAGTGTAGTTTCTTTGGGGCATCTTCTAAACGCTGACGGCGAGTTAACGGAGGACCTGGGTGCGGAATATAACTTTTTCTGGTTGAAAACACTTTCGCATGTTTATGTATTATATAATATAGCTGAGAGCTTAGAAATAATACGAAAAAGTGTATGCTCTTGTAGCACCACTAGTTTGTAGTAGTCACTGAACGGGGAAACCAGATAATTTTTGCCAGATTTCTTACATTAATTCTAGATAATACTAACCGAGAGTGCCTTCTGTAAATTCTCCTTTAGCAACTTCGAAAGCCAGATTAGCTCCCATAAGCACGCTAACATTCACGCGCAGATATTTCTGAATGACGTGAGAAATTAATTCAATTCCTCCATCATCAGCTTCTTCAAATCCCTGAAGAAATTATTACAAAATTACAAGTGCACTCACAATATTCTTTTCATTTCAGTGCACATTCATAGTGTATCCTTAGATAGTATAAGTCTTTTATACAAATTTTTGTACTTTAAAATCTAATATTTGTGTGTGTGTGAGGAAATCGAAACGAAATAGGAATTGTTTTCAATTATATATTCCAAACGCAACTCTTAACACAACGCATTAACATAATATGCGTTCTCTTCATAGATTACGTTTAGAAAAAGACACATGCTAATGCTCTCGCAGGAATGGTTCACACGCCTACGAACACTTGGTTGCATCCTAGTGATTGCAGCATGCAAATTAGCGATTTCTTCGGGCATTTCCAGTTGCATTCGGCGATGTTCCGATTTGATGTGAAAATATCGGAGCACCACACTTAAAACTATCATTTCTATATTTGGCATGTTACTGGAAACAGTCCACATACTGCATTGTTTATGTATAAAGTTCCTGCTGATCTATATTACTATTTTCCAATGCGTGCAGGAATTGAAGGAAAACTATTCGCGCACACAGGCACACACACTCACACACACAAACATGCACGCACACAGACCATGTGAGGAGAATCATATGGTATCGTATAGTCTTGTTAGATACTTAGGAAGTCGGAGAAAATTCATAAATATTTGTATTACTAATTTCCAACGATCACATAAATTGAAAGTAAACTATGTATCTTCCAGCCATGTGACGAGAGTGTATGATATTGTTAGGTGCACAGGAGCTCAGGAAAAATTCAAAAACTCATATATTACTGGTTTTGAATGCATTCAGAAATAGAAAGAAAACTATGCTACATGCAGCCAAGTAATGAGTGTCTATGGTTTTCTTAGATTTCCATGAACACGGTAAATATCCAAAACCAATTAAACTGTTTCAAGAGAAACTGAAAAATTAAAAAAAAATGATTGTACACTGTTCTCATACTACGCATATCGAGTGAGTTCTCACTCTCTTCATTACTGCTTATAACACAGTTGATGCCATGCGAGGAAATGGGTCCGAGGAAGAGTTCGCCTGTAATTAATATTTGCTCTTTACTTGTTATGGAACAGCAATATTTTTGTATCTTTGGAATGTGAGGATATGATGTACTGTATAAACACACGATACTGCAGCATTCATGAAGACTGTGTTTGTTAAACTATTTAATTTATTGCAGTGTTATTCAAGAGAATTTATTGGTTGCTCGTGAGCCAGATGAATGCTACTTTTTTGGGATAAAAATAATTAGTTCAACAAAACGTTTGGTGCTGCACACCACTAAGTTTCTATTATTTACATATCTCAGATCCTGAATTAACATTCTACAGCACTCTTCAGATTCCCACTTTGATTAAATCAAAAGACAAAAAAAAAAAATGTTGGACCCAAACCATTATTTGCAAAAGACACATTTTCATACTTCATTAAATCACAAAATTAAATAATGCATCCTTTACAATACATTATCACTTACTTTAGAGAGAGTACAGGCTAATGCTGTGGGTTTTATCTTGCCCACCAACGTCATACAAATTTTCCGGACAAACTGATGGGGAACAACAAAAATAATTGCATCTGAATCTTTAGCAGCTAGGATGACGTCTGGAATAGCGTACTGAAAAGATGAAGAAGGCCATTCTATTTAACATCTCAAATAACGTAACCTATTATACTCGTATATTATAATTTTTTCTATTTCTTATGTCTATTAATTGACATCGTAAGAGATTATACCAGTAAACTACTTTGAGGATTATTTTGGTGAAAGAAGTATCTTCTTCTTCACCAACATTACAACATGTTATGTTATAAATTATTTCCATACTTTATTGCATAAGACTTATTACGAATTCTACCATGAAAAAATGAATAAGAATTATTTTCTTGCTATATCTATCTATTATTCAGATAATAATAATAATAATAATAATAATAATAATAACAACAACAATAATACCAATAATAATAATAAGTCCGTCCCTACATTAACAATAGTGGTTCACATACGTATTAGGTGATATAAGTTGTATCTAAAAGTTAAGAAAAAGTTAAACTGACTGACGAGTCAACGCAGCGACAAAAGTACCGGAGCCGCAAGCGTTAAATATGGAATATATGTTTTGCAAAGGTCATTATCTGTTCAAAGGTCATAAATGGGTGGGCTCTGAATGGGTGAAATGGGTGAAAAACCCCATTTTTCGTTTAATGCTATCCTCAACGCACGGGGTGGGGCAAGGTAGGGCGAAAGAGATGAGCGGGATGGGCGAGGGTGACGGGAGGATTGAGAGGTTGATTGATTGATTAGTGATTCCGGTCGAGTCAACCGCTAAGGTCATTATTCCCGTAAGAGTAGTGAGTGTTTTATCGCGGGAGTTGCCTGTGATTTTCTCCCGCTGGATGGAGACCAACGTGGGCTTGAGGGGATTGCATATACACTCAACCGGGTACCTCCCACCAGCGTGGCACCGCCCCAGCCGGGACGAGTTCTAAGCTCCCATGTGTGGTAGTGTAGAGCTTGAGAGTGTAAGAGTAAGAAAGGGGATGAGGGTAGGACAAGGAAGAGGAAGGAAAGATCGTGCGTGGTTCGTGGCCCGTTTGTTAGGGTACTGCTCGGGCACTCGCCAGGTGTTGATCGGAGAAACCACAGAAAACTACCTATGATAGCAGCCGGCCGCTAGAATTCTCCTTCAGGCAGCGGCTGAATCCGACCTAGCCACGTAGCTCAGGTCGAAAATCCTGCCACCGTCGGAATTCGATCCCCAAGACCTTCCGGTCAGAGGCATTGCAGTGACATCAATTCATACCTTAAGCCACCTGCCGATCTAATTGAATGGAGGGGGAGGGGGAGGGGTTTGACGGGAATGTAAATAAAATTATTTCTATTTTACACACTTGATACTCTTAGAATTTATTTCTTTTTCCTACCTAAGAGATGACGAAAACGTACTCGGCTAAGACCGGGCTAAGACCGGGCTAAGACCGGGTAACTTCAGTTTACCAGTAACTTTATTACTAACTGATTCTAATAACAGATTTTTTTATTATTAACATGCGGTAATTATTTAGTAAGACTGTATATAGTAATGTCGTAGATTACAATTCAACTTATCAAGAGGACTGTAATCAAATTGGCAGTCATTAATTCGAAACACTAATGAGCTTTGTGTTGTAAATAAATGATCTCCACCATAATGAGATGTTATGAAAATTTAAATCCTAAGTGTATTTTTTTTGAAACAAAAAATCTTTAAATGTTTACTTACAAGATTATCTGGTAGTTCGAAACCCGGTAAATATTTGGGGTTAATGTGCTCTTCGTTTATTATATCGGTTAACTTTTTCCCTTGTATAATTTCCTCGTAAACATACATAGTCACTGTTTGGTGCAAATGGGGAAGGCGTGTCGCATTTTTGCAAACTTGTATTGCAATAGCACTGCCCCTATGAATACAAAAACAATATTTAATTACGAAGGTTGTTTATTATCTTATACATTTCATAGTGCTACCGGCTAAAACTTTTCGTATTCATCTAGTTATAAGTCTAACACATATGAATTCTTACGTAGTTGTATTTAACTCTAGAAATTGCTGCATATCCTCGTAAGGAAAATATAAAATTAATCAAATCAATATAATCACCTTCAATAAGAATAATTAATATGATGATTTAAGTATTATATCGCAATAAAGTAAACTAGGTATTCTAAAATAAGGCAAATTAAATAGATCACTCAATTAGTCCCATTTTTTTAAAATGTCTGAAGTCACGAAATTCACACGTACAAATGTAAATGGTTAGAGTGTGATATGAAGCCAAGACTTTTTGTAATTTTTATTATTTATTTAATTTATTTAACTTATTTAAAGTAATTTATTTAATTTATTTAATTAATTTGATTAATGTGATTAATTTGATTTATTTAATTTACTTATTTTATTAAACTTATTGCTGCATCAAAAACATTTTAAAACTCTATTTGACGTGCTACGGAGAGAAGTGTATTCTGTGCACGTTTTCTAATTCTCAAATCCCTACCGTAAGTCTCAACTTCCTACTCAAGTTGCATTCTGAATACAGAAGTTTATTAGCGTTTTTGGCAAGAAGATAAAATATTCGCTTCGGTGAATAAAACCTATTTGCAAGGGCAAATAAGCTACAGATTTGGGTTCTTATCCCTCATCGTGCCCTTCGTCAAAGAATCGACTTCCTGACGCGAAAACATGGAGACCGATAATTGGAATAAGTATATTTTCAATTGAACTGTAGAATACTTGCTTAAATATTGAAGTTACATTTACGTCGAAAAACAAATCAAAGTGTCATTTCAGCATTCGCTCAAAGTATCAGGGAAACTGGTCGAAAACCTGAATGAGATGGGGTCATTAACCCAGAAGCTGCGATACTTGTTGTATTTACTAAATTACGCCATTATATTAATATATTGTTTAATTATATCATGTATTGGTTCTTAATGATAATTACACATACGACATTGCCCATCACTTCGAAGTTGTACTTCATTAAATGCTACCATCTATTTGTACAAAATAGAATAGTACTTAGAACTGAATGTGTACTTGCCAATTTCCAGATCCTATTATACAAACTTTTTTAGGTTTCGACATATCTTTGTGCCTTCAAGTAAGTGAAAATGAACTTCTAAAAGCTCCTTTATCTGTTATGAGTAAGACTTGAAGTCTCTTCCAACGAACTCAAGATCGCAAGTGGATAAGGATGAGATATTTCAAAAACAAATTATATGGACAAACCACAAGTTTCAGACCACTGTCAAGGACTAACTAGGTTGAGGAAGTATCTTCATATCCTTATGGACTTGTAGTTAATAGTAATTCGTTTGTTTTTTCCGTTTACGAAACAAGCGAACTCACTATCGCTGATCGTAACATTTGGAATCAATGGTTAAGTTGCCAGAGCACCTACAAAGGTAGCTGAGGGTTCATTTGCGGGGTATAGAGAAAGATGGGTGTAGTGCATTTTTGGCAAATTTTGATTTAGGAGTACGTATGTCCATTTTATTTCGAGAACAAATTCTATTTTAATAGTTCAAACAGCTGCCGCGTTCTAACGATGGAAAGAAAATGCCTTCTATAGCATTTTCTATAGCAATTTAACTTTGAACTCGATTTTCTCAATACCACATTTAGGGCATTTATCCCTTGTGTTCGAAGTCCCTTTCGTGAAATTTTCGGAGCGGGATGATCTTTAAATTGGTTCCCGACCTCCTATTTTCTCCTGCAGAGCTAGAGTAAAAATAAAAAATATCGATTTTGTAAATGTTGTTTGTATTACTTCTTCGCAGTCCATCTTGGCTGTCTTTTTACAAGTAAACCATGAAAGGGAAATGTAGCCGGAACGCAGAACTAGTTATGTTTCTTTAATGTAACTAATTACATTGGCAATCACTAGAAATACAACAAAATTAGCCTGACATTCTAAACTTTCTTAATCTGACTGCAGATTTTTATATTATCACAGCAATTTAAATCAGGATCACCTAACATTTCATTTTTTCTCTGACGACTTAATCTGTGACTATTCAATATTCCATTTATGATGTTCCTGAGAGTGTGTGCTAGAGTATACAAGTCTCTAGTCTTGCTCATTCGTGCAAGTACATATTTGTACAACTCGCTTTATCCTCACATATGATTAATTTAAAAATACTGGTTGGATAAGCAATTGGATGTCAAATGAACACCATTTTACACTAGATTGTTTACAATTGAAACTGAACCACTGAAATTTTGATTTTGAAGTATTGGAATCACCTCAACAATATGATATCGAAAATAGGCCGTAAAATCAGTATTTAGTGTTCTTCTCGGCTGTAACACTTCTCACACACGGCAGGGTTAAGGTATATTAGTTCTTAATAAGGTTATTAAGACTGGTGAACGTGAAGAGGAAATTCAGGCAATTTTGTACCAGAAAATGGATTAGTTATATTAGTTCTTCAAAAAAAGGTCATGATCATTTAAAAAAATATTATTTTAGCGTAATTTTTGCAAATCTAACGAATTTCCGAGTTTGAATTTTTCACGCTTCATTTGCTGGTATCTTTCACGAGATATCTGATTGCAATATATATTGTAATGCCGCGCCGCGTCTCTGCATGTTGAATTTCTGATATTTTTTTCTCGTTGTTGGGAGATGTTCGAATTTGTGTTGACAATATAAGCTTTAAAATAATTAATTTTCGCACCTAATGTTCTATCAAGTAATGGCTTAGATGTGTTAAAATGGACGTAAATTGCGGTATTATAGTATATAATATTACGTAAACGATACTGAGGTGAGAAAATATGTGCTGTTGTTGTACCCCTACTTATACTACGTATTCCCAGGAAAAAGTAAGAAATACACACATAGATATACCTTGCGCTTCCCAGCTTTTCTGTGGTTGCTGCACACTGGTTAAAAGCAGACAGTCGGTAGGACGCAATCACACTTTCACTCGCTTCGCTTGAATTGGGGCGGTTTTTTTACCACCAAATGATTTCTGGCCTAGTAATTATGAATTTACAATGTTTTGTGTCGGTGAAATTAATGTGTGGCAGAATGTCACGTCTGCAAGCGCGCGGGCATCGTGTTCGTTTTCTTATTCATCAGCCGCTTGCCAAGGCGCTGCCGAAAAGGAAAACAGACCACGCAGTGAACGCCGGGATCAACGACCTATCTGTCAAGTATCGTGTCTGTTGCCTTCTCCGATTCCAGCCCAATGGGCCCCTCCCTTCGAGTCCCACGAGTCGTCTCTGACCCATTCCTTCGCTCGGGATTCCAGCCTTTCTCCCTTCGATTGAACCACTATCATTACAGTCGTTCTTTTAGACACGATCCCCTTACGAACAGTTTACACCAATGCTTGCCATGTTCTGTGACGTCACAAAAATCTGCTCCGCTGCTCCGAGCCGAGCCAGTACGAGCCAGCCGGGCCACGACGTACGTAATGATGGTACGGACGTGGGGGGGGGGGACGTACGCTCAATTATTACGCATTTAAATCGAAATTAATATTTAAATGTTCATGATTCAATAAAAATATGAAAAATTAAAAAATAGAACAGATTATTACATAACTCAAAGCAAAATCCGACTGTTTATCGTAGGCAGTACTTGTAATTCCACTTCCATTCTCCTAATACCTAATACATTCTAGTTAATAATACCTAATACATTCTCCTAATACATTCTAGTACAATAACATTTTGTTCTATGTTATATAATATATTGGACTCCAGGCTTGATTAATTCATGTACAGTTTTGTTTGGGAATGTTGTAAATCCTCGTGATTTTCAATATCTTTCCATAATCTTCAATTTGCAAATTCCATTTCTCATCTCATGATTGTAGGCATTCTGTGAATTCTCAGAAATTATTTTCATCTCGCGGATTTCTCTGGCTTGCAAAGCTGCGTAATGCTGCGGTAGGTTGAAATTTTTAACATACTTCACCGTTGT
This sequence comes from Gryllus longicercus, assembly GCA_038098605.1. Classification (NCBI taxonomy): domain Eukaryota; kingdom Metazoa; phylum Arthropoda; class Insecta; order Orthoptera; family Gryllidae; genus Gryllus; species Gryllus longicercus. The sequence goes on along the minus strand of JAZDUA010000338.1, from coordinate 199,717 downwards.
TACGATATCTACAAACAGAAGCAGTTCTCCCCAAATCGAAAGAAAAATATCGGGCGCAAATGGGCTCTCGTGTTGCTTGAAACACTGCCAAGGCTGTTGATCCTTCCCTCCGTTCCTCCCCCTTTGCTCGCACTGCTTCTCCGAGAGCATTATCACGGAGGAGAACGCTGCCCGGACGTCATTTCTCCATCAGTTATACGGAGGAAACCAGATTTATAATTTTATTTCTATATTCTATGAAGCAGTCCGTAGATGTGTTGAGTAATACACCACGCAGTAGAATGATATTCTTTGTTTGTTAAAAAATGGCCACCGAGTGGACTACGTAACTACCTCACTCATTGCTATACTACTTTAGAACTTTACGTAAGTCCTTCCCTCAAAGCAATAAGCTGGTTGTTACTAGTCTGGCTTTATATTTGGCGAGTCAGATTGCTATGATTTTCCATAGCATAGAATATAGGAAACATCGCAATTGTCAAGAGACAAACGGACCCGGATCAATTGTCAAATTTCTGAGCATACCTTTCGTCAAGTTTATTTCACAATTCAATGGCAGAAGTTTCCGACCGTTATTTGAAGAAATACGGAAGTACAAAAAAGAAGCTGTAATTTCCACATGTTTAAATATTATGCGTGTTACTTTATTGCGTTTGACACCTGCAGGCTGCAGTAAATACTGGTAAATTGTACTCTGGTAGTGGCTCTGGTAAATTGTAAATAATCGTCATCTTTTCTTACCATATTAGATGTAGAGGGACGATTTTAAAATCAGTCAGGTGAAGAATCAAAGATTTATTACCCAAATTTTAGCCACTTTTAATTTTTTATGGACTTTTCTTTCGACTCTGTGTACATCTGCTTATATATTATTATTTTTGTCGAAAATTTATGGAGTGTAATAAAATCATCGGTTGAAAGACAGAACTAACAGTATTTTATTTTATTACATTCTACAACTTTACAACGAATTAAATACTCATCTATGCAAGACACCACTGAATATTGCAATTCATGTTGTATTGGTGAGTACTAACCTGAAAATTAAAAGAAAACACAAATATTAAATGTACAGGGATACTAAGTAGAACATCACTAAATGTCGTTTTACTAATTCAATGAACTAGAAAACAACATTATCACTTCATGTGCCATATTAAGATAAATCTAACGCAAATCCCGAACTTCAAACCTTATGTACTATACGCGCAAGTTTTCTTGATATTCCGCAGGGGGTGCGGGGAGAGGAGGGCTCTGGATACGTCACGGCTTAATAGGGCGTACCACCTGTGGGCATAAACTTCACGCGCCAAAGCTGCCACGACAAGGACTACGATAGTTTTGAAGGTTCGAGGTGGTTGTTGGCAGCTTTGTAAAATTGGTACATGCCGTTCCGAATTGAACCTATTTTAACGGCCGTTCTATTCAGGGCCGGGGAGGACTAGGGAGCTCGTATATCAAGAAACTTGCGCGAGTAATACGTTATTACTGTTCTTGTACGAGTAGTCCCCGGATCCAAGATTCATTTTACTATTTTTTGTTTCATTAATTTACGTGATAATGTGTCAATTATCTTCATATTTTCCCTCAATACCCAAAATTTTGTTATTTAGTTTTTGGATAATGTTCAATTTCCCGTAATCCCCTTAACCGAACCGATTAATAAAGTGTAGATTTCCCTCTATTAATTTTTTATGGGAACATTACTAGTATACCGTATTCACAAACTGTAGATATTGATACAAAAGATTTCTAAAATGTTTGTAAATACTACACTTACGATCTCTCTTCATATGTTCTCATAACTTCAATTAGGCCCTCTGGATCCATCTGTTGCAAGCAGATTCGATGTACTGCAGTCATTATGGGAAACCTACCAAAAAGTTACATTTTTAGCTATTTTTATTCCTTTATATAATCTGCCCTTTATTTCAGTGTCCATATTCCAGATTTCCACATTTTTCAAAACCTTAACCGGAAATAAACAATATTAAACTTCTTATATTAATTCACTGGAAAGTGATTTGACAAATATAATTTGCATCTCCACAAGTAATGTACAGAGTGGGCGAGAAGACTGTTTAATGTTATTAGTTGCGGCAGATTTAGATGCTCTAAAAGCAAAGAAAAAGTACGTAAATATGTGATAAAAACAGTTCGGATAAACATGTCAAGCTGTTGGATATCCGCCGGGGGCGGCAAAATTTCACATTAAATAATAATATCTAATAATTCATCATTATTACATTAAATAATAATAATAATAATAATAATAATAATAATAATATAATGTCAAAATTTGAACCATTCTTTATCTTATTTTTGTCGCACCTACGACTCCGAGTGATTGACCCGAGCACAGAATCTACCATTACTTGTTCTGTCTTCGTATAATAATGGCATCTTGCTAATTGTAGTAACAACAACGTCTGTGACGTGTACGGTTTTCCAGTATTTTATTTTGTGCCTTAATTGTTTATGAATAATATTCAGCGAGAACGACTTCTATCATATAAAGAATAGTGTGCAATATTGGAAAACAACATCTGCAAATTAGATTACAGTTCGGATAGGTCCCTTTAGGGAAGTCCGTGAGTGATGGTTCGACAATTCAAAGCAAGTTTCATTGATGGATAGTCAGTCGTCCAATTCACAAAAACTTAATCGTGTACATATATGCGCTTTCCAAATTTTTATATTAGTGCACATAAGTACGTGTAGTGTTTGTTACATTACAAAGCCACACAAAAAATTGTGTTTGGGTCTGGGGATCAGACTATGCGTAGCTAAGTTCAAAACCGGTGTCTATTTTACTCCTCATCACGTTTTTGACATAACCTCGAAAAATATTAAAAATGACAGATATTTCTAACCGATGGGTCAGACCATGTTATATATATATATATATATATATATATATATATATATATATGTTTTTGGGGTCGCTGGAACGGAATATGAAGCCCATTTAATTCCATCACATATTTTTCACATAACCTCTAAAAAAATATAAAATCTGTGTCATCTTGGAGATAAATGCCTTTTATTTTTTATATTTTTGGAGTTTATGTCAAAAACCTAATGTGATGAACTAAAATAGATATTGGATTCGGATTTAGCGTCCCCCAAAACGTAGAGAAAACATGGTCTGATTCCCTGACACAAGCACAATTTTTTTGGTGTTGTTGTGTTATAGAACTTCGGTAAAATAATTTATTGTTCGCGTACATTTCCATTCGATTATGTTTTAAGTATTTATTTACGTTTTTTTATTTATACAATTGCGTGTTTGACAATCTGCTTCATTATTCAAGCTTGTACATTTTAGACTTTTAAACTGAAATACGTAATTAAGGGGGCCGCGGACATTTCGTCCGCCCCGGGCGGCTGACACCCACGCTCCGCCGCAATTAATATTTTTAACAGTGGTAAGCACATTTCTGAGGTCACGAGCCGCGTTGAGAAGGACGTTTGCGAATTAATTAAAAATATTCATTTTATAAGGCAGGAGGTGTGACAATGACCTAATGTCATCGGTCACTATAGAAACATCGAGGTCTATACGGAATGGATCACTGTTTCCTTCCGTCACTACTACTGCCGCAGTGAACAGGAATGCGGGTGCCCAAAATTCAACAATATGCAAAGTAAAGCAATACCAAAATAAGTAAAATGCACAAAACAACAAAAATATTAAAAAAATAAAGAATGAATCTGTTGTAGAATAGGAACATACTGGTAACATGTAATGAGACGTTTCGCCCAACAGCAGATCGAGGTAAGTGTCGCCCTTGAATTAGCATTAATAACTAGGGATGTGTTAAATTAGTTCGTCATTGTTTGCAAATTCAAAAACCATCATTCTAAGAAAATTTTCTGATGCGCCATTTCAATTTTGCTGAATTATAAAAACGTTATTCGGAATGAGAGATAAAACTCGCATGTACATTTTAAATTGTAAAAACTATTCAAATGCCTGTGATTAGCATCTAAAGATGGAAGTGTGAGTTTTCTACTTAGAAAAAATGTAATATTTTCGAAACAACGAATGTAGAAAATTTATGCCCACTAAGTCACAGTAAAAATCCATTTCAGTGCCATTTAATTCAAAAAAGTAAAGAGTAAACTAATTGAATGGTGCCACCGTATTTGCTTGTAAAATTGCAGAGAAAATGTTAAATATTCCGATGCGAATACGTTTAATTCCAAATGTTGATCTAAAAGGGGTGATAAATTATGTACAAATAAAGCCACTATACCGGTCTTCCAAATTCTTGGATTTGAGAATTACATTGACCTCTGCGGCTGTGTCCGGGCCTTGAAGTTTTTGCCCATGAAGTTGCGTTCTTTCCAATGTTCCCATACTCTGCAAATAATCAAAAGAACCCATATTTTCTTCTTACTTCCAGGAATTTCATTGTTTCTAAAATTTAGAAAATATGCTAGATTTATAATAAACTTATAATTACTAATATATTAATAATATACAAATTCAACGAACGCAACGTAACATTAACGTAGTTTACAACTTTTGGCAATATAAGTTTTAGATTTTTTGTTTGTTGCATTTTGATATTCTCTTTGACAAATCGAATATTCACTGCATGTATCTTTCTCGCAAGTGTTGTAAAAATGCTTTTGCATTTTACGCTTTTTTTCCGATCTGATTATTTTCCCTCTTCTAATCGACATTTCTGAAGTCAGTGATTATAATTTATAGGAATGCATATCTATTACCATTACAATAAGGTGATTTATACAATTTTTTATACATTTTTCCTTTCAGCCAGGAATTCAATCCACTTTGTGAAAGATATATTTCTTGTTTTTTACATATTTCGTTTTCCAATCAGGGTGCAGTGAAATTAACATGACAAAATTTGTTGTTTCAGATATATCAACAAGATGCATAAACAATAAAAATGCATATGACCATCTGTTTGTATTCTTTCTGCATGAATATGAATTATTATATTGGCATAGAGCATTGGCACTTTCATTGTAGCATCTACAGTTTCATTGTAGGATGAGGTACATTATATGTTCAGGCTTTTTAGATTTATTTGCTACAATATTGTCACTGTGATGCATACTCAAAAGAATACTTCTTTCTTTATGGGACATATAAAGTGTGATTAACCTCTATGGTATACAATTATTATTCCTTTTCTCCTATCTTGTTTGGCAAAATTGCTTTAGATATTAAACATTTTTTTGTAACTGTTCCCACCAAAGTAAGACCATTTTTAATCAAACGTTTACGCTGCGCTCTACGAGGATTCCTTCACAAAAACGAGACAAATGGTGTACTTTGTACTTACAAAATATAATATCCCACCTCATACATTTTTTAGGAATATTATCACTCATAACATCGTGAAGAGAACTAATATTGAAATATATTGTGTTAAAGATGGCTCTTAGCCCGCCGAACTGCCCTTAGGAAGAACTAGCGTTCCCACGTAAGAAGTCTCTTCTTTTTTTCATGGAAAAAACATGTTAACGAAACGTGATTAATTGGGTTTCGAGGTTCTGCACGCCATGGAGTTGACGAATTCAGACTCTTCTGAAGCGACTCTTCCGAGTTCAAACTCCCAAAATGAAATAGTAATAATGGTTACCACGCTAAGATCTCATTAAAAGACCATAAGATGAGAAACTAACTGGAGATATTCTACCTCGAAAGACCCCAATTAGGGGCTTTTTGTACAGCATGGAGCACAGCAATATTTTGACAACTCTGTTCCACTTTTGAGTATCTGCGCTTGCGCAATTCACCCAGCGCATGCTCTGAGGTCCGAGATTGCTGTCAATTGCTGAAAAAAGTTCCTATTGCGGTCCTCGGTCGCACAGTTTTCGAGTCATGCACAAGCGATATCAAGGAACAAGACGATTAACCGAGCAGTGTGTAGCGGAATATTTTAAGATAAAAAGCTTTATTATAAAATGAGATGTTTTTACGTTCTCATACCTGCCTCGCTGTCACAAACATCTGCGCAATATTGCGATTCCTGCCTCCGGAACAACTGGTTATTACATCAGCAACTCCACAACTTGCGAAGAATGTTGATATCTTGCCACCAGGATACAGCAAATCGACGAACCTGATCATTTCCAACATACCCATCCGCATTACCGTTGACGTGGTATTGAGACCATATCCCAAGCCTTGCACCATCCCAGCGGCAACAGCTACCACGTTCTGTTCATGAATGACACTTATTAAAATTTTTTCATCGAGGGTAATGTGTTAATTCTAATAGCCCATTTCACGCTGAATCCAAAGCTGCAAATTGTTTTCTCTTTATCATAGTTTTTGTCACATCACGATAAATGATGCTACAGAATGGCACTCTCTTTCTCGTACTAGATAGTATTCTAACCTCTTTATTCTCGGCTAGATTATTGGTTTTGCCCTAACCTCTTCCCAGCTTCTACCTATGAGCACTTAAAATACAATTCTTAACATCATCTTAGTTTTTCATACAGGTAATAGTTGAATTCGAATATGACTTATATCATAGAAGCATGAAACCTATTTCTACATGCAACATTCCATTGAAAAATTTGGAGAAGATTCTGAAAAAATGTCGTTTGAACGTTTCTGAATACGTGTAATTTTGATTTAATTTTTTACAAGAAAATTTAGAATTTCCGAGAAAGTTCATTAGAAACATGAGAGTTGGGGCACAAGCCATGGCAAAAATTTTTTGTGAGAATACGAACAAAGGTGGATAATACGAAATACGAAACACATGTAAGAGCAGGGTATGAACTAAGTGCATGGGCTTATAACGACATACCAAATTTGTGATTCTCTTGTTTATTAAGGTATTAATAATTTCTCATATTTATTAACGTTCCAATGCATTTTAGCCTACACGAGTTCACAACACTCCACAAGCATTACATAACCGTTCTAAAGCCCGATCAGGCAGCTCGAGTATTGCACGTTCACAACGGTCCGCACACTCAGGTCGTCCCGTGCGTGGCAGATCACTGGTTGCAACGCGTTCTCACAGAATCTCTTCTGCCCAACTCGCAGTTGTCCGGCAAGGAAGACAAATTCCCTGTGACATTCTCGAGTATTTCTCCCATAGAGAACTGCTCTCTTATTGTACATACGGTGTTCAAAACAGATTACATCGATCTCGCACAGCGGCAGTCAGACAACTGTTTTCACAATTGCCCTCTATGATAACAGAGACACTCATAGCCATCTGTGGTTGCGAACAACAGATGGCTTTGAGTGTGTTAGATTAGACAGCATTTCTTTCATGTCACAAATTAAATTGTCTGATACAATTACATTTCCTTTAGAAAAACATAGTTGCCTTTACTTTTGTCTCAACCCTTGTTATTTGAAACTCTTAAATGCGTGAGAGAAAAATTACATTTGTAAAATCTGTTCTAAAAACTCATATTTAAAAACGGTTGCAATTTTCTTTGAAAAAAGTAGTTTTTCCGTAATTTCTACTTGAAGTAAATGCAAATTATAAACAAAATATTTTCTCAAAAAACTCCCAAAACTTTTTCTCCAAATATTTTTCACGGATAGACCAAGGGATGCTTAAAAGGATGTCTTTTTCGTTGAACTCTCTGAATTTTAGAAAATTGGAAAAGGTACAAGTAATGCGAGAAAGAATATACGGTTGTATGTTGATCCGCTTGTTCAATATTGAGATCCGCTTGTTCAATATTTTCCCTCATTATTAAAGGGTCAGATAAATTGTCTCAAAATATTTCGTCTATATGCAAAGTAAAGTCGAACTTACGTTAAAATTTCTAAACCAAAATAATAGATAGGTAGGAATATATATTCTCGCAAATATAATATACCTATTTCAAGATCAAATGAGAAAATCTTACCAGATTCAGACCCGTAATTTACCTTAAGTGCACTATAAATCTCAACGGTTGTTTTATCTTCTGTTACGGCTATTTCAAAATATTCCGTTTGCATTATATCCACCCATAAAGGAGCCATCACCTTATTACTGCAGCCTAGAAGAGATATCGCAGCAACATTTGTCAATAACAAAATAAGCTAGTATTCTATTTTTTTGGGAATATATTAAGAACACTTTCGAATCAGTAGAATGCTCTGTCACGTGGTATCATAAAAACGTATTACTTTGACCCCACAATATTACTTGGCCCCAAAAGGAAAAAAAGCGACTGAACTACGCATTCTTCAAAATGATTGCGTCAGTATCATTTCCAGGTGATCCCACATAGCTTCGCTGCTAATGAAGCAAGGTTCCCTTTAATTAAGTAATAATAATCACCATTAACTGTGGGACAAAGAAACCCGCAATTGGGTTCTCAAGAACCCGTTTCTACTCGCATTCCTAACTACAGGCATGACCGGACTAACACATAAATGGGGGACGGTAATTTATTTTTTTGTGTCCATGAAGTAAGAGGTTCACACTCAAATTATTTCTGATTTTTTCATTTTCAATTACTATTTCTACATTTACTCCCGACCATTTTTTTCGTTCTTCACTTTTCGACCATTTCTATGAAACTAATGATAAATTGGAGTTGATTGCCAAATACTCCTATTTTAAGAAGTGTTTGAACGACTATTGCACTCGTGTAAAGAACACCAAGAGTGGTGGACTACGTATCTGGTATGCATCAATCAAGATGGTATATTCCCAACAATTATCGCCAGTCACAGGGTGCGGAACATCAGTCGCAGGAAGTGCTGTCTTCTCCTCTTAGAGGCAAACACAATATGATTAATACTTGGCGCATTCGGAAAAATTTTTGGAGATAATTTCATCCGCGGAATAGTCGTATTAAATACAACTCATGCAAGGATATTTCCAGATGAATTTCGTCGTCTCTACATGTCTCAGAAATTTATTGGAAATTTAATATGCAATTGTGGTATTTCATATGATAAATTTGGTTTAATAATGAATGTTGGACTTCAAGGAACCTCTTAAGTTATTCTAAAATACGCAATAATTGAGGTTCAGCAAATATTGCCTAAAAGTACATCACTTGACTTCCGTTATGTGTGATTTAAAAAGTGAGATTTGAAACTCTCGACAATTTAAGTGAATTTATCATGCTAGTAGATCATTCAAAATCATTTTACATTAATATGTCGTTAATATACACTATTTTTTTACTTCGAAATATTAGCAACGACACGTGTTAACAGAAAAATAATTTTCATAATCACGATGAGGATTATGGACGACGATATTAAGAAAACATCTTTAACTACCCAAAGTCGGTAGTTTTATGTTTTTCCGGTAGGTTACAAGTGTATCACATTAGAATATTTTTTTCAGATTTCAACAGGTAATATAGTCGTTCGATTCAAATAAAATATTATTCCCTCATTAAAGGAACATTCTCAAAAACATGCATCTTTTAAATTCAAAATTGATTTATAATCTTCATGTGACAGGAATTGTTTGAACGTATTAATATATATACCACACGTATAGAAAACAAATAAACGAGATATTACGGTTAATTAAGAGCGTATTGTTATGGACAGCTTCGAACTCATCACTTCAAAAAATTCGGTGAAGGTGTTCGAGTTTAATAAAGTTTTTGTTTAAGTGGTAGTCCTACTGATATATAAATATAAAGTAACACAAATTATCGTTTCTCGTCATACGAGGACCTAAAATTCACGATTAAATGACGGACAATTTACTTCATTCCTTAGTTAAAACTTCCAAATAGTTTTCAACCATGTTCAAGAACTTCCTTTTTCTTAAATTGTGACAGCACGCTAAAATAAAATTGTTTACCGTTAAGTATAACCTGGGAGACACAAATATACCACTTCAGAACACAAACTGAAGGAATAAATAGGGCATGGATTGTTATCTTATTTTTAGAAAAATATTGTATGTTTGGTTTTAAGTAAATATAATGCACAAAATGACTCTTATTTTTAAAGAAGTTGTCATAAAAAAATGAATTTTAGCATCGCCACCCTTGTTATCAGCTGGAAAAAGAATGACAAGTTCAGATGCTTCATTTCACATCAGGGAATAGGTGATTTAATAATATAATTTACATTTTGCCCTTTACAAGAATGATCTAATCAAATGTTTGAACTACAACAAGAATACATTAATCAAAGATAACATCACGATATCGTTGGAAATTATAAAATATTAACTAAACATTTCATCTAAATATCAAAATATAAAATATAATTTTAAAAATGTGTGTATTTTGTCATAGATATGAGAAAATACACAGTAAAACATTGAATAACTTGATGTGACAAGATGTTAGAAATAGTTCAGAGATCACACCTTCTTGTAATGTACTTAGAGGTTATTTATCAAATATAAGTTCTCTTTGCAAAAAAATAAAAATAAACTAACGTTGCAATTGAGAATGGGATAATGATTAAAATTATTGAAAAAACTAATTTTAGACTTTTCTCAGACTTCTTGCAATTGCCACCAAAAGCACATGTCGAAAACCCATATCCTAGTTATCCTGTTGTAGTTGAGTTAATTTCTAACGTGACAAATCTTTTCATTCAAGTTAAGAAGTAGCATATTCCCTTCGTCTAGTTCAAGACACAAAAGCTGCTATCTACATTAATTATAATCTAGATCAGCTCTAATCAACGCGATGTTGAGAAATGGGCACTGACCGAGTGTTGCCTCGGTGAAAAATTTATCAGCAATTTCCTTTGCTATATTGGCTCCCATCAACACACTTGTTTCAATGGAAAGAATTCTTGAAATTACGTGAGAAACTAGTTCAATTTCTCCATCTTGCGGTGCGTGAAATCCCTACAAACATATCATTGCAATTTCACAAGAAAGGTATTTATGTTACAATGTCTAAAAATGTATACTAAGTCTAATTTTAGAATTTGTGTTTCTCATATCCTATCACTAGTTGAATTAAAGTAATTAGTGGGACCTGTATAAATAGTTCACTCTTGAAAATCATCATTTTAAAAATGAAAATAATTTTGAATTTGAACCGAACCTTTGGTCGGTCGTATAGTCTAAGAACTGAGCGTAGGTGAATATTCTAATATTACTATGCGATTATTAACTATTACAAATACTACATCGATTAAATTGCATAGAACATCAAATACAACATAATTTGATATATATTTCGAATTTAAACACCTTTAATTGTTTTGTGGATGTATGTGTGTCTTCACGATTTATCTCCCTCTACGCATGATTAATTGAAATATTTATGAGAACGATAATTTTTTTTCAAAAAGCAGTAAAAACTGTTTGGTTAGAGAAGTGTTATTTTCGTTTGATTTATTGCTGACTGTTTTATAACGAAATGACGGTACTTTTACACTACTAATTCGAACTGTCCACTTTTTTGATTAATTAGTTTGTTTATAAAACTTAGCAACAAAATATATTTTCCTGTTTTTAACATCAGTACAATTTTAATACTTAAATGATCATTTGGTATATATGGCAATCGGAAATAAAGTATTGCATATAACTAATAAACGATTTAAACAAACGCTTATTAACTTTCAATTGGGAGGCACAAATGTAAATTTTGAAAAAGTAACCGGTGACTTACCAGTGACATTGTAATCACTGTTGTAGTAATAAAACGCGTTGGTGACGAAGATTACTTACTGTTACTATACTTTATAAACGTTTTGGAGTATGTGATGTGATATATCAAATAGTCCACGTAGATAACATTATCTAAGTAGTGTACCTATAAAACGAGTCACGTGGACTACATGTAGATTACTGGTAGAAAACACGTGTAGGCGTAAAATTCAGCCGAACTCTGACTCACGATCACAGACGTTTGACGACAGTGAAGCGGCCCGAAAGGGGTCTCAACAGGGCAAGGGTATAACTTCGTATTTTAATCATGCACAACTGAAATACGTAATTTTCGTTATAAAGTTGTTCGCCGCAATCCTATGTGACGATTTTCTATCAGAAAGTAACATATTTAGGTGAGTTTGTGCCAATGGCAACATAAGAATAGCCACCTCCAAAAAAATGTAATAGAAGGCCCTGAAGGATTTCATTTTATAGATACGGCCAAAGGAACATGTCTCCGGCTCAGAAACGGGTATTATGAGCACAGACGCACCATGGCTAAGTTATTTACGGTCATAAAGTGTGATTTAAGTTGCCTCTGTGTCTGCTGATTACTTCATAGGATGATCTCCAAAATCACACATTTTTCGTCTTAAATCTGTTTCGTCTTAAATCAGGGAACAGACACAGGTGACAAAGAGAAGAAATTTTCCCCAGTGGAGTCATTTGAATCTAACAGAGGCTGCAGCTCGGCGTTAGGTTGTGATAAAGTCCGTCCCCCTGCGAGGTCGGACACATCCACACGTTCTTGCGGCGAACGAATGACATCTATTTCGGACTGAAATGGCTAAGGCAGGATTTAAAATCATCATCATTGCTACATGAGTCACTGAATAGTTATTACAAGAAGAAAAGGTAGCAAAAACTGGAAAATAAATCATGAATTCAGCGTGAGTTTTTATTCTAATTAATAACTTTTCAATAATTCTTGTTAAATACAGTGACGTGAAACGCAAGAATTCCTTTTCCACTTAAATGAGATCTAAAATAAAATGTTATTTGACGACCTCCACTGCAATGATTATGCATTAAATTCTGCCGACCTTCAGCCTGAAACACTGTCACTACGTACGACTCGAATGCATGATGGCGTGCCTACCTTCCAGGGGCACAGCCTGGCTTCTCTGAAACAGATTAGCGTTGAACCCCGGCCTCCTTGATCCTGTGCTAAAGATTGTGCTTCCATTGGCCGCTTCTAACAGTGATCTGCTCTTGTGCACCTTTTCCACTTCAAAGTGTGCATATCTAAGTAAAATTGAATCTTGATATCAAGATTTTAAAAATTGTTTTTCTATGAAGAGCGTAAGAAAAAAAGAAAAGTAATCCACGTTTCATTTTTCACGCTTTTTTTGAAGCGAAATTAATTTTCAAAGGTTTAAAAAAGTGCAATACAGAATTGTGATTATAGCTCATGTTATAACTGTCACAGAAATTTTGCATTAAATAACATTAAATAAACGCATTAAATAATAAAAAGGGTGAATTTTAAACCTTCAAAATGTGAATTTAAAACAAATTGACTGTTTCACATGCACCTGAATATATCCTGCAAGTGCAAGTATAAGAAACTTCAGGTATAGGAAACTTCAGGTATAGGAAAATCCAGTTTCACACTTTTTTAATGATTAACAGCACGAAATATATTTTTATTTATTATTTTATATTATTTTTTTATTTTATTTTATATTTTATTTTATTTTATATTTTGCTATAGAAGCGTTTATTTTAACGCCTCGAGAAGAGTATGTTGATGAATCTATCTCCAAATGGTCGTTTATTTTCAAATAATTATCTAGATGTTTCATTTAAAAGCACTTAATGACGAATTATTGGTCAGATACAAAGTGTCTTACTTTAATAAGAGAGAGGGCGTGCGCGGTGGGCTTTATTTTCCCAACGATCGATTCACACGTGGCCACGATAAACTGATGAGGAATGACGAATACGAGAGCATCCGCGTCCTTAACTGCTTCGACGATGTCAGTGACAGCAACCTAGAAAAGACATATCAACAAAATGTTGGCGAAGTCAGAGAAATGTATCTGTTTTTACATTAAAGATAATACTTTTTAAACCGACCGATATTATTATGCGGGGTACTAAATATGAAATATTTCTAGAAGCCTCGCGGTATAAAAATCATCAATCATAGGTCTCGCTGAATGTCAATCTTACATAATGCACGTGGCTACAAATTAAAATTTACGGGCAGTAGTCATGGTGAAGTTACGTTTCTTTCAGCACTCATGCATACAAACTAGTTCTTACCTTCACTGCTTATGGATTGGAGTGTTACTTTGCGTACTACTTTACTACGCGTATGACAAAAAATTCAAGACCATGTAAAACAACTTAAACCTGCAAGGTAAAAAAAAAATTGAGGCAACATGAATCATATGGGGCTGTCACCTCGCGTATGGAGAGTAAGTTTCCGTGGATTCGTATTAAAATATAATGTACACAACTCGTACGAAAATGTCTTTGGGGAACACATTTCAAAATGGCGGTCAGGGCTCCTGCTCCTATTGTCGACTCACAGTCAACATTTTATTCGTAAGACAAATACTCATTTTCAATACGAAGTACGAAAATTACCATTTCTCCATGATGTTCATTTAGAGCAGTGACGTTCGTGTAGTGGGTTCAGTGATTCTTTATAGACGTCAGTGATATAAATTTCTTATTTCAGTAAAATGAAGCATTAACAAATACATTTTGTTCTCCTTAGTGGGGATTTCAGCAGAAAATTTTATCAGTTTTCAGTTAACTGTGCGATGTTAGGATGGACAGTTTCCTTGAGCGGGTTTCGCTGTGCGAAAAAAATCTGCCGACAGCGAGACCGGAAGGCAGGGCGAAGACATAGGCAGAAGAGCTGATCTCCGTCAGTTCACACTCCAAAGACTAACGAAGATGTAAAACACACATCGAAGACTAAAGAATGGTGGCGGAAATAAGGATGCTCAACAGCGAACCGCCGTCCTGACAGACGAAGAGAGACAGCCCCCTGCGAAATCCCAGATTATTTCGTCGCCGAACAAAAACTGGTACCAAGCCAGCGCAAGGTATTTGTATTTTATTAATAATAGTGGAAATCCGTGTGATTAAACAGAACGGGAAGTTTAAAGCTGCATCCTTTTACATGTCTGGATATGTATTTACCTTATTCATCAATTCAGAGAGGAAAAGTAATGCATTCGATCTAAGGTGTATCCTCTCCCTAGCATGGCCTGGCCTACTCTGCCCTGCCCTGCCCTGCTCTGCTCTGCCTTACTCCAAACTGTTCAAACCCATCCTGCTCCTTGCCACTGTCCTCGGCCTGTGGTGCGTGGCCTGACCCCGAAACTACCGCCTTATTATCACGTGCGTGATGTCAACATTTCAAGAAAATATTTTTCATATGATTCAGGTTTATACAACATACTAAAATGTACACTACATATGCAGACTTCGGGGAATTCCTGCTTTCAAATAACATATTATTTGCTCCGATTGGCTGTGCATTTCATCCGGAAAAGGGATATTAAATAACATGTTATACAAATAAGGTAATATGATTTTAATTGCTGAATCGTTTGTAAAGAAGATGTAATAGATTTAACAAGAAGATTATTAATTAATTTTGAGTTTAACGAAAATTAGACCTGCGCCACTCTTTTGAGTGCCCCTTGTTTTATCCGTGGAAAAATAAGAAAATATTTGGAGCGGTTTTTGAGGAAATGTGTATTTCTTTACTTTCAAGCAGAAATTACGCGAAAACGACTCTTTCTTTCAAAAAATATTCATGACCTTTCTTAAAGAACTGATTTTTTAGAACCGATTTTGTGTAAGGCAAAAATATCCATCTTCAACTTTCTAGTTTCTAAATGTTAACTTATTGCAATTTTTGAAAATATAGAAAATTTACTGGAAATGTGGCAAGGACGAATTTTTAATTCTTTTTCGATACATACGAGAAGAAATTTTAAAGGAAAAAATTGGAGCTTAAATTTCATGCAAAATTACGCAAAAAATACTTGTACTTTTGAAAACTTTTACATGATCTTATGTCGAGGTATGTCTTTAAAGAACAGATTTCATTCAGGAAGAAATCTATATCTTCAATATTGTATTTGATATTTTCGAAAAGTCAGGGATTTCAACGAAAATGAGATCTGCACCATTCTCTTAAGTGTACTTTACGCAATCCACGACAAGTTTAATTTTAAAAATCTGGAGCAATTTTTTAGAAAAATTTTGTTCATGCTTCTTGTAAAATATCTTCAAAAATCAAAATATCCGTTACAAACTCTCATGATCTCGAGATTCTTTAAATTGGGAAAGGATTATCAATTTTCGAGAAAATCGGCTGGACTGTTTTGGTGCTAGCCTTGACTACAGGCGAACTGACAGACGGACGTTTTGCCGTCACACGATTTTTCGGTATCAAGGACCCACAAACCAGGACCATGGATTCCGACACCAAAACATGTTAGAGGAAGTAATTTTATATTTAGAAACAAGATTCATCCAGTTTTTCGTTGCTAGGTCCCAGCAATAAGAGATTTTTAGTAAAAAATCGCTCTTTTCCGGCAAACGATTACTGTACTTCCTCTTCCCATGAAACAAGGGCGAGAAATTAAAAATTGCGCTTAAATAATGTGAATTTATGTGAAATAGGGAGAATAAATAATATTTAAAATATAATAAAATATTAGTTGCTAAAATCCATATTGAAATAATTAAAAACCTTTTTCAGGAAAAGAAAATGTTTAATATAATCTACTACTTACGACATTTTCGGGAAGCTTATGACCAGGCAAATAATTGACGTTTTCATGTTCTTCATTTATTATTTCTGATAATTTCCTTCCATTAACCATTTCCTCACGCACATACCAATTCACAGAGTCGTGTATGTGAGCATGGCGCTGAGCATTTTCGCCAATCATTATTGCAACAACAGAACCCCTGAAAAAATTAAACTTTCTTCAGCATTTCCCTCTTTTTTCTTCTATGAAAATGTTGTATGTATGCTTTATTCAACAGTGAACCTTTAATACAATTTTGACCCGCAGTATTTCACCAATATTTCGCTTATAGCCTTATATTAGTAATTTATTCTTAAGTAATATATTATTGTGTACCCCACATAGAGAAGAAAAAATATTTCAAACGTCTTCCAACTCGTAATATTCCGCTATGTGTTTCATTTAATACATGTTCGATTTTTCGTTGCAGCGTTGATAAAAGTGCGCAAATTGTATTGTAGATAGTGAGAGTGTACACGCAATTTACTATAAACAACAGTATTTCATTACCTAGAAATTTATCATTCCTACACTTATTTTTATTAATTACCGTATTACTTATTTTGATTTTTCAATATTCAATGTATTTTAAAAATATATCTTTGAAATTACAAATATCTGGAGACGAAATGAAAACATTAATCATGGTTCTCTATTTCAAGGAGACTGGCTCTCTTCATTGAGATTTCCTCCATCTAGTACTTTGATATAAGCGTCGAAACAGAATATGGAGTCGAAATAGAAAAGGAAAACGTCAATTACGTCAATTTTTCTACGAGTCGTTTAGTTTTAGGACACTGAAATCATGATTTTTCAGCTCATAATTTTCAATGAATCTGAGATCAGCCCAATTTTTTTGAGGGACACATAGAAATATATCTGCGTCCATAAAATCTCAGAGAAAGCTCTGGGTTGCCAGCATCTAGTTCATTGTATCTTTTTCTTGTTTTCTGTAAACCTAGAAATTGGCACTTAGGCACATACGAAACTGAATTCTTAAAAAATTGAATTGTACCAATTCACTTTTTTACTTGCATACCAAATGAATTATTTTTCATTAATCCAATTGGTCAATTACCTATTTCAAATTCAGAGTAAGATAAGTTGAGATGATACTTTTTAACCCTGCATTTCTACCATACGACCAGAATCGAGTGTTCCAAAAATTAGTGATAAAATGTCATTAAATTAACATAAATGTCCAAAATATTTATGAATAATTGTCAAGAGTATAATTGTATTTTCGTCGTGTACTCTTTGTTGATAATCTCCTAAACACGTTTATTGTATTCCAGTTCTAATACTTGCCAGTTGCCAGATCCCACCAGACATACTTTCTGCGGTTCTGAACACGTAGCCAGTAGGCCAACTTTCGCGGGACATGTCGAGCACATTGACTTCAAAAGTATGGGAATCCAGTAGAATAGCTCTTGGTAATATTACTATAACACACTCAGTTCTACATTAAGTTTCTCCAAGATGATCTTCACCGATGTAAGCAGCCCTGCTTCGGATTTAATTAGTTATAAAATAATACCACACTATTGTTATCTCAATGGTCAAAATATTGCTAGGTACAATATGAATGTCATATTTATATTACAGCATTACATAAGAAAAGTTTTCTTTGTTCTATTTTTAAAACAACTGAACGTTTAAGTGTTCCATTATTATGCAACCAACACGTGCAAATGCTTATTCTAGGTACCTTGGTGCAAATATATGCAACACATTTTGTGGAAAAGAAAATGTATCGTATATTTGTTTGATGCAGTGCCAAAATAGGCAGGTAGTACACAACGAATTTTTAAACGCTCCTCATATTTAACACTTATTTGATATTCATTACCCTCTATATTCAGGGTCGAGGCAAATTAGGTTTAAAACAGTAAATGGGGGAAATAATGTGTAATGTTTTGATACTTTCCCATACGAACAAATTTCTTACTTTCCCAATTTCCCATACGAACAAATTTCACACTGGAAGGGAGATCGCATTTCTCTCGACTCTGGAGCCTAATCTTAATGCTTCGAGACAATCTCGAACATATCGAGTGGTCTTAAGAATTGGCCCCCTAGCCCGACTTCATCAGCCTTACTATAACAGCGGCGTGGAGACCATGCTGCTATCGTGAGTGATCATGGTTGTCATAGCAACCTTGATAAGCCACACCTTGGAAGTTGAGTGGTATAGTCAAGGATGAGCTTTTCACTTCAAGAGAAGGCGTTGGGGGCGGACTCAGCGCCTTCGAGGTTTCAATGCCCAGTGGAGTTCTGCGGGCGTGCTATCGAAATACACACTTATATTTCTGTTAAAACCAATGTAATAGGCGATAAGAAATATAAATTTAAAATTTTGTTTTAATGTTAATAATTGGTAAATTGCCACTTCGCCCTGAATAGTCTGACCACCGCGTTTTGTGTGTACCCTTATACTGCAATCTAATTTCTCATTAACACTTTAAAAGGAGCTTTGCTTTTCCAAAAAAACTGTATTAACTCTTTTGTCAATAAAAGGATCAAATTTGTAAGCTAAATCGACCTTATAAATTAATTGCATAAAATTACAGAAATTACAAAAATCTCCATAAAACGTTGCCAAAAGTGTTTTCCAAATACGAGAAAAGATGTCATCTTATCACGATTTTTACGAAATTCAATAATTAAAGTTTTTTTCTTTTTTATTTATGTATTTATGGTCGCTTTATAACAGGGGTCAGCGACCCCTGACATTGTACAATTGTATGTATAAACATAAAGGTTGCAATTATTACATGAACATAATTGTTACATTTAATCAAATTTTACACAATATGTACGGTTTAATATATTACATTAACCAGCTATATAAGATTATACATTTTTGTAGTAGTTAACAATTTTATTATTTTGGCACACCCGTCTGTGGAACTGAGTAGTGGTTGTAGGGTTCCTTCAATTTTTAGAAGTTTTTTATATCATTTGTACCAGGGCATTGAAGAATAAGGTGGGAGGTGGAGACTGCTGCACCACACTTTGGACAGGGTTCTGGATCTGATCTCTTAAATAGGTGGCAGAAATTGAGTTTGAAATGGCATATCCTTAGTCTAGTGATTACAACTTGTTCTCTTCTCTTAAAATGTTTACCGGGGAGAGTTGGTTAAAGAATTGATTTTCTCACTAAGTGGAGTTTGGAGACATCCAATTTCCGGATAAAGTCCCAGTAGCTGAGGCAGGAGTCCTTTACAAACTTTTTGAAGTCTTGGAAGATGCCTTGAATTTGGTTGTCGGCGCAAGTAATTGATGTGGCATGTTTAGCGGCTGCAACAGCTTTCTCATTGCCAAAGATTTTTTGTGCGAAGGGATCCATAATATGGATATTTCTATTTGGGCCCCTTTTATAGCTTGCTTTTTTAGTATTTCTTGGATTTTTTGGATAATTGGATTGGAATTGAATCTGTTCTCGATGGCTTCCAAAGTTGATAGCAAGTCTGAAAAAATTGCAATGGGGGTATCTTTTGGTGTTTTAGTGCTAATTATAATTGCTTGAAGAACTGCCCACGCTTCGCATGTAGCAATGGAGAAGTAATCTGGGAGACGGTGAGAGTCAATTTTATTAATTGGTGGTTGGAATATAGCACAGCCTGCAATTCCATCACGTTTAGACCCGTCTGTGTAGTAGACTTGGTAGAAGTTGATATAATCTTGGAGTAGTGCCGATATTCCTTCTTGTGTCCTGTCAATAGGTTCAGTGAAATTTATTGTTTTTTGCGAGGTCGGTATTAGTTGTGATATTAAAGTTCTGCCAGGGTGGGATGGGATGATTACGTCTGGGGATACAAAGTGGTTTGGTGATATTTAATTTTTCTAGATACTTAGGGAGTCTCTCTCTCAGCGGTAATGAGAGCTGTAATCTGGAATCATATAGGCTAGGCTGGAGGTTGTTAAATATAACTGCATTTGAGGGGTTGGGGGAATGCTAAATGTGAAGTAGGCATAGGTTATGCACTGAACGTTTCTTCTTAATTCCAATGGTAGTTGTCTTGCTTCTACAAGTAATCTATTACATGGGCTGGTTCTAAATGCACCAAGGCTTAAACGGCAAGCAATGTTGATCACAGGGTTTGGAGTATTCTGAACTGTTTTTGAAGCTGAGTTGTAGACTACTTCCCCATAATCTAGTTTAGATTGAATGAGAGCTTTATATAGGTTGATCAAGCATTCAAATTGTGCTCCTCATTTAATGGGTGATAACTTTTTGATAATATTAAGTCGTTTTTTACATTCAACCTTAAGAACAGTTATATGTTGCTCCCATGAACGTTTGGAATCAAATAATACTCCCAAAATTTTGCATACATAAGTCCTTTTAAGTTGGTGATCACCCAGTTTTAGATGCACTTCTTCATAATCGTCATTTCTTCTTCTTGTAAACACTATGAACTCTGATTTAGTCTTCGATATTGTAATTCCTGCATTAGTTGACCACTTAGTGATTCTATCTACCGATTCTTGCATAATACTTTCAGTAACCTTAAGATTTTTACCATTGCATAGGTAATATCATCTGCAAAAAGGGATATTTTCACTGGTCCTTCTATTGTACTGCTTGCGTCATTAATAACTAGAAGGAATAATAGAACACTTAAGGACAGATCCTTGTGGTAAACCATTCAACATCTCTGTAAGATGGGACGAACTGTCTAGAATTTTTACTTTGAGGTATCTGTTTTTTAGGAAATTGATAGTGAATGCTAACATATTTCCTATTATATGTGATTTAGCAAGGGTGGATATGAGTCTATCTTTATAGACCATTTCATATGCTTTTTCAATATCCATTGAAACTACCATTACATGTTGATTCATAGCTAGGGCATCGCATATTGTAGTATCGATATTTACTAGGAGGTCATTTGTTGATCTAAAGGATCTGAAGGCACTTTGGTATGGTGAGATTAAGTTACGGTTTTCCAGTATCCATTTCAGGCGGCGACAAACCATCTTCTCTAATATCTTGCAGATGTTATTTGTTAGGGAGATTGGACTGTAATTCGTGGGTAGAGTGTGATCTTTATTCGGTTTAGGTATGGGGATAACATTAGCTTCTCTCCATTGGTCTGGAAAGTGTTGTTCAGTCCAAATATAATTATAAACGCAAAGTAAGTACTTAAGTCCAACTTTAAGAAGATTCTTCAAAAAACTGTTTGGGACCTTATCGGGCCCAGGTGCAGAAGTTTTGCTTTGATCTAATAAGTAAAGAAGTTCTTCCATAAGGAAAGGTTTGTTGTAGTTATCGTTATTGTCCCTAGTTAGTAGCAAAATGTTATTTTTACTTAAGTTTCTGCTTGAGGGATCTGTAGATAGAAAGTTTGTGTCAAAATTATTGCTATCTGAATTTTGAGCAAACGTGTTCGCTAAAAGGCTACATACGCCTTGAGTTCCAACATGTTTTAAGCCAGTACTATCAATAAGATATTTAGGAATACTGGGAGTATTTCTTCCACTAATGGCTTTTATTTTATGCCATACCTCTGATATAGGAGATTGGTGCGTGATGGAAGAAGTGAACTTTTGCCATAAATTGATCATTGCGGATTTGAGAGTAAGTCTTGCAAAGGCTCTTGCTTTCCTGTAAGAAATACCATTTACCACGGTTTTGTTTTTCTTAAATTTTCTATATGTTCCTTTTTATTTTTAATTGCTGTAGTTCATTGCTCGTTTCACCATGGAACTTGGCGTTTTTTTAATTATTCCCGAGGTACGGGGAATCGACGTTCTTGCTGCTTCTAGAATTAGTGAAATAAAGCCATGCACTAAACTGTTTAACTCTTCAGAATCTAGATTGATTGGTTGATTAAAAGTTGCAATATTGGACTTGATAAACTGTTAGAATTGTTCCCATTTAGCTTGTTCTAGGATCCATTTAGGCTCACATCTCAGATTGAAGAATAGATCTAAGTCTGGAAGGGTCATGTTAATGGGATAGTAGTCACTATCATATAGGTAGTTGTTGGTACACCATGTAATTCTAGCTGCAATGTCATTTGAGGCAAAACTAAGATCAATGTTGCTTTCATTCCCATTACTACAGTTAAAGTGGGTGGCCAGACCTGTATTTAATATGGTAAGATGATTATGATTGTCTAACCAATCTTCAATGATTTTACCTCTTTTGTCTGTAGTATTAGATCCCCACATTTTATTGTGACTATTGAAGTCTCCTACAATTATAAAGGGTTTGGGCAACTGAAGGATAATATTGTCAAGTTGATGGACATCAAAGTCCTGCCTATTCGGGATATAAATATTACAGACATTGATATGGGAAATGATTTTATCCTTTACAGCCTTCAAGAGAAGTTTGGAGAGGAATAACATGCACATAAATATCATTTTTAACAAGGATAGCTACACCACCAGAAGCAATTTGAGCATTATTCTTATTACAAAAAGATGTAATATATCCGGGTAGCTTACCAGAATGATTATCTTTAACGTTTGTTTCCTGTAAACATAGTATCTGAGGAAGAATATCTTTAACTAATAGTTTCAGGGATGATAGACGGGCATAGAATCCATTACAATTCCATTGTAAGATATTCATTTCTAGTTATTATTCAGATGTATCTGCATCCGAATCATCCATTTGTTCTTGTGAACTCTTCAACTTGTTGATAATACTTGTAAATTTATATTTTATTGACCTTTCTGTAAGTAATGGATAAGATTCACACATTATTTGGGTAATAGATGGAATATCAAGTGAAAATTCACTGGCTATTATTGTTGGGTTTGGGGCTCCTGTAGCTTTGTCAATGAAATTTTTCAATTGGTTATATGTGAAGGGGTAATCAATTGGATTGGTTTCATACTTTGCCTTTAATGGATCAAGAAGTTCATCTAGTGACTTGGGGGTGTTCTTAACATGAGTACTAATATGATTTGATTCTTGACCAATTTTCTTTTTTTTAGTTTGTTTACTACTATCCAAATAGGTCGTATTTATCTTATTACTTTCAGTACCGATCTGGGATGACGATTCTGATGAGAGGGTTCTCTTAGGAATAGAGGGGAAATTACTCTCATTTACTGCAAGATTTTCCTTTTGGCTTTGTGGTTCAGTAAATTAAATGGAATTATTAGTAAATTAATTTTGAAATTTTTCATTTGCTAAGTCATATTCTGTTGCAGAATGTTGGATATATTTGTTATTACACTGGTTAGCTAGATGACCAGACGGTTTACATAAGAAGCATGTCATATCATCTGTAGAAAAGAAAATTCTATATTGGGTACCATCATACAATATAGTGGTTGATTCTGGAAGATTGCTAACATCTTCAGGTGTTATAAACACCTGTCTCCTGAAACTCATGTGTAAATCCTGGTTCAGGAATACCAGCTCTAATAAATGAGATATTGAACTTTATATGGATATTATGTTTTGAAAATTCTTGTTGGATAACATCATGTGGTATCACAGGGCAAACATTAGAAATTATTACCCTCTTAAGCTTATTAATTAAAGGTCTGACATTCAGTTTATGATCCTTGATGGTTAACGTAGGGTAGTTGCTAGTCAGGTACTCTGCTGTTTTCTTAGTGTTTAGAAATACACAAACTCTGTTATTAGACATGCGCGACACGAATCTAATGTCATTGGGGTTCATTATTGTAGCGAGTTTAGTAATATATCATTTTATTGAAATACCTTCGTGGGCTTCTATGATAACTCCTTGGTCTTTGGTAGGAAATACATCACTCACAGTAGCGTTCGTGTAGGTCTTCTTTGCTTCATTTTCAGGAGCTGGGTCCATCAGAAGTTTGGTTAAGTTGTTTACATTGGAGAACATTATGATTAATTGTCAGCCGCGTTAGGCTAACTTTAAATAGATGTTAGATTAGATTAGTATTGATGCCTATTTGGTGTGACAAAAACACTAATACACAACTGATAACACTGTACTCGTGAACACGACAAGAGGAGGCACAAACGGAGGTGTTCCCTCTACGGTGTCTCTGAGCGAACTGTGCCTCTGTGAAGTTTTTTCTTTGTTTTACATGAACCACGGGGACCTTCCTTTCAGAACCTTTTAATATATTACAAAATTCACTTCGAAAAAACCCAACGCATGTATATTTTTTTTATTTTATTCAAAATCACAAAATATAGTTCTGGAGTATACATATGTTTACTACAAATACATATTAGAAAGTAGACATGAACTATTCACTCCACGTACTTCTTTCCTGAATCCGTAATTTTATTCTCTCTGAACATGTAATGAAAGTTAAAATGATCGTAGATAGAGATGAAAAAATTATATTTTCAGAGAACGATTCAATTTCCGTTGTTACAAAGATCACTGAGGCATTGGAGTTTTTGGTCTGAAGCGTGTGATAACAATACCTCAGAATGAAGAATTCAAGATAACTAACCTGAAACATCAACAAAATACATCAACGTTTAATATTAGTGAAAGTTCATTTGCATAACTAGAGGAACAATAATTGAATTTTCAGGAACAGCAGTACGGACGCAAACCAAAATGGGGTTGCTTAATTTGAAATATTGTAGAAAATGTGATTTACAGGTTTATATTTCAAAGATTTTTTTTTCTCCTGCATAACTGTTACTATGCAATTAGAAAACATTTTAAGCATCAAAAAGAAAAATAATATTTATTTTTACACTGATATATAATCTGTTGGTTAACCTTCGTAATGTGAAATTTCAAAAAGACTTAAAATGCCTTTAACAAGAATTGCACTTCAGTTTCTGGGTCAATAATCTCCATATCGAACAGCTTTCGTCCGGATTCCCAGATCCATTGAGCAAATGCTAAGATGGCATCGTAGCCCAGGCAAATTAGACCAAAAACTTGTGATCTTCTCAGAAGAGAAAACTTGTGAACACATACGAGGTTTCCGTGTGCGACTTCATAGCTTCCAACA
Source organism: Gryllus longicercus (assembly GCA_038098605.1). Classification (NCBI taxonomy): domain Eukaryota; kingdom Metazoa; phylum Arthropoda; class Insecta; order Orthoptera; family Gryllidae; genus Gryllus; species Gryllus longicercus. The sequence continues at coordinate 174,387 of JAZDUA010000338.1, read as the reverse complement.
GATCTGGTGCTGACAATGATCCCTGGCAGATGAGATGAATTGTGGTAATTAATGGAAACCTGCAAAAAATAAAAAAAACTTTACCCCATCATGTTTTGAATATCGAGATATATCAAATTTCCCAAGTATTACACGTTTAGAACTTCGACATATGATAGCCATATTTGTAGAGAAAATAAAACGCAAATGTCGCAAAACGAATTTGAGTGCTCATGTGGGTTCGAGACTGAAAGGGGTTGTAAATATTGGACATGGGATTCTTATAACAACATTTAAACACATTCATGATTTGGGACATGTCTAATTTAAAAATATAAAATTTTATTAGATTGCCTCATGTGTGAATAACGAAGAAGAAATACACGATCAATGGTGATTTGTTTTAATACATGTGTAGGCATCAGGTTAGAATAAGTAACTGTCTGTAAAAGCGTAATTGATAATTAAAAGCGTATGATAAAATTGTTTATAAAACTTAAAAAAACGAGGAAGATCAGAAGTGATTTTTTTTTAAAAATTCGGAATATTTTAATTGTCCTAATTATATGGTGGAGCACTAACAAAACTACCTTATAATGTTTTTTTTCAGATTCATAAACATTATAAACAATTGAAATAAAATATTTCAAACTTCTCAAACTTTTGCTCTTTACTCTCGCCAATACTTTTAGCACATATCTTTGGAATAGCACATCGTATAGCAATGACACGTTGGTAATTGTTTCTTTAGATTATGGTCTCAATCTCTGCAATAGAATGAGTTATTATGAATATAAATAATTACCTTTGCATTAACAACCAAGGGTTCGGATCCTGCCTTGGGGATGGTTGTTTATCCCTTGTATCTCATGTACTCGTATGTGTTGTCGCGGAAGGCGCCGTGTTCTGCTGAGTACAGATCCGAGAAGTCTGTAATTGTGTCAAAGTCTATTGTACGGTTTAATACGTGATCCATAGAGACGCATAGGGTAACCGGCTGTCGGCTGGAAAAAATCCTAAGAAGAACAAGGCTTAACTTCACGGAATTTCATCAATGAAACATGAAAAAGTCAGCATGCAAGAAACTTTCTTGATTTTTGACCCTTTGATTTTTGCCACAGAATGCAAGCAAGAAACAAGTTATAAAAGTGTTCGAAAGTATTTTTTAAGGTGGTTGGAAGTTAACACGCCCCTATTTTCTCCATAGTTCCCCATTTGTTTACGTCACAAGCAAGCGTGGTGCGGCGCGGAGAATTTTAACTGTCTGCCTGGGCAGAGGAATTTTGTTCTAATACCATGTTTGTCAGCGAGAAAATATCAAAACGTTTTTTTAAATTTAAATTGCTGTGTTATTTTTCCTTTTGCAATCAATTTTCAATCAACCGCGTTAAATTATGATGAAGCAAAACTAACTCATGGTTGAAGGTGCATTATTTGTATTCGCGGAATTGTTCTTGTTGAGAGGTGCCGAACATTGTGTCAGATTGCGTTATCGTTGTCTTGCAAATCCTACGATAATAATTAGCAATCTACTTATTCTTAATTATCGAAATATTGAATTGATGAAATGTTGTTATTAAGCATAAAAAGATGGGGAAAGGAGGTGAATAGATAAACTGATAAGGTGAGATAGGGAATTTGTTTTAAATGTTTTCGAAAGAAATTTTAAAAATAGTGATGCTACAACAGTACTAACTTGCTCGCACTAGTAAAGGCTAAGTAATATTATAATACCCCAGTTTCTGTCTATATTAACAAATCTCAGCCATCACTTGTAAAACTCATTATCAATCACAGTCCATTAGGAGCGAAAACTAAACCTTTTAAAGCTAATGATTAACACAAAATTGTCAATCACAAAAACATGTCACACAACAGTGAGACGGAATTCTGTGCATTTCTGTGCCATATTCGTGTTGGGAACTGATATAACGTGAGAGACTTGTGCAAAAGACCCGCGTAAAAATCGAATTTTTAATTTCGAATATCCTCAAAAATCCCGCGAAACTACTAACTTTTTAAATAATGCATCAGACCTTTCTTAAAGATCAAATTATAAAGAACAGAATTAATTTGTAAAAATCTTTAGCATCAATATTGTAGTTTTGTAATGTTATTTTTGTGTGTGAAAACACACCTAGTTCACCAACAATGTGACTTGCTATATTTTCATAAGTATTCTTTGCTCTATTCAAGAGAAAAATTAAAGAAAATTATAAAGAACAGAATTAATTTGTAAAAACCTTTAGCATCAATATTGTAGTTTTGTAATGTTATTTTTGTGTGTGAAACCACAGCTAGTTCACCAAAAATGTGACTTGCTATATTTTCATAAGTATTCTTTGCTCTATTCAAGAGAAAAATTAAAGAAAAATGTATCTCTTTCAAAACAATATTTTTTTGAAAAACATTACATTTCACGCAAAATTGAGTGAAAATTATCCATATTTGCGAAAACCGCGAATGTCCAATCCATTCTTTGGAGATTAGATATCATTAAGGAAAATAATTTCTATCTTCAATATTGTAGTTGTAGAAAGGCATCAAAAAAATTTGAACTATTGTAATTTTCAAAAATTCAGAACGTTTAGCGTAAATGAGATCTGCGCCATTTTTATGCGTCTTTTGCTCTATCTGAGGTAAAACTGATGAAAAGAGCAGTTTCTGTGAATTTTTTGAAAACGTTAAGGGTTTATGTAAATAACTTCCAAATATCTAAATATTCGTTTCAAATTCGAAGGGAATAAAATTCGGTCAGGTTGATTGGGAAGTATCAAATTTGGAGAAAATCGTAGGAAGGGTTTTACGCTCTAGCTTTGCAAGCAGACGGACACTCAGACGTTTTGCCGCCAGCCAATTTTTCCGTTTTAATGACCCATAAAACGTGTATTCTGAGTAAACTGCGCATTAAAGAAATTCATTTACTTCACAAAGGAACAAGATTTATTTAGTTGTTTGGTAACATGCCCATACAATAAGAGATTTTTATTAAAAAATATCATTTTTTGCCGCAGCATTAAAATACTTTTTCTATACTACGTAAGCAGTATGCGAGAAGATAAACATGCACATTAGCAGTGCAATGAAAAAGTCGTATCAAGTGGCTAGATGCTGTGACTACATCATTGGAAAAGAAATGGTCGGGGTGAGAAGGAGTGATTATCGTTTACTTCATAGCGTTCCTATTGACATACGGCTGAGTGCAAACGTAACATATTCGAGAATAATTTTTACCTGTAAAATACACAAGGCTTACGTACGTAAAATTTAAGTCTTCTTAACCTGGGTAAAATTATCTAAAAAATGTTCTTAGTAATTGAAATCATGTTCTCATGATCACCGGGGATACATTTGTCATTGCACGAGAAAATGTTTACTGTCATCGACTTCTACGCCTCAACCCAGGAAAAACCGGTCTTTCATTGCAAATTTGTATCAAGGAAGGAGTGTCATCATTGATTAGCGATTAAGACATTTTTCACTATACGTGAATAGTGTTAATGCTATCTTTTTAATCAGATAAACAACGCGATTACACATTTCACCACTTTGTCTTAGTTTGAATGTTAACAGTTACATGGAAACATAACTTATAACAATATCAGTATCGCGCACCATTCACTTTCAATTCATTGAGGTACATGAATATTCTCATATTTCATTATATTACTGTTTAAAGCATCTTTTTAGCAAAGATGACTTTCATTAATACAGAATATTTTATTCACAATGTCACAATAATTCATGGATGTATCTATTATTGGGTTAATTGAGTGATGAAATGTTTTTCAATTGTTTTAAATGCTCGTATTTTTAAGTACTTTACCGATTACAATATGAAATAAGGAAACAGCACTCAAGTGAACATACCTATGTTCCAGTTCCCTATATGCCAGCATAGTATGGACCACACTGGCAGTAACCGCTCCTTGCAACGGCTCTCCTTTAAGTAATTCCTCTTGCAATGATTGTAAATCCTGTCGAAAAAACTTGTTTATAGATCTTCAAGGTTTTTATAGGCGTAATCAGAAGATGATATAATATTGTTCAATATTCTACAAAAGTGCACATTTTTCTATTTTGATGCTAATATTACTGCAACATACTGCCTTAAAATCTGCTCGTATAATTTCCCCACTTTTTAATTGTAAATTCATCTCAATTTTCTAAAAATTGTATATCGTAAAAGTTAATAAACTATTAGTAAAAACAATTAGCCATAAATAATACTAATAGTTCATTTTGTTTATTCTCCTCTAATTCGCAAAAATCAAGAAGTTGTTAATATTCATGACCAAAAATATCAATTCAGTACCGCAATAACTGAAAACGATAAAAACATTTTTGAGATATGTTAGTCAACTGTACTAAAATATGAAAATAAATGTTATAATTTTTTAGTAAATGATAAATTCATTCGAAGATATGAAATATTTTTTCTATAATATAAAATACACCGAAGGGACAAAAAAGTGGTACACCAGCCTAACAGTGTAGGGCCCTCGCGAGCACGTAGATGTGCCGCAACACGACGTGACATGGACTCGACTAATGTTATAAGTAGTAGTGGAGGTAATTGACACCATGAATCCTGCAAGACTGACCACAAACTCGTAAGAGTACGAGGGGGTGGAGATCTCTTCTGTGCATCACGTTGCAAAGCATCCCAGATATGCTCAATAATGTTAATGTGTGGGGATTTTGGTGACCAGTAGAAGTGTTTAAATTGAGAATATTGATCCTGAAGCCACTTTGAACCAATTCTGGACGTGTGGGCTGTCGCATAGTCTGCTGGGAGTGCCCGAGTCCGTCGGGATGCACAATGAACATGGGTGCAGGTGATCAGACAGGATGCTTACGTTCGTGTCACCTGTCAGAGTCCTATATAGACGCATCAGGGGTCCCATATTACTCCAACTGCACACGCCCTACACCATCACAGAGCCTCCACCAGCTCCAACAGCCCCCTGTTGATATACAGGGTCCACGGATTCATGAGGTTGTCGCCATACTCGTACACGTCCATTCCGCTCGAGACCTTGTGAAACCAGACTCGTCAGATCAGGAAACGTGTTTCCAGTCATCACAGTCCAATGACGATGTTGATGGGCCCAGGCGAGGCATAAAGCTTTGTGTCGTCCAGTCATCAAGGGTAGACGAGTGGGCCGTCAGATCCAGAATGTCTTGTTGAATGGTTCGCACGCTGACACTTGTTGATGGCCTAGCATTGAAATCTGAAGCAATTTGCGGAAGGGTTGCACTTCTGTCACGTGTAATGATTCTCTTCAGTCGGTCTCGTTCTTGCACGATGTTTCTGCGGCCGTAGGTTTTATGTTTTGCCTGATTTCCAATCTTCACGGTGCACTAGTGAAATAGTTGTACGGGAAAATCCAAATTTCATTGCGACCTCGGATGTGCTACGTCCCATCTCTCTTGCGCCGACCATAACACCACGTTCAAACTCACTTAAATCGTGATAACCTACCATTGTATCATCAGTAACCAATCTAACAAATGTGCCAGATTTTGGTTTTCTTATACAGCCGTTGCCAACCGGAGCGCTTGGTTCTAGATCTCTTTATTTCAATACGCATGGCTATATCAGTTTTTTGGCTCTTCGGTGTGTAAGTAACTAGTGACATGGAGCAGCAAAAGCAGCTCATCTATTGAGCGCATATACTATTTATTTATCGAAATTTTGTATTAGAGACGTTGAGGCCAACCTGAATTGTCGAGATGGCTAGAGCATGTGCGCCTCGGCCCGAAGTGTTGCGGGGTCGAGTTCTTTCGTAGGCACGGTTGTTTGTCCTTTGCCTTTCATGAATGTATATTGTTGCGTAAGGCCTTGTGAGTCTGCTGACCGCAGACCGAGAAGCCCGCATGTGTGCCTAGCGTAAACGTTAATATGTGTCTCCATGAGAGACATAATAAGTACCCGGCGCGGATAACCGAGAATGGAATCTCCTGAAGTTGGAAGAAGCCTCAGGAAGAGAAACAAATTAATTGATTAGATAGATTGAGGAATTGTATTTATTCCCATCCTCTAATAGATGAAATAGGGATGGTCGTTTTGGAAAACTTCGCGGTTTTGCTTCACTGCCTCATTAATGTTTAGGAGCTCAGCGACAATGCAGTACGGCTACGCCAAATCTGGTTGAGTTACGGAGGACAACTCACCCTTACACATTTTTGTGCGTACCTTGCTAACTATAAAAGAGTCGTTCGTTGCTCCAGCGAAGTAGAGCGCTTCCGACACCAACGTCATGGTTCGCTTACCGTCACTTTCAGGTGATGACAAGGCTCTCGTCTTGTTTACAATGAAGTACCTGCCTTTGCGATACACAGGCAGAATGACTAGGAACTGTGTGGACCTCGGTGCTGAATCACTAGTAATGCTATATAATAGTGGTATGTCCTTACCCGGGTTGCGGTGAGGGCAAGATCGGGGGAAACGTTTTTTTATTTGTTTTGTGCCGGCTTTCTTTTGTATAGGCGGATGAATTGGAAGGATTGCAGGTGTGCATATGCAGTCCTAATAGTACGATATTACAGATGCAAACATGTGCTCTTCCTAATCTACCGTTGGCCATAGGATGTTAAGGCGGTAATTAGTTCTCTCACATTTACACCTATAACTGAGAACCTGCTTCCTACATTAATTTCACTGACAACAGGAACTTACCCTTCCACTTCGCGCAAAGGCTTCTGCCACGCGGCGATTTCTGCCGGTAATGCAAGTTGAGATGTAATCTGCAATACCACAGCTCTCGAAGAAAGTCGACAATCGGCCACCAGGATAAAATAGGTCGACGAATTTTATTATTTCCAACATCCCCATCCTTATCATCGTCGCTTTCGTGTTGAGACCAACTTTTAAGCCGTCAATTAAGCCCGCTCCAAGAGCAACCACGTTCTGAATAAATCCAAACACACACTAATATCAATTTTAGGTTACTCATTTCTTTACTTTTATGACAATATACGGTACAAGAAATTCTTAAATTAAGATTATAAACAAAAATTTCTTCAGAAACTTCAAACATATTATTGCCAAGAAATATCTCATTGCATAGTGTCTAAACGTAATATTTGCTAAGAATAAGCAGAAATATAGCTAATATACGTAAGAGTATTGGACATGTCTGGAAAACTGCCTTTTTTATTTCATTACCACACTACTACTTACGTAGTAAAGAGAATGTATTGTAATGCTGCGGCAGAAATCGACAATTTTCGAAAGAAAATCTCGCTTTACGAGTTCTTGATACCAAAAACGTGGATACATATTGTTCGTGTATGTTGTAAATTACTTCCTCTAATACGTTGCGTCGTCAGAATCCATGTTTTGTAAATCCTTGAGACAAACAATTTTTGGACGGCAAAAATCTTTTCATTTCTGGACAATTCTAGGGCCTAAACCTTTCAATTTTCTCTAAAATTGATATTCCCCCATTGATCAGGCCAAACTCTTACGTCCTACGAATTTGAAACGTAAATTGTGATATTTGCATCTTCTTTACATGAAGCCTTTAACATTTTCAAAATATTCTCAAAAACAGCAACAACTTTTTCCACTAGAATAAAGTACACATAAAATGGCGAGGTCCGATTTTTGTTGAGTTTTCTAAGCTTTTGAAAATTGCAAAAAGTTTCAAAAGACCGGAGTCGTCCTACAACAAGAATATTGAAGATAATATTTTTTAATGAAAACTGCTCTTCAGAATTTTATCTTCAAATAAGTTTTTAAACTAGTCGTTGTACCTGTTCGACTTACTTTTTAAAAAGTCGGTAAGATAGTTACGTGACCTAAGGAATTTGTATAGTGACTATGCACATAGATTGCTCAAACTCAATGCCTGATTTTAAATACCCCCCTGGGCAAAATTTTACATGTTGGAAACACGTTTGCTGTTTCAAGTAGCATTATAATGTAATTATAATATTTTAATATTGTAACAACATTGTAATCATGTAGTATACTATTGTATTATAATATTTTATTACTAATTGTTTGAAATAAGGCGAGAAAGTATGTACTGTTGTAGAACCACAATTTCAAGTATCAAGCACCGCTAAACGTGGATTGTTACGATATAATTTTCTATTTGCCACATTACATGGCATAATACACTTTCTATTTAAAGACTCGCAACCGGAAAAGGTGGCTCAGGGCATCAAGTGAATGTCTCTGAAGTACCTCTTACTGGGAGATCCTAAGATTCCACTCCCGACGGTCGTAAGAATTATATACTAACTAGTACATAGCTAGGGCGCATTCAGTCGCTATGGTCGGTTACTCTGATCGGTAGTTTTCCGGGGCTTCTCCGAACAATACCAGGCGAATGCCGGTGCAATACCCAAACAAATGGGCCACGGACCGCTCGCCATCTTTCCTTTCTCTTCCTAGACCTATTTTACCCCTTACTTACACTTACACCCACAAGCACAACACTACCACACATGTCAGGGGACCAGTCGGGAGCTTAGAGCTTGTTCTGGCTGTGGCGGTGCCACTCTGGTGGGAGGTACCTGATGGCGGAAAATCACCGTAAGCGACGTAGGTCGGTGCCGGATCCCGTCTTTCAGAGAGGTTATCACTGCCACCTCCCGAGTTAAAAAAACACGCAAAACACGCACTTATGGGACTAATGCTCTTGGTAATTAACGCGCACAAATCAAATCATTTAAATATGTAATTAAATTTGTCTTAGGTAGTTTTGAATCCCTGGGTTCCCCAGAGTTCTCCAAGGATTAAAATGGATTCTAGGGACTTGCCTTCCCTTAATAATATTAATCTAAATAATATTGTTCCATATCTACACTCAATATTATTTCTTAATTCATAAAGAAAAGAATATTACAGAAAATAATTTACTAAATATAGGTGCAAAAGTATCCACCTTTTCGGTTTCAAAGATCCACAATACTAGTTTTCTGTAGAAAATTCGCCCCTCTTTACTGCACCGTTACCATACTTACTCTTTGCAACGTAAGTAAGCAGAAGGTGACAAACTACGAAAGACTTTGAAGACAAAATCTGTCAAATACCTTTAAAGACCAAAATCGCTGCTTAAAATTATTCAGATCCTTCTGACAAATCGTTCATCCTAAAAGTTTTGATGATTATAATAAACATGAGTGATAAAGGAGATGAATAAGATCATTACCAAGCTTACTGCAGTCAAAAAATGGGGAAAGATTTTATTTACAATGGGAGAGTTCAGATTATTCAATCAAAACAGAAGATCCTTCAACCGAAAATACTGATGATTGTAATAAATGTGACTGATGATCATTGTAATAAAAGTCATTACTAAGATACAAAATGCGCGCAGATTTCGTTTACATCAGGAGAGTAATGTAAACAGCTATTTTTTTAAGATATGAAGTTTATGAACGACGCTCGAATATATAAAAAGCAGTGCTGTACCTTGAGACCACTATATATCTCAACTGAAGTCATGTCGTCTGTTGTAGTCACCCGAAAATTATCGCTTCCTATTATATCGCACCACAGTGGGCCAATCTGCTTATTTGCGCAACCTGAAAATCAATTTAATTTATAATACAAAAGGATATATTTCCTTTGTTACACATTATAACGAGTGGTGCAACACAATGGCACAGACTTTCTCGTACTATATAGATTCCTAATTTCATTTCTTTGGACAAGCATGTTGTTTTCTCTTCCCAGCTGCCATCTCTCACTGTTAAAACAATTTTTTTTCAATTTCTCGGTAGAACTGAACGTGACATTAAGAATAGCATTGAAGAGTGAAACCTCATCTTATATGAACATTTACGTTGAAACATTTTGAGCCGTTTTTGAGAAAATATTGTTTGAACATTGAAAACGAGCATTTTGAAGCTCATTTTCCCAAAAATCTATTTTCCGTTTTCGAGAAAATTCGCACGAAATTATTTTAAGTAATTGTTCTCACAACTATAATAACGTATACAAATCATATTTTTTAAAAAAACGGAAGAATGCGTGAAATTAGCATTTATGTCATGTAATAAAATCCATTTAGAATTATATTTTCCGTTGTGCCGCAATTCTTCCCAATTGCCATCTATCGCTGCCCAAACTACATTTTCTCATCTACACGTTCAATTTTTCAAAAACATTAGTATTGTTCGCAAAATTTTGAGTCAAACAGAAGCAATTTTTATATTCTTTAAACCACTTTTTCTTAAAAATCGCACTACGTTTTTTTATTAAATTGGGAACTAAGATAGCATAAAGGACGCTTAATAGAATGGTTCTGGTCTCATATTCATTGAATTGCGTTATTTTGCAAAAATAACGGCATGTTAGCACTGCCCATCGCTGCATGCGCAATTTGTTGTCAGCGCTCATTGACTGATATGTGTTTATATCAACAGAAATTGCGGTGTAATATTACATAACTGTTACCAAGGGGCGAGAAAGTATGTGCTGTTTTAGCTCCATTAGTTTATCCAGTGAACGCTTTCACTACACAGTTAAGATTTACTGACCTAGAGTTGCCTCAGCGAACATTCCTTCAGCAACTTCAGAAGCCAGATGTGCCCCCATCATCACACTCACATTGATACGTAGAAGTTTATGGATGACGCTGGAAATTAGCTCTATCCCTCCGTCGTCTTTTTCTTCAAATCCCTAAAGGCAGAATAATTGCGATAGCCTTACTGAGAGATAGCGCTTTAAATTTTTAAAATGTTCCCTTAGCATTTGTCTACTTTTTGTGATTATGCTATTGAATTATTACTTTTACTTTCTCACGCTTAAGAAGAAACATCTTAATAAGAGAAAGTTACCTGCGCGAAAAAACTGCCAATTTTTGACAGACAAACTCTTATTACTGAGCCTTGGTAACGAAAAAGTGGATAAATCCAGTTGCTAAATTTAGAAAAAATACTCTAACACGTGGCGTAGCTAGAATTCATGTTTTATGGGGTCCTTGATACCGAAAAATTAATTGAAGACAAAACGTCTGTCCGTCTTGAAGAATGCTAGCGGATAAACCATTCAGCCGATTTTCTCCAAAGTTGATATTCCTCAATTGATCTCACTGATGTCGCAGCCACTTGAATTTGAAACCGATATTTTAATTAATTAGTTCTTTACATGAAGACCCTCGGACATTTTCAAAATTGTCAAAACAATGGCGCCATCGATTTTGATTAAACTTTGTTGTTTGATATTCTAAAGAACGTTTAATATATTGGCGTAGGTGTCATGTTGATTGAAAACTCTGATTAAACGAAAATTGAAAAAATCAAAATATTATTCGGCGTCTTCCTACAACTAAAATACTAAAGATAGGGATTTTTCCTTAATAACATCTGTCCCATAAAGATAGATTTTAAAATTAAGTCATATACAATTTTTTGAAATTTTGAGTATTTTTTGCGTAATTTTGCGTGAAATATAGGTCTTTTTTATTCTTGTTTAAACATTTTTTCTCAAAAAACAGCTCCATCGTTTTTTGATGAAATTTTGTTGGTGGGTAGACTGAAGGTCGTTTAAAAGAATAGTATAGGTCTCATGATGGATGAAAGCCCCGATTTTTGAAAGTTGAATAAATTAAAAATTGTTTCGGCGCTTTCCTACAACTAAAATTATGAAGATGCAATTTTTTTCTGAATGAAATATTTTCATCAAAAACAGATCTCCAAATAAGGTCATCTGCGATTTTTCAAAATTGTGAGTATTTTTGCGTAAATTGGAAAAGAATTTGAAAGAGTAAATTCGAATTCCCATCGCGTTTAAGACTGTATCGGTATGTAATTAATCTCCGTAGTAATATTAATTAGAAAATAGAAAAATTGAGAATTTAAAAAAAAAGTACTTTGGGCGTCGATAGATGGCAGCTGGCAAGAGGATGGGGCAAGTCAGAATAGCTAGCCCATACCAAAGAAACAAGAAAACTAATTAGCAACTGAGAAAGGCTGTACCATTCTAAGGTACCAGTAGTTCTAGTGACAATCTCACTCTAAAAAATGTTTTCTTATGTTTTTTAATAATAATGTAAAATGTGAAAATAACGTTTAGTTGAATTAATTATGCTTCTTTTAAACTCTACCATCTATTCCATAGAATAATAACTACTTAAATTCATAAAAACCTTACATGTGAGTAAATTTTACTCATCATTACCAATACGTAATTAAAGTTTAACATTACCGTTCCAGGGTTAAACTCTGGAAAATTCCAAGCTTAAGGCAAAGAACATTGCATCATTTTACCCTTAATTTTCCAAAACAAATTCCCCCGACCTTCTCTTTCCGGTGGTTGGATCAGAGTCCCGATTTTATCTACCAAAAAGTTGGTAACTCTGTTGGAGGCTGTCATTCGAATCTTGAAAAGAATGTTTACGTTAAATATTATTTAATCATTAAATCTATTTTAAAAATGAGCTAAATGTGAAAACGTATTGATCATTTCAGTTTGTATAATAAGACGCTAGAATAACGAGAATTTCGTGTAAAAACGAGTAGTTTGGAAGAATATAACACTATATTAAATTATTATATTTTTCTATCCATTTTCATTTTGTTACTAGCGGTATCAAGGATGCTGACTTGCAAATTGAAAATCCCATACGAATTAGCGGTAATTGGTATGGGCCAAGCCATGGATGCAACGCCGTACTACTAACACGGTGATAATGACGGCCGCTGTTGTTTCACGTTAATATAAACTAATAATTGTATTTATAGCTAAAATGCACATCGTTGGTGCATTTATGTACAACGTTAATACATTGAATTCAATGGCAGAAAGCTGTTTTCGTTTAAACGTTTGAATTAAAAACATTTTCGAGCTTCACTGCTTTAAGAATTTTTCAAGTGCTAGTTGAGGTTTAAGACAGAAATTATCATATTATAATATTACATAACCATTAACAACATCGGGAGAAAGTAGTGCTGTTGTAGCCCCACTGGTTTCATTATCACTTCTTGTTATTTTACTTATGTCTTCCATGTATTATGACATTGCGAAAAATGAAACAAGCAACTACTATTATAAAGCAAGTAAAAACTATTATCTTATCTATCTCACTTTCACCAAAGAAAGGGCGCATGCAGTAGGTTTAATTTTCCCCAACAGGTTGGCACAAATTGTGCGAACAAACTGGTGAGGAACAACAAATATAAGCGCATCCGCGTCTTTAGCAGCAACAACGATATCGGGAACAGCAACCTGAAACAAAAACAAGCTATCTAAAATGTGAAAACTAATTTTTAATGTTTATAATCTCCTTCTTCCATTTGATGTATAATTTTTATTTCGGCAAGTAACGGGTCGCTTAAGAAAGCATCATGACACGAAAACAAGTTTACTTTGTATCGTTTTGTATCCAATATTTGATCACACATGTATCACGTGCGGAGATGGTGCCGCGCGTGACACAATCGGAACAACTTTTAGGTCCACGCGCAGCATTGCTAGTTACCATAGTAACCAGAGCGAGCTGGTAAAACAAACGGGTCAACAACGAATAGTTAGCGAGCACAATTTCACTGCTACACAATAAGACCCCCAGTAGCTGTAACATTAACTCAGCATATAGGATTTCGAATGTGTGGATAATTGTATTGGGTTACGTCATTGCTCTACCCTAGTACCCACACTCACTGCAACCAGGCCAAGACTTTTTAAATAACCTGCGTCTGTATTTTAGTACAATGTATTCGATTTATTTCCATTATCATTTCCACAATCAGGAAAGCAAAAAAATGTGGTATTGCGACCTCTTCTCTATATTCGGAGCGGACGCGTTCCTGGGAGGGACGGGCCGCTCGGTCGAGTGAGATGTCAATGACCGCTTCTGAGCGGTCAGGGCACGGAAGGGGGCGGCCCGATGGTCGTGGGTGCTCTTGTGAGTGCCATTTCTTCGAAGTGAAGGCAGGGGGAGAGACGAGAGGTATGTGGAGAGTCTTGTCGAAGATGTGAAGCGAGGCCGTGCTTTCTTCTTAAAAGTGAACGAAAGTAAAGATGTATAGTTAAATAAATTATTGAAATATGAGTATGCGAGTACTTCATTGACTGATAAGTGATTCCGGGAGCATCGACTGCTAAGGTAATTAGTCCCGTAAGTGTAGTGCATGTTTTCCTCGCGAACTGATGGATCACTTCCCCCTCCGGATGGTGAAAGCCGCCTGGCAGGCTTTTCCCCAACCAGGAACTGGTGAGTCATTTTCAGCCTCATGTCCGGATACTTTTGATCACATTTTGTTTGTGCAGCCCGCTTGTGTCATCTCACGAGCGGCAGGAGAGCCCACAGGTTGTGTCGAAACGGGGCCCGTAGCATAGCACCTAACTAGAAATTTCACGAAAAGGTCGCTTCTTTTGAAAATATGTTAGAAATGATATGAAATTTTATCTTCTTTCATCATAATGTAACTAGGAAGGTAACGACACCAGTAGTGGCCTCTTGAAGCACAAACTTTGTAAATTGGGAATTGAAGGCTTTAAACTTGCGGAACATCGATATTATGCCCCCTCTTGGTGATAATAGGAACGAAGATAATTTACTTATTTTCTCTTATTTTATATTGGAATAATAAGCTGAAATCATAATAAGCTGGCATTGAAAAAAGGTAACATGAAGGGTACCTTCTTGGACATTTTTGGCCTCACATTGTCAGACATATTCAGAGGTAGAGAATCGAATGCGGGTCAAATGGGTCAAATAAAAATATTGGGTCAAATAACTAGCTACTGCCAAACTATTGAAATTTTTGAGGGGCCACAACTAGAATAAAATTAGGACTTGGAAATAAGTAAATAAAAATTTGCAATTTTAGCCCAGGTAGATCTATTCACGAAGAGCTCATGAGAGCTTCACATCACGAAGAGCCCATTGAGTTTCACATAACGACTTTAGTATTGCAGCCCAAGAACTTTGAGAAAACTACACAAAGAATTTTATTTTGAACGATGGTTGGCAGAGAGAGGATGTCGCTGATTCACACAGTGACAACCAATCGCAATTGAAAAGAGCCAACGAGCCCCCAATTTTGTTTAAAGATGGCCGTTGATGCGAGAGGGGAACTCGAAAAAAAAAATAATATTAACGAAAATCAAAACCTTTGTTGAAGGTTTCAAATAAAAAGGAGGCAAAATCGTTCCCTAATATTACATGCAATCAGTGAACTACGAAGATATTACTCGGCAAGCTCTAAAACACATTTGGGATCACTGCACCACCACAGATGCACTGAAATTTCTGGGAAAAGTCCGTTAGGCCATAGTCACAAACCTTAGTTCCTTGGCCTTATGAAAGCTAATGGACGATGCATATCCCCTTCATGCCAATCAACTCTTTGTGCCAAACAGCCCAGGTTTCCCTTTCTCAGAAAGTTAGCTGTGTTATAACCATAAAACGAGATGGAAGAAATTGGAATATCATTAATACTTACAACATTACTTGGAATAATGTATCCTGGCAAATATTTAACGTTTTCATGATCTTCATTTATTATATCTGACAATTTCTTCCCATTAATCATTTCTTCATATACGTACATTGTCACAATGTTATGTAAATTATCACGACGTTGTGCATTGTCAGCAACTATCCTTGCAATAGTTGTTCCCCTGAAAATAATAGAGTTTCTCTCCTATTAACGATTATCTTCTATTGACCTCTGCAACTCAAAACTTATAAGCAAAATGTTTACTATTATGGCTGTATTAAAGCAATTACAAATTATGTTAAATTTTGTCATCCAAACTAATCTACGCCCATTATTTATCAATTTATACTTGCCAATTGCCAGATCCGATCACACAGACCTTTTTTGGCTTTGACATTTGTCTGCTTTAGAATTATCAGATGCTAATTATTAATGTCCGGAATCAGCTGAGTTCGGTAGAAGTGCACTTTAAGTAAATAGAACCTCCTTTGTCGTACCACAAACTAGTGTTGATGCGTCAGCTTATATTATAGACAAAAGTACAGGCAATCACAATCACTTCATATATCCCTAGTAGGTATATCAGTGGTACAGTGAAAACATTAGCCTCTCACTCATTTCGTTTTAGGATCTTCTTTGTTTCATTTCGCATTTGAAACAAGAAACAATATGCAAGCGAGTTCCATTATTGCCTTTTCTGTGTATACAGAATGTATAGTAACATATTAGTACATAGCACAATGAAAGTTATGTAAAGCTTCGGAAAATCTATTTCGAGACTTCATTGTAAATACACTTTTGGAGTCCCTTAATACCGAAAAACTGTGTCAAACCGTCTGCTCGTCTGCGATATGTGAAATTTATTGTACTGTGCATTATTGTATTTTTGAGCACAAATACTTCAAATTATTTCTTATAATTTTTCTCGAAATCGCAAAAATTTCTATGAAAATAAGATCAAAATTGCGCGTGTTCAGGAATGTTCAAACATTTTCTAAGATATGCTCCTAATATTTCAAGGAAATTTTGTTTAAAGGACCAGATTTTACTGTAATATTCTTAAAGACATAGTTCGATTCTACTTTTAGGGGACCGAAAAATAGAGAAAATGCTGAAAATCTAGCCCATTTACAAGAGAATAGGAAAGTAACTACTACGAGATAGTCTATGCCATTTCATAGCATAGAAATGTAGTGCATGAACGTTCTTAATTGTTTTGGCAAAGTCGCGGGGGGGCGTGGATTTAAAACTTTTTTAATCGGACTCGTTAAATCTCTATAGAAAAATATCAATTCAGTACCGCAATAACTGAAAACGATAAAAACATTTTTGAGATGTTAGTCAACCGTACTAAAATATGATAATAAATGTTATATTTTTTTAGTAAATGATAAATTCATTCGAAGATATGGAATAATTGATTCTATAATATAAAATACACCGAAGAGCCAAAAATCTGGTATACCTGCCAAATATCGTGCCCCCGCGAGCACGCAGAAGCGCCGCAATACGACGTGGCATGGACTCGACTAATGTCTGAAGAAGTGCTGGAGGTAATTGACACCATGAATCCTGCAGGGCTGTCCATAAACTCGTGAGAGTTCGAGCTTTGGACCCAGACCTGTTACACTGTTACGTACTGACTCAAGCATTCACCACTGACTCGCTCAGCAAATGAACGATCTACTTCAAGGAAGCACATCACAACGGTAGATGAAATCGAAAATGTGACACTCGCCATCAGTCTGAAAGAGATACTATATAAAGGAGTTACTCTAAGGGATCACTTCAACACGTCGGGAAACAAATAAACGTCCAGCAGAGTAATGACTTTGCAAGGGATAGTAATGAAGCCATTTACAAATGAGTTATCTGTAAACGAGCGCACAGACAAAATACGTGCGTGGACATAACCTGCAGTTATGTTGCCAGCAGTGGCCTAGCAGTTGCTGTCAAAGTGGTCCCTTGTTATAGCAATATCTCTATACCATGCAGCTATCGGTCCATATCATGCGTACCTACGACAACTAAGCTCTTAGTATCCGTACTAGCAGTTAAAATACAATTCCTTTTTATTATGATAGACTACTGCCAGAAGAACAAAAAGACAATCGTAGGCGATCTAGAGAAACAAAACACGCTTGCATACTGGATGAATCGGTTACAAGAAGTGATACGACTCTCTGCCACAGAGATAGTGAGTAACAGTAGCGGCTCGTTGAAGTTTCTGAAAAAGAGGAAAGAAGCCAATAGTATTAAGTTACGGAACTTCAGCATACAACAAATTAGATTACACGCGTCGACTTATGATGGGTTAAGAGAAAAAGATCTCGCCTCAAAGAGTAACTATCATTATCTTGTAACGTATCAACTAATTGCTTGTAATAGCTTGTAACACTCTCTGAATCATTAGAGTCCTTCGCGTAGGCTCTACCCGACTTAAATAAACTAGATATTGTTGAACTTTCAAATACACACGAAGCAAAAAAGGACCAATATAAAAAGAAACTAGACAATGCTACTCATCAGTGCAACGATCACTCACAGATATGCACATAAATTGAGACTTTAAATTATTTAAATTCATAAAAATTTTCTCCTAAAATAATGTGTGCTTGTATCAGAAATTGCACCAGTTTTAATGGAGATTTGTCTTAAAATGTTGCAATTCTATTAAAAACAACCTGTTCCTTTTTTTAATCCCAGGGATTCACAAGTATTTTAATCCAAGTTAGCAAATAAATTCTCAGAAAAATTCTCCGTTTTACAACCAAAAGCAAAAATTGTCAATCAACCAAAAGCTTCTCTTCAAATGTAAGTGAACAGAATAGTTTTTCGTTTCACCTAAACTACGATATCCTAATTTTCCCTCACAGTGCATGACAAACTAAACAAAAAAACAACAAAAGCACTCAATCAGGACGCACTTATACACAAAACACCATTTCTCTCACAAGTCCATACTACGTCGTTATGGCGCGTATCACCACGTATGACCGAGAACAGTCGAGATTCGAAGAACGCCGATGACTGGAGTATTGACGAAAGAAGACCTTCCTCTGTGACTGGAGTGCTCATCGCCATGGAAAGGATTACGCATCATGGAGAAACGATAATTAGATGTTTCCTTGCTCTATGACGGCACGAAGCGGCGAATGAGTCACCGTGTGCGTCCCAATGAAAAGGGAGAGTGAATACCCAGGTTTGGTTACTGACAGTTCGTTCTTCTTGTAAAAATAGATAAAGTGAGAAAAAAAGATTGTCTCTAATAATTTTGTGTAAATGTTATGAATGTTACTGAATTACTTTGTCCTGATTAGGCGGCAAGCTCTGTATTCGATGTGCTAATACTGTCATCCTTTACGTTTCTCGTTTTTTCATGGCTATTTCTCAGTTGTTATTTTACTTTTACCATTCGAATAGCTATAGATTTTTTCTAGTATTCAATTCTTCTCTGAAATTAGATTGAAAGTACAGTATTTTTGTAATTTTATTTGGTCATCGGCGCATCTATGGATGACCGGACGCCTCATTACTGATTCTCGCACTAGTAAGGGTAGCGTTTTCTTTGGGTGTGCAAGTCGTGTGTCAACGCCCAAGGAAATTTAAAAAGAGTCATTTTTTTCCCTTTGAGTTCATTTAGTTTTTCATTTATTCGGTCTTCCGAGAGATCCGCGTGATAGATCGGCACTAATGAGTCCATGCAACGCAGGCAGTGTGCGAGCACAATTCAAAGAACTCCAAATTAAATAATTAAAAAAGTCTAAAAACTAACAAACCCCAAAGCGGGAATGGATATAGTTATAAGATAGTTTTAGTTAGTCTGTAAGTAAAAAAGCCCTCCCTAATTGCACAAGCCAAATCGGCTGCAGTCGAAAATAATGTATTCCGAAAGTCATATACATTCCCGCCTCAGGGTAACTGGATAGGGGAAAATAAGAAAAAAAAAGCGAGCACAGCTCAGGCCGGAGGCGAATGTGTCCAACGCCTTCAGGGCGTATATGGTGGGTGGCTGGCTGGTGATCCCCCAATCATGGACGAAGCGTGGACCTAGATTCAAAGGCCTGATAGAGAGCGAACGTCCGAGAATGTTATGTTCTCCGCTGCGCGTTGCAACCTTTAGCGACTCATGAAATTAGTGGCATTTTGTTATGGATAGTGAAAAAGTGGTACACAAAAGTTTCCAAATAAATGCTATTCTTCCCTTTCGTATGAAGAAAAAATTAGTAATTCATAATTGGCGACTATTTCCTAACCTAAAGGCGGCTCCACACATTCAGCATTCGCCGAGCAGCTCGTCCAAACCCGAACAGCTGATGTGTCCGGAGAATGTTCGCTCCTGAGAAGAATAAACGTTTGAGGAGAAATTGGAAAATTGAAATTTTCAGTTCGTGCTGTGAATGTATTTTGTTGTATATATTAATAAAACCAATAACTATGGAATTATATTTAATTTTGACGTCGGATACATTGAACCCAAAATGTGTCCCCACAAGTTCACTATAACCGGAGTCGACTACAGTTGAAATTAGTGTAATCCGTTTCCTGATTTTGTCCTGGACCTACGTTACTACGAGTATTTGCTATGCCGTGCTGTAAAAATTGAAAGTGTGAAAAAAGGTTCTCCAGGCTAGAAGAGACGGTTCACACCTCTGAAGGTGAGAATATAGCTTATGCAGAAACAAGAAATTAAAACGGGTATGGAAAAGAGCAGCGCTTTGCAGCGCTGACCGCTGCGAGACATGCAGGAAGAGTCAATTAGGTTCTAGATGGCACCGAAAGCATGTGGAGCCATTCCGATTCCAGTGCCATGGCCAGCGGCGCTAGGTTCCTCGGTGGCGCGAACAGGCCCATCGAGACGGCCCCACATATTGTCATTTTTGACAATATGGTTTTTTTGGGGGGACATTTTTGACATTTTTGGGTTTAAAACAGGGGAGTTTGATGGCCAGGAGAGCACTGTAAACTCGTCCTGGTGCTCTTCGAATCACGCACGTACACTGCGAGCTGTGTGTCACGTCCTGCTAGTTGAAGCCGACTTGCTGAGGGAAAACGATCTGAATATAAGGGTGGACATGATCCCCAAGGATGGCTGCATACTTCTGTTGAACTATTGTGACATCCAGATTGACACGTTCACCCAGGGAATGCCACGAAAAAACCTTCCCAAACTATCACGCTCCCTCCTCCGTCCTGGACCCATCCGACGATTGTTGCAGGGCGTTTGCGTTCAGACGTTTCACGTCTTATAACCAACGATCGTCCCTCCGATGGAGCAGAAAACATGATTTAGTCGCAAAGGTCACCTGTCGCCATTCAGTGGACGTCCGGTTGCGATATTGGCGTACTAATTCCAGCGTTTGCCGCAGGTGAGAGTAGTGAGCATGAATGAACTAGGCGCCTGCGGCGGAGACCCATATGCAGCAACATTCACTGGACAGTTGTAGAAGAGACCCAGTTGGTAGCCCCTTGGTTCATCTGGGCGGTCTGTTGCTCTACAGTTCCGAGTCCATTCGCCCGTACACGTCTCCGTAGCAGTCGTTCTCCCCTGCCATCTAGGGCCAATAGTTGCGCCGATCTTGGATATCGGCAATTTGCCATGCACGGTATACTTAAACCACGGCGGCACGCGAACACTGCACATACTTAGCTGTCTCGGAAACGCTTCCTCCCTTGGCCCGAAAGCCAATGACCACGTCCTTTTGGGCGTCGATAAATCGCTCAGTTTCTGCCTCGCAACAACTATTGCACCGTTTTCCACTTCCACCCGATAGAGTTTATAATCCACTATCAGAGCTACTAATGTCTGTGAGGGGATATTGCACATTTACGTCGAACATAGGCGGTGGTCATATTAAGGCTAAATGTCCCGACACTAGTACAATTTGTAGCCACCACGTGGCAGCACCAAAATATGCAAAATGTACTTCACCGATAACGTCTGAACCAATGGTTCGATTTTCGATCTGTAAACGGCATTTGACGCCTTTTTAAAATAGAATTTACGCTACGATGACCTTTTTCCAAAAATCTAGCAAAAACGCGAATTTGAAATTAGTTCTCAAACTTCCGAGAACAAATTTAAAAATGTGGCCTTATAGCGCGATGGCGACATGCTTCCTGAATCCAACGCCGTCACAATCATGCAAATCGGACGAATAGGAGCGTCGTAAAGTGAAATTTACGAAAACACCTCGCCCCCCCCCCCACTTCTTCTGCGCCGTTGCGTCACCCACCCGCCCGTTGTGGGCCCTCTGTCAGCGCGGTGGCACGGCCAGGCCCGGTGGTTAAAGCGGTGCTACGTCTAAGATTAATTTTTAGCTCTGCAAATAATTCAGCAATTAAAAAATAACTGTATCCTTTTTTAGCTTTATAGGTACTGGCCTGCGATGACGCAGTTATGCTCGTATTAACAAATAACAGAGTTGACCCCCTTATGATCATCTTCTTCTCCTCTACTCCGAGGATGGGTTCATGATCTTTTCTGACTTCTACCAATTTCATTTCTATAACGATCTGCCTCTGTGTCTTCTACCTCGCGTTCTACACATAAACGCTTGCTTTAGAGTGCGTGTCAGTCCTATGTATCGAAGTCATTCCTCCCTTCACTCCCTGAGGTCAGAATGATAGTATTTTGCCATTGATTGCTTGAACAATTAATTTTCTTCTTATTTCACGTCGCGCTTCTGGCCTGTAGTCCTATGGCGAGAGAGACAACTCGCATAGACGAGGCTTGCGAGCACAACCGCATGGGTGGACAAATGAGCATCAGCACGAAGATTTCATTCGTTATCGAATCCCGCCAAGCGATTTTCACCGCTAACTTATATACCGCTAGTTCACCTGACAGTGCCTCCCGCGCTGGAGAATGGCCGGTCGGCAAACACATTCGTTAATTTGTTTTGGCCGTGTACAACGAATTCCGCTTGCTAGGTGCATTCCGAGAGCTGCACCCAGACTAACGCACGCTCTCGGGCACTTGAACCGCAACACCTGCACTTCCCAACCGTTTGCTCCGTGTACAGACCGTGTCATTATATAACTATTCAATTATAACTGAACTAAAAATATAGGAATATTTTGTTTCTCTACGAAAATCTCAATGTGTGTTTGGGTGAGATTGTGTGTGTTTTATTTGCCTGTAATAGATAGAAATGAAAACTGTAATAATTATTTACGAAATATGTAACGCAATTTCATCCTTTACTTTACGAAATCAAATCGTACAAAGAGAAATATCAAGACCAAATATCAAAGATAAACCATGGAACTCTACAATATACCGATGACGCAGAAATCCTGGTGCCAGCGTGATTATCCCTTCTCTCTTGCGGTCGAGCAAGCAGTATATTTTCTGGAACTTTTGGATTTTTTTCATCTAGATCTACCCCTGTTAAACAGGTTATATTATTTTTAAAATATTTAAAATGTCCAACTGGCCACATGTCATACTTTTCAAGAAGTGCGTATAATGTTTTTTCCGTAAATGCCATCACTTTGGTCTTTGTATTTGAAATGTTTAAATAATATCCTTTGTGATTTTGATGAAATTAATAAATAGACTTTGTAAATTATAATTTAGAGATATATCTTATCTTTTAGGATCAAAATTATTTTTGTATGAAAGTTCATAAATATCACGCAATCAAGTTTCGGTCGTTTAGGAATGTGCCGCACATTTTTCCAGCATGTTATCTTCAGATGCAAAAAGACGAACAACAGTGAGAACTGTTGGGTAGATATAAATAATCTAGTGACTACATGATATAGTTACCATAGGGTAAAGTGAATGAGAAACGAAATAAAAGAAAGTTTATAATTCTATCTAAAGATGAAAAGAATTCGTGCACACACACAGGGAGTGACTGACTGACGGATGGACGGACTGACGGATGGACGGACTGACGGATGGACGGACTGACGGATGGACGGACTGACGGATGGACGGACTGACGGATGGACGGACTGACGGATGGACGGACTGACGGATGGACGGACTGACGGATGGACGGACTGACGGATGGACGGACTGACGGATGGACGGACTGACGGATGGACGGACTGACGGATGGACGGACTGACGGATGGACGGACTGACGGATGGACAGACTGACGGATGGACAGACTGACGGACTAATGGACTGACGGACTAATGGACTGACGGACTAATGGACTGACAGACTAACGGACGGACAGATTGACAGACGGGCTGACAGACTGATCGACGGACCGCCTGACGGACGGACTGACGGACGGACGGACGGACTGACGGACGGACGAACTGACGGATGCACTGACGGACGGGCTGCAGAACGGATGGACTGACTGACGGTCGCATGACGGACAGAGAGCCGGCCTGATGGACGGTCGGCCTGACGGACTACCGATCGGCCTCACGGACGGTCGGCTTAACGAACGGATGGTCGGCCTGACGGACGGACGGTCGGCCTGACGGACGGACGGTCGGCCTCACGGACGGACGGTCAGCCTCACGGACGGACCGTCGGCCTGACGGACGGACAGTCGGCCTGACGGACGGACAGTCGGCCTGACGGACGGACAGTCGGCCTGACGGACGGACAGTCGGCCTGACGGACGGTTGGCCTGAATGACAAAATAGTCAACAGACACAATAATCAAAATAGTCAAAATAGTTATAATACTCAGGATAGTCAGATCGACTTGTTGGACGGATCCGTCAGTTGCCGGGTCGATGTGCCGGGTCGATGCCCCACATGATTGACTTGCTGGGTCGATTCCTCATTTAATCGACGGGCTGGGTCGATTTCCCACTTGATCGACTTCCTGGGTCGATCCCCTACTTTATCGACTTGCTGGGTCGATCCCCTACATGACCGAATTGCTGGGTCGATCCCCCACTTGATCGACGTGCTGAGTCGATCCCTCACTTGATCGACGTGCTGGGTCGATCCCTCACTTGATCGACTTGCTGGGTCGATCCCCCACATGATCGACTTGCTGAGTCGATCCCCCACTTGATCGACTTGCTATGTCGATCACCCACTTCATCGACTTGCTGGGTCGATCCCCCACTTGATCGACTTCCTGGGTCGATCCCCCACTTGATCGACTTGCTGGGTCGATCCCCCACTCGATCGACTTGCTGGGCCCATCCCCCACTCGATCGACTTGCTGGGCCCATCCCCCACTTCATCGACTTGCTGGGTCGATCCCCCACTTCATCGCCTTGCTGGGTCGATCACCCACTTCATCGACTTGCTGGGTCGATCACCCACTTGATCGACTTGCTGGGTCGATCACCCACTTCATCGACTTGCTGGGTCGGACACCCACTTCATCGACTTCCTGGGTCGGACACCCACTTCGACTTGTTGGGTCGATCACCCACTTCATCGACTTGCTGGGTCGATCACCCACTTCATCGACTTGCTGGGGCGATCACCTCTCACTTCATCGCCTTGCTCGGCCAATCACCCACTTCATCGACTTGTGGGGTCGATCACCCACTTCATCGACTTGCGTCGATCATCCACTTCATCGACTTGCTGGGGCGATCACCCACCTCATAGACTTGCTGGGTCGATCTCCCACTTCATCGACTTCCTGGGTCGATCCCCCACTTGATCGACTTGCTGGGCCGATCGCCTACTTGATCGACTTGCTGGGTCGATCCCCCACTTGATCGACTTGCTGGGTCGATCCCCCACTTGATCGACTTGCTGGGCCGATCCCCCACTTGATCGATTTGCTGAGTCGAACCCCCACTTGATCGACTTGCTGGGTCGATCACCCACTTCATCGACTTGATGGGTCGATCACCCACTTCATCGACTTGCTGGGTCGATCACCCACTTGATCGACTTCCTGGGTCGATCCCCCACTTGATCGACTTGCTGGGTCGATCCCCCACTCGATCGACTTGCTGGGCCCATCCCCCACTCGATCGACTTGCTGGGCCCATCCCCCACTTCATCGACTTGCTGGGTCGATCCCCCACTTCATCGCCTTGCTGGGTCGATCACCCACTTCATCGACTTGCTGGGTCGATCACCCACTTGATCGACTTGCTGGGTCGATCACCCACTTCATCGACTTGCTGGGTCGGACACCCACTTCATCGACTTCCTGGGTCGGACACCCACTTCGACTTGTTGGGTCGATCACCCACTTCATCGACTTGCTGGGTCGATCACCCACTTCATCGACTTGCTGGGGCGATCACCTCTCACTTCATCGCCTTGCTCGACCAATCACCCACTTCATCGACTTGTGGGGTCGATCACCCACTTCATCGACTTGCGTCGATCATCCACTTCATCGACTTGCTGGGGCGATCACCCACCTCATAGACTTGCTGGGTCGATCTCCCACTTCATCGACTTCCTGGGTCGATCCCCCACTTGATCGACTTGCTGGGCCGATCGCCCACTTGATCGACTTGCTGGGTCGATCCCCCACTTGATCGACTTGCTGGGTCGATCCCCCACTTGATCGACTTGCTGGGCCGATCCCCCACTTGATCGATTTGCTGGGTCGAACCCCCACTTGATCGACTTGCTGGGTCGATCACCCACTTCATCGACTTGATGGGTCGATCACCCACTTCATCGACTTGCTGGGTCGATCACCCACTTGATCGAGTAGCTGGGTCGATCACCCACATGATCGACTTGCTGGGTCGATCACCCACTTCATCGACTTGCTGGGTCGGACACCCACTTCATCGACTTGATGGGTCGGACACCCACTTCATCGACTTATTGGGTCGATCACCCACTTCACTGACTCGCTGGGTCGATCACCCACTTCATCGACTTGCTGGGCCGATCCCCCACTTGATCGATTTGCTGGGTCGAACCCCCACTTGATCGACTTGCTGGGTCGATCACCCACTTCATCGACTTGATGGGTCGATCACCCACTTCATCGACTTGCTGGGTCGATCACCCACTTGATCGAGTTGCTGGGTCGATCACCCACTTGATCGACTTGCTGGGTCGATCACCCACTTCATCGACTTGCTGGGTCGGGCACCCACTTCATCGTCTTGCTGGGTCGATCACCCACTTCATTGACTTGCTGGGTCGATCACCCACTTCATCGCCTTGCTCGGTCGATCACCCACTTCATCGACTTGCTGGGGCGATCACCCACCTCATCGACTTGCTGGGGCGATCACCCACTTCATCGACTTGCTGGGTCGATTACCCACTTCATCAACTTGCTGGGTCGATCACCCACCTCATCGACTTGCTGGGTCGATCACCCACTTCATCGACATGCTGGGTCGCTCACCCACTGCATCGACTTGCTAAGTCGATCACCCACTTCATCGACTTGCTGGGTCGGTCACCCACTTGATCAACTTGCTGGGTCGATCACCCACTTGATCGACTTGCTGGGTCGGTCACCCACTTCATTGACTTGCTGGGTCAATCACCCACTTCATCGCCTTGCTCGGTCGATCACCCACTTCATCGACTTGCTGGGGCGATCACCCACCTCATCGACTTGCTGGGGCGATCACCCACTTCATCGACTTGCTGGGCCGATCACCCACTTCATCGACTTGCTTGGTCGATCACCCACCTCATCGACTTGCTGGGGCGATCACCCACTTCATCGACTTGCTGGGTCGATCACCCACTTCAACTTGCTGGGTCGATCACCCACCTCATCGACTTGCTGGGTCGATCACCCACCTCATCGACTTGCTGGGTCGATCACCCACCTCATCGACTTGCTGGGTCGATCACCCACTTCATCGACTTGCTGGGTCGATCACCCACTTCAACTTGCTGGGTCGATCACCCACCTCATCGACTTGCTGGGTCGAACACCCACCTCATCGACTTGCTGGGTCGATCACCCACTTCATCGACTTGCTGGGTCGATCACCCACTGCATCGACTTGCTGGGTCGATCACCCACTTGATCGACTTGCTGGGTCGATCACCCACTTCATCAACTTGCTGGGTCGATCACCCACCTCATGGACTTGCTGGGTCGATCACCCACCTCATCGACTTGCTGGGTCGATCACCCACTTCATCGACTTGCTGGGTCGATCACCTACTGCATCGACTTGCTGGGTCGATCACCCACTTCATCGACTTGATGGGTCAATCACCCACTTCATCGACTTGCTGGGTGGATCACCCACTTCATCGACCTGCTCAGTCGGTCACCCACTTCATCGACTTGCTGGTTCAATCACCCACTTCATCGACTTGCTGGGTCGGACACCCACTTCATCGACTTCCTGGGTCGGACACCCACTTCATCGACTTGTTGGGTCGATCACCCACTTCATCGACTTGCTGGGTCAATCACCCACTTCATCGACTTGCTGGGGCGATCACCCACTTCATCGCCTTGCTCGGCCAATCACCCACTTCATCGACTTGTGGGGTCGATCACCCACTTCATCGACTTGCGTCGATCACCCACTTCATCGACTTGCTGGGGCGATCACCCACCTCAACGACTTGCTGGGTCGATCTCCCACTACATCGACTTCCTGGGTCGATCCCCCACTTGATCGACTTGCTGGGCCGATCGCCCACTTGATCGACTTGCTGGGTCGATCCCCCACTTGATCGACTTGCTGGGTCGATCACCCACTCATCGACTTGATGGGTCGATCACCCACTTCATCGACTTGCTGGGTCGATCACCCACTTGATCGAGTTGCTGGGCCGATCACCCACTTGATCGACTTGCTGGGTCGATCACCCACTTCATCGACTTGCTGGGTCGGACACCCACTTCATCGACTTGCTGGGTCGGACACCCACTTCATCGACTTTTTGGGACAATCACCCACTTCATCGACTCTCTGGGTCGATCACCCACTTCATCGACTTGCTGGGCCGATCCCCCACTTGATCGATTTGCTGGGTCGAACCCCCACTTGATCGACTTGCGGGGTCGATCACCCACTTCATCGACTTGATGGGTCGATCACCCACTTCATCGAC
The DNA here is from genome assembly GCA_038098605.1 of Gryllus longicercus. Lineage (NCBI taxonomy): Eukaryota > Metazoa > Arthropoda > Insecta > Orthoptera > Gryllidae > Gryllus > Gryllus longicercus. Next base: position 146,038 of record JAZDUA010000338.1, on the reverse strand, counting down.
TTGCTGGGTCGATCACCCACTTGATCGAGTTCCTGGGTCGATCACCCACTTGATCGACTTGCTGGGTCGATCACCCACTTCATTGACTTGCTGGGTCGATCACCCACTTCATTGCCTTGCTCGGTCGATCACCCACTTCATCGACTTGCTTGGGCGATCACCCACATCATCGACTTGCTGGGGCGATCACCCACTTCATCGACTTGGTGGGTCGATCACCCACTTCATCGACTTGCTGGGACGATCACCCACCTCATCGACTTGCTGGGGCGATCACCCACCTCATCGACTTGCTGGGTCGATCACCCACCTCATCGACTTGCTGGGTCGATTACCCACTTGATCGACTTGCTGGGCCGATCCCCCACTTGATCGATTTGCTGGGTCGAACCCCCACTTGATCGACTTGCGGGGTCGATCACCCACTTCATCGACTTGCTGGGTCGATCACCGACTTCATCGACTTGCTGGGTCGATCACCCACTGCATCGACTTGCTGGGTCGATCACCCACCTGATCGACTTGCTGGGTCGATCACCCACTACATCGACTTGATGGGTCGATCACCCACTTCATCGACTTGCTGGGTCGATCACCCACTTCATCGACTTGCTAAGTCGGTCACCCACTTCATCGACTTGCTGGGTCGATCACCCACTTGGTCGACTTGCTGGGTCGGTCACCCACTTCATTGACTTGCTGGGTCGATCACCCACTTCATCGCCTTGCTCGGTCGATCACCCACTTCATCGACTTGCTGGGTCGATCACCCACATCATCGACTTGCTTGGTCGATCACCCTCCTCATCGACTTGCTGGGTCGATCACCCACTTCATCGACTTGCTGGGTCGATCACCCACTTCATCGACTTGCTGGGTCGATCACCCACCTCATCGACTTGCTGGGTCGATCACCCACCTCATCGACTTGCTGGGTCGATCACCCACTGCATCGACTTGCTGGGTCGATCACCCACTTGATCGACTTGCTGGGTCGATCCCCCACTTCATCGCCTTGCTGGGTCGATCACCCACTTCATCGACTTGCTGGGTCCATCACCCACCTGATCGACTTGCTGGGTCGATCACCCACTTAATCGACTTGATGGGTCGATCACCCACTTCATCGACTTGCTGGGTGGATCACCCACTTCATCGACTTGCTGGGTCGGTCACCCACTTCATCGACTTGCTGGGTCGATCACCCACTTCATCGACTTGCTGGGTCGGTCACCCACTTCATTGACTTGCTGGGTCGATCACCCACTTCATCGCCTTGCTCGGTAGATCACCCACTTCATCGACTTGCGTCGATCACCCACTTCATCGACTTGCGTCGATCACCCACTTCATCGACTTGCGTCGATCACCCACTTCATCGACTTGCTGGGGCGATCACCCACCTCATCGACTTGCTGGGTCGATCTCCCACTTCATCGACTTCCTGGGTCGATCAGCCACTTGATCGACTTGCTGGGCTGATCGCCCACTTGATCGACTTGCTGGGTCGATCCCCCACTTGATCGACTTGCTGGGTCGATCCCCCACTTGATCGACTTGCTGGGCCGATCCCCCACTTGATCGATTTGCTGGGTCGAACCCCCACTTGATCGACTTGCTGGGTCAATCACCCCCTTCTTCGACTTGATGGGTCGATCACCCACTTCATCGACTTGCTGGGTCGATCACCCACTTGATCGAGTTGCTGGGCCGATCACCCACTTGATCGACTTGATGGGTCGATCACCCACTTCATCGACTCGCTGGGTCGATCACCCACTTCATCGACTTGCTGGGCCGTTCCCCCACTTGATCGATTTGCTGGGTCGAACCCCCACCTGATCGACTTGCTGTGTCGATCACCCACTTCATCGACTTGATGGGTCGATCTCCCACTTCATCGACTTGCTGGGTCGATCACCCACTTCATCGCCTTGCTCGGTCGATCACCCACTTCATCGACTTGCTGGGGCGATCACCCACCTCATCGACTTGCTGGGGCGATCACCCACTTCATCGACTTGCTGGGTCGATCACCCACTTCATCAACTTGCTGGGTCGATCACCCACCTCATCGACTTGCTGGGTCGATCACCCACTTCATCGACATGCTGGGTCGATCACCCACTGCATCGACTTGCTGGGTCGATCACCCACTTCATCGACTTGCTGGGTCGATCACCCACTTCATCGACGTGCTGGGTCGGTCACCCACTTGATCAACTTGCTGGGTCGATCACCCACTTGATCGACTTGCTGGGTCGGTCACCCACTTCATTGACTTGCTGGGTCGATCACCCACTTCATCGCCTTGCTCGGTCGATCACCCACTTCATCGACTTGCTGGGGCGATCACCCACCTAATCGACTTGCTGGGGCGATCACCCACTTCATCGACTTGCTGGGTCGATCACCCACTTCATCGACTCGCTTGGTCGATCACCCACCTCATCGACTTGCTGGGTCGATCACCCACTTCATCGACTTGCTGGGTCGATCACCCTCTTCATCGACTTGCTGGGTCGATCACCCACCTCATCGACTTTCTGGGTCGATCACCCACTTCATCGACTTGCTGGGTCGATCACCCACTGCATCGACTTGCTGGGACGATCACCCACTTGATCGACTTGCTGGGTCGATCACCCACCTGATCGACTTGCTGGGTCGATCACCCACTTCATCGACTTGATGGGTCGATCACCCACTTCATCGACTTGCTGGGTGGATCACCCACTTCATCGACTTGCTGGGTCGGTCACCCACTTCATCGACTTGCTGGGTCGATCACCCACTGCATCGACTTGCTGGGTCGGACACCCACTTCATCGACTTCCTGGGTCGGACACACACTTCATCGACTTGTTGGGTCGATCACCCACTTCATCGACTTGCTGGGTCGATCACCCACTTCATCGACTTGCTGGGGCGATCACCCACATCATCGCCTTGCTCGGCCAATCACCCACTTCATCGACTTGTGGGGTCGATCACCCACTTCATCGACTTGCGTCGATCACCCACTTCATCGACTTGCTGGGGCGATCACCCACCTCATCGACTTGCTGGGTCGATCTCCCACTTCATCGACTTCCTGGGTCGATCCCCCACTTGATCGACTTGCTGGGTCGATCACCCACTTCATCGACTTGATGGATCGATCACCCACTTCATCGACTTGCTGGGCCGATCCCCCACTTCATCGAGTTGCTGAGTCGATCACCCACTTCATTGACTTGCTGGGTCGATCACCCACTTCATTGCCTTGCTCGGTCGATCACCCACTTCGTCGACTTGCTGGTGCGATCACCCACATCATCGACTTGCTGGGGCGATCACCCACTTCATCGACTTGTTGGGTCGATCACCCACTTCATCGACTTGCTGGGCCGATCCCCCACTTCATCGACTTGCTGAGTCGATCACCCACTTCATTGACTTGCTGGGTCGATCACCCACTTCATTGCCTTGCTCGGTCGATCACCCACTTCATCGACTTGCTGGGGCGATCACCCACATCATCGACTTGCTGGGGCGATCACCCACTTCATCGACTTGCTGGGTCGATCACCCACTTCATCAACTTGCTGGGTCGATCACCCACCTCATCGACTTGCTAGGTCGATCACCCACCTCACCGACTTGCTGGGTCGATCACCCACTTCATCGACTTGCTGGGTCGATCACCTACTGCATCGACTTGCTGGGTCGATCACCCACCTGATCGACTTGCTGGGTCGATTACCCACTTGATCGACTTGCTGGGTCGATCACCCACTTCATCGACTTGCTGGGTCGATCACCGACTTCATCGACTTGCTGGGTCGATCACCCACTTCATCGACTTGCTGGGTCGATCACCTACTGCATCGACTTGCTGTGTCGATCACTCACTTCATCGACTTGATGGGTCGATCACCCACTTCATCGACTTGCTGGGTGGATCACCCACTTCATCGACCTGCTGAGTCGCTCACCCACTTCATCGACTTGCTGGTTCAATCACCCACTTCATCGACTTGCTGGGTCGGACACCCACTTCATCGACTTCCTGGGTCGGACACCCACTTCATCGACTTGTTGGGTCGATCACCCACTTCATCGACTTGCTGGGTCTATCACCCACTTCATCGACTTGCTGGGGCTATCACCCACTTCATCGCCTTGCTCGGCCAATCACCCACTTCATCGACTTGTGGGGTCGATCACCCACTTCATCGACTTGCGTCGATCACCCACTTCATCGACTTGCTGGGGCGATCACCCACCTCAACGACTTGCTGGGTCAATCTCCCACTACATCGACTTCCTGGGTCGATCCCCCACTTGATCGACTTGCTGGGCCGATCGCCCACTTGATCGACTTGCTGGGTCGATCCCCCACTTGATCGACTTGCTGGGTCGATCACCCACTCATCGACTTGATGGGTCGATCACCCACTTCATCGACTTGCTGGGTCGATCACCCACTTCATCGACTTGCTGGGTCGGACACCCACTTCATCGACTTGCTGGGTCGGACACCCACTTCATCGACTTTTTGGGACGATCACCCACTTCATAGACTCGCTGGGTCGATCACCCACTTCATCGAATTGCTGGGCCGATCCCCCACTTGATCGATTTGCTGGGTCGAACCCCCACTTGATCGACTTGCGGGGTCGATCACCCACTTCATCGACTTGATGGGTCGATCACCCACTTCATCGACTTGCTGGGTCGATCACCCACTTGATCGAGTTCCTGGGTCGATCACCCACTTGATCGACTTGCTGGGTCGATCACCCACTTGATCGACTTGCTGGGTCGATCACCCACTTCATCGACTTGATGGATCGATCACCCACTTCATCGACTTGCTGGGCCGATCCCCCACTTCATCGAGTTGCTGAGTCGATCACCCACTTCATTGACTTGCTGGGTCGATCACCCACTTCATTGCCTTGCTCGGTCGATCACCCACTTCATCGACTTGCTGGTGCGATCACCCACATCATCGACTTGCTGGGTCGATCTCCCACTTCATCGACTTCCTGGGTCGATCCCCCACTTGATCGACTTGCTGGGTCGATCACCCACTTCATCGACTTGATGGATCGATCACCCACTTCATCGACTTGCTGGGCCGATCCCCCACTTCATCGAGTTGCTGAGTCGATCACCCACTTCATTGACTGGCTGGGTCGATCACCCACTTCATTGCCTTGCTCGGTCGATCACCCACTTCATCGACTTGCTGGTGCGATCACCCACATCATCGACTTGCTGGGTCGATCACCCACTTCATTGCCTTGCTCGGTCGATCACCCACTTCATCGACTTGCTGGGGCGATCACCCATATCATCGACTTGCTGGGGCGATCACCCACATCATCGACTTGCTGATGCGATCACCCACTTCATCGACTTGCTGGGTCGATCACCCACTTCATCGACTTGCTGGGTCGATCACCCACTTCATCGACTTGCTGGGTCGATCACCCACTTCATCGACTTGCTGGGTCGATCACCGACTTCATCGACTTGCTGGGTCGATCACCCACTTCATTGCCTTGCTCGGTCGATCACCCACTTCATCGACTTGCTGGGGCGATCACCCACATCATCGACTTGCTGGGGCGATTACCCACTTCATCGACTTGCTGGGTCGATCACCCACTTCATCGACTTGCTGGGTCGATCACCCACTTCATCGACTTGCTGGGTCGATCACCCACCTCATCGACTTGCTGGGTCGATCACCCACCTCATCGACTTGCTGGGTCGATCACCCACTTCATCGACTTGCTGGGCCGATCACCCACCTGATCGACTTGCTGGGTCGATTACCCACTTGATCGACTTGCTGGGCCGATCCCCCACTTGATCGATTTGCTGGGTCGAACCCCCACTTGATCGACTTGCGGGGTCGATCACCCACTTCATCGACTTGCTGGGTCGATCACCGACTTCATCGACTTGCTGGGTCGATCACCCACTGCATCGACTTGCTGGGTCGATCACCCACCTGATCGACTTGCTGGGTCGATCACCCACTACATCGACTTGATGGGTCGATCACCCACTTCATCGACTTGCTGGGTCGATCACCCACTTCATCGACTTGCTAAGTCGGTCACCCACTTCATCGACTTGCTGGGTCAATCACCCACTTGGTCGACTTGCTGGGTCGGTCACCCACTTCATTGACTTGCTGGGTCGATCACCCACTTCATCGCCTTGCTCGGTCGATCACCCACTTCATCGACTTGCAGGGGCGATCACCCACCTCATCGACTTGCTGGGGCGATCACCAACTTCATCGACTTGCTGGGTCGATCACCCACATCATCGACTTGCTTGGTCGATCACCCTCCTCATCGACTTGCTGGGTCGATCACCCACTTCATCGACTTGCTGGGTCGATCACCCACTTCATCGACTTGCTGGGTCGATCACCCACCTCATCGACTTGCTGGGTCGATCACCCACCTCATCGACTTGCTGGGTCGATCACCCACTGCATCGACTTGCTGGGTCGATCACCCACTTGATCGACTTGCTGGGTCGATCCCCCACTTCATCGCCTTGCTGGGTCGATCACCCACTTCATCGACTTGCTGGGTCGATCACCCACCTGATAGACTTGCTGGGTCGATCACCCACTTAATCGACTTGATGGGTCGATCACCCACTTCATCGACTTGCTGGGTGGATCACCCACTTCATCTACTTGCTGGGTCGGTCACCCACTTCATCGACTTGCTGGGTCGATCACCCACTTCATCGACTTGCTGGGTCGGTCACCCACTTCATTGACTTGCTGGGTCGATCACCCACTTCATCGCCTTGCTCGGTAGATCACCCACTACATCGACTTGCGTCGATCACCCACTTCATCGACTTGCGTCGATCACCCACTTCATCGACTTGCGTCGATCACCCACTTCATCGACTTGCTGGGGCGATCACCCACCTCATCGACTTGCTGGGTCGATCTCCCACTTCATCGACTTCTTGGGACGATCCCCCACTTGATCGACTTGCTGGGCTGATCGCCCACTTGATCGACTTGCTGGGTCGATCCCCCACTTGATCGACTTGCTGGGTCGATCCCCCACTTGATCGACTTGCTGGGCCGATCCCCCACTTGATCGATTTGCTGGGTCGAACCCCCACTTGATCGACTTGCTGGGTCGATCACCCACTTCATCGACTTGATGGGTCGATCACCCACTTCATCGACTTGCTGGGTCGATCACCCACTTGATCGAGTTGCTGGGCCGATCACCCACTTGATCGACTTGATGGGTCGATCACCCACTTCATCGACTCGCTGGGTCGATCACCCACTTCATCGACTTGCTGGGCCGTTCCCCCACTTGATCGATTTGCTGGGTCGAACCCCCACTTGATCGACTTGCTGTGTCGATCACCCACTTCATCGACTTGATGGGTCGATCTCCCACTTCATCGACTTGCTGGGTCGATCACCCACTTCATCGCCTTGCTCGGTCGATCACCCACTTCATCGACTTGCTGGGGCGATCACCCACCTCATCGACTTGCTGGGGCGATCACCCACTTCATCGACTTGCTGGGTCGATCACCCACTTCATCAACTTGCTGGGTCGATCACCCACCTCATCGACTTGCTGGGTCGATCACCCACTTCATCGACATGCTGGGTCGATCACCCACTGCATCGACTTGCTGGGTCGATCACCCACTTCATCGACTTGCTGGGTCGATCACCCACTTCATCGACTTGCTGGGTCGGTCACCCACTTGATCAACTTGCTGGGTCGATCACCCACTTCATCGACTTGCTGGGTCGATCACCCACCTGATCGACTTGCTGGGTCGATTACCCACTTGATCGACTTGCTGGGTCGATCACCCACTTCATCGACTTGCTGGGTCGATCACCGACTTCATCGACTTGCTGGGTCGATCACCCACTGCATCGACTTGCTGGGTCGATCACCCACCTGATCGTCTTGCTGGGTCGATCACCCACTTCATCGACTCGATGGGTCGATCACCCACTTCATCGACTTGCTGGGTCGATCACCCACTTCATAGACTTGCTGGGTCGGTCACCCACTTCATCGACTTGCTGGGTCGATCACCCACTTCATCGACTTGCTGGGTCGATCACCCACTGCATCGACTTGCTGGGACGATCACCCACTTGATCGACTTGCTGGGTCGATCACCCACCTGATCGACTTGCTGGGTCGATCACCCACTTCATCGACTTGATGGGTCGATCACCCACTTCATCGACTTGCTGGGTGGATCACCCACTTCATCGACTTGCTGGGTCGGTCACCCACTTCATCGACTTGCTGGGTCGATCACCCACTGCATCGACTTGCTGGGTCGGACACCCACTTCATCGACTTCCTGGGTCGGACACACACTTCATCGACTTGTTGGGTCGATCACCCACTTCATCGACTTGCTGGGTCGATCACCCACTTCATCGACTTGCTGGGGCGATCACCCACTTCATCGCCTTGCTCGGCCAATCACCCACTTCATCGACTTGTGGGGTCGATCACCCACTTCATCGACTTGCGTCGATCACCCACTTCATCGACTTGCTGGGGCGATCACCCACCTCATCGACTTGCTGGGTCGATCTCTCACTTCATCGACTTCCTGGGTCGATCCCCCACTTGATCGACTTGCTGGGCCGATCGCCCACTTGATCGACTTGCTGGGTCGATACCCAATTGATCGACTTGCTGGGTCGATCACCCACTCATCGACTTGATGGGTCGATCACCCACTTCATCGACTTGCTGGGTCGATCACCCACTTGATCGAGTTGCTGGGCCGATCACCCACTTGATCGACTTGCTGGGTCGATCACCCACTTCATCGACTTGCTGGGTCGGACACCCACTTCATCGACTTGCTGGGTCGGACACCCACTTCATCGACTTTTTGGGACGATCACCCACTTCATCGACTCGCTGGGTCGATCACCCACTTCATTGACTTGCTGGGCCGATCCCCCACTTGATCGATTTGCTGGGTCGAACCCCCACTTGATCGACTTGCGGGGTCGATCACCCACTTCATCGACTTGATGGGTCGATCACCCACTTCATCGACTTGCTGGGTCGATCACCCACTTGATCGAGTTCCCGGGTCGATCACCCACTTGATCGACTTGCTGGGTCGATCACCCACTTCATTGACTTGCTGGGTCGATCACCCACTTCATTGCCTTGCTCGGTCGATCACCCACTTCATCGACTTGCTGGGGCGATCACCCACATCATCGACTTGCTGGGGCGATCACCCACTTGGCCGACTTGCTGGGTCGAACCCCCACTTGATCGACTTGCGGGGTCGATCACCCACTTCATCGACTTGCTGGGTCGATCACCGACTTCATCGACTTGCTGGGTCGATCACCCACTGCATCGACTTGCTGGGTCGATCACCCACCTGATCGACTTGCTGGGTCGATCACCCACTACATCGACTTGATGGGTCGATCACCCACTTCATCGACTTGCTGGGTCGATCACCCACTTCATCGACTTGCTAAGTCGGTCACCCACTTCATCGACTTGCTGGGTCGATCACCCACTTGGTCGACTTGCTGGGTCGGTCACCCACTTCATTGACTTGCTGGGTCGATCACCCACTTCATCGACTTGCTCGGTCGATCACCCACTTCATCGACTTGCTGGAGCGATCACCCACCTCATCGACTTGCTGGGGCGATCACCCACTTCATCGACTTGCTGGGTCGATCACCCACATCATCGACTTGCTTGGTCGATCACCCTCCTCATCGACTTGCTGGGTCGATCACCCACTTCATCGACTTGCTGTGTCGATCACCCACTTCATCGACTCTCTGGGTCGATCACCCACCTCATCGACTTGCTGGGTCGATCACCCACCTCATCGACTTGCTGGGTCGATCACCCACTGCATCGACTTGCTGGGTCGATCACCCACTTGATCGACTTGCTGGGTCGATCCCCCACTTCATCGCCTTGCTGGGTCGATCACCCACTTCATCGACTTGATGGGTCGATCACCCACTTCATCGACTTGCTGGGTCGATCACCCACTTGATCGAGTTCCCGGGTCGATCACCCACTTGATCGACTTGCTGGGTCGATCACCCACTTCATTGACTTGCTGGGTCGATCACCCACTTCATTGCCTTGCTCGGTCGATCACCCACTTCATCGACTTGCTGGGGCGATCACCCACATCATCGACTTGCTGGGGCGATCACCCACTTGGCCGACTTGCTGGGTCGAACCCCCACTTGATCGACTTGCGGGGTCGATCACCCACTTCATCGACTTGCTGGGTCGATCACCGACTTCATCGACTTGCTGGGTCGATCACCCACTGCATCGACTTGCTGGGTCGATCACCCACCTGATCGACTTGCTGGGTCGATCACCCACTACATCGACTTGATGGGTCGATCACCCACTTCATCGACTTGCTGGGTCGATCACCCACTTCATCGACTTGCTAAGTCGGTCACCCACTTCATCGACTTGCTGGGTCGATCACCCACTTGGTCGACTTGCTGGGTCGGTCACCCACTTCATTGACTTGCTGGGTCGATCACCCACTTCATCGACTTGCTCGGTCGATCACCCACTTCATCGACTTGCTGGAGCGATCACCCACCTCATCGACTTGCTGGGGCGATCACCCACTTCATCGACTTGCTGGGTCGATCACCCACATCATCGACTTGCTTGGTCGATCACCCTCCTCATCGACTTGCTGGGTCGATCACCCACTTCATCGACTTGCTGTGTCGATCACCCACTTCATCGACTCTCTGGGTCGATCACCCACCTCATCGACTTGCTGGGTCGATCACCCACCTCATCGACTTGCTGGGTCGATCACCCACTGCATCGACTTGCTGGGTCGATCACCCACTTGATCGACTTGCTGGGTCGATCCCCCACTTCATCGCCTTGCTGGGTCGATCACCCACTTCATCGACTTGCTGGGTCGATCACCCACCTGATCGACTTGCTGGGTCGATCACCCACTTAATCGACTTGATGTGTCGATCACCCACTTCATCGACTTGCTGGGAGGATCACCCACTTCATCGACTTGCTGGGTCGGTCACCCACTTCATCGACTTGCTGGGTCGATCACCCACTTCATCGACTTGCTGGGTCGGTCACCCACTTCATTGACTTGCTGGGTCGATCACCCACTTCATCGCCTTGCTCGGTAGATCACCCACTTCATCGACTTGCGTCGATCACCCACTTCATCGACTTGCGTCGATCACCCACTTCATCGACTTGCGTCGATCACCCACTTCATCGACTTGCTGGGGCGATCACCCACCTCATCGACTTGCTGGGTCGATCTCCCACTTCATCGACTTCCTGTGTCGATCCCCCACTTGATCGACTTGCTGGGCTGATCGCCCACTTGATCGACTTGCTGGGTCGATCCCCCACTTGATCGACTTGCTGGGTCGATCCCCCACTTGATCGACTTGCTGGGCCGATCCCCCACTTTATCGATTTGCTGGGTCGAACCCCCACTTGATCGACTTGCTAGGTCGATCTCCCACTTCATCGACTTGATGGGTCGATCACCCACTTCATCGACTTGCTGGGTCGATCACCCACCTGATCGAGTTGCTGGGCCGATCACCCACTTGATCGACTTGATGGGTCGAGTACCCACTTCATCGACTCGCTGGGTCGATCACCCACTTCATCGACTTGCTGGGCCGTTCCCCCACTTGATCGATTTGCTGGGTCGAACCCCCACTTGATCGACTTGCTGTGTCGATCACCCACTTCATCGACTTGATGGGTCGATCTCCCACTTCATCGACTTGCTGGGTCGATCACCCACTTCATCGCCTTGCTCGGTCGATCACCCACTTCATCGACTTGCTGGGGCGATCACCCACCTCATCGACTTGCTGGGGCGATCACCCACTTCATCGACTTGCTGGGTCGATCACCCACTTCATCAACTTGCTGGGTCGATCACCCACCTCATCGACTTGTGGGGTCGATCACCCACTTCATCGACTTGCGTCGATCACCCACTTCATCGACTTGCTGGGGCGATCACCCACCTCATCGACTTGCTGGGTCGATCTCCCACTTCATCGACTTCCTGGGTCGATCCCCCACTTGATCGACTTGCTGGGTCGATCACCCACTTCATCGACTTGATGGATCGATCACCCACTTCATCGACTTGCTGGGCCGATCCCCCACTTCATCGACTTGCTGAGTCGATCACCCACTTCATTGACTTGCTGGGTCGATCACCCACTTCATTGCCTTGCCCGGTCGATCACCCACTTCATCGACTTGCTGGTGCGATCACCCACATCATCGACTTGCTGGGGCGATCACCCACTTCATCGACTTGCTGGGTCGATCACCCACTTCATCGACTTGCTGGGCCGATCCCCCACTTCATCGACTTGCTGAGTCGATCACCCACTTCATTGACTTGCTGGGTCGATCACCCACTTCATTGCCTTGCTCGGTCGATCACCCACTTCATCGACTTGCTGGGGCGATCACCCACATCATCGACTTGCTGGGGCGATCACCCACTTCATCGACTTGCTGGGTCGATCACCCACTTCATCAACTTGCTGGGTCGATCACCCACCTCATCGACTTGCTGGGTCGATCACCCACCTCACCGACTTGCTGGGTCGATCACCCACTTCATCGACTTGCTGGGTCGATCACCTACTGCATCGACTTGCTGGGTCGATTACCCACCTGATCGACTTGCTGGGTCGATTACCCACTTGATCGACTTGCTGGGTCGATCACCCACTTCATCGACTTGCTGGGTCGATCACCGACTTCATCGACTTGCTGGGTCGATCACCCACTGCATCGACTTGCTGGGTCGATCACCCACCTGATCGTCTTGCTGGGTCGATCACCCACTTCATCGACTCGATGGGTCGATCACCCACTTCATCGACTTGCTGGGTCGATCACCCACTTCATCGACTTGCTGGGTCGGTCACCCACTTCATCGACTTGCTGGGTCGATCACCCACTTGATCCACTTGCTGGGTCCGTCACCCACTTCATTGACTTGCTGGGTCGATCACCCACTTCATCGCCTTGCTCGGTCGATCACCCACTTCATCGACTTGCTGGGGCGATCACCCACCTCATCGACTTGCTGGGGCGATCACCCACTTCATCGACTTGCTGGGTCTATCACCCACTTCATCGACTTGCTTGGTCGATCACCCACCTCATCGACTTGCTGGGTCGATCACCCACTTCATCGACTTGCTGGGTCGATCACCCACTTCATCGACTTGCTGGGTCGATCACCCACCTCATCGACTTGCTGGGTCGATCACCCACTTCATCGACTTGCTGGGTCGATCACCCACTGCATCGACTTGCTGGGTTGATCACCCACTTGATCGACTTGCTGGGTCGATCACCCACCTCACCGACTTGCTGGGTCGATCACCCACTTCATCGACTTGCTGGGTCGATCACCTACTGCATCGACTTGCTGGGTCGATCACCCACCTGATCGACTTGCTGGGTCGATTACCCACTTGATCGACTTGCTGGGTCGATCACCCACTTCATCGACTTGCTGGGTCGATCACCGACTTCATCGACTTGCTGGGTCGATCACCTACTGCATCGACTTGCTGGGTCGATCACCCACCTGATCGACTTGCTGGGTCGATCACCCACTTCATCGACTCGATGGGTCGATCACCCACTTCATCGACTTGCTGGGTCGATCACCCACTTCATCGACTTGCTGGGTCGGTCACCCACTTCATCGACTTGCTGGGTCGATCACCTACTTGATCGACTTGCTGGGTCCGTCACCCACTTCATTGACTTGCTGGGTCGATCACCCACTTCATCGCCTTGCTCGGTCGATCACCCACTTCATCGACTTGCTGGGGCGATCACCCACCTCATCGACTTGCTGGGGCGATCACCCACTTCATCGACTTGCTGGGTCGATCACCCACTTCCTCGACTTGCTTGGTCGATCACCCACCTCATCGACTTGCTGGGTCGATCACCCACTTCATCGACTTGCTGGGTCGATCACCCACTTCATCGACTTGCTGGGTCGATCACCCACCTCATCGACTTGCTGGGTCGATCACCCACTTCATCGACTTGCTGGGTCGATCACCCACTGCATCGACTTGCTGGGTCGATCACCCACTTGATCGACTTGCTGGGTCGATCACCCACTTCATCAACTTGCTGGGTCGATCACCCACCTCATCGACTTGCTGGGTCGATCACCCACCTCATCGACTTGCTGGGTCGATCACCCACTTCATCGACTTGCTGGGTCGATCACCTACTGCATCGACTTGCTGGGTCGATCACCCACCTGATCGACTTGCTGGGTCGGTCACCCACTTCATCGACTTGCTGGGTCGATCACCCACTTCATCGACTTGCTGGGTCGGTCACCCACTTAATTGACTTGCTGGGTCGATCACCCACTTGATCGACTTCCTGGGTCAATCACCCACTTCATCGACTTGCTGGGTCGGACACCCACTTCATCGACTTGCTGGGTCGGACACCCACTTCATCGACTTTTTGGGACGATCACCCACTTCATCGACTTGCTGGGCCGATCCCCCACTTGATCGATTTGCTGGGTCGAACCCCCACTTGATCGACTTGCGGGGTCGATCACCCACTTCATCGACTTGCTGGGTCGATCACCCACTTCATCGACTTGATGGGTCGATCACCCACTTCATCGACTTGCTGGGTCGATCACCCACTTGATCGAGTTCCTGGGTCGATCACCAACTTGATCGACTTGCTGGGTCGATCACCCACTTCATCGACTTACTGGGTCGATCACCCACTTCATCGACTTGCTGGGTCGATCACCCACTTCATTGACTTGCTGGGTCGATCACCCACTTCATTGCCTTGCTCGGTCGATCACCCACTTCATCGACTTGCTGGGGCGATCACCCACATCATCGACTTGCTGGGGCGATCACCCACTTCATCGACTTGCTGGGTCGATCACCCACTTCATCGACTTGCTGGGTCGATCACCCACCTCATCGACTTGCTGGGTCGATCACCCACCTCATCGACTTGCTGGGTCGATCACCCACTTCATCTACTTGCTGGGTCGATCACCTACTGCATCGACTTGCTGGGTCGATCACCCACCTGATCGACTTGCTGGGTCGATTACCCACTTGATCGACTTGCTGGGTCGATCACCCACTTCATCGACTTGCTGGGTCGATCACCGACTTCATCGACTTGCTGGGTCGATCACCCACTGCATCGACTTGCTGGGTCGATCACCCACCTGATCGACTTGCTGGGTCGATCATCCACTTCATCGACTTGATGGGTCGATCACCCACTTCATCGACTTGCTGGGTCGATCACCCACTTCATCGACTTGCTGGGTCGGTCACCCACTTCATCGACTTGCTGGGTCGATCACCCACTTGATCGACTTGCTGGGGCGATCACCCACTTCATCGACTTGCTGGGTCGATCACCCACTTCATCGACTTGCTTGTTCGATCACCCACCTCATCGACTTGCTGTGTCGATCACCCACTTCATCGACTTGCTGGGTCGATCACCCACTTCATCGACTTGCTGGGTCGATCACCCACCTCATCGACTTGCTGGGTCGATCACCCACTTCATCGACTTGCTGGGTCGATCACACACTGCATCGACTTGCTGGGTCGATCACCCACTTGATCGACTTGCTGGGTCGATCCCCCACTTCATCGCCTTGCTGGGTCGATCACCCACTTCATCGACTTGCTGGGTCGATCACCCACCTGAACGACTTGCTGGGTCGATCACCCACTTAATCGACTTGATGGGTCGATCACCCACTTCATCGACTTGCTGGGTCGGACATTCACTTCATCGACTTGCTGGGTCGGACACCCACTTCATCGACTTTTTGGGACGATCACCCACTTCATCGACTTGCTGGGCCGATCCCCCACTTGATCGATTTGCTGGGTCGAACCCCCACTTGATCGACTTGCGGGGTCGATCACCCACTTCATCGACTTGATGGGTCGATCACCCACTTCATCGACTTGCTGGATCGATCACCCACTTGATCGAGTTCCTGGGTCGATCACCCACTTGATCGACTTGCTGGGTCGATCACCCACTTCATCGACTTACTGGGTCGATCACCCACTTCATCGACTTGCTGGTCGATCACCCACTTCATTGACTTGCTGGGTCGATCACCCACTTCATTGCCTTGCTCGGTCGATCACCCACTTCATCGACTTGCTGGGGCGATCACCCACATCATCGACTTGCTGGGTCGATCACCCACTTCATCGACTTGCTGGGTCGATCACCCACTTCATCGACTTGCTGGGTCGATCACCCACCTCATCGACTTGCTGGGTCGATCACCCACCTCATCGACTTGCTGGGTCGATCACCCACTTCATCTACTTGCTGGGTCGATCACCTACTGCATCGACTTGCTGGGTCGATCACCCACCTGATCGACTTGCTGGGTCGATTACCCACTTGATCGACTTGCTGGGTCGATCACCCACTTCATCGACTTGCTGGGTCGATCACCGACTTCATCGACTTGCTGGGTCGATCACCCACTGCATCGACTTGCTGGGTCGATCACCCACCTGATCGACTTGCTGGGTCGATCACCCACTTCATCGACTTGATGGGTCGATCACCCACTTCATCGACTTGCTGGGTCGATCACCCACTTCATCGACTTGCTGGGTCGGTCACCCACTTCATCGACTTGCTGGGTCGATCACCCACTTGATCGACTTGCTGGGGCGATCACCCACTTCATCGACTTGCTGGGTCGATCACCCACTTCATCGACTTGCTGGGTCGAACACCCACCTCATCGACTTGCTGGGTCGATCACCCACTTCATCGACTTGCTGGGTCGATCACCCACTTCATCGACTTGCTGGGTCGATCACCCACTTGATCGACTTGCTGGGGCGATCACCCACTTCATCGACTTGCTGGGTCGATCACCCACTTCATCGACTTGCTTGGTCGATCACCCACCTCATCGACTTGCTGGGTCGATCACCCACTTCATCGACTTGCTGGGTCGATCACCCACTTCATCGACTTGCTGGGTCGATCACCCACCTCATCGACTTGCTGGGTCGATCACCCACTTCATCGACTTGCTGGGTCGATCACACACTGCATCGACTTGCTGGGTCGATCACCCACTTGATCGACTTGCTGGGTCGATCCCCCACTTCATCGCCTTGCTGGGTCGATCACCCACTTCATCGACTTGCTGGGTCGATCACCCACCTGATCTACTTGCTGGGTCGATCACCCACTTAATCGACTTGATGGGTCGATCACCCACTTCATCGACTTGCTGGGTGGATCACCCACTTCATCGACTTGCTGGGTCGGTCACCCACTTCATCGACTTGCTGGGTCGATCACCCACTTCATCGACTTGCTGGGTCGGTCAACCACTTCATTGACTTGCTGGGTCGATCACCCACTTCATCGCCTTGCTCGGTCTATCACCCACTTGATCGACTTGCTGGGTCGGTCACCCACTTCATTGACTTGCTGGGTCGATCACCCACTTCATCGCCTTGCTGGGTCGATCACCCACTTCATCGACTTGCTGGGTCGATCACCCACTTCATCGACTTGCTGGGTCGATCACCCACTTCATCGACTTGCTGGGTCGGTCACCCACTTCATCGACTTGCTGGGTCGATCACCTACTTGATCGACTTGCTGGGTCGGTCACCCACTTCATTGACTTGCTGGGTCGATCACCCACTTCATCGCCTTGCTCGGTCGATCACCCACTTCATCGACTTGCTGGGGCGATCACCCACTTGATCGACTTGCTGGGTCGATCACCCACTTCATTGACTTGCTGGGTCGATCACCCACTTCATCGACTTGCTGGGTCGGTCACCCACTTCATCGACTTGCTGGGTCGATCACCCACTTGATCGACTTTCTGGGGCGATCACCCACTTCATCGACTTGCTGGGTCGATCACCCACTTCATCGACTTGCTTGGTCGATCACCCACCTCATCGACTTGCTGGGTCGATCACCCACTTCATCGACTTGCTGGGTCGATCACCCACTTCATCGACTTGCTGGGTCGATCACCCACCTCATCGACTTGCTGGGTCGATCACCCACCTCATCGACTTGCTGGGTCGATCACCCACTTCATCGACTTGCTGGGTCGATCACCCACTTCATGGACTTGCTGGGTCGATCACCCACCTCATCCACTTGCTGGGTCGATCACCCACTTCATCGACTTGCTGGGTCGATCACCCACTTGATCGACTTGCTGGGTCGATCACCCACTTGATCGACTTGCTGCGTCGATCACCCACTTGATTGACTTGTTGGGTCGATCACCCACTTCATCGACTTGCTGGGTCGATCACCCACTTGATCGACTTGATGGGTCGATCGCTCACTTGATCGATTGCTGGGTTGATCTTCCACTTATGGACTGTGGTTGGCTTAACAAGTATCATAGTTTGCTTACTAGAATCACGGTAGACTTAACAAGGATCATTGTTGGTTCAAGAAGGATTTTGGTTGGCTCAATAAGAATTTGGTTGGCTCAACAAGGATAATTGGTTTAACATGGATCATAGTTTTCCCAACTTTGGTCATAGTTAGCTTAACAAGGATCATAGGTGGCTTAACAATGATATTGGTAGGCTCAAAAAGGATATTGTTTGGCTCAACCAGGATATGGGTTGGCTCAACAAGGATATTGATTGGCACAACAAGGATATTGGTTGGCTCAACAAGGATTTAGGTTGGCTCAACAAGGATATTGGTTGGCTCAACAAGGAAATTGGTTGGTTCAACAAGGATAGTTTTTGGCTCAACAAGGATATTAGTTGGCTCAACAACAATTTTGGTTGCCTCAACAAGAATTTTGGTTGGCTAAACAAAAATTTTGGTTGGCTAAACATGGATTTTGGTAGGCTCAACAGGGATATTGGTTGGCTAAACAAGGATCATGGTTGGCCAACAAGGGTATTGGTTGGTTTAAAAAGGATTATGGTTGGCTCAAGGAGGATCATGGTTGGCTTAACAAGAATATTGGATGGCTTAACAAGGATTAATTGGTTGTCTCAGCGAGGCTCATTGTTGTCTCAACAAGGATAATGGTTAGCTCAAAAACGATTATAGGTGGCTCAACAAGGATCATGCTTGGCTCAACATGGATATTGGTTGGCTCAAAATGGTTATTGGTTGGCTCAACAAGGATATTTATTTTCTCAATTAATATATTGGTTGGCTTAAGAAGGATCATGCTTGGCTGAACACTGATTTTGGTTGGCTCAACAAGAGTATTGGTTGGCTCAATAAGGATCATGATTGGCTTAACAAGAATTCTGGTTGGCAAGAAGACTCCCATTTCCTGCAATTTAACATGCACCGCATTCACGAGACTAATCACCATACATCAAAACTCTCTAATAAATGAACCTTTTAGATTAGTGTGAGTGGAAACGCCTTCAAGAAACATTGTTCGATTTTAAATCGTAACTCTAAAGACAAATAGATGTTCAAAGAAATGTAGACACCAAAACCTAACTAAATAAAACAGTAGAAAAATTATCGTACATTTACTACTTATTGACATTCTGGACGTTCTAAATGTTAACTCAAATTGTTGAATATTTCTTGCGCCAATATAAATATTTTTGACGCCTCATCTTTCGCAAAGCGGCAATTTGACAATAATCTCTCTTGAATAGTGAGGAAAATTCAATTACATTGCAAAAATAAATATATTTCCAAAACTTTAATGAACCACATATTTAAATATTACTGTCATCTGTCGTACATACGAGGTAGAACTAAAGAATTCGCCGAAGTATACAGGGTAAGTATTCAGCATATTGACGTGTTTTGCAATTTCCCGCCTACGCGAGCAGTCGAGGAAATAGTATATCTGCTTTGACAACATTGTATGAGGTTCAATATCACTTCATCTAATATAGAATGTTTCTTGTTCTGAGAAGACATGTACTCAATGATTGAGTTCATGTTGTTTGCTTCTTGTTCGTAACACAAGTGTATAGCGTTTTCATTTGATTTTGGTTTGTGACTTTTGGTGGAACGATATGGCTTCTGTTCGTAGTAAAGGCCAAACAATACACAGTTAAGCTAGGGAAAATATACGTCTCGTTATTAAGAAATGTGACAAAGAAAAGAATTCGGGTGTTCTTCAACTCACGCTGCATAACAGCAATTTTCGGGTAGTAAACTTTACTGAAGTATCTGTTCGAACTGTGACATCAATTAAAAAAGAAGGATTTGAAGCCTGTGGGGCAGCCTTAAGTACTCCCGGTAAGAAAAGGCCATATTGTGAAGATACAAAATTACACATTGATGACATCCACTTATTGCTTATTTGTTTTCCTTATTCTCGTATGATGTTTTAATTCTTGCCTATGGATACTTGGCGTAATATATTTGGGACAGCTAGTAGTTGCAGATTAGGCGGGGGGGGGCAGCTTTCAAGAACATTGAGCGCATTCCTCAGCCTCGCAATCGAGTCAGCTCCCAACAATAAGAATGAGGTGGCTCGGGGATGAACAGACGTAGTAGATACGTGGACATGGAGCAGGAAGTGTAAAGCGGAGAAAAACACCGAGTAAGCGAGCCCATCAGTGAACTTGGTGTGAGCATTCTCCACGTTGTCTATTTGCGAATATGTGCCATATTGGACTTGGAAATCCCGGGGCCCCCTTCCCCGCGGCCACTTTACGCGAGTCCAGGCTCGTTCGTGCCCTAGTCCCTGCTCTATCCCTTTGCGGCAGGTGGCGATGAAAGACCAACCGCCCGATGCATTTGGAGCAACAACCTGCTCAATAGTTTTCACAGACTGAATCAGACCTTCAGAGAGATTTTCTCCGTGAAATATAAACAAGTTTCACAAAATCTTGGAAACACAGACATCAAAGTGAAGATTCGATGGATTATATTGTACAATATAAGCAATACTATAGTGAACATACTTTGGTTTTTATTCCAAACGCGTGCCTATTATTATTATTATTATTATTATTATTATTATTATTATTATTATTATTAATGATGATGATAATAATAATAATAATAATAATAATAATAATAATAATAATAATAATAATAATAATATGTACAACGGAGTCCTTATATTTCTTTCTTTTCGAACATTATATTTCTCTGCAAAGAAAGCAAATGACCAGACGAAAGTCAGAAAACTCTTCGGGGATTCCAGCCCAGACCAAGACAAGATAAAGAAAAGTTTATTCAAGAAAAAAGCGAAGAAGTGGAAGAACATAACAACAAATGGAGATCGTAAGAAATTTTCCAGATCATCCGAAATATGACCACGGACTGTAAACCAACAATGGCGAATGTTAAGAACGAGAACGACAAAATAAATACAACAAAAGAAGAGATCACGAAAAGATGGGAAGAATACGAAGAAGTTATATGATAAGGGCTTACAAATAGATTAGTGTATAAATATAGATGAGGTAAATATAAATATAGGTAAATAAAATAATAATAATAATAATAATAATAATAATAATAATAATAATAATAATAATAATAATAATAATAATAATAATAATAATAATAATAATAATAATAATAATATATGAGGTAAATATAAATATAGATGAGTCCCCGGCAGTAGATAATATTCCAATCGAACTATTCAAAGTTACAGGGGAAGAAATCTTGGCGGAACTAACACAATTATGCAATGTGATCTGGAAAATAAAACAGTTAACAACAGATTTGCAACGCACTATAATTATTCCATTACCAAAGAAAGGAGACAGCCGAGATTGTGCAAATAACAACACAATTGCATGAATACCGTGTGATTCAGTCAATCGGAAAAGTCATCCCTCGGAAAAAGAAAAAAAAAAAAAAAAAGGATTTTAAAAATGTTTTTACTGTAAGCATATACTTTAAGATTTTCAAAAATAATTCACATTGAAAGAAACCTCATTTTCTATCTACTCTGGAATGTTGTGTAGATTGCATTACGTCTCGTAAGCGTTAGAGTAAAGCATATACTAAGATCATTCTCACAGAAAAAGATTTCCTTCGTTTTTAAACTCGTTTTAATGTTCCGTATTATTTTTATCATTGTGTCCGATATGTCACGAAAGAGTCACGTCTAACTGGTTTTGCATGATGCAATTTCTACAGATAACTTTTTCTAGAAAATCCACTTTTTATAAAACAAAGAAAATGGAAGGGAAAACACGCTCCAAATGCAAGCAAACATCTAGGAGTTATCCAATTGCATCATTACCCTTTATTCATTTACGTAGTCTGTATGAAATGACTCACCAGGAATTATTTATTCCCTTCAAAATTATACAAATATAGCAAATTTATTTTATATCAAAATAACTTACCAAGTACGCTGGGATAAGTCATGATTCATACTATCTTATTTCGATGCTTGTTACGGCGTTGGAGTCATGATACAGCTCGCCAGACCGCTATTTTACCACTTTTTTAAAATTTGAAGTCGTAGGCTTCCTCGGCCAGAGTCATGTGCATGATCTTGGCTGTCCGGGTGACGCCGCGTCGAAGATTGTTGCCGACGTTTCGACCATCTTATCGGGGTCTTACCATGTCCATACCATCAGATGTATGGGCATACCAGCCCTGAGGAAGACCACGACAAAATGGTCGAAACGTCGGCAAAACAGTCTTCGACGCGACGTCACCCGGACAGCCAAGATACTGCATTTTTTTAAATTTGTCCGAAAGTTCGAAAACATTTTTAAAATTAGCTTCGACTATTTTACTTGGGAAAAGAGATTCACCAGATGAACTCTTTAAAGCAGATAAACGTCGTTTTGAGATCAAAAATCGAGTTGTAGGATAAAAGAACTCGTGCGTATACTCCGCTCATTTTTTACGGTATTTGACAACGGAAGATCTTAGACCAAGGTGGAGTGATAACAGAAGACCTTAGAAGTAAAATATATCTAAAATAAGATGTGAGGAGATGGAATGATGCGGATATTTACACAATTAGTTCTTTTAAAAAAATAGTTAAAAATCGGAATCAATATTTTGACTAATGCATCAAAAAATTTTAAAATGGTATTCGAAGGAAGACGGAAATATATCACCCACTTCATCGACTTGCTGGGTCGGTCACCCACTTCATCGACTTGCTGGGTCGATCACCTACTTGATCGACTTGCTGGGTCGGTCACCCACTTCATTGACTTGCTGGGTCGATCACCCACTTCATCGCCTTGCTCGGTCGATCACCCACTTCATCGACTTGCTGGGGCGATCACCCACTTGATCGACTTGCTGGGTCGATCACCCACTTCATCGACTTGCTGGGTCGATCACCCACTTCAACTTGCTGGGTCGATCACCCACCTCATCGACTTGCTGGGTCGAACACCCACCTCATCGACTTGCTGGGTCGATCACCCACTTCATCGACTTGCTGGGTCGATCACCCACTGCATCGACTTGCTGGGTCGATCACCCACTTGATCGACTTGCTGGGTCGATCACCCACTTCATCAACTTGCTGGGTCGATCACCCACCTCATGGACTTGCGGGGTCGATCACCCACCTCATCGACTTGCTGGGTCGATCACCCACTTCATCGACTTGCTGGGTCGATCACCCACTGCATCGACTTGCTGGGTCGATCACCCACCTGATCGACTTGCTGGGTCGATCACCCACTACATCGACTTGATGGGTCGATCACCCACTTCATCGACTTGCTGGGTCGATCACCCACTTCATCGACTTGCTAAGTCGGTCACCCACTTCATCGACTTGCTGGGTCGATCACCCACTTGGTCGACTTGCTGGGTCGGTCACCCACTTCATTGACTTGCTGGGTCGATCACCCACTTCATCGCCTTGCTCGGTCGATCACCCACTTCATCGACTTGCTGGGTCGATCACCCACATCATCGACTTGCTTGGTCGATCACCCTCCTCATCGACTTGCTGGGTCGATCACCCACTTCATCGACTTGCTGGGTCGATCACCCACTTCATCGACTTGCTGGGTCGATCACCCACCTCATCGACTTGCTGGGTCGATCACCCACCTCATCGACTTGCTGGGTCGATCACCCACTGCATCGACTTGCTGGGTCGATCACCCACTTGATCGACTTGCTGGGTCGATCCCCCACTTCATCGCCTTGCTGGGTCGATCACCCACTTCATCGACTTGCTGGGTCCATCACCCACCTGATCGACTTGCTGGGTCGATCACCCACTTAATCGACTTGATGGGTCGATCACCCACTTCATCGACTTGCTGGGTGGATCACCCACTTCATCGACTTGCTGGGTCGGTCACCCACTTCATCGACTTGCTGGGTCGATCACCCACTTCATCGACTTGCTGGGTCGGTCACCCACTTCATTGACTTGCTGGGTCGATCACCCACTTCATCGCCTTGCTCGGTAGATCACCCACTTCATCGACTTGCGTCGATCACCCACTTCATCGACTTGCGTCGATCACCCACTTCATCGACTTGCGTCGATCACCCACTTCATCGACTTGCTGGGGCGATCACCCACCTCATCGACTTGCTGGGTCGATCTCCCACTTCATCGACTTCCTGGGTCGATCAGCCACTTGATCGACTTGCTGGGCTGATCGCCCACTTGATCGACTTGCTGGGTCGATCCCCCACTTGATCGACTTGCTGGGTCGATCCCCCACTTGATCGACTTGCTGGGCCGATCCCCCACTTGATCGATTTGCTGGGTCGAACCCCCACTTGATCGACTTGCTGGGTCAATCACCCCCTTCTTCGACTTGATGGGTCGATCACCCACTTCATCGACTTGCTGGGTCGATCACCCACTTGATCGAGTTGCTGGGCCGATCACCCACTTGATCGACTTGATGGGTCGATCACCCACTTCATCGACTCGCTGGGTCGATCACCCACTTCATCGACTTGCTGGGCCGTTCCCCCACTTGATCGATTTGCTGGGTCGAACCCCCACCTGATCGACTTGCTGTGTCGATCACCCACTTCATCGACTTGATGGGTCGATCTCCCACTTCATCGACTTGCTGGGTCGATCACCCACTTCATCGCCTTGCTCGGTCGATCACCCACTTCATCGACTTGCTGGGGCGATCACCCACCTCATCGACTTGCTGGGGCGATCACCCACTTCATCGACTTGCTGGGTCGATCACCCACTTCATCAACTTGCTGGGTCGATCACCCACCTCATCGACTTGCTGGGTCGATCACCCACTTCATCGACATGCTGGGTCGATCACCCACTGCATCGACTTGCTGGGTCGATCACCCACTTCATCGACTTGCTGGGTCGATCACCCACTTCATCGACGTGCTGGGTCGGTCACCCACTTGATCAACTTGCTGGGTCGATCACCCACTTGATCGACTTGCTGGGTCGGTCACCCACTTCATTGACTTGCTGGGTCGATCACCCACTTCATCGCCTTGCTCGGTCGATCACCCACTTCATCGACTTGCTGGGGCGATCACCCACCTAATCGACTTGCTGGGGCGATCACCCACTTCATCGACTTGCTGGGTCGATCACCCACTTCATCGACTCGCTTGGTCGATCACCCACCTCATCGACTTGCTGGGTCGATCACCCACTTCATCGACTTGCTGGGTCGATCACCCTCTTCATCGACTTGCTGGGTCGATCACCCACCTCATCGACTTTCTGGGTCGATCACCCACTTCATCGACTTGCTGGGTCGATCACCCACTGCATCGACTTGCTGGGACGATCACCCACTTGATCGACTTGCTGGGTCGATCACCCACCTGATCGACTTGCTGGGTCGATCACCCACTTCATCGACTTGATGGGTCGATCACCCACTTCATCGACTTGCTGGGTGGATCACCCACTTCATCGACTTGCTGGGTCGGTCACCCACTTCATCGACTTGCTGGGTCGATCACCCACTGCATCGACTTGCTGGGTCGGACACCCACTTCATCGACTTCCTGGGTCGGACACACACTTCATCGACTTGTTGGGTCGATCACCCACTTCATCGACTTGCTGGGTCGATCACCCACTTCATCGACTTGCTGGGGCGATCACCCACATCATCGCCTTGCTCGGCCAATCACCCACTTCATCGACTTGTGGGGTCGATCACCCACTTCATCGACTTGCGTCGATCACCCACTTCATCGACTTGCTGGGGCGATCACCCACCTCATCGACTTGCTGGGTCGATCTCCCACTTCATCGACTTCCTGGGTCGATCCCCCACTTGATCGACTTGCTGGGTCGATCACCCACTTCATCGACTTGATGGATCGATCACCCACTTCATCGACTTGCTGGGCCGATCCCCCACTTCATCGAGTTGCTGAGTCGATCACCCACTTCATTGACTTGCTGGGTCGATCACCCACTTCATTGCCTTGCTCGGTCGATCACCCACTTCGTCGACTTGCTGGTGCGATCACCCACATCATCGACTTGCTGGGGCGATCACCCACTTCATCGACTTGTTGGGTCGATCACCCACTTCATCGACTTGCTGGGCCGATCCCCCACTTCATCGACTTGCTGAGTCGATCACCCACTTCATTGACTTGCTGGGTCGATCACCCACTTCATTGCCTTGCTCGGTCGATCACCCACTTCATCGACTTGCTGGGGCGATCACCCACATCATCGACTTGCTGGGGCGATCACCCACTTCATCGACTTGCTGGGTCGATCACCCACTTCATCAACTTGCTGGGTCGATCACCCACCTCATCGACTTGCTAGGTCGATCACCCACCTCACCGACTTGCTGGGTCGATCACCCACTTCATCGACTTGCTGGGTCGATCACCTACTGCATCGACTTGCTGGGTCGATCACCCACCTGATCGACTTGCTGGGTCGATTACCCACTTGATCGACTTGCTGGGTCGATCACCCACTTCATCGACTTGCTGGGTCGATCACCGACTTCATCGACTTGCTGGGTCGATCACCCACTTCATCGACTTGCTGGGTCGATCACCTACTGCATCGACTTGCTGTGTCGATCACTCACTTCATCGACTTGATGGGTCGATCACCCACTTCATCGACTTGCTGGGTGGATCACCCACTTCATCGACCTGCTGAGTCGCTCACCCACTTCATCGACTTGCTGGTTCAATCACCCACTTCATCGACTTGCTGGGTCGGACACCCACTTCATCGACTTCCTGGGTCGGACACCCACTTCATCGACTTGTTGGGTCGATCACCCACTTCATCGACTTGCTGGGTCTATCACCCACTTCATCGACTTGCTGGGGCTATCACCCACTTCATCGCCTTGCTCGGCCAATCACCCACTTCATCGACTTGTGGGGTCGATCACCCACTTCATCGACTTGCGTCGATCACCCACTTCATCGACTTGCTGGGGCGATCACCCACCTCAACGACTTGCTGGGTCAATCTCCCACTACATCGACTTCCTGGGTCGATCCCCCACTTGATCGACTTGCTGGGCCGATCGCCCACTTGATCGACTTGCTGGGTCGATCCCCCACTTGATCGACTTGCTGGGTCGATCACCCACTCATCGACTTGATGGGTCGATCACCCACTTCATCGACTTGCTGGGTCGATCACCCACTTCATCGACTTGCTGGGTCGGACACCCACTTCATCGACTTGCTGGGTCGGACACCCACTTCATCGACTTTTTGGGACGATCACCCACTTCATAGACTCGCTGGGTCGATCACCCACTTCATCGAATTGCTGGGCCGATCCCCCACTTGATCGATTTGCTGGGTCGAACCCCCACTTGATCGACTTGCGGGGTCGATCACCCACTTCATCGACTTGATGGGTCGATCACCCACTTCATCGACTTGCTGGGTCGATCACCCACTTGATCGAGTTCCTGGGTCGATCACCCACTTGATCGACTTGCTGGGTCGATCACCCACTTGATCGACTTGCTGGGTCGATCACCCACTTCATCGACTTGATGGATCGATCACCCACTTCATCGACTTGCTGGGCCGATCCCCCACTTCATCGAGTTGCTGAGTCGATCACCCACTTCATTGACTTGCTGGGTCGATCACCCACTTCATTGCCTTGCTCGGTCGATCACCCACTTCATCGACTTGCTGGTGCGATCACCCACATCATCGACTTGCTGGGTCGATCTCCCACTTCATCGACTTCCTGGGTCGATCCCCCACTTGATCGACTTGCTGGGTCGATCACCCACTTCATCGACTTGATGGATCGATCACCCACTTCATCGACTTGCTGGGCCGATCCCCCACTTCATCGAGTTGCTGAGTCGATCACCCACTTCATTGACTGGCTGGGTCGATCACCCACTTCATTGCCTTGCTCGGTCGATCACCCACTTCATCGACTTGCTGGTGCGATCACCCACATCATCGACTTGCTGGGTCGATCACCCACTTCATTGCCTTGCTCGGTCGATCACCCACTTCATCGACTTGCTGGGGCGATCACCCATATCATCGACTTGCTGGGGCGATCACCCACATCATCGACTTGCTGATGCGATCACCCACTTCATCGACTTGCTGGGTCGATCACCCACTTCATCGACTTGCTGGGTCGATCACCCACTTCATCGACTTGCTGGGTCGATCACCCACTTCATCGACTTGCTGGGTCGATCACCGACTTCATCGACTTGCTGGGTCGATCACCCACTTCATTGCCTTGCTCGGTCGATCACCCACTTCATCGACTTGCTGGGGCGATCACCCACATCATCGACTTGCTGGGGCGATTACCCACTTCATCGACTTGCTGGGTCGATCACCCACTTCATCGACTTGCTGGGTCGATCACCCACTTCATCGACTTGCTGGGTCGATCACCCACCTCATCGACTTGCTGGGTCGATCACCCACCTCATCGACTTGCTGGGTCGATCACCCACTTCATCGACTTGCTGGGCCGATCACCCACCTGATCGACTTGCTGGGTCGATTACCCACTTGATCGACTTGCTGGGCCGATCCCCCACTTGATCGATTTGCTGGGTCGAACCCCCACTTGATCGACTTGCGGGGTCGATCACCCACTTCATCGACTTGCTGGGTCGATCACCGACTTCATCGACTTGCTGGGTCGATCACCCACTGCATCGACTTGCTGGGTCGATCACCCACCTGATCGACTTGCTGGGTCGATCACCCACTACATCGACTTGATGGGTCGATCACCCACTTCATCGACTTGCTGGGTCGATCACCCACTTCATCGACTTGCTAAGTCGGTCACCCACTTCATCGACTTGCTGGGTCAATCACCCACTTGGTCGACTTGCTGGGTCGGTCACCCACTTCATTGACTTGCTGGGTCGATCACCCACTTCATCGCCTTGCTCGGTCGATCACCCACTTCATCGACTTGCAGGGGCGATCACCCACCTCATCGACTTGCTGGGGCGATCACCAACTTCATCGACTTGCTGGGTCGATCACCCACATCATCGACTTGCTTGGTCGATCACCCTCCTCATCGACTTGCTGGGTCGATCACCCACTTCATCGACTTGCTGGGTCGATCACCCACTTCATCGACTTGCTGGGTCGATCACCCACCTCATCGACTTGCTGGGTCGATCACCCACCTCATCGACTTGCTGGGTCGATCACCCACTGCATCGACTTGCTGGGTCGATCACCCACTTGATCGACTTGCTGGGTCGATCCCCCACTTCATCGCCTTGCTGGGTCGATCACCCACTTCATCGACTTGCTGGGTCGATCACCCACCTGATAGACTTGCTGGGTCGATCACCCACTTAATCGACTTGATGGGTCGATCACCCACTTCATCGACTTGCTGGGTGGATCACCCACTTCATCTACTTGCTGGGTCGGTCACCCACTTCATCGACTTGCTGGGTCGATCACCCACTTCATCGACTTGCTGGGTCGGTCACCCACTTCATTGACTTGCTGGGTCGATCACCCACTTCATCGCCTTGCTCGGTAGATCACCCACTACATCGACTTGCGTCGATCACCCACTTCATCGACTTGCGTCGATCACCCACTTCATCGACTTGCGTCGATCACCCACTTCATCGACTTGCTGGGGCGATCACCCACCTCATCGACTTGCTGGGTCGATCTCCCACTTCATCGACTTCTTGGGACGATCCCCCACTTGATCGACTTGCTGGGCTGATCGCCCACTTGATCGACTTGCTGGGTCGATCCCCCACTTGATCGACTTGCTGGGTCGATCCCCCACTTGATCGACTTGCTGGGCCGATCCCCCACTTGATCGATTTGCTGGGTCGAACCCCCACTTGATCGACTTGCTGGGTCGATCACCCACTTCATCGACTTGATGGGTCGATCACCCACTTCATCGACTTGCTGGGTCGATCACCCACTTGATCGAGTTGCTGGGCCGATCACCCACTTGATCGACTTGATGGGTCGATCACCCACTTCATCGACTCGCTGGGTCGATCACCCACTTCATCGACTTGCTGGGCCGTTCCCCCACTTGATCGATTTGCTGGGTCGAACCCCCACTTGATCGACTTGCTGTGTCGATCACCCACTTCATCGACTTGATGGGTCGATCTCCCACTTCATCGACTTGCTGGGTCGATCACCCACTTCATCGCCTTGCTCGGTCGATCACCCACTTCATCGACTTGCTGGGGCGATCACCCACCTCATCGACTTGCTGGGGCGATCACCCACTTCATCGACTTGCTGGGTCGATCACCCACTTCATCAACTTGCTGGGTCGATCACCCACCTCATCGACTTGCTGGGTCGATCACCCACTTCATCGACATGCTGGGTCGATCACCCACTGCATCGACTTGCTGGGTCGATCACCCACTTCATCGACTTGCTGGGTCGATCACCCACTTCATCGACTTGCTGGGTCGGTCACCCACTTGATCAACTTGCTGGGTCGATCACCCACTTCATCGACTTGCTGGGTCGATCACCCACCTGATCGACTTGCTGGGTCGATTACCCACTTGATCGACTTGCTGGGTCGATCACCCACTTCATCGACTTGCTGGGTCGATCACCGACTTCATCGACTTGCTGGGTCGATCACCCACTGCATCGACTTGCTGGGTCGATCACCCACCTGATCGTCTTGCTGGGTCGATCACCCACTTCATCGACTCGATGGGTCGATCACCCACTTCATCGACTTGCTGGGTCGATCACCCACTTCATAGACTTGCTGGGTCGGTCACCCACTTCATCGACTTGCTGGGTCGATCACCCACTTCATCGACTTGCTGGGTCGATCACCCACTGCATCGACTTGCTGGGACGATCACCCACTTGATCGACTTGCTGGGTCGATCACCCACCTGATCGACTTGCTGGGTCGATCACCCACTTCATCGACTTGATGGGTCGATCACCCACTTCATCGACTTGCTGGGTGGATCACCCACTTCATCGACTTGCTGGGTCGGTCACCCACTTCATCGACTTGCTGGGTCGATCACCCACTGCATCGACTTGCTGGGTCGGACACCCACTTCATCGACTTCCTGGGTCGGACACACACTTCATCGACTTGTTGGGTCGATCACCCACTTCATCGACTTGCTGGGTCGATCACCCACTTCATCGACTTGCTGGGGCGATCACCCACTTCATCGCCTTGCTCGGCCAATCACCCACTTCATCGACTTGTGGGGTCGATCACCCACTTCATCGACTTGCGTCGATCACCCACTTCATCGACTTGCTGGGGCGATCACCCACCTCATCGACTTGCTGGGTCGATCTCTCACTTCATCGACTTCCTGGGTCGATCCCCCACTTGATCGACTTGCTGGGCCGATCGCCCACTTGATCGACTTGCTGGGTCGATACCCAATTGATCGACTTGCTGGGTCGATCACCCACTCATCGACTTGATGGGTCGATCACCCACTTCATCGACTTGCTGGGTCGATCACCCACTTGATCGAGTTGCTGGGCCGATCACCCACTTGATCGACTTGCTGGGTCGATCACCCACTTCATCGACTTGCTGGGTCGGACACCCACTTCATCGACTTGCTGGGTCGGACACCCACTTCATCGACTTTTTGGGACGATCACCCACTTCATCGACTCGCTGGGTCGATCACCCACTTCATTGACTTGCTGGGCCGATCCCCCACTTGATCGATTTGCTGGGTCGAACCCCCACTTGATCGACTTGCGGGGTCGATCACCCACTTCATCGACTTGATGGGTCGATCACCCACTTCATCGACTTGCTGGGTCGATCACCCACTTGATCGAGTTCCCGGGTCGATCACCCACTTGATCGACTTGCTGGGTCGATCACCCACTTCATTGACTTGCTGGGTCGATCACCCACTTCATTGCCTTGCTCGGTCGATCACCCACTTCATCGACTTGCTGGGGCGATCACCCACATCATCGACTTGCTGGGGCGATCACCCACTTGGCCGACTTGCTGGGTCGAACCCCCACTTGATCGACTTGCGGGGTCGATCACCCACTTCATCGACTTGCTGGGTCGATCACCGACTTCATCGACTTGCTGGGTCGATCACCCACTGCATCGACTTGCTGGGTCGATCACCCACCTGATCGACTTGCTGGGTCGATCACCCACTACATCGACTTGATGGGTCGATCACCCACTTCATCGACTTGCTGGGTCGATCACCCACTTCATCGACTTGCTAAGTCGGTCACCCACTTCATCGACTTGCTGGGTCGATCACCCACTTGGTCGACTTGCTGGGTCGGTCACCCACTTCATTGACTTGCTGGGTCGATCACCCACTTCATCGACTTGCTCGGTCGATCACCCACTTCATCGACTTGCTGGAGCGATCACCCACCTCATCGACTTGCTGGGGCGATCACCCACTTCATCGACTTGCTGGGTCGATCACCCACATCATCGACTTGCTTGGTCGATCACCCTCCTCATCGACTTGCTGGGTCGATCACCCACTTCATCGACTTGCTGTGTCGATCACCCACTTCATCGACTCTCTGGGTCGATCACCCACCTCATCGACTTGCTGGGTCGATCACCCACCTCATCGACTTGCTGGGTCGATCACCCACTGCATCGACTTGCTGGGTCGATCACCCACTTGATCGACTTGCTGGGTCGATCCCCCACTTCATCGCCTTGCTGGGTCGATCACCCACTTCATCGACTTGATGGGTCGATCACCCACTTCATCGACTTGCTGGGTCGATCACCCACTTGATCGAGTTCCCGGGTCGATCACCCACTTGATCGACTTGCTGGGTCGATCACCCACTTCATTGACTTGCTGGGTCGATCACCCACTTCATTGCCTTGCTCGGTCGATCACCCACTTCATCGACTTGCTGGGGCGATCACCCACATCATCGACTTGCTGGGGCGATCACCCACTTGGCCGACTTGCTGGGTCGAACCCCCACTTGATCGACTTGCGGGGTCGATCACCCACTTCATCGACTTGCTGGGTCGATCACCGACTTCATCGACTTGCTGGGTCGATCACCCACTGCATCGACTTGCTGGGTCGATCACCCACCTGATCGACTTGCTGGGTCGATCACCCACTACATCGACTTGATGGGTCGATCACCCACTTCATCGACTTGCTGGGTCGATCACCCACTTCATCGACTTGCTAAGTCGGTCACCCACTTCATCGACTTGCTGGGTCGATCACCCACTTGGTCGACTTGCTGGGTCGGTCACCCACTTCATTGACTTGCTGGGTCGATCACCCACTTCATCGACTTGCTCGGTCGATCACCCACTTCATCGACTTGCTGGAGCGATCACCCACCTCATCGACTTGCTGGGGCGATCACCCACTTCATCGACTTGCTGGGTCGATCACCCACATCATCGACTTGCTTGGTCGATCACCCTCCTCATCGACTTGCTGGGTCGATCACCCACTTCATCGACTTGCTGTGTCGATCACCCACTTCATCGACTCTCTGGGTCGATCACCCACCTCATCGACTTGCTGGGTCGATCACCCACCTCATCGACTTGCTGGGTCGATCACCCACTGCATCGACTTGCTGGGTCGATCACCCACTTGATCGACTTGCTGGGTCGATCCCCCACTTCATCGCCTTGCTGGGTCGATCACCCACTTCATCGACTTGCTGGGTCGATCACCCACCTGATCGACTTGCTGGGTCGATCACCCACTTAATCGACTTGATGTGTCGATCACCCACTTCATCGACTTGCTGGGAGGATCACCCACTTCATCGACTTGCTGGGTCGGTCACCCACTTCATCGACTTGCTGGGTCGATCACCCACTTCATCGACTTGCTGGGTCGGTCACCCACTTCATTGACTTGCTGGGTCGATCACCCACTTCATCGCCTTGCTCGGTAGATCACCCACTTCATCGACTTGCGTCGATCACCCACTTCATCGACTTGCGTCGATCACCCACTTCATCGACTTGCGTCGATCACCCACTTCATCGACTTGCTGGGGCGATCACCCACCTCATCGACTTGCTGGGTCGATCTCCCACTTCATCGACTTCCTGTGTCGATCCCCCACTTGATCGACTTGCTGGGCTGATCGCCCACTTGATCGACTTGCTGGGTCGATCCCCCACTTGATCGACTTGCTGGGTCGATCCCCCACTTGATCGACTTGCTGGGCCGATCCCCCACTTTATCGATTTGCTGGGTCGAACCCCCACTTGATCGACTTGCTAGGTCGATCTCCCACTTCATCGACTTGATGGGTCGATCACCCACTTCATCGACTTGCTGGGTCGATCACCCACCTGATCGAGTTGCTGGGCCGATCACCCACTTGATCGACTTGATGGGTCGAGTACCCACTTCATCGACTCGCTGGGTCGATCACCCACTTCATCGACTTGCTGGGCCGTTCCCCCACTTGATCGATTTGCTGGGTCGAACCCCCACTTGATCGACTTGCTGTGTCGATCACCCACTTCATCGACTTGATGGGTCGATCTCCCACTTCATCGACTTGCTGGGTCGATCACCCACTTCATCGCCTTGCTCGGTCGATCACCCACTTCATCGACTTGCTGGGGCGATCACCCACCTCATCGACTTGCTGGGGCGATCACCCACTTCATCGACTTGCTGGGTCGATCACCCACTTCATCAACTTGCTGGGTCGATCACCCACCTCATCGACTTGTGGGGTCGATCACCCACTTCATCGACTTGCGTCGATCACCCACTTCATCGACTTGCTGGGGCGATCACCCACCTCATCGACTTGCTGGGTCGATCTCCCACTTCATCGACTTCCTGGGTCGATCCCCCACTTGATCGACTTGCTGGGTCGATCACCCACTTCATCGACTTGATGGATCGATCACCCACTTCATCGACTTGCTGGGCCGATCCCCCACTTCATCGACTTGCTGAGTCGATCACCCACTTCATTGACTTGCTGGGTCGATCACCCACTTCATTGCCTTGCCCGGTCGATCACCCACTTCATCGACTTGCTGGTGCGATCACCCACATCATCGACTTGCTGGGGCGATCACCCACTTCATCGACTTGCTGGGTCGATCACCCACTTCATCGACTTGCTGGGCCGATCCCCCACTTCATCGACTTGCTGAGTCGATCACCCACTTCATTGACTTGCTGGGTCGATCACCCACTTCATTGCCTTGCTCGGTCGATCACCCACTTCATCGACTTGCTGGGGCGATCACCCACATCATCGACTTGCTGGGGCGATCACCCACTTCATCGACTTGCTGGGTCGATCACCCACTTCATCAACTTGCTGGGTCGATCACCCACCTCATCGACTTGCTGGGTCGATCACCCACCTCACCGACTTGCTGGGTCGATCACCCACTTCATCGACTTGCTGGGTCGATCACCTACTGCATCGACTTGCTGGGTCGATTACCCACCTGATCGACTTGCTGGGTCGATTACCCACTTGATCGACTTGCTGGGTCGATCACCCACTTCATCGACTTGCTGGGTCGATCACCGACTTCATCGACTTGCTGGGTCGATCACCCACTGCATCGACTTGCTGGGTCGATCACCCACCTGATCGTCTTGCTGGGTCGATCACCCACTTCATCGACTCGATGGGTCGATCACCCACTTCATCGACTTGCTGGGTCGATCACCCACTTCATCGACTTGCTGGGTCGGTCACCCACTTCATCGACTTGCTGGGTCGATCACCCACTTGATCCACTTGCTGGGTCCGTCACCCACTTCATTGACTTGCTGGGTCGATCACCCACTTCATCGCCTTGCTCGGTCGATCACCCACTTCATCGACTTGCTGGGGCGATCACCCACCTCATCGACTTGCTGGGGCGATCACCCACTTCATCGACTTGCTGGGTCTATCACCCACTTCATCGACTTGCTTGGTCGATCACCCACCTCATCGACTTGCTGGGTCGATCACCCACTTCATCGACTTGCTGGGTCGATCACCCACTTCATCGACTTGCTGGGTCGATCACCCACCTCATCGACTTGCTGGGTCGATCACCCACTTCATCGACTTGCTGGGTCGATCACCCACTGCATCGACTTGCTGGGTTGATCACCCACTTGATCGACTTGCTGGGTCGATCACCCACCTCACCGACTTGCTGGGTCGATCACCCACTTCATCGACTTGCTGGGTCGATCACCTACTGCATCGACTTGCTGGGTCGATCACCCACCTGATCGACTTGCTGGGTCGATTACCCACTTGATCGACTTGCTGGGTCGATCACCCACTTCATCGACTTGCTGGGTCGATCACCGACTTCATCGACTTGCTGGGTCGATCACCTACTGCATCGACTTGCTGGGTCGATCACCCACCTGATCGACTTGCTGGGTCGATCACCCACTTCATCGACTCGATGGGTCGATCACCCACTTCATCGACTTGCTGGGTCGATCACCCACTTCATCGACTTGCTGGGTCGGTCACCCACTTCATCGACTTGCTGGGTCGATCACCTACTTGATCGACTTGCTGGGTCCGTCACCCACTTCATTGACTTGCTGGGTCGATCACCCACTTCATCGCCTTGCTCGGTCGATCACCCACTTCATCGACTTGCTGGGGCGATCACCCACCTCATCGACTTGCTGGGGCGATCACCCACTTCATCGACTTGCTGGGTCGATCACCCACTTCCTCGACTTGCTTGGTCGATCACCCACCTCATCGACTTGCTGGGTCGATCACCCACTTCATCGACTTGCTGGGTCGATCACCCACTTCATCGACTTGCTGGGTCGATCACCCACCTCATCGACTTGCTGGGTCGATCACCCACTTCATCGACTTGCTGGGTCGATCACCCACTGCATCGACTTGCTGGGTCGATCACCCACTTGATCGACTTGCTGGGTCGATCACCCACTTCATCAACTTGCTGGGTCGATCACCCACCTCATCGACTTGCTGGGTCGATCACCCACCTCATCGACTTGCTGGGTCGATCACCCACTTCATCGACTTGCTGGGTCGATCACCTACTGCATCGACTTGCTGGGTCGATCACCCACCTGATCGACTTGCTGGGTCGGTCACCCACTTCATCGACTTGCTGGGTCGATCACCCACTTCATCGACTTGCTGGGTCGGTCACCCACTTAATTGACTTGCTGGGTCGATCACCCACTTGATCGACTTCCTGGGTCAATCACCCACTTCATCGACTTGCTGGGTCGGACACCCACTTCATCGACTTGCTGGGTCGGACACCCACTTCATCGACTTTTTGGGACGATCACCCACTTCATCGACTTGCTGGGCCGATCCCCCACTTGATCGATTTGCTGGGTCGAACCCCCACTTGATCGACTTGCGGGGTCGATCACCCACTTCATCGACTTGCTGGGTCGATCACCCACTTCATCGACTTGATGGGTCGATCACCCACTTCATCGACTTGCTGGGTCGATCACCCACTTGATCGAGTTCCTGGGTCGATCACCAACTTGATCGACTTGCTGGGTCGATCACCCACTTCATCGACTTACTGGGTCGATCACCCACTTCATCGACTTGCTGGGTCGATCACCCACTTCATTGACTTGCTGGGTCGATCACCCACTTCATTGCCTTGCTCGGTCGATCACCCACTTCATCGACTTGCTGGGGCGATCACCCACATCATCGACTTGCTGGGGCGATCACCCACTTCATCGACTTGCTGGGTCGATCACCCACTTCATCGACTTGCTGGGTCGATCACCCACCTCATCGACTTGCTGGGTCGATCACCCACCTCATCGACTTGCTGGGTCGATCACCCACTTCATCTACTTGCTGGGTCGATCACCTACTGCATCGACTTGCTGGGTCGATCACCCACCTGATCGACTTGCTGGGTCGATTACCCACTTGATCGACTTGCTGGGTCGATCACCCACTTCATCGACTTGCTGGGTCGATCACCGACTTCATCGACTTGCTGGGTCGATCACCCACTGCATCGACTTGCTGGGTCGATCACCCACCTGATCGACTTGCTGGGTCGATCATCCACTTCATCGACTTGATGGGTCGATCACCCACTTCATCGACTTGCTGGGTCGATCACCCACTTCATCGACTTGCTGGGTCGGTCACCCACTTCATCGACTTGCTGGGTCGATCACCCACTTGATCGACTTGCTGGGGCGATCACCCACTTCATCGACTTGCTGGGTCGATCACCCACTTCATCGACTTGCTTGTTCGATCACCCACCTCATCGACTTGCTGTGTCGATCACCCACTTCATCGACTTGCTGGGTCGATCACCCACTTCATCGACTTGCTGGGTCGATCACCCACCTCATCGACTTGCTGGGTCGATCACCCACTTCATCGACTTGCTGGGTCGATCACACACTGCATCGACTTGCTGGGTCGATCACCCACTTGATCGACTTGCTGGGTCGATCCCCCACTTCATCGCCTTGCTGGGTCGATCACCCACTTCATCGACTTGCTGGGTCGATCACCCACCTGAACGACTTGCTGGGTCGATCACCCACTTAATCGACTTGATGGGTCGATCACCCACTTCATCGACTTGCTGGGTCGGACATTCACTTCATCGACTTGCTGGGTCGGACACCCACTTCATCGACTTTTTGGGACGATCACCCACTTCATCGACTTGCTGGGCCGATCCCCCACTTGATCGATTTGCTGGGTCGAACCCCCACTTGATCGACTTGCGGGGTCGATCACCCACTTCATCGACTTGATGGGTCGATCACCCACTTCATCGACTTGCTGGATCGATCACCCACTTGATCGAGTTCCTGGGTCGATCACCCACTTGATCGACTTGCTGGGTCGATCACCCACTTCATCGACTTACTGGGTCGATCACCCACTTCATCGACTTG
Source organism: Gryllus longicercus (assembly GCA_038098605.1). Taxonomy (NCBI): domain Eukaryota; kingdom Metazoa; phylum Arthropoda; class Insecta; order Orthoptera; family Gryllidae; genus Gryllus; species Gryllus longicercus. Next base: position 106,557 of record JAZDUA010000338.1, on the reverse strand, counting down.
CTGGTCGATCACCCACTTCATTGACTTGCTGGGTCGATCACCCACTTCATTGCCTTGCTCGGTCGATCACCCACTTCATCGACTTGCTGGGGCGATCACCCACATCATCGACTTGCTGGGTCGATCACCCACTTCATCGACTTGCTGGGTCGATCACCCACTTCATCGACTTGCTGGGTCGATCACCCACCTCATCGACTTGCTGGGTCGATCACCCACCTCATCGACTTGCTGGGTCGATCACCCACTTCATCTACTTGCTGGGTCGATCACCTACTGCATCGACTTGCTGGGTCGATCACCCACCTGATCGACTTGCTGGGTCGATTACCCACTTGATCGACTTGCTGGGTCGATCACCCACTTCATCGACTTGCTGGGTCGATCACCGACTTCATCGACTTGCTGGGTCGATCACCCACTGCATCGACTTGCTGGGTCGATCACCCACCTGATCGACTTGCTGGGTCGATCACCCACTTCATCGACTTGATGGGTCGATCACCCACTTCATCGACTTGCTGGGTCGATCACCCACTTCATCGACTTGCTGGGTCGGTCACCCACTTCATCGACTTGCTGGGTCGATCACCCACTTGATCGACTTGCTGGGGCGATCACCCACTTCATCGACTTGCTGGGTCGATCACCCACTTCATCGACTTGCTTGGTCGATCACCCACCTCATCGACTTGCTGGGTCGATCACCCACTTCATCGACTTGCTGGGTCGATCACCCACTTCATCGACTTGCTGGGTCGATCACCCACCTCATCGACTTGCTGGGTCGATCACCCACTTCATCGACTTGCTGGGTCGATCACACACTGCATCGACTTGCTGGGTCGATCACCCACTTGATCGACTTGCTGGGTCGATCCCCCACTTCATCGCCTTGCTGGGTCGATCACCCACTTCATCGACTTGCTGGGTCGATCACCCACCTGATCTACTTGCTGGGTCGATCACCCACTTAATCGACTTGATGGGTCGATCACCCACTTCATCGACTTGCTGGGTGGATCACCCACTTCATCGACTTGCTGGGTCGGTCACCCACTTCATCGACTTGCTGGGTCGATCACCCACTTCATCGACTTGCTGGGTCGGTCAACCACTTCATTGACTTGCTGGGTCGATCACCCACTTCATCGCCTTGCTCGGTCTATCACCCACTTGATCGACTTGCTGGGTCGGTCACCCACTTCATTGACTTGCTGGGTCGATCACCCACTTCATCGCCTTGCTGGGTCGATCACCCACTTCATCGACTTGCTGGGTCGATCACCCACTTCATCGACTTGCTGGGTCGATCACCCACTTCATCGACTTGCTGGGTCGGTCACCCACTTCATCGACTTGCTGGGTCGATCACCTACTTGATCGACTTGCTGGGTCGGTCACCCACTTCATTGACTTGCTGGGTCGATCACCCACTTCATCGCCTTGCTCGGTCGATCACCCACTTCATCGACTTGCTGGGGCGATCACCCACTTGATCGACTTGCTGGGTCGATCACCCACTTCATTGACTTGCTGGGTCGATCACCCACTTCATCGACTTGCTGGGTCGGTCACCCACTTCATCGACTTGCTGGGTCGATCACCCACTTGATCGACTTTCTGGGGCGATCACCCACTTCATCGACTTGCTGGGTCGATCACCCACTTCATCGACTTGCTTGGTCGATCACCCACCTCATCGACTTGCTGGGTCGATCACCCACTTCATCGACTTGCTGGGTCGATCACCCACTTCATCGACTTGCTGGGTCGATCACCCACCTCATCGACTTGCTGGGTCGATCACCCACCTCATCGACTTGCTGGGTCGATCACCCACTTCATCGACTTGCTGGGTCGATCACCCACTTCATGGACTTGCTGGGTCGATCACCCACCTCATCCACTTGCTGGGTCGATCACCCACTTCATCGACTTGCTGGGTCGATCACCCACTTGATCGACTTGCTGGGTCGATCACCCACTTGATCGACTTGCTGCGTCGATCACCCACTTGATTGACTTGTTGGGTCGATCACCCACTTCATCGACTTGCTGGGTCGATCACCCACTTGATCGACTTGATGGGTCGATCGCTCACTTGATCGATTGCTGGGTTGATCTTCCACTTATGGACTGTGGTTGGCTTAACAAGTATCATAGTTTGCTTACTAGAATCACGGTAGACTTAACAAGGATCATTGTTGGTTCAAGAAGGATTTTGGTTGGCTCAATAAGAATTTGGTTGGCTCAACAAGGATAATTGGTTTAACATGGATCATAGTTTTCCCAACTTTGGTCATAGTTAGCTTAACAAGGATCATAGGTGGCTTAACAATGATATTGGTAGGCTCAAAAAGGATATTGTTTGGCTCAACCAGGATATGGGTTGGCTCAACAAGGATATTGATTGGCACAACAAGGATATTGGTTGGCTCAACAAGGATTTAGGTTGGCTCAACAAGGATATTGGTTGGCTCAACAAGGAAATTGGTTGGTTCAACAAGGATAGTTTTTGGCTCAACAAGGATATTAGTTGGCTCAACAACAATTTTGGTTGCCTCAACAAGAATTTTGGTTGGCTAAACAAAAATTTTGGTTGGCTAAACATGGATTTTGGTAGGCTCAACAGGGATATTGGTTGGCTAAACAAGGATCATGGTTGGCCAACAAGGGTATTGGTTGGTTTAAAAAGGATTATGGTTGGCTCAAGGAGGATCATGGTTGGCTTAACAAGAATATTGGATGGCTTAACAAGGATTAATTGGTTGTCTCAGCGAGGCTCATTGTTGTCTCAACAAGGATAATGGTTAGCTCAAAAACGATTATAGGTGGCTCAACAAGGATCATGCTTGGCTCAACATGGATATTGGTTGGCTCAAAATGGTTATTGGTTGGCTCAACAAGGATATTTATTTTCTCAATTAATATATTGGTTGGCTTAAGAAGGATCATGCTTGGCTGAACACTGATTTTGGTTGGCTCAACAAGAGTATTGGTTGGCTCAATAAGGATCATGATTGGCTTAACAAGAATTCTGGTTGGCAAGAAGACTCCCATTTCCTGCAATTTAACATGCACCGCATTCACGAGACTAATCACCATACATCAAAACTCTCTAATAAATGAACCTTTTAGATTAGTGTGAGTGGAAACGCCTTCAAGAAACATTGTTCGATTTTAAATCGTAACTCTAAAGACAAATAGATGTTCAAAGAAATGTAGACACCAAAACCTAACTAAATAAAACAGTAGAAAAATTATCGTACATTTACTACTTATTGACATTCTGGACGTTCTAAATGTTAACTCAAATTGTTGAATATTTCTTGCGCCAATATAAATATTTTTGACGCCTCATCTTTCGCAAAGCGGCAATTTGACAATAATCTCTCTTGAATAGTGAGGAAAATTCAATTACATTGCAAAAATAAATATATTTCCAAAACTTTAATGAACCACATATTTAAATATTACTGTCATCTGTCGTACATACGAGGTAGAACTAAAGAATTCGCCGAAGTATACAGGGTAAGTATTCAGCATATTGACGTGTTTTGCAATTTCCCGCCTACGCGAGCAGTCGAGGAAATAGTATATCTGCTTTGACAACATTGTATGAGGTTCAATATCACTTCATCTAATATAGAATGTTTCTTGTTCTGAGAAGACATGTACTCAATGATTGAGTTCATGTTGTTTGCTTCTTGTTCGTAACACAAGTGTATAGCGTTTTCATTTGATTTTGGTTTGTGACTTTTGGTGGAACGATATGGCTTCTGTTCGTAGTAAAGGCCAAACAATACACAGTTAAGCTAGGGAAAATATACGTCTCGTTATTAAGAAATGTGACAAAGAAAAGAATTCGGGTGTTCTTCAACTCACGCTGCATAACAGCAATTTTCGGGTAGTAAACTTTACTGAAGTATCTGTTCGAACTGTGACATCAATTAAAAAAGAAGGATTTGAAGCCTGTGGGGCAGCCTTAAGTACTCCCGGTAAGAAAAGGCCATATTGTGAAGATACAAAATTACACATTGATGACATCCACTTATTGCTTATTTGTTTTCCTTATTCTCGTATGATGTTTTAATTCTTGCCTATGGATACTTGGCGTAATATATTTGGGACAGCTAGTAGTTGCAGATTAGGCGGGGGGGGGCAGCTTTCAAGAACATTGAGCGCATTCCTCAGCCTCGCAATCGAGTCAGCTCCCAACAATAAGAATGAGGTGGCTCGGGGATGAACAGACGTAGTAGATACGTGGACATGGAGCAGGAAGTGTAAAGCGGAGAAAAACACCGAGTAAGCGAGCCCATCAGTGAACTTGGTGTGAGCATTCTCCACGTTGTCTATTTGCGAATATGTGCCATATTGGACTTGGAAATCCCGGGGCCCCCTTCCCCGCGGCCACTTTACGCGAGTCCAGGCTCGTTCGTGCCCTAGTCCCTGCTCTATCCCTTTGCGGCAGGTGGCGATGAAAGACCAACCGCCCGATGCATTTGGAGCAACAACCTGCTCAATAGTTTTCACAGACTGAATCAGACCTTCAGAGAGATTTTCTCCGTGAAATATAAACAAGTTTCACAAAATCTTGGAAACACAGACATCAAAGTGAAGATTCGATGGATTATATTGTACAATATAAGCAATACTATAGTGAACATACTTTGGTTTTTATTCCAAACGCGTGCCTATTATTATTATTATTATTATTATTATTATTATTATTATTATTATTATTAATGATGATGATAATAATAATAATAATAATAATAATAATAATAATAATAATAATAATAATAATAATATGTACAACGGAGTCCTTATATTTCTTTCTTTTCGAACATTATATTTCTCTGCAAAGAAAGCAAATGACCAGACGAAAGTCAGAAAACTCTTCGGGGATTCCAGCCCAGACCAAGACAAGATAAAGAAAAGTTTATTCAAGAAAAAAGCGAAGAAGTGGAAGAACATAACAACAAATGGAGATCGTAAGAAATTTTCCAGATCATCCGAAATATGACCACGGACTGTAAACCAACAATGGCGAATGTTAAGAACGAGAACGACAAAATAAATACAACAAAAGAAGAGATCACGAAAAGATGGGAAGAATACGAAGAAGTTATATGATAAGGGCTTACAAATAGATTAGTGTATAAATATAGATGAGGTAAATATAAATATAGGTAAATAAAATAATAATAATAATAATAATAATAATAATAATAATAATAATAATAATAATAATAATAATAATAATAATAATAATAATAATAATAATAATAATAATAATATATGAGGTAAATATAAATATAGATGAGTCCCCGGCAGTAGATAATATTCCAATCGAACTATTCAAAGTTACAGGGGAAGAAATCTTGGCGGAACTAACACAATTATGCAATGTGATCTGGAAAATAAAACAGTTAACAACAGATTTGCAACGCACTATAATTATTCCATTACCAAAGAAAGGAGACAGCCGAGATTGTGCAAATAACAACACAATTGCATGAATACCGTGTGATTCAGTCAATCGGAAAAGTCATCCCTCGGAAAAAGAAAAAAAAAAAAAAAAAGGATTTTAAAAATGTTTTTACTGTAAGCATATACTTTAAGATTTTCAAAAATAATTCACATTGAAAGAAACCTCATTTTCTATCTACTCTGGAATGTTGTGTAGATTGCATTACGTCTCGTAAGCGTTAGAGTAAAGCATATACTAAGATCATTCTCACAGAAAAAGATTTCCTTCGTTTTTAAACTCGTTTTAATGTTCCGTATTATTTTTATCATTGTGTCCGATATGTCACGAAAGAGTCACGTCTAACTGGTTTTGCATGATGCAATTTCTACAGATAACTTTTTCTAGAAAATCCACTTTTTATAAAACAAAGAAAATGGAAGGGAAAACACGCTCCAAATGCAAGCAAACATCTAGGAGTTATCCAATTGCATCATTACCCTTTATTCATTTACGTAGTCTGTATGAAATGACTCACCAGGAATTATTTATTCCCTTCAAAATTATACAAATATAGCAAATTTATTTTATATCAAAATAACTTACCAAGTACGCTGGGATAAGTCATGATTCATACTATCTTATTTCGATGCTTGTTACGGCGTTGGAGTCATGATACAGCTCGCCAGACCGCTATTTTACCACTTTTTTAAAATTTGAAGTCGTAGGCTTCCTCGGCCAGAGTCATGTGCATGATCTTGGCTGTCCGGGTGACGCCGCGTCGAAGATTGTTGCCGACGTTTCGACCATCTTATCGGGGTCTTACCATGTCCATACCATCAGATGTATGGGCATACCAGCCCTGAGGAAGACCACGACAAAATGGTCGAAACGTCGGCAAAACAGTCTTCGACGCGACGTCACCCGGACAGCCAAGATACTGCATTTTTTTAAATTTGTCCGAAAGTTCGAAAACATTTTTAAAATTAGCTTCGACTATTTTACTTGGGAAAAGAGATTCACCAGATGAACTCTTTAAAGCAGATAAACGTCGTTTTGAGATCAAAAATCGAGTTGTAGGATAAAAGAACTCGTGCGTATACTCCGCTCATTTTTTACGGTATTTGACAACGGAAGATCTTAGACCAAGGTGGAGTGATAACAGAAGACCTTAGAAGTAAAATATATCTAAAATAAGATGTGAGGAGATGGAATGATGCGGATATTTACACAATTAGTTCTTTTAAAAAAATAGTTAAAAATCGGAATCAATATTTTGACTAATGCATCAAAAAATTTTAAAATGGTATTCGAAGGAAGACGGAAATATGTGAAAAAGGTAGTTATGTAGGTAGTATAGAATCTCTAGTTTGATATCCGTGGAAAAATAGTTTGAGATGCAAAGTGACGAATGCATAAACCGAGTGTGTGGCTTGCGTGTCCCGCAAGTACCGCCTCGTCCGTCCGTCCGTGTCCGTCCGTCCGTCCGGGCTGGCCGCACGACGCCGGGCCTGGCCGTGCCACCGCGCTGACAGAGGGCCCACAACGGGCGGGTGGGTGACGCAACGGCGCAGAAGGGGAAGTGGGGGAAGGTGTTTTCGTAAATTTCACTTTACGACGCTCCTATTCGTCCGATTTGCATGATTGTCACGGCGTTGGATTCAGGAAGCATGTCGCCATCGCGCTATAAGGCCACATTTTAAAATTTGTTCTCGGAAGTTTGAGAACTAATTTCAAATTCGCGTTTTTGCTAGATTTTTGGAAAAAGGTCATCGTAGCGTAAATTCTATTTTAAAAAGGCGTCAAATGCCGTTTACAAATCGAAAATCGGACCATTGATTCAGACGTTAACAGTAAAGTAAATTCCCCTGTGATAGTGCTGCGATCTATTGAATTTTCCTACAAGTATTTTTCGGTGCATTTAGCCTTAATGTTACTCGACTGCGACCAATTAATTGAAACAATAATATGTAAGCCTAATGAAAATTATTTTTAAATGTCTTCATTTTTGTGTATCCCGACGTTTGTGGTTCTCCCCACACATTGTCTTTAAGAATTAAAATAGAATCTCTCAAGTACTAGTGTTAGGTATAGATTTAGGGCATCTACAAAACAATGAGTTAAAATGAAAAGAAATATGACTAACACAGTAGATTAAACAAACAAAAAATAACAAATATGTGGCAGGAACATCAATAACCTATTATATTTATGTAATTTATTATAACAGTGGCAAATTGCAATATATATAATATACTTTGAAATAATAATGTATTGACGGCACAGAAGAATTACACTTTCTTCACTCACAATACTCAGTAACATTGTTAACATAGCTTCGTATTTATACATAATTTACATTTGGTCATGAAGCAGTTCTTTCCCAAAGTGCAAAAAATGAACATTTGCAGGGCTTGGTTGAAATTAAATTTGTAGCAAAGACCTGTACAAGAGAGACTATTTTTCATTACAAGCCATTTAGGTATACAACAGAATTAAGGTACATAATACACCCAACATGACTAGCCTCTACAATCACACACCACAGTATGTGACCACAGTATCACCACACACTCAGTCCCTCAAAGACTTAAATTGAAGTCAACACACTCAGAAATTTGAATAGACTCAGTCAATGTATGGACAAATCATCACAATATAATTACCTTGATTCACAAGTAGGTTTTGCATTAAACTATGAAATATAGATTTTGATAATGTACATTTTTCAATTTGTAAATAAACAGAACATTCAAACAGAAATATATCTGAATGTATGTAATGGGACACAATACACCACAAACAACTGCAACGAGGTGAAAAACTGAAGCAAGCAATAAACAAACAATGTTGTTAAGGAAAAGACAAAATAGAGTACTGAAGAATGGGATTAAATTGAAGTATTTTTCAAGTTTTACCTAAAGTCTTGAAATACAACTGACACAGACTTACCAATTCCATTTTCTCACAGATCACCAAACATTACCCAACCAGAGCAATTAAATATACACATAAACACACATTTATACAAGAAAATGTGGTCTTTTTCAGTATTTATCATTCTTCATCAAAAAAACTGCATCACTCAATATACAAAGCACTTCAAAATGAACATTGTCCCAGACCTTAGAACACACTGCTTTCATTATTCTAATAATGTATCTCTAATGACTGTTTCAGTCATTCTACAGTAGGTACTTGTATATTTGTGCACCATTTTACCTTATACAAACATTCTTTCAATTTATTGTCTTTTGGGACAGTTTCAAAGAAATTTACAGATATAAGAATCAACAAACAACTAGCACCAGCACTAACCTGTACAATCCATTATTAGTGTTATGTAGGAATATAAGACACTTTTCTATCAACCAAAAAATCATAACAAAACAATTTTTCAAACATGAGTATCTCAGACTTTTTGATTGAAATAAAATTTTTTTTGAATGGCACTTGAAAAATATCACAATTTATGTTTGTGTAGTGATCAATCATAAATCTTTTTAAAGCCAAATGTTATGACATGACATATTTTAATTATTAGAGTGCAGAAGGAGGCTATTACGCTTAAAAGTTCTTGAATTTCACCCTTCAAAATTGAGATTTATTAGAAAGTATGGAGAAAGAGAAAAAAACAATGAAATCAATAAATGTAATAAAGCTATGGAAGCAAATTAAATTTCATGAAACATTTATATTCAATTCTGTCTCAAAACAAAGTACATTTTTCAAAAGAAAATTTTGAAAAGAGTCTATAAGGCAACATCAGAAAAACAAGTATTATTTTGTGTTAGGTAAGAATGTTTGCTATAGCTATTAGAAAAGATCTTTCCCATCTTATTGGCAAATATGTAACAATTAAGCATACAGTTCTAATAATGCATTACAAAGGTTGAGATCTGAACTTAACAGTTTAGTTCATAATAAAATAGTCATGTCTAACAGCACAACTGCACCAATTCATTTTTATAAATTTCATTTTCCCACTGTCATTACATTTCCTCTTTCATAGTTTTTTGGTTATTTTTTACATATATGACCCAGCGGAAAGTTGCCTCAAAAAATCAGTCATTTTTTATACCTTACATGAGCATATTTTAAAATCTTGTAAGCTGCGTCTTAGGCATGCAACAAAAGTAAACCCCTCCATATTTATGCAATACTTTCCCAAATCAATAAAAATGGCAAGTTTTCATGTACATCAATATATTCACTTGTTAAACACCATCAAGGGATCTTCAAAGGATTGTACCTTCTGTGCTGAAGAAGGCTTAGTTCCTTGACTTCTGCTACTACTAGTTCGTTTAGAAAATAAATCATCTGTAAAATATAAAACATTATTTTCAAAATACATTTTTATTTTACACTTATTCCTATTTTTGTGTATTCATTTACGATATATAAAACATTGATCATTTCTAGCAGTTCAAGGGAAATCATAACATGCAGTTCAAAGGAAATCATAACTTGTAACTAGTAATAGAATAGTTTTGTGAAGTAAAGTAAATATATAAAACTAGCAAGAAAATTTTTCTCAAAATATGAAGGAGAAAAAAAAATTAAGTAAATAAATATTTTGAACTCTTACATACCAGTATCTGCATCAGCGTTCTGAGGTGCAATTTCCTCTTTGGGAAATAACGTTTCATTCCTTGGACCCCGATTTTTATTCAAACCTACTGTAAAAATGTCATCATCATCGTCACCATCATCAAATAATGTTCCTTTTGAATCCTTAGACTTAGGCCCAGAAATTAAGTTTCTACTAGACCCAGACACTGACATTTTAGGCACACTTGAAGAACCAAATAAATCATCTGATTCAATGGAGTCATCACCAAAGAGAGATTCTGCAAGAGGTTTCACTTTCCCTTGTGAAGTCATTGGTTTCTCTGTACTTTTCACTGAAGTACCAGACTTCACATCTTTGGAACTCACATTAGAAGTAAACAAATCTTCACTCTCTTCTTTATGAGTAGAGACACTAACACTTTCATGAAAAAGCTCTGAATTCGTATCACTACCTTTTTGATCTGTAATACAATTTTCAGGTGATTTAGGAGGAGGAACACTGAAATCTTTCTGTAAAGATTCATCTTCTGTGAAAGAAGAATGAAAATCATCTGACGACAATTGCTTTTTTTGCTGGTTTTCATGTGAAGTATCAATAACAGGTGAAAAAAGAGGAGGCTTCTGAGAAATAATGTCAGGAAAAGTTCCTTTGTCAGTTTTCTTTCCTGATATAATAGGCTTCTTAACAGTTGAAAATAAATCGTCATCAGAACCATCATTACCATTATCATTATCATCATCTACATCATCAAACAAACCTCTATTACCACTCGATAAATCTTTATCAAGCCACTTTCGGTCAAACACATCCTCAGTTTTTGAAACAATAGATGGATTATTACTAACGCTTTTGTCTACAGTTCCTGCAGAAAAAGGGGGCACAAGACCTTTAAACAGGTCATCATTTTTCCTTGAACTTTCCTGGGTTTGTTGAAGGTCACTATTTTCACTTCCTTCCATTCCTTCTTCATCAGCTACACATGTTGCCTGAGAGCTAAAGCTCTCTGATCCAGTTTTTACATCCATAGGTGATAAAACTGGAGCACCTCCAAACAAATTTTTGCCATTATTTGACATTTCTTTGTTACTTGACTCATCAAATGGAAGTTCATGAGGCACAGCAAAGAGGTCTTCCTCATCAGTTAATGGAGAAAGAGCACTATTCCCACCCAAACAGTCAGATAGGACGGCCTTGTATGTCTCATTTTTGGAAGGTAATGATTCTGTGACTGACAATTGGCCTTCATTATTATTTTTTGGATATTTCTCAATGTCGCTGTTTGTAGATTTTTCAACAAGCAATGACACATTTTCATTTTCTTGCACCAACACTTTTGGATGAGTGTCTTTTACAGGAGAACTAGATGAGGCACTAGAGGAAACCACTCCATTATCATTTTTAATATTTGAAATCTGTGATATTAGAGCTGCATCAATATTATCATAGTCTATAGATGATGCTCTTAATGCTTCCTGACGTGCCCGTCGAGTTTGTGGCCTTCTTTTAACCTGAATTTTCACACGTTCCTGAAATAAAGGGAAATGATTATTATACCTGTATCTTCTAATAATGAAAGCTAAAATCTACAATATTAGTGCCTATTGCTATACTTTTTTTTTAATATCTGAATTATAATTTAGTGTATTTTAATCAGAATACAGCATTAAACCAAGTACAAAAATAGATCTGAACTTCCATGAATGAAAGTGAAAAAGATTTATATTTTATAAAATTTTTATAACATTTATACGTTTATAAAACATGTAAACAAATTTTTATACATTTTATAATACATTTTTTAAATAAGAAAAAAATAAAACACTCTCTTCTTCAAAATTACTTCTCTGTTCCTTTAAAATTATGAAAGGGAAAAACTGACTATAAACATGCATTTGGAGTTTTTAATTGCTCATATATTATTAATAAAGAAAATTGTTGCAGGAAAAAGTGCCCATTTTTCAACAGAATAATAAGTTTTATGGATCCTGATAGAGAAAAAGGGTTGTTGTTTGTTTATTTGTTTGTTTGTTGTTGTTTTTTTCTTCCTTCTATATTTTATTACTATACTATATTACTATTATATTACTTTTCCGATGAGTGACAGAGTCAAAATACATGTTTTGCGGATCATTGATAATGGAAAACTGTTTTTGCTCAAAACATCTATCATTTGTTCCACTAGTCATGGCACCATGACACTACACCCAGATCCACCCTTGGCTAACAGACATGGTGTACTGTGTTTCAAACTGTTTAATACAGAGCCATTTGCTCAAAATTGCTGAAGTGTTAGACGTAGATACTTTGAAAAATAATTATTAGGTGTTTACCTGATCAATATGAATGGTTCACAAAAGTATGTATCATGCTGTACTAGTTTTAATAGTGATTCAGTGAAACTTTGTCTGTTACTATATGAATCTTAAATGTTCATATTGGCTCAGATATAACAAAACATTGTACACAGCTTTGTAATGGTATCAACAATATCAAGTAATTAATTTGCATTTATTCATAGTAAAGCTTACAGCTACTCACCCTCACACCTACCCCTGTATGAACCTAACTAATACCAAAATTTAATGGGTTCCTGACGATAGAAGCGAGGTTGTTTCTATTTTCACAGGGGGAAAATGGAAAGATATGTAAATAATTTACAATTAATAAAAATAATAAAATTTATGAGAACTTAAAATATCCTTTAAAATTTAATCTTAAACCATTATTTTTCTGATTTATATTCATTTACATAAACATCAAAGAATGAATATCAAGAGATCCATTTAAACTTCCCATTTTTTCTTGAATTTAGGCCCCTCTCAATTATAAGCCCTCCTCAGTTTTGGATGAGAATTTCAGAAACTTTCGTACGTATTTCATACATTATTCATTGCAATAAAGTTGTTTAAAAACTGCTAAATTCCTGCCATTGCATGCCAGTAAGATGTCATAAATTAAAATATCTAACCATTTGTAGCATAGTTTGAAAATTAAGGGTCAATTTTTTAAAAATTATTTCACTTCATTTCAAGATACAGCAAAAGCCTGTTATAGAAGCAGGCAAAGATCCTCAGGGAGGGGGGAAAAAGGGAAATTTCTCCCACTAAATTTTTCTAACAGTAACTATTAATTTTAACTTGCCATGAGACTTTCAAACAAAAATATTTTTGGATTTTCATTAAAATGGATAAAATCATATTGCAGCATGAGCTGCGTGTAGCCTGCAACATTTTATAAAATCCGTAATATGACATATTTGACAAAAGCATTTTGAATTTCCCCTCTCTGGATCCGCTCCTGTAGGAGAATTCCACTTATAGGAGACAAAATTCCCTGTCCTGAGTTCAGTTGTATATAAACAGTGCATTTATTTCCCGCATTTAAGAGACCTCATTATAAAAAGACTCCCACATATTGTGGACAAGATTTTACTCCCAGTCACGTGTTTCTTCATGCATTTAAGAGACATAGCATTGAATTTTCTCCCGGTGACTCAGGAATTTCGTCAGCATGGAAAGGGTTTGGGCAAACTATATTACAATAGACTGAGCAGGGTTTTGCAGCACTAGCATCACTAGGTGCTGGAGGGGGGGGGGGAGTTCTCTCGAGGAAACCTCAGTCTGTATGCTTCATGTCTCTTGACAATAAGGATGTCAAACCAGTGCCTACATGTTTTCAATTGGTTTTAGTGCTATGGAGCTGTTTTCTGCCACATTTAAACATAATTTTATTTTACTTTAGAGCTTTCAATCAGTTACATCATCACTATGTGGGCAATTTTGCATGGGCATTCATTAGTACTATGTGTGTGAATTTGAAGGTTCAGTTTCATGTTTTGGTTTTGACTTCTACGAATCGATGAGTGATGGGATTGAATCAAAAGGTTTTGTAGTTAGCTGAAAAGTTGGGTGAACCAGAGGAAAAACTTGATATGGAAGAATGCAGAGATTTGAAAGCAGGTTTAACATTTGAAGAATATGTTACTGCAGATGAGAAGTTGCAACTAAAAGGCATGTTATCTATTTCAGATCTCTGCGAAAATCAGAACAATCATGATGAAGATGTAGATGACAATCAGTGAGTCCACCACTATTTCACAAAGTGAGGCAGTAGTGATGGAGTCAGTTAGGAACTTATGTTAAATAAAGGTGCTTCAGTTTCTACAATGACTGCAATTAATTTTGCTGAAAGAATTACTGACAATGAGAGCTCATAGCAAGCACATGATTATAACTTCCTATTTTTAAAAAAAGTTTTAGATTACTGAGCAGATGTAAATACAGCTGTAAACAATTGTAAATTGTAAATACTAGTAGTAGTTGTAAATATTGTACATACTTTTGCCTCCCAAAATCAAACCCAACATCCATGCCGTGGGAGGTGGGCAACAGAAAATTGAGTTATATATAGAAAGAATAGTAATAAGTATATAAGAAAGAATAGTAACAGGTATATAGAAAGAATAACAACAGGTATTATCTCATCTTTCAACAGGATTTCGCTGTACATTGAAACTCAAAAGACCTGGCTCGCTAAATGGGCTCTGATATCAAGTAATTGATGTTTTCTTTAGTTTAAAATAGTGCACAAATTGCCATTAAAAATATTGTAACACTTCACTAAATATATCAAAAACTCATTTCCCACTTATAAGAGACAAATTTCCATCCATTCCCGCAGATGTCTGCTATAAAGGGGTTTCGCTGCCTCTTAGTCCCCCTCCACTTTTTGTTGCCAATTTTTGGAACGAAAGGGAGACTTTTATTTCAGAATTTCTTATAAATGGTATATCTACAAACAAATTAACCATCTCAAAACATCTTTTAAAAAATTTACATCATAAAAATAAATAATATTTTCCAAATCATCCACAAAACTACCTCCCCCTCCCTCCTTCTTCTCCTCTCCTCACTAGCACCACCTGTTCCCTTCAAAGGCATCAGCAAATTGAAGAAAAATTTAACTAACCACTCAAAAGTGGCAGATGGTGAAAACAAGACTTTCCTGAGTCATGGGAGAGGGAATAATATTATTGTGACCCAATTGGTTTATCATCCAATCTTGATAGCAAACTATCAAGATTAAGTTTTAAAATTAAGGTCTGTATAAAGGCAGATCTTTGAAATATTAGAACATATATTATCTTTATAGGGGCACTCCACAGTCATAAATTGTTAGAACTGAAGTAGTCTTAAGATAAACAAAAATTTTAGAAGTGATCACTAAGAAATATACATCTTATACAATGAAAATACTGTACTTTTACAAGGATAACAAGAAGGGAAAAATTGACTCTCAAAGGCACAAGTTCAAGTTCTGATTTAAATTATTTTTAAAAATTAAAAAATTAAAATACATTTTAACACCAAAAACAAAGCAAGATCCATCTAGATCTAATTCTAGATCCATCTCTTTTAAGGAAAAATAAAATTACTCCAAAAGTTGTCCTCTTAAGTCAAATTTGTGACCTTCCAACTTTCTGTCAAAGAAAGGTATATTACTCAGATGCAATTCCTGTATTTATCTATTTCTGCATAAAATTATATAAAAAATGGATTTGAGGTATCTTAAATATTTAATTTCATCATTAACATTATATGATGAAAGAATTTAAAATTGTACATAATATGCAAAAATAATTGCTTACACTGAGCAAGTGTCAAATTGGGGAGGCTTCTTTGACACATTAACTATGTATTTTGCAAAATGTAAGTCAATTACAATCAACTTTTGGATTCACATGACAAAGAATAAACTTCTGAACTATATAACTTGACTGATGTAAATTATAATTTTATCCTAATAAATTCTAATCAACTACTAATTTATACCTTTGCAGCACTGTGCAGTGTAGAAGTTGTTTCTGCAGGTTTGTCAAATCCAATTGCACCATCTGATGTAACAGTCATGGTTGGTGGCTTTGCACCAGGCAGCAGAGTTCTGGGATCAATGCGTAATTTACTTGGACTAGAGATAGTCTTATGTGGTTCTCTTACAACTGAATGATTTGCATCTGCAAAATTCAACAACATATATTTGCAATTCTCTTGATTTTCAAGGTTCTTGGGAATAAGGTATAAAGGGTACAGATGGAGGATACAACATATATGAAATAATTGCTCACCTGCGACAGAGGAGATTCGTTCTTTGTTGATTTCTGGAGAATTACTTGCGCTATGTTCTTGTGATAGACTGCTCATAGATGCCGTGTTTGCTGTATGGGAGTTGAAATCTTCAAGTATTTTGCTGAAATTACTAGAACTAAGAGAATTATTCCTTAATGGCTCATTATTAGCATTCTCTTTTCCTAATGAAGACTTCTCTGACCATGAGGATTCAAACAAATCATCTTCATTGGATGGAATCCTAAACACTATATCAGTAGTTTTACGAATATTAAGTGTTCGTGGAGGTTCTGGTTTTATGTTAGACGTAGAGGTTTGATTATCACCAATATTAATACCTTCACTCACACCTGCTGTTTTAGGTTCATTATCATTTGGATTAATATTGGTAATCTTTTCCACATCTGTGGAACTAGTTTTTCTAAACTTCTGACTATTTTCCACACTTTCAATTTTTAGCTCATTAGAGATCGATGAAGAATCTGAATTTGTCTGAACTGAAACTGCTGAAGGAGGTGGTTTTATTGGCACCTTTGGTTTCTGACTTATTTGGGGCTTGACATTCTTGGTCTCATCCTTTTTCTTTTCCTCTTCATTTTCTACCTCAGCAGAATGAGAAACAGAATCGCTTGAAAATAGCAAAGCTGTATTGTCTCCAATCCATTCAGAACTAGTTTTCGCAGATACATTTCCAGACACGTGCGACTGAGAGGGTGGTTCTGTTTCAGATACACAATCAGGTTTTTTATTTTCATTTATAGTATTGGAAAATATATCTTTTACCTCATTGGAAGCATCAGAAAATAATGACAATTTTTCCAAATTAGCTTGTGAAGTTTTACCACCATAAGTATGTGTCTTCTCTACACTGATTTTGGGAACTGCAAATATGTCATCCACTTCATCTATATCATCAAATATACTTGAAGCCCCTTTCTTACCAATTGCTGAACTATCACCAATTACATCATTCCCGTTGAAAATATTATCTTTGGCAACTAGATCACTTTTAGATTTTGGATCATTTTGACTACTAAATATATCAACATCAGGATCATCTTTGCTCATAGCACCAAACAATAAGCTATCTTCAAAGAGCCCTTTCTTGGGAAGAATCCTTCTCTCAGCACCACTCCCAAGAAAATCGCCACTTCCTTGAGATCTGCGGGAGCGAGAACTAGTAGAACTAGTGGATGAAAACAATAGTTCATCCTCTCCAGAGTCTGAATCTTCAAAGAGACTCGTTGGTTTCTTCGTTTTGGGTTTAAAACTTGAAGCAGTAGATATCTTGGAACCAGATATACTGCAAAAATAGTTAATAAAATGAATAAATTTCCACAGAAATATCATTCCCCTTCATAAACCTTACTACTGGCAATCTAATTAACAATATCAATACAAAAGTCAACAATCAGAAAACTTC
Source organism: Gryllus longicercus (assembly GCA_038098605.1). Lineage (NCBI taxonomy): Eukaryota > Metazoa > Arthropoda > Insecta > Orthoptera > Gryllidae > Gryllus > Gryllus longicercus. The sequence goes on along the minus strand of JAZDUA010000338.1, from coordinate 88,963 downwards.
GGTGCTTAATATATTAGAATAAAACTCTGTCAATGTCAAGCTAAAACATTTTTAAAAATGCAAAGTAATATGTGAAGAAAAGAAAAAAGAAAAGAAAAACAGAATATGAGTATGTTCAATGGACAAAAAGAATTTGGCAGAAAAAGAGCTAGATAAACACTTTAAAATATCCACATAAAAGTCAAAGAATTGTCATTATCCTCTTCTCTCAGATAAGGCTCTAATTCTCTTGTTGAAAGCTAAAAAGCTTGAAGAGAGAAGATTTGTCATTTTCAAGTATCTCTGATAGAGAGCAAGCAAGATGGTAAGATCTGTTTTGCAGTTATCACAAGTAGGGGCATGGGCAGAGAAGATATGCATGGGAGGAATGGCAGAGACCAATTCAAAGGCTTCTCAAAATAATCTCATCGCACATAGAGCCAGAAGATGCAAAAGACCAAGGAGTAATGGAACCCTTGATTCTAAAATCTGAGTTTTGCCACTTTGTGAAAATGAGCTACTGAGAATAGAGGATTTGATAAACAGTTTGGTATCATTCATAGGGACTGTGAGGATGTCTACCTGGGTTTTCTTTGTGGCAAGTTTTGCTGCCTGGACACTTATTTCATTTCCTGCTATTCCCACACAGCCAGGGGCTCACAAAAACAAGCTATAGCGACATACCAACAAATAATGGATTTGTTGTTGAATGTTCATTGTCAAACAGTCACCACAAGGCAAGACATAAGAGATGGATTTGAGAGAGCTTTTGGAATCACAGCAGATTACCACTTAATGACATCAATTCAGCAAATGAAGTACCTCCAAAAGTGCATATTTCTCTGCTATATTGGCTACATGAAGAGTCTATTTGAAAACTCCGCATGGCACTTCAGCAATAGAAGGCACATCATACTTTGACATTTTGGGAGGAACCATCAGTGTAGATGAAGTTATAGCCAGGAAACATGGATTTTATCTCCTGAAATTTCACCAGAAAGTACTGGTCAGAGTTGAGGATTTAGGGAGGTTTGACAATTTCAGGACTGTTATGGGCTGGAGATGTTTCCAAGATGAAATAAGACTTCGAGGGGGGAAGGGGGATGGGCGAGCAATTTTATATTAAGCTTCTGCAAAAATGTTCAAGACAGATACCCAGGGAATGGGATAATGATGGTCTGATGTTCAGTAACTTGGATGAAGGATTGCTTGGTATGATGGAGTATTTATAGAGGATAACTTCACACCATAGGTGCAGATCAGAATATTTCCTCTTCGATTCAGGGATGGTTCACTAACCTCAGTCAGGAGGCATTCGATGTGACTTAGGCATCTGTATACCTCCACATACCAGTATTATGTATGGTATTCAATGCAATATGCATATTGTGAAATTTGACAGATGATGGGCCTATACGAACGCAAGAGACTTACTCGATCTGTACCGCATTAGCTACCAGTGAGAGTGCGAAAGAGGTTCTACAGTGATACACATCAGCTCTTCAATTTACAAATGTGTTTTCGCCATGTTATGCTCTTGTCAAATATCAGGTCAAAAAAAGTTACAGATTCAACAAAGAGACGTTGATTACCCCCAAGAAAAAATTCACTATGATTATAGAGGTGATGAATCCTGCAAAGTGCATGCAGTTGGATTTTGAAGCAGAAAATTTGAATCCAGTTTAATCACTCCATACTTGCAATTTGTTGAGGATAAATTGCAACTGCCTCTCAATAACTTGCAAGCTCTTGGAGGTGCAAAAAATGTTGAAGGTGTCAACAAAGAGCAATGTTTTCACTGGCTGATGCTGTACCATTTACAGCAATGGCAAACAGGATCCTGTTTTCTAAATAGTGATTGGCGATAGCTTGTCACCCAGGCAGACAGGTAAAGATCTTGAGAACAGAAAGGCTACTAGAAACAATGTGAGCCTCCAAGATGTAAGGTGCAATGAATGCCATACCTCCAGGTGGTGTTATAATTATGCTTTCTCTATATCAAAGAAAATTGTGATTAGTTGTCATACCACAAAAGAAGTGGAGATCTGGGTGGCAAGAGTGACTAGGTGATCCATGGTTGCCCCATTCTTCCTGAAATCACACTGAATGGGTGTAAGTAGATTTATTTTTTCTGGAGGCCAAACCAGACACGGGTTTACCATTCGCTCTAAAAGCTTACAAATAGAGTTTGTGAGCAAGATTGGGTTGTAACTTGTCAGATCTTTTCCTTCTTTGGGAAATGGAATAATAAAGGGTTTCATGCCAAATTCTAGGAATGGCATGCTCAACCCAAATCTAATTGAAGATGCGGAAAAGGAAAGAGCATGCCTTTTAAGGCAGATATTTCAGCATGTGACTATGTATATGAACTGGTCCTAGAGCAGAATCTTTTGCTTGAGCAAGAGCAGAGGAAAAATCATCCATTGTAAAAGGAGCATTATAATCCTCCACCAGGTTACTCAAAAAATCCAATCTTGCAGTTCTTCATTTTTCTTTTGGCATTCAGAAAGCTAGGATGGATCTGGACATTTGATTGTAATGAGAGGCCAATTCCTCAACTACGTTTTCTGGTGAGGTGGGGAGATTCCCGTATACCAGAAGCCCTGAGACAGACAGTAGGGAAGTCTTCCTTCAATCTGTTGCGCTTTCCACCATACTACTTTAGGGGGTATTGCATGAAAGTGAGGAAATATACGCTCTCCAGGATGTAGCCTTATTTTCTGGTACAACCAATCCAGCACTGATTCAGGATCTTTTAAAATGTATCAATTTTCCAAAGTTGGAAACCTATTGAGCTTTGTCAGTGCCCACAAGTCAATCACAGGCTGCAGTGGCAGTCAGCATTCCACCATAAAACAGGGGGATTTCATGTAACACCCAACGACATCGGGATGGCAACTGAGGCCGCATGAAGGACAGCATCAATAAAATGATATCATTTGGAAATTTTTCCCAATATTCGTATTTTTTTCTCAAATGTTTCCTACTCAGCTTAGATTAGTCAGCGAGGAGGGTAGGCAATGTTTAGATCAGGAGCATTGAAATGCACCAGGATAGGGAAGTGGTCACTGTCATGCAGGTCATCAAGAACAGTCTACTCAAAGATGGAGATGAAATGCAGGGAGACATATCTATGGATGAGAAAATGTTTGAAAATGTGGAAAAAGGGTGTGTTTGCAAGTATTGAGAATTAGATTCTGTTGATCAATTATATTTTCACAAGTATTACATCTCGGGAAGGTCTTTCCGCCACCCTAGGCGTAGTTGTGGACATTCAATTCCACCAGATTAGAAAAGGTGTGGGCAACTGGAAAAACACATCTTCAATTTGTTCTTGTGACATGGCTTGTCAGGAGGAATATATATTGCACACCATTATCGAAGAGGATGGTAGGTTTATCTCAACGCACATGGTTTCAGAAAACTCAGAGAACATGTACTGATAAGTATCGCAACACCACGATGATCATGAAGTCTGTTATCTTGATAGAGCTGGTAGGTATGAAAGCCGTGAAGAAAAGGGGAATGATGGGGAAGAAGATGAGTTTCCGATGGACAATTGATGATTTCCTATGGACGATGATGAGAGATTATTAACCTCAATTCTTCTTCATGTGCATGAAAACCATGAAAGTTCCATGAGATAGCCACACTGGACAATTAATTATTTTATTCCTTCTTTTTCTTTCTCAAGGTGCTAGAGGAACTCCCATGGGGCTGCTCGCCCACAGCAGAGTCATCCTGACTGCTACTGGAGATAGTCGCCTGAGTCAGGATGATTTCCTATTTTTTGACACAAGTTACTGACATCTAGGAGGCTGGAATTTTGCTCAAAGTCTTTGAGGTAAGAGGAAGTGGATGTGTCTTCGAGGACAAACATTTGTTTGGAAATGATCCATGACTGGCACCGACTACTACTAAAAGTTTTGGAGATGCAGAGGCTTTGGTAGACATTGATGGCTGGTGAAGCTTTTACCTCAATTTCTTGATCTTGGTGGGTTCTATTATATTCTCACCTTCCAGGCATGATGTATCTTCAGAGAGGTCTATAAGAAACACATGACAACAAAAGTGAGCAACTAGGGTGAAATCATGTTTTGTTCAGCAACTCCATTACCCTCGAGGACTTAAGTCTTCAGGGCAATGGAGAAGAATCATGACAGGCCCACTGGTTTCCTTGCCTAGTGCCAACATTTGGCCTCAGGGAAGGCAACCTCAGTCACTTATCTTCTGAATCTCTCTTCCCTGACAAAAGTAGAGCGCTGGTTGGAATTAGCCAGATGGTCACCTTCACCGTTGACTCAGTGCAGTGGTATAGAGTAGGATTATGGATCATGCATTGATGTACTGCATTTTTCACAGACTGAGCTTTCTGACATACATCTTTGTTGGGTACAGATGAATATTTGGCACTTGAAGCAGCGTAAAGGATTGGGTACATACTGACGCACATGAAGGTTGTAAAATCTACAAATGATCCTTTCCAGAAGGGACTGTTGATCAAAAGTAATAATCAGGTGGACTTTCAACAGTATCGGTGGACATTCCACATACAAAAAAGGCCAGTGTGGAAAAAAAGTGTGATAAAGAATTAATAGTGAGATATGAATTGAAGAGCAAGCGAATGGAAAATGGAGAAAGGAGCACATGAGAGCCTTTTCAGCAACCCCCCATCAGGACTGGCCCAATCCATTTCGATGGGAACTCTCTTTGTTTTCCAGAAGGTTTATTGTATTATTTAATGGCCAAGTATAATCCAGGAAGGACTGCCACATTAGTTTTTCATGTTGATACAAATAAACAATCATGAATATATAACTATATACTAATCTATAACTATTTATACTATATCAAATAAATATGTTTTTAAATACAAAAATCACATTAACATTGTATACAGACTCCGACAACATAATTATTGTCATAAAGGATTGGAAATGGTTTACATTTTATAAACAATTGGTTACTGTCAAAGTTTTTAATGAATGTTATTGTTTGTAGTTGTTTTCTATTACTGATCTGGTACTTACTTTCTGTTAAGAATACCTTCCTCTGAATGCCTTTGTTTGTCAAATAAACTATCATTATCAATTTCTGTGTTAAACAAAGATGATTTACTAGCACCATCAGCAATTTTGGTTGAGGTAACAGCACTCTGAAATAATTTTTGGCTAGCAAACAGGGACGATTTTTCACTCTCTTTTACACCTCCTTGGCTGAAAAGAAATGATTGTAGCTTAAAAAATTATTTTTTAACACACCATCCACAAAACATGGTTCCTAATGCTTGATTCTGTGTAAAACTGCTATTTGTTTCAATCAAACTAATAGTTTGTAAAACATTGGAAAGCATGCATGAAACACCATGAAGCATGTGCAAAAGACGTTTGGCTTATGGCTAGTTAAAAAAATAGTTAATGTAACACATGCCATGGTGATCCATGCACTTGTTATGTAACTTACTATTTTATCACACATCTGAACACAAAATACACAGAAACAGCAATGTACGGAAGACATTTGCACATTTAACTTTGTCTACTATTACCAGGGGAAAATGAGAAATGGACAATCTCAAAAAAACAGCTCATAAACATTAATTATAATCTATACTATTTCACAAGATTACAGAAGAGAGAGTACAACAAGAAATGTACAAATGTTTAAAATTTTAACTACGAATTGTAACAAAACTTCAACATGAGGCAACTGACAATGTGACTCAACAGAATGGTATTATCTACAAGCAAATGTGAAGTAAAAAGTTCTTTGAAAATTTCAAAGAACAATGCAGAATAAGGAAAACTTCCACCATAAGGTTTTGACATGGATAAAGTTGACACAAATTTACTCATATCACTTTCATCATTACCAAAAGCAAAGGCAATGGTGGTTCCAGGGGAAGGAGCAGCACACATTTCATAACCCTCTACAAAGACATTTTTTAAATTTAAATTATTCATAAGAATTACCAAAAAATGATTGCATCATATCCAAAAGAGTATTTCTATTATGAAAACACTTTTGTCCCCCCCTCCGTATCTGAAACCTACATTTTTTTATTTTTTTTACAGTTCAAAAATATTTTTTCCTCTGAAGAGTTGAGTAAATATCTTGAATAGTGCACATTCTAATGCAATTCCTCTGTAGTTATTTGGGTCTCCACATCACCTAGGTCCATGATTATTTCAGTAGTACTGAAGTGCCCCGGACGTGTTCATTATTTATCATGTCAGGTCCACAAGCCTTTCTCTTTTTGGAGTGAGATATTGTTTTCCATAGGTCTGATGACTTATGACAGTAGGACATTTCTACAAAGACATGTTTCTCCATAGGAATTTCTCTGGGGTACCTCGGTTGTTGCAGTTGTAGAGTTTTGAAGTGTGAGTTTTGAGTAGTGCTTGATCCATTACGACCTATGTATGCCTCTGTCAGTGAGTCGTTAAGTAGTGTTAAGCCTTCAACAAGTAGGAAGTTAGTAATTTGCGCTGTCTTCATGTTTGGTCGATCCAGTCTACAATTTAGATCTCTGGCCAGTAGAACTGTCTCATCCTTTGGTAGTAAGTTTAATGAGGTAGTGATCTCATCTACTAATTCCTCTCCATTAAATTCTGGCTGAATGAAGGCACATGTAAAACAGAATACCTTCATTTTGAGTGTTAACACATTATCTGTTTTATGTACAATTTTGAAGAGATCTTTGGACTCAAGAAACAAGTTATTTCGCCCTTGGGTCTTCCTAATGTACCTTGTACTGTGAGTATATGTGATGCATAAAACTTTGGAGTGTTCCATGATTTCCTTAGGAACCTTTCAATCAGCATTATAATGTGATATTGTTCAAATATACAATTTGGAACATTAAGAATCAAATTTTCATGAAGTATACCAATTAGTAGTGACAGGAACGTATCATTGCCATAGTACCCTCCACAATACAGTGTATGTTCCTGCCCCTGCAGAAGAGTATCAAAAACATTTTACAGTAGTAGTGACTACAGGATATGTTTAAAGTTTCGATTATAATGAACAATCAACCATTTAAAATTACTGGTATGTTTTGCCATATGTTACATCTTAAAATACAGCAATGCAGTTCAGGACATATCACATTCTTAATTCAGAAAGTTATATAGTAAAACATACTGTACCTTTCACTCTCATCAAGTTTCGATGCTAAATCTCTGGTTTTGACTATACCACTACTAGATTCTTCCAGCAAATCACTACCATTAGATACAAAGTTCCTTCCTATAGCATTGTCTTCTTCAGCAGAATTTTGTTTCACAATAGGAGATATGTTACCAAAAAGATCCACATTATTTAATACAGGAACAGCACCAGGAAGTTTCTGCAAAAATTTTCATTCATCTTGACTTTGAAAGTAAACATTAAATTTACATAGTCATCTCTTACAGAAACAAGGCTTAAAGAAAATGGAAATTCGACACCTTTGATAAAGAAATCACAGAAAATATTATGATTGAACAATTTATAGGAATCTAATTTATCTTTTGAATGTTCATGCTTTTTCATATCTTTAAACTCACATTATGCACAGTATGTACAGCTCTACCCTTTTGAGGACATTAATATTACTTTTAAGTAAAGCAGCAATATATTTGCAAATGTTAAAAAACAAGTCAGTAACATCAAAATTCCAGATTGTAAGAGCAGTTTGTCTGCAGATGTGTTAACTTGACTCATCACAACTCACCTTCTTTTTGGTTACACTTTGTGAAGAGCCTCGCTGCGAAGTAGATGGAACTGCAAAGAGATCATCATCATCCTCCATATCCTCTTTACCAAAAAGAGCAGAATTACCACTAGCAGTTCCAGTAACTGTAAATCAAGTGTTCCCAATGAAATATGGTTGCTGGGCAGAATTAAAGGAAATGCAATTCTCCGTCAACAACCTTTTATTTCTTTACCTTTGGATTTTTGAGAGAAAAGATCATTTGTGTCCTCAGCAGGTCCAAAGAGAACATCATCCACAGTGTTAGTGGAGAGGAGAGATTTAGGAGTACTTTCCTTCACTTTTTCTTCTTGAGCTCTGGAAGAGGTAAATAAAGCCTAGTACAAGAATTGAAATTTAAAAACAACAAAACACTAAGACCCTTTCTCTAACTACACACATGCTGTAATGTTCTTAATGTAAGGTTTCTTTTTTTGAAAATACCATTTCATTTAAATACCACTCTTTTAGCTTTCCCAAGATTCACTGAATTACAAGTGATTATGATTTCCCACATACACAATATATTTTTAAAATGGATAAAAAGAAGAATTTAGCAGCTTAATAGTTAGGCGTGGCGGTGGTGGCAGTGATGGTGGTGTTAGTGGTGGCAGCAATGGAGGTGGTTTTTCCTCTGGAGCCCCCCCCCCCCTCCCTCCCCCTTGGTTTTCTGTCAGGGTTTTCCTTCCCTTTGCCCAAATACTCTCGTTTTAAGGTGCCAGAGTTCCGCCCTCACCCTTCTCTCATTGGTTACTCTCAAAGGTTTACCTCAGAGAGTACCCATTGGCCACCACGAGGAGAAGAGGGAATGGACTTCCTGACTATATCCCAATCTTGATTGCCCTTCTCAGTCACTCTTCTGTTGCGGTACCCCATTACAGGAGGGCATATGAGGTATTTAAGGGTATAAGACTATGGTCATTGGCTTATCCCACCACGGCCCTAGTCAGCTTTGACATTAATGCAACTGGTGGAAATATAATCAGTTGTCATTCATAGAAGTTGAGAGCCTCTGATATGCCATATCCTGTGGCTAATAGCCACTTCACTTAAAAGTAGATGAGACTGCACATCTCAGTTTCAAAGTTATGTGAGATTTGTGAAAGAAAACTATCAAAAAGTCTTGTAGACTCCATCATACAAGTTACGGGTTAAGGAGAAAAGCTTCTTAGAATTAGTTCAATTATTCAACTTAATTGTACCTTAATCATATTTTAATTATAAGAAAATTAATGATCCACACTCACTTATGAAACAAAGGAAAAATGTTTCAGGTTTCTGATATAAAATGACATTCCACATGGATATTTTCACACACACGATGATGTTATCCTTATAACTATGTGTATGCTATTTAAGAAGACATCATCAATGAGAATTCAAAATTTTCAAAATATTATTTTTGTTTACACTATACTGTTGCTCATCCAATTCCATGTTTCCCAGTTCAAAATTTCTTTGGTCTTTCATTTTTATTTTCTGTAGGTAAAAAAAGAATGAAACTGGAAAACATGTGTAAGCTACAGCATACTTATTCTTTGAAAATAACAAAAGAAAACCTACTAAAATTCTCTGAAAGTAAAATTACAACTCTTTGTATGGAACTTAGACATTATGGCATTGTTCTTAACTATGTTTAATTTTTACAACATAAAAGAATTTTAAATTCTTTTAAAAATTTACTTTATCAAATTCAGTACAACAAAATGGGTATAAATTCAAAAGTAATATACTCACAAGTTTGTAGGTATGTTTAACTTTTGTTTGGATGAAGAAAATATATCTTGATTATCTGAAGTTTGACTAGTATCAACTATTTTATTAGTTTGTAGTCCTGAAAAATTAATTCAAATGCTCTCAATATTTTTTAAATTCACATGGATCGTTCTGTAAGAGCTAGAATTAGGAGCAATAGCTCTTGTTTTTTTTTAAAAAAAAAAAAAAAGAACACACACACACACACAAAAGCAACAGAAAGTATCAACAGAAAAATGTGCAGTGAAACCTTAATGAATTGTTTCTGATTACAAATTTCGATATGAAAGCCAAAGAGAAAAGAAATCCATAAAGAAAGAAAGCCAATGACAAATTAAAAGAAAACTAGTGTTTCCACAATAGTGCATAATTTCTAGCATTAATTGTTACGATTAGGCAATATTACAAAACTAGCTGAAATGGTATATATCAAAATTTCACACATTTCAACTAGATGGCAAATTAGGGGTTGGTGGTAATGTGTCCCTGGGGGCAGCACAGTGCACTCTGCTGATTGACTGTACTGACCTAAGCAAAACAAATTGACAACATATGGAGTTGCTTCACTTGGCAATTGTCTTACTAGCCCAAACCTTCAAGGAATGACAATTTAAGGGATGAAAATAAGTTTTAAAATTTTCAACAATAACAGGTCAAAAAATATGCATTTTGCACGACGCATTCAAATCTGCCATTATTTTTCAGATAAATTTACATTTATCTCAGTCATCTTCATTTCTTTCACAATATTATGAAAATGCTCTAAAACAACATAACAGATAATAAATACCTTTAACACACATCAAATCAAATGAAAAGAATTTCACATTATGATAACAAATTACAGTATTAAATATAAAATTACATTTTTGTGTACATCAAAACTTTTGAACTCATTAATTACGTTAAACCTTCCCTAATATAGTAGTTTTTCTAAATCTTCTGGGAATTGTTCCTTGAAAGTAATCTGTTCATTTCTTCTAACATATTCTTATCTCTTTTCACATGTACAGTAAAACTTGCTCAATTTGGAATCTTAAGGGACCAGTACTTTTTTCCATATTAGACAAAATTCCACATTATGTAATGTAATTCTGTCGAATTTACATTTGCAAGGACTGCTGTTTGTATTCATATTAGACAGATTTCCACATTATACACATTCCCCATTGAGCAAGTTTTGCTACATATACCTTCCCTAATGCTTCTGTCACTTGTTTGTCACGTCTTTTTAGTGTCTGATCATGACAGGGTACTGGCATTGGATCATCAATGAACTTCTTAATATCAGGTATGTTAAGTCCACAAGTTGAAGGAGACTCACAGTCAATGTCCCACCAATCACTATGTACTATAAAGAAACACTTGGATTGATAGGTACTTTCCCCGCTGGTACACCCATATTTCCTAGTGAAGAGATAATCCCCTCAAGTCATTAATTTTGAGCGTGATATCAGAACACAATATTTGAACTATTATTTCACTAAAAGCATGAACATTCTGGGCCCCTCATGGCTAGTAAAACAACATTCATTACTGCCTTCTATTGAAATCAAAGTGCAAATGATACAGAACATGGATTGGTGTGGTTCAATTCAAAAATTCTTACCTTTGATGTAGAAGCAACATGGATAATCCATCAATATACCTCATTATAAGCTTTATTTTTTTTCAGAATTTTCACTCAAAAACAAAGTTTTGAAATACAAACACAGCAAATCCAGTTAGCTGTTCCAACAGAGTGAAAGAATTACTGAAGCTATTTTAAAAAGAACCAGATTTGAAGAAGTTATTCTGGATCTTTTGGCCTGAGAGCATCTATAGCAGCAAGCTTGATCAATCAAAAGAACTTGTATTGCTCCCTTAGGCAATGGCATAAGCATCCTAACTTGAAAGGACAATAACAAGAAACGATGTATCCATTTCCAATTCCGTGACAGTTTCAAGCATATATACTCTAAAAGAACTTGGTGGAAGAAAGTGTTAACTCAGTGATTGATTATTCTCTTTCCAGGTGTGACAACTGCTATTGTCATTAGTCAAGTATAGTGCATGTGTATCATGGGAAGTGATGGTGTTCCCACCCCCTGCCCTGCTAGAACATGAGATCCTGCACCAATTTACTCATCGGCTTGCATGAGATATGTCCATCGTGCTGCCAGCAGGACACCACGCAACTAGGATAAGCTCCTGACTTATCTCTCAATGAGTGATAGTAAACATGTTATGAGAGAAAAGAGATCAAGGATAAGAAATAAAAGATTGCAAGTGGTTCATGGCTTATTTGTTAGGGTGCTACTCCAGTACCACTGGATTCTAATTGTAAAAAGACTGAAAAACAACTGATAAGAGCAACTGGCTGCAACAAATCTCCTCCAGACAGCAATCGAATTTGATCTAGCTATCTCACTAGTGTTGAAAATCTGGCACCAGGAGGACTCCAATAATTGACCTACCAGTCTGAGGCACTGCAGTGGCAACAGTTGTGGCCTGAGGCACCTCAGCAGGTTGGTAACTCAAAATAATTTTACTTAAGTGGGGCCGTTTTACTTGGTTGTGTTCACAAGAAAGAAATAGCCCCAGTAAAGAAAAAAATTGACATTTTTTAAAGACCTTTTTGCTCTATCCCAGGGGTTTCCAACAGGTTTGGTATCAATCCCATGGGGTTCCATGAAATTTTGAAGGGGGTCGATGATGAACAAGGGGTGTATGATTGAAGAGGGTGCATGACTGAATATGAACCAGCAATTGATCGGTACAATCACAATTTCTGTGATTACAAAAATCTTCATAATTATTTTCTGACACAGAGCAACAAATATATAATAATAAATTACAAATTTGCTCCTCTTGTATCCTATTCGTCATTCATCAGGGATGCAGCTAGGCTGGAGCATCTGGTGCACAGCACTAGCCCTCAGAAGTAACGGGCACTTAATAAGGACCCCTGGGGATGGATATAGGCAAAGAACAAAACACTGCTATTCGCACTGGAGAAATGTCAGTGTGGCCAGGTTCAATAGCTCAACAACGCATTGAAACACAACAATGAAGATTAGAAACTCAGCTATTTACAAGTGGATGAGCTTCTGGTATGAACTTGTTAAAACATTCATCATAAAAAAGAAACACCAGAATTGTATTACAGCAACTAAAAAGAAAATAAAAATAACAAGTGGTGCTACAGAATTGCACAGACTTCCCGGTATTAGTTTTCTATTTCCTTTGGTCTCGGCTAGCTTTCGAACTTGCCACATACTCTTGCCAGCTGCCATCTATTTTTTTGAAATTTTCTTAATTTTTTGGTTTCCTAATAGTAGAATGGAAATATTATTTTAAGAATGTGAAAGAAGAGTAAAACCTCATCATAAATTCCAAATTTGAAAAATTTGGAGACGTTTAAAAAAATGGTGCTTAAACACTACAGTAATTTTAAAATTTAAAGCTCTTTTTTCACACAAAAGAGTTGAGTATTTTTGAGTTTTTGAAAAACTTAATTAGAAGTCATTTAAATCACTTTAATTCACAAATACAATAGTGTTTACAAATTGCAGGAAATGTGCATATTAAAGGTGTGAGAGATCATTCAAAAAAATTACACTTGTGTAATTTTTTTTTAAAACAAATAAATACCCCAAAATGAACTTTACGTCATATTAAAGAGTGAAATTAGCACTATCTCTTCAAAAAATTTGGAGCCGTTTTTGAGAAAATGGTGTTTAAGCATTTCTGAAAATGCAGAATATTCAGCTAGTTGCCACAGAAAATGGTTGAGTTTTCAAGAAACTTCAAATGAAATTATTTAAAACACATGTATTAATAAATATAATAAAGTGAACAAATTGTATCTAATATAAATATTAACATCTTGAGAAACAAGTCAAAAAATTATTCAGCACACTACAACAAGAAATTAAAAAACATACATTTTTAAGAATTTTTCAGACAAAATTAAAAATAACACAAGCTAGATTAAAAATGTCAAAAAGATATCCTTTTTCATCTCACCTTTTGATACATTTGTAACTGTTTTATTGGCAGACGTGCTTTCACTTTTCCACAGAGAATCTGATGTGTTTTGCCAGTCATCTAAATCATCGAAAAGACCTTGCTTTTCACTGAAAGAACGACTTGTTTTACCAAAGAGCCCTGATTCATCTTCAGGTTCAGAGGAAGGCACAAACATATTGTCTGTAATAATATTTTCAAATAAAAATATATGAAAGTAATATAAAGGATAATAATATAGAATGAATAAAAGAAATATCAAAAATCTACCTTTTTTATGCTCTCTCTCACTCACGCTCTGTGATTTTGCAGCCACCAATTTGGAAGAAAGCTCATCAGAGAAAGCATTTTTCAAACCTCCCTGATTAAAAAAAGAATAATTCACAACCACAACAGTTAATTAATAAGTATCAATTAATTCAATAAAGAAATCAATTTAACTCACACAAATTGTTATTCTGTACAAAATTCTTCCAAAAAACAAAAATGTAAAATTAAAAATGAATATCAAATTGGTACATATCCAATTTCAGTGAAACTTATTCAATATTTCAAAGTGAAAAAATGCAACACAATGAAAGTCTTTCTTTTACTTTTGTATGAATTATCCAGACAAATCAACTTAAGCAAGAAATAAATATTAATTAAAACTAATGTAGCCTTGAAGAAAAATTCAGAAAACAATAAAAAAATATCCTCATACCTTCGCTATTGCTACTACATCAGCCTCTGGAGGTGACGCATAGCCAAACATGTCCCTTTCCTCCTCCTCCTCCTCCTCTCCCAATGCACCCACTGAACTACCAGTTCTTGGCTTCTTCTGTTTCACTATAGAATCGCTGCGGTCACTCTCTGGTTCTGAGTTTTCAGAATCACTCAAAGACAGAGCCTAAAAGTTACCATCATTTTCAATTACAACAACAACAACAACAACAACAGTGATGATGATAATAATAATAATAATAATAATAATAATAATGACAACAATACACAACAACCATAAATAATGAGTACAAAAAATATAAAATAATTAAATATGTCATCTTACCGCTGTTCGTTTAGGTGAGACTATTAATTCATCTTGCTCCATTTCATCATCACTTTCACTCGACTGGACAACATTCTGATCAGGAGACTCTTCTGTATCACTGGATATCTCACCCAAGCCCACTTTATCATCTTCCATGAATTCTTTTGATCCAATTAAATAGGGAAGGGGTCGTGAAAGATATGGGTTTTTAGGTTTTAACACAAGACGGCCAACACTGAGAGAAAAACATAAGAAATTTATCAAACAATAGCTACAAAAATTTTCTGATAAGCAAGAGGATTTTTAACAAATATGATTCTCAAGAAAGACAGTAATTACAAACAAATCACATTTAATAACATACAAAAGTAAAAAATATTTCAATAAGCATTTTAAATAATTTTATATAAACATCTGAAATAGGTTAATATTCATATTTACAGAGCCGCAATTCCAAAAACATTTTTATTCAATCCAAACCAACACCAAATAAAACTGTTTTCTCATCATTGATGTGCAAGACCTCATTTCTAGCTACAAATGTTTAAGCATAAGATAATGTTTACCTAGTTGAGCTTTCTTCTTCTTCACTGTCACTGGCTGGAACTTCCACAGCTTCAAAGTGAGTGTCCAGCAATGCCAAACCCATATGCAGAGCCTGCTTGACATTTTGGAATACTTCTACTTCCTGCTCTCCCTTAGATTTTGGTAACTGCGAATAAGTTTTTACAACAAAATTAATTTAAAGGCACCTCAGAAATATTTTTGTATTGTTCATCCTAACTACTAGGGCCTGGATTTTTAGGATTTTAACTCATTTAGTCTTTTTGAAAAGTCGATTTAGCCCATTAGAGGTTTTGATCATTTTTTCAAACCATGTTAGTATCAGGCAAAACATTAATTTCAATAAATAACATTCACATTATTAACTCATTTTATTCAATAATTTTAAATCTGGACTTAAGCAAAGTTTTTAAAAAAGCACTTGAAATTTAAAAATAAGTTTTCAACATTTGTCTCCTTAGGTATGTTAGCAGTTGTTTGTCTTTAGGAGTCCAACAATCTGGTTAACTGGGCCCAAACAAGGGAAATAAACCTGTTTCTTGTTCAATTTTCAATAGAAAGGGTTGACTCTAGATAGTCCTTTGCAGCGCTTGATTTTTAAAACTGTAGGTCCCAGAACACACCCCAAATTAATTATTAATTTGATAGATATAGTTATATAATTATCATATAACTAAATAATTAATCCAGAAGAACCTAAATGCCATTTTGTCACATTCCGACAGAAATCAAGTCCTGCTCCTTTACCACGTTTTCGACAAAGTAAATAATACTACTGCAGTAGTGCTCAAAATACCACATTGCCTAAAGAAAATGGGCATTCTGTACTTTCCTAATCTGGTCTGCTCTGAAAAATTTTAAACAGTTATTAGTAGAAATTGGTAATCATATATTTTATGTGGATTATATGATGATTCTGATTCTGTCACCTTCATAACACACTTGATTTTTGCAAATCAAGTACTGTATTTGCCATATTATGTAGCATGCCATATATGCAGATTACAACTGTAAGAAAGGTGATGTAGTTTTGTTAAGCACTACTGTAACTTACTCGCCATATCCATTTAATACTTTCTGCTCTAGTATTGTAATGCTGGTGTAACGAATGATGCTGTACTAGAAAGACAGTTCTTATTTACTTCGTGATGTCGAATGTCAGATTGACACCTTCATTAGCTTATTTCTCAGAATGAATTTGACGTGGCATTGGACTAACTACAGCCAAGCCCTACAATTATTCTGGACAATTGTCTGAAGTGGAAAATAGGGTTTATTAGAAACAAGAGGCATGTTTCAAATAAAACACTGTGTTTGTAATAACTGGGAAATATTATTTCATTCTACTAAATTCTGAAAAAGAGAAAAGATATAATTTGTAACTTTCAACTTATAAACAATATCTGAAGAGAGTTCTACAAACTAAAAACCAATACCATTTCATGCAATAACTGAATATTTATCATATAATGTGAAAATAATACAATTGTCTTCAAATTTTTCACCAAAATTACTAATGTTCTGACCCTAATGTCAGTGGTATACATACTGAATATATATGATCATGAAAATATCATAAAATGCATATTGATCTGAAGATAACATATTGAATCTTTTAAAAGTAAAAAAGATAGTTAAAGAACTATCTCCTTAGAAAGTGTTTTATTCAATCTTTGGAGGCCAGATAAGAGCCTGCTTATGATTGTTTTTTTTTGAAAACTTTCTTCTTTTGCTTCTAGTTGATGTGAAATATCACCAAAAAGATGAGGAAATAATTGTAAATAAAAGTAATATTTAGTATTTACAATTTATTGTTTTCTTTTTTCTTTCATTACATAATGTGAATTAATATTTTATTGAAAATCAACTATTACAAGGGTGAAATTGTGTCACATTGCAATGCTGTCAGAGGACAGGTGAAGTTTAGTCAATTAAATAATTGGTTAAAATAGTCTATTTACATGCCCTATCGAGAATCAAGAGACCTCAAGAAGAGTGTAAGCACTAGATTTGATGTGATCATGTTCTAGATCTTTATTTTGATGCAGTTACTCTGATAAAGTTATATGAATTACAGAAAAGCATACTGTTGTTAATGCAATGCAAATATCTGGATTGCACTGGAAATGGAAGGAACTCAAGGAGGACATTGATAAGGAAAGAGACCAAACTATAACCTCCAAAATAAATTGCAAAGCAGGGTATTTCGCAGTGCCAGACTTCTGCATATACCTCGCTCGTAATTTTATAGGCAGTCAGAAATATTTGTTCATCAACATATAGTTAAAAAAGAATGGTTTTGAAGGTTTAATTAATAAAGCAATTTCAGAATTAACAATTCTGAGCTACTAAATTCTGTTCATTGCCCCTGAATGCTACTTAAAAAAATCCAAGCAAGAGTTAATTAAATATGAACAAAAACTACATTCAGGGCATGCTTCATTTAAACATATCTCTCCTTCATATTTGAATTCTGAAATTTATCATTTAATTTTGTAACTTTTCATCACAAGCCCTTACACACTTTCTTCCTTGGATTACAATGATCCTTAGTTCTTGTTCTCTCAACACTCAATTTTTTCTCTTCATTTAACATACATTCAAAATACTGCTATCAAGGAAATATTTCATTAGAAGACCTTCTAATGACTGTTTTACAGGTTATAATACTTACACTCACATCATCCTTCTTCTCTTCAGGAGGAGTCTCCTTCTCATCATCATCATAAACTCGATTCTCTACAAACTGAGTATTAGCAAGAAATAAAAATGTGTTGGTAGCATTCTGTACACTAGTTGATGTTGTCTTCAAATCCTCTACCAATTTATCTAATGCCACTTCTGTAGCATGTGTTTTAGCCAACAAGCTCTGAAAGGATACAAGAGAAAAAGAATTTGACAAAAAGTTTGCTAAGTAGAAACACTGAATAATTTTAACTGAGAATAATATACTAATTTTCAAAAACTATAAATTAGTTGCATGTGCTAATTCTGAGCAAAGAGGGTATGGGTACTGTTTTAACCTGTGAGAACTGTTGTAGATGATTTAGAAGACCAGAATCTCCAGCAAGATTCCAATTTGCACTATGTTCTCTAATCTCATCAGTCGTCCATGGTTTTTCCCACGCTTTGGCAGTATCTTTGTCCTGAAAAATTAAAATTAATTACTGAATCACTGTTATGTTTCTATGATAATAAATAATAGGATTGAAAAATTCATGAGCTGTCAAATAAAGGTACACCTAACCTCAACACACCCATAATCATTCAATTTAATTACTCTTACCATTGTTGTGTTCCACTAAGTTGAAATTAAGGAACACTACAATATGAACAACCACATTATCTAAGTGAGGGCTCAGCCCCGGCATGAAACACAATCAACTTCGTTTTTACTGTCTTCAAATCCAATCAGCGCTCATATCGCTTATGTGAGGGGTAACTTCCGAAACGTCTAATTGCCTTCATGTATACACAAAATGTCACACTGAAATAGCATGATATACGAAGAGCAACATTTTAACTTAATTTGTGCACACTTTAATGATCCCAAAATCACTTTAATTAATTTCACTCCGCAATATCACATAGTGACATTTCCTCATTTAACACGTAACACCCATAACAAAAACTTAACTTCGTTCCACTTCTTCACCCTCCTCCAGCCAATGGGAACCAACTTATGTCGATTACTCGTTTCGTTGCAGATTTCATAAATCGATTATTTGTACGATGTCGATTAAGCATGATGTCGATTTACTCCACTATGCAAGAGATTACGCATCACGATTTGCCGACAAAAATATCCCCGCACATAGAGATAGGGAATTCCCAAAAAGACAAGCTGAAGTTTATACAGCCATTGCTGTCATTCTTTGTGGAAATTGAAATGTACTTATATTGTCTATTATAATTGTTTCATGTCAAATAAAAGTCTTAATAAATAATAGACATTTTAACTATATGTTATTCCCGGAAATCTAAAAAACCTTAATGTGAAAATCAGTTATAATCGTTGGCCAGAACTTCAAGTTTATCGGCATGATAAACTGGCCCCCTTTCGATTCATTTGCACTCATATTCACGAAAAGAAACACGTCAAATAAATTAGTACTATTATATACTCATATTTTATCAAAATCCCATGCGCGCAGAAATTGAAAGAAAACTATGCAATCTCCCAATCTAGAATTTTGTTAGATAATCTGGAACTCAGAATTTTTATTTATTTTTTTTAAAAATTTCGATTTTGACTGAAACCTACAAATGTTTGATTATGTTGTTTTTCCGATTCTTAAACTGAGCGTACCAGCTAAATTCTCATATCCAGTGTCCCACTTGCTTGCCGTCTCTGAACCTTTCAGTGCCAGGGTCTGATCGCGGCTGAGTTGCGTGGCGTTTATAAGGGCGGAAAATCCCACAGTGGATATCGTATGTTAAATACCCGTGGCAGAAGCCGGGCAAAATTAAATCCATCTGGTAATGTCCAGTCCCAACAGATTTCACGTACTTTCAAAGAAACATGTTGATTTATGTCTTTGCGTTCAATGAGAGAGGCTAAATCCCAAGTACGATTTAGTTTCCAAACAGGGGGGATTTTACTCACCAGAGCGCGCACTTTGGCCGTAGGCTCTATTCACGCTCCCCCTCCCTCCAGCCGTTGTCTGGAGGAGAATTCTAGCGGCCAGCGGCTCTGTTCGGTAGTTTTCCGTGGTTTCTCCGATCAATACCAGGCGAATGCCGGAGCAGTTCCCTAACAAACGGGCCACGGACCGCGCGGGAGCTTTCCTTCCCTTCCTTGTCCTATCCACTCTCCTTACACACCCACTTACATGCACTACACTAACCCATGCCGGGAGACCGGTCGGGAACTTAGAGATTGTCCTGTCTGGAGCATAGCCCCATTGCTGGGAGAATTGGGGAAGTCCCTGCAAGCGGACGTAGGTCGCCGCCGGATCTCGCCAGCTAGCGGGGGAGATCACATCTCCCTACCACGATGAAATCATACACTACACTTACGGGACCAATTACCATATCAGTAGTGACACCCGGAATCAATCAATCAAACAAAACCCGAACAATCAGAAGCTTAACACCGCCTTCTCGTTGCACCCACTTTGGTACTAACGGCATGAGTAACGCTAAAAATGAAGGGTCCGCCGAACAGACGTTTCCAGCCTTCAGCAAAACCTTGGCCTCCGCGGCCGATGGTTTCCCGTGCGGGGTCTCTCTACCGGACAATCAATAAGGGCAATTCAATTCAGTGGTGTTGAACCGCCCGAGTACGCGACACTTTCATATCCGGAGAGATTTTACTGTCCCGGGGTGGGCTTCTGGGTCATTAGGCTACAATCTTCTTCCTTCGGAAGCACTCAGGCTCTGTCAGGCAGGATCCGAATACGCTGGCACACAACGCTCCAGACATACGCAGGCACACAACGCTTCGTTATATACTCTCTGGCTCCAGACGCGCGTCTTTCCTGTTAAGGCTTTATAAAAATTTATTTTGTTTCCAGATGACCTAGGATGCGCAGCATTACAATTTTTGTTTTGTCGTGCTTTCTAGCCTGTTTGTGTTGGTTGGTGCGTGATTTGGTCGACGGTAGAAGGGAATTGTGGGATTCAGGAGGAAAATCTATTTCGTAATCTAAAATCCTAAATTTGTTTTGAGTTGAGTGTGGGTGCGTTGTCCTTTTATGGGTGCACTGGAGGGAAGATTCGCAGTGTTGTCGACTTGTTGCCTGTCCGTGTAGTGGTTGACCTCTTCCAGCCTTCAAATGTTTTGATCTAAACCAGCCTTCGGATATGTTTACATTTGTGAAGGCTTTCAGAAGGTCGGCTTTGAGGGTGTAGAGAGTAAGAAGAGTAGAAACAGCAGTAGCCATGTCACGAATGCCTTTTAATGAACTTAATAAAATTGGATATAAATATAACAGATCTCAGATAAGAGAAAAATGTATCAAACATAATATTTTAGAATTGTAGAAATGGTGTTTATTTACAAAAATAAAAATGATGATTCGATACGAGTTTATAAAGGTGCCCTATCTACATAATCCTCATCTTTCTGTTTTCTCTCTGTTCAGCAAACATCCGCAACAATATCCACAATTTACTTTGTATCGGTTTTTTGTTTTTAATTATTTTTTCTTCTTCAACGTATAAGTTAGCGATAACTTTAATTTATAGTATGATAGATTTATATTATTTTTAATGGTCTGAATTTGTCTTATTACTAAATAAATATTTACATAAAAATGTTATTACTAATTACAATATTTTCTTTGATGTAAGAGGGGGAAATTATATTTTTTTTAAATCCACAGCCGTTATTAATCGACATTTTAAATTTTGTGCGAAAACTCGAAATCGCTTTGAGAAATTTTCTGCGTTCCCCTCTCTCGTGTAATGGTCCACATAGCACAGCGTTGTAGCTGCAAGAAGAAGAATCGTTTTTAATGCAGCTTTGCAGCTTTTGGGGAGGAGATCCTCCTCTAGATTACCATCTATTGGAACTAAATGAACACTTGGCGCCTGGTTGGCGCCCACACGCGTATTAATCTTGGACCAGGTCGTATACCTCGATTAAAGTCCGTTGACCTTTGGTCAGCTGTAACACTGTCATCCAATTGAGAGCTTGAACGTCACTATAATGACGTCACTGTAGCGACGTTAAAGATCCTGATTAGGGGAGAGCGAACCGAGTGTCAAGGAACATAATGTTTTAATCGAAATATACGAAGAGGCGCGTGGAAAATTCATTTCACACCCGTGGAAGCAGCGTGGGCTGGCGGAAACTCGTGTGATAGGGCCAATCGAACCGATACGTAGGTGTGTCCCTCTCGCACAATCTTTCTCTCTCAATAGCTCCCTCTCTCTACTTTTTATCGCTCTCTCTCTCTCTCAACTCACTCCCCTCCCTCTCTTCTTTTTTATCTCCCTCTCTTGTCATTTTCCCTCTCCTCTCTCTTGCTCTCTTTCGCACCCTCTCGCACTCTCTCTAGAACTCTCGCTCTCTCTCTTTCGCTCTCCCTCACCCTCTGTATCTAACTTTCACCCCTCCTCATTCTCTCTCGTTCTCCCTCGCTCGCTCGCACTCGCTCTTTCTCTCTATTTTGACTATCTTATCCTTATCTCAGGTCCCTGCACATTCTGTATGATTGCTCTTCAAACAGTTAAAAAATATAACAAATTAAACACAGTAATAATGCGTCATCACAATTTCATATAATTAAAATTTACAAATCCAATCTCATCCAATTCATAATATTGTGTATTTTCTTTATCGACTCTAATACATCTCCTGTAATCTAAACAGCTCCTACTTATATGTTACCGGCTCGTGGCTCTGGTCGATTGCAGCATTCCCATACACAAAACTGCCTATCATGTACTGTTTTCTATGGCGTCATCATCACATCTCAACACTAAAGATTCAAAGAAATTAAAAGACGTTATTGACACAAAATTCCGTTATTTATCAAATTCTGGATTTGGAATTTCTCCCAATGGTGGATCAAACTGAAGCCGAGAGATGTAGTTCACAACCATGCGATCTATTGTTAGTTGATTGCAATCGTTAAATATAAATATAAATACTTAAATAATATATCTGTATTCGGTGTACATCAGTCTTTCAATTCTACAAGTAAACCGTAACTTGTTCTGAAACTCGTTCCATGAAACAAAATACTTTTCATCACTGCGCCTGCAGTTAAAGCAACCTGCAGCACTTCGTTGTAAGGCAGCTCGCAACCGAACATGTTACAGGAGCTACGAAAACAAAACTAGTGCTATAGCACCATAGTTTTCTCGTAAGTGTTACGTAATATTCTACATTGATAAAATAGAAACGTCGGCCACTGAGTTCAGTGTAACTTTTTTATAAATCCAGGATGTTATTTACATGATATATAATAACCCATATAATTGATTTTCAGTTTTTGGTCTGTCCGTCTCCCAGGGGTGAACTCGAGAATGACTCAGCCGATTTCAAAGGGCATTTTCATGAAGGTATTTTTTCGGGCATCATTTTAGTTACTATTTGCTTCATATTATTTTCTATTACATTGAGGCAATGTCTTTTTAATACAACATACAATTTTTATTCTGATAAATTTTGTACACTCTTCCTACAAAACAGGAGAAAAGTTCCTGCCTACATGAGATTTCATAACAATTATCATTTTTACACTTTCCTTCAAACAGTATTTAAGAGTGCACCCTTTCTTTCTCTCGCGAATATCTCGATTACGGTGAGGAAATACACCAGTAGGTCAACAATTTATTTTAAAAAAAATTAAAAATGGTTGTTTTTTTACTAAAGCCCCCCCCCCCCTCTAAGCCCAGAGTAACGGGCCACTCCCACGACAGGGGAACTAAGGTCGGGACGGCTCGGGGCCCCCTTCCCGTCCCCTTATTGCGATCACCTTTAAGCTATCGATGTGAGTACCGCCGAAACCTAGTGATTTCAAAAGGAACGAAATAAATATTTCATTCATCATGTGTTGTAATACTATTTCTCTACAAATATAGCGACTATTTTCAAATTAAGGCTGGCAGGACAATCGCAATCCGTAATAATTAATATACAAAAATTGATGGTTGTTGAATTTCATTTGTAAGATGTTCACATCGTAACTCTAAAAAGCTATTTATTTCCATTAATAGCATCAGTATTTCTGAAATGTATACATTAATTTTCTGAATTGTTTTAAGATCAGGTATTTAATATTCTTCGAATATTCTCTAAATGAAATATGCGTTCATTTTCATAAATTTTTGTAAGATGAATGACGCTCGTGAAAAGTATTTAAATGTGTACTTTTCTATTAAAAGTAGTTATACACTAAAACGTTTGTACAATTTAATAAATGTCTCTTTACGAAATATCAGTGTATTTCCTGAGAAGTTCGGCATGAAGATTGCTTACCCCTACCCTCTCACAAACACCATGGAACTATAATTTGCTACTCTGAGCTGGCTGTTTACGGTTTGCCATCATCTATGCTTTACCATTGTAGTTCTTGTGTATTTATCAGCTCGTAGAGAACCACGAGGCCTGCGGAGCTATAACGCGGATCTCGTATCTGCAGTTAAAACTTGAAAATGATGCAATTACGGCTCACAATGGCATTTACACAAATGCAATAAATATGCAAATTACGCATGTAATCAGTGTCGTGACCAGAATTTTTCTATGGGGTGAGTATTTCTAGAAGTAGTATGCAACAGACTTGAAATTTTCTTATAAACAATTTTTCATTTATGCTGAATTTAAATAATTATTTTTATTTGTTATTTTATAGTTATAATGTATTCAATTGAGACACTGATTACTAGAGAGTGGATTTCTATGATTTTGCATATTTTTCTCCGTTGCTTCAGTGCGCTCACAACATTCTAGGAGCGTTCTAAATGCCCGATGCTCTCTTACGTGCCACATCAGTCTGCATACTCACAGGTCATTACATGCGTTGCTGATCATTGGTTGTAAAGCGTCCTCGCAGAAACACTCCTACCCGTCTCGCGACTGTCCAGTATGGAAGGGCATTATTCCCAAGAGCTTCCACCAATTTCTTGTGACATCCTCGGGCATTTCTCCCATGGAGAACGGCTCTCTTGAAGCATGAACGCTGTTCGGCACGATTACATTCATCTCGCACAGCGGTTATCAGACAACTGATTTCGCCTAGTTTTGTTTACCTTCATTTGGCAAAATTTATTTATGTTCGAATTATGTAATTACATAAACAATAATAGTATATAGTATCATAACTACAATACATAAATAATATAAAAAGTAATTTTTTTTTATTATGTAACAAAAATCAATGATGCCCCCCCCCCCCCCCCAATGATCAGCTGGATCCACCCCTAAAATAGAGACACTCACATAGCCATCTGTTGTTGTGAAGACATATTAGAACAGTATTTCTTTCAGGCAACAAATAGAATTGTGTGATCCAATAACATTTCTTTTGAAGAAAAAAAAAGAATAAAAGAAAAGCTGCCTTGACTTCTGCCCCAACCCTCATATATCAGTCAATATGTATCATCAGTATTTGGAGGCAAGGAAGAGGCCCACTAAGACTCCCTCTTGGATGTGCAATTGCATATAATTACTAAATGTATTTTTTTTTAACTGTAGAACTATATGTTAATAGTACTGGTACGAATTGGCAATTTACATGCTTACATGTTTGTATTTTATATGAGTACATATGACTTTTATATATGCACATGTGACTTTTGTAAGTGCACATATGACATGCAGACTTAGGGATGAAATTAATTGCAATGTAATACTACTTTTTGGAAAATATACTTTTACTGATTACTACTAATCACAGGTATGTTCACATGTAAGAGAGTTTACTTAAACATTCCAAATCCTGACCAATCAAAGTACATTAATAATTTGCAGATTTTCTAATCATCTGTTGTAATAAGTGATTTACAAAAATGTGTAAAATGATTAAGTGGAAATCTCCAACCATTAATTTCATAATAGTCTCTTTATTGCTAGAAAGAGTATTGTATTATTTCTTTCTTTCAATGAGACTAACACAAAAATTGACTGTAAAATGTATAAAAAGAATTTATTTTTGCATTAGTACTTTAATACAGACTGGAAAATCAATCACTGTTGTATATACTCATCATATCATTTGTCTCTTTCAGCTTTGGAAAGACATTTTTAATTAGTGTAATGCCACATCACAAATAATGCAGAGATTTGCACAATAAATTATCACCAGAAAGAAACCAACAAGAATTGCAGCAAATCTAATAGTAATAGTTGTTTACTGCAAAGAACAACATTCTTTAAGTTGATATAAACATTGTTAAACATATTTAATTATATAACAAAAAGATTTTTTCCATTATAGAACTTTGTTACTTTTGGTATCTATATAAAATGTTCTTGCCTCTAACACAGTCATCACTAAGAGACACTAAACTCTCTCCATTCCTTTGTACTATTTTCTAATGAGTGTCAAATGATACCTGTAAAGATAATATATTGTTAGTTATCATGGATGACTAATCTCTTTGGAATCTAAATTCAAACAGAACAATTTGTTTTCATTTCAACTTAGTCACAGTATCAATGGTTTGGGGGTATAAAGGTGAGGGTAAACAGAATAAATAAAACAGTTTTCATAGCATTTGTAATTTTTAATATAAATGAGGAATATAAGGCCAAAATTTAGACCTAATCTTCCTCCCAGCTGCATATGTACATATATACACTGATTGTCAGCTGTACCTTGTTGCTTCTGTTTAAATAATTTTGATTAAATACAAACACAAAATAAAATTTACATCCTAGAGCATTATAGTACACTTCGTAAGTTTCTTTCCGTAAGTTTCAGTGAACTTTTGCTCCTCGCACTTGATTTCAAAGTATCAGTGCAGGACAAAAGTCTGATCCATCAATAAAAATAGCTAGAACAGTATGCCCATTTTCTTCAGGGTACTGCATAGAAGTCAGAAAATTGAAGAGTGTGCAAGGTAAAACATTAACCTGCTTTACACATCGACTAGCATGTTTCAACCCTTCCACTTATCTACAATTTTCTGTCTTCAATATTTTCCTTGTTTTCATCAAACAAATCCAGCATACTAGGCTAAAGCCTAGAAAGGTTTGCCAAAGAATATTTATTTGTCAATCTCAAACATCTCTTGGCTGTACAGACTTAAATGAAGTACGATTATAAAACATTTACCAAAATGTACATATGATGAACCAGTTATGGCAAGAGCAGGTTAAGGGCACTGCGTCTTTAGAATACTCTATATTCATCACAAAATACTAAGGACATATCATGCAGTCAAATTTAAGTTTCCCATTTTACATTAATCTGTCACCTCAGAATGGCTGCAAGAAATAAAAAATAAGCTCTGCCAAAAAGTAAATGTTACCCGAGAAGAAAATCAAAATTGGTCATTTCAAAAAAATTCAAAGTATATTCCGAACTCTGAGAATTATCAGAATAAACATTTTTGAATAAACATAATAAAGGATTAAATAATACATTACAAATAGTGCAAACTTTACATAAAGATTTTCAGTTCTTTTTAAACTTCACTTATGTATGAAAAGTTACAAATAAAAATTGATCGGAAAGTATAAAAAACAGTATGTGCTATTTTCTGTACCCTTTCTGACAAATTTTATTTAGTCTCATCAGTTGCAACTGTTCATTCTTATAAACTCCGAAAGTCTTTTCCAATGTTAAGTTAAAGGTGCCCTTGCAGTATTCTCAATTACTAAGTTAATCAATTTAAATGAAAAAAAAAAAATATTTATACATAATTTTCTCTAAAGTAATAATTAAAATAATTTTCTAGAAATATAAAGTTTTATATAACAGATAGAAGACTTCAGCATACAACTGACAAGTGTTTTTCAGCATGATCAAGTCCTTATATATGAGGCACATTTTGACAACAAATATTAAATAAAGCACTTCTATAAGGTTTGTGGAAAACATGTACCTACAGCATAATTCTGTCCACAACAGAGAATTCAGGCAAGGTTTATTGACATGCATATAATCTGTAAACCAATACTTTGTCTAAGACACTTAACATTTCATGAATAGAATATACTTGAAAATAAACATATTTATGTTACCAAAAGTTTCAGCATTTAAAAATTATCTACAATAACTGCAATTGGACTAGTAAATGGCACAAGACAAGTTAAAGGCTTTTGAAAAAAAGTGAAATATTACCTACGAAATAAAGAATTGAATTTCTTTCTCCATAGCACAATTTTGTGTATATTAACAAGACTGTTCTATAATAGATCTGCTATTGCCTAGATGTGAGGTAGGACAAGAATGCAATGTATTGGGGCAGGTACAACAGGACAATTGGCAGGTCAAACTTGTTCCATGGATTATGTTCTGATACAAGAACAAAGCTCAATGAGAGAATACAATAAATATAAAAAGGCTGTTCACTCTCTGAGAAAGAAGTTGTGTAATTCAGACAAACTAATAAATGTAAAAAAATTAAGAAAACATATTTTTGTTTATGATTAAAAGATATATCTTCAAAAAAATTTTAAAAAAACAATTTTCCTACTGTTGGAAACAAAGTTACTAAGGTAAAAATTATTTTTTTCTTTTTAAAAAATAAGTCTAATATTCCACAATTCTGGTTATAAAAATAAGCTTGTGTCAGATGGTTGAATATAACTTCAGAAGAATGCTTAAAACTTTTGGGACATGACAAGGTAGTAAGCCTCATTTCTTAGTTTATATTTATATTTACCTTCTCACAATGAACATAATATAGCAAATACGTATTTTAAAGAAACACATTTTTAATGTTATCTCTGAAGTATCACAGTTATGAAAGGCTTTGTATATGTCCCAGAATGCATGATAAGTATCATGCACCACTTCGCAAAATTAAGACCGCACACTATTTCAAACTTATTACAAAAATAAACTTCCATTCATATACAGATAATTACAAGACTGGAAGTACCAGAAAGTCACACTTCCAAATCTATTTTAAGGAGGACATTACAATGACAAGAGTACATAAATTTTAAGAAAGAA
The DNA here is from genome assembly GCA_038098605.1 of Gryllus longicercus. NCBI lineage: Eukaryota > Metazoa > Arthropoda > Insecta > Orthoptera > Gryllidae > Gryllus > Gryllus longicercus. The sequence goes on along the minus strand of JAZDUA010000338.1, from coordinate 60,312 downwards.
ATCAGTACTACAATCTCTCTCATTGAGAATAATTTAACTTGTTTTATGTTCCATAAGAGAGATGACACAGTGGCTTTATATCATTTTCAAATACAAAGTCCTAGCATGAAAGAAGGCAGTTCTCTATAGATCAGAATTTTAGAACATTGTATGTTCCCAGCTGCATTAAGTACTGAAACTACTTAGAAATACTGAACTCTTTCTAAATGCTACAGTAAATAGTTGCCAAACCACCACTGAATAACATTTTCAAAATATTTCAAAATATGTTCCAGTGGTAAGGTTGGAGGCACAATTGAAAGAACAGGAAAGCTTTCTACAATTATTTTGCTGAAATATCACTAATCTCTCTTACCGAAGACTAACTTGTTCACATAGGAAATGCCAACCTTCTGAATTTGACCACTGGAACATTTGCAGCATGAAAATGCTGTCTCAAACAAGATATAAATATACACATCCATGGAATTGCATAAAATTCCTCTGGCACAGAGATCAAGGCAAACTCTAGATGGCAATGCAGGATGAATTCACTTATCAATTTTACTCACAGCATGTTATGCAAGTTAACTAATGCAGCAGGAAGTTAACATTTATTTATATATTTACACAGAAGGCACTGTTTTCTCACAGAAAAATTTTTGTCACAAAATATAATCGAACAGCTAGCTTTTGGCCTTTTAAGTTTCAGAGACATAACAAGTTTTTTGACAGCTAACAGCCATCATCATTATAAATAAGAACTCATTATGTACAAATCATAGTCCATACTTCCATTATTGCACATTTTATTGTACATTTCAACATACAATTATCCAGTTTTCTGAATGCCCTTGGGCATACCTACTCCAAAGAATTATTTTCAAAATTCAATTAATACATTTGTACCAAGACTGGAGACTTCAGAACCGCATCCTTCTGCTGACAACGACACATCCATCCTTAGTGTACGCAGGACATATTAAACACTATTTTATTCATTCGTTTTCGCTGACAGGTTTAATGGACTCAAGCTCGATCTCGACTCAAGGGTTGTCGAGCCAACGCTATCTACATGAGCCTACAAACCCTTTTCGATTAAATCAAGTCGAAGGAGCCGTCGTTGTGATAGTGCTATCTTTCTCGCATATATTCTTCTTTTCGTACCAATGACGGGTGGTGCACATCGATTAAGCGTTCACCCGAATTCACAAACTTCTCTTGACATTCGCGTTCGTAGGCTCTTCATTTAGTTCGCGTTGGTCGAGCGTACTAGCACACATCACCTACACGGCGCCAGGAGCACCTCAATCCAGCAAGGGCACGCAGTCACTTCCTGCCTAGAGTATTTGGGTCCCCAGCCCTTCGCGAAACTGATCCGCACCGAGTTCGGGTCCGTGGGGCCGCTTTGCGTCAATTGTTCCAATTGTCTCCGACGCCGACGCGCTTCCTCGGCTTTCGCGTGCTCGAAGACATTGATGCAGTGACCCGGGGGAACACGATACACTAACAACGTTCGTGAATCCGGATCGTCCAGGGTGGGCGAGTTGACGAAGATCGGCCCATCCGACCGGTTGTAGGCCCACACACCGTCGACCTCGCAGCTCAGTGTCACACCTGCGCATAGAAACGACAATTATGTTGTGGTGAATGGATGAATGGTGATCGAGAAGACATATTTGCATCAAACGACTGGGTTATGAGAGTAGTTTTAGGTGAACAATTGTTAGGGGATTTATTTCATCGTGTAATTAATACACATTTCAGTTATGAATAAATGTAAGGGATTGTCAACCCAAATGACTATAAATTATAATTATCAAAATTGAAAAAAATTAATTCTGAGCAATTCTCATATCTAAAACATTTTCAATTCGACATCTATCCCCCCCCCCCGAATTTCGTTGGTTTTTAAAATATGCCTTTTAGTAGGGACATAAATTATAAAAACAAAGACAAATTTCATCCCAAATAATTTCAAACCGCTTTTTTTCTTGGCATCCGTATGAAAGAGAACAAAGCAATAAAAAATACTCAAACTACTTTTTAATACTTCGTGCAAAATTTAGGGCCGAATTCAAATTTGGCGCGAATAGGAATCGGTCACGTAAGGTCCCTTAAGCAGCTATAATATACATTTACAGTCCTTGAAACACATTATTTACATTTTTTCGCGAAAATTGGGGAGACAAGTAAGTCTTTTTTTAGAGAGAGAGGGAGAGAGCTTAGGTGTTTGACCCGTCGATTGTTTTCGGGCACGTGAATTGCAATGATTAGTCCCGTTAGTGGAGTGAACGTTTTATCTCGGGAGGTGGTGGTGTTCACTCCCCGCCAAGTGAGATTCAGTGCCGACCCACACGGCGGCTTGCAGGGTATTTCCCCATTGAGGTATCTCCCCAGCGGGGCACCGCCCGCCCCAGCCGAGCGAACGCGTCATCGACGTAAGGTATAGTTGGTTTCCCATTGGCTGGAGGAGGGTGAGGAAGCTGAACGAAGTTAGGTTTTCGTGTTACTCACCGAGTCCGATCTTGGCGCGGGCGCGTCGCACGGCGTCGGGCGCGTTGGCGCCCGCGCCGGCCGGCCCGGCGCCTCCGCCCCCGCTGCCGCTGCCGCTGCCGCTGCCGCTGCCGGCGCCGGCGCCGGCGTCGGCGAGGGTGGAGAGGCAGAGGCCGTCGCCGCGCGGCGCCGCCCCGAACACGTCGACGGAGGGCGCCTCCACGGCGAACAGGCGGCCCACGCGCACCGCCAGCTCCCAGTAGGCCAGGCGACACCACGCGCGCCCGCCGCGCCCCGCGCCCTCGCCGCTGGCACCTGCGCACGCAACACACAACACGCGTCAGCACTCCACGCGCACAAACAAGCATTGGACAAATTATAAACTAAACAGCCAAATATGCAAGTACATTGCCACCAATATTGTTAATAACTGAACACTAAAGTATCGCATTATATTTTTTCTTCTTTTTGTTGTTGCAATCAGTAAGCAAGTTTTTAACAAAATTTATTGTCCACATAATGTCAGAACACGACGTTTCGCGTAATATTTATATGCATCATCAGGTGTGAACAAAATATTAATATTTTAATAATAATTAATAATTTTAGATAAATATATTATTTTTTTATTCGCTCTTTATGATGCGTATAAATATTATGGGAAACTTCGTGTTCCATCATTATGTGAACAATAAAACGTTTTGAAAACTTGTTTACTGATTGTCAAAAAAAGAAAAATGAGTATTAAATTATTTATATTAAATTAACCATGAAGAAAGGACCTAAAGAAAGAGCATTATATAGAATTAAGGGAAAAATAAAAATAAAACAATCAAGTTGTACATGCGAAAGTGCTTACATATTATCTGTACAATTAGATTAAACTAAAATTAAGTTAATTTCAGGTAGAAATTAAGAAATTTCCCGCCTCTCCAGCCGCCAAAACCGTAAGCCAGCAGTACACAATGTACACAATTTATAGAAATATATATTAAAAAAGCATTTCCACAGGGGTACTGTGGTGGGGAAAATAAACACTCGAAACGATCATCAACATGTTAGCTGCAAGAGGACAACGGAAACTCATAAATCCATTTTCGATGATTTTACATCGTCTTCATTTTTTCAGTTGTTTTGAGTAGTGAAACCGTTAAATATTAAATACCGTATTCAAACCGTATTAAATCATCGACTATTTCCTCTTTTATGTAAGATACAGAACAGTGAAAATCTGTCGTTGTACTTTATTTTTCAATTACGTATTTATTGTTAAAAGCGAAATTTCATATTGACCTATGTAAGATAAATTCTGTTATATTTCCTTCCAGAGAAGATATTGAGAAGGCAAATTAAACAGAATCAACTTCAACTTGAAGTATCCCCAAAACTTGGGATTTTCTCAGTTTCACTTGTCTACCGACGACATAAGATAGGTGCAACCATCTCTGGCAAGAAATGTTAGACGTCGCACGACTCACAAATCCTTTAAAAGTAATTACATTAAAATTGCGAAAACATCACTCTTAGTTGATGTTAAAATGTTTACGGATAGCCAAATACCAATGTATTAGTCTCGCAAATTCGTCCACCGCCACTCCATACACACTGTTCAAGGATAATGCAATATTGAAGAGCACTGCAGGCACAGAATTAAATTACATACACACATGGATCATGCACGGAGATGAATGAGAGTTCTTCATTTGAAGGTCAGAAAGTAAAAAGATTTCAAAGAGTTGTTTTAACGACACATTGTAATTGAACAGACGTAAAACGAGGTAAATACGCAGAACTTTGAGATTTGCGTAGTAAATCTATGATTTCTTACTAGCTGAAATGTTAACTAACTGTATGAATTTTTCTGATTCAATACAAACACACTAGTATTGAACGAATAATTGACATTCAAATACCTCTTCATGAGGAGTCATTCTAGCACAAACCTTCAATAAATAATGAAGATTACAAATCAAATAGAAGTACTACTATCATGCCCCGAAAACACCCTCCTATACTTGCGTAAATTGCATATTGGAGAATGAGTCAAAGTGTGCGCAGAGGGATGTTCAAGGGGGGCCTTACCCCGTTTGAAAATTTTGAGCACCGTACCTTTACACAACATAGCATCTTTGTTCATACACATGATAAATTCCTGATTTCCTCCCTTTTTAAACATACAATTTGGGGATTTGTTATACGACAATATTTTAGGAAAGAGGCTCTCCAACCCATCTGGCAACACCAAATTATTCAACCATATAGGAATTGGTTGCATAATTATTGGTTAACAAATTGATTGCATACATTGTATCAATAAACTGGTAGTTTTGTTCTATACGTAGTAATTTTCATTTATTTACTAGTATAATGTATCGTGTAAATATAATAGTTTAAAGCAAAGGGGGCCAAAAACGGTCTTCCCTCATGTTCTAGGCAATGGAGGTCTATGGGAATGAGTCTTAAGATATTAGAATTTGCTTGAGGGAAACTACATTGAATCACTGGAAAACTAAAACGATTTGTGTTGAATGGAATGCGCTCTTCCTACCAATGCTACATAGCGGCCTCGCACCAGTTAGAAACTAAACTGCATTATTGGAACTGCTTGTCAACAGCTCTCCAAATGTTCTTGCGGGCTTTCATCATAACGAGTTCCGGAGACATCCACGAGAGGCGCGCGCCATCGGTTCCGCAATTGGTTCCACTTGATGCGACCAGGTGGCGTGCGCGGGCGCTGCGATCGCCCCGGCAGCCCATTCACAAGCGGCGGCGCCGGTGCGGCGCGGCGGTGCACGGGGCCCGAGTGCTGGGGGGGGGGGGGGGGGGGGGGGGGGAGGCGACTCGCCACTGGCACGCGCATTCCTCAATGGATGCCGCACCCTGCGTCCTCGGCGCCCTCGAAGACGCTCCCGTGAGGCATCTCAACACGTGAGATCCCTCGCCCCCCTCCCAACACCACTCCCACGTCGTTTGTTCCCCGTGGACCGCCCACACCAACAGAGGGTTACACAGTTCAATTACGAAGCCCACCAGAGGGCGGTTATTTTTAGCAACGTACTACTCTACTTCTTTGTCGCTCAAGCGAAGTTCATATCTATTTACAAATTAATGGTGAATGCTAATTTGACACTGGAGGAAAGAACTTTTCAACATGCCAGTTCCTGACGTACAAGTATTTCTCTAAGAGATCCCGGTCATTGAACTCTCTTCTCACTCGCACCAAATAAGTAGTCAGAAAGTGATTGAGATTCAAGTTTCTATATTGAAATAATTCTAACTTTGATTAAACAGAACTTATCTAGGAATAGCCAACTTTAAGGTCTCGAAAATATACATTATAAAAACAAAATTGAAGGTCACTTTACAAAACAAAGTGCCCATTTCAAAACAAAAACTAAACAATTAAAAAATACATTTCTGGAAATCTCAAATAATTTTTCGAAATTATCAGTTTCTGGAGGTTATCTATGCAAAAAATAAGCTCGATGACCAAGTCATCCAAAAACAAAACCAATTTCATGCCCCAATCGGTTTATTTTCTTGTCGTATCAGATGGTTCAGTTCTGAGGTCAAGACGAACTTACAGCTAAACAAAACAAGAAAATCTCTGCCATCGTGTAACAACTACGATTTGCTCGTGTCTATTCGATAGAAGATAGACTTCTCTATAAGAATATGGGGTGAATATCGTTCGTGATTCTTTCACCAATAGATTTTCTACTGTTTAGGAACGAATAGTGAGGGCAAATATCACAAAAATTATCACGATCGGAGAAGCTATTTTGGAATTACCGTTGGTTTTTTGTTTGTTTGTTGTTGTTTGTTTTTTTATGAAAAAATTGGGGATACCCAATTGAAAATACTGCACTAACTAAATATTTATAAAATGTCAATTGCTCGGAAAGGGGTTTTTTAAAATCAGAAGCATTGTATTATCCACGTAACCGAAAAGAAACTGAATTGAGATTTGAACCTATCACTTTAGAATAAGAAAAAATGTATTCCAAATAAAATACAAGTAGTGAAACCGCGCACTGGTAGGCGTGAATATTGAGCCAAAGTGAACTCTAGTATTTCGAGACATCGCCTCGGACCTATCGCCTCATGACGCGCCTGGCGCCAGTCTGATCGGAGAGGAGCCAGCGGAGAGGAGGAGGAGGAGGCGGCGGCGGCGGCGGCGGCGGCGGCGGCGGTGTTGCAGGAGGGGGCGGGTGGCGGGCGGGCGGCGGGAGGGCGCCTCGGCGGAAAGGGACAGGTCCTCATCGCTCGTGGGCCGGCGGCGGCGGCGCCGCGCCGGCCGGCCGCCCGCGCCGCGCCGCGCCCCGCCCCCCGCCCCGGACCCCAATTACCGCAGCCGCGGCTGCTGCCTACAGCCTGCTCGGCCGGCGCCACGCAGCGCCTCCTCCGTCCACCGAAATAACGCGCAGATAGGCGAGGATTCCAAAGACCTCGGAGCGGAGGCTCCTCGGAAGAGAGACCCACCCGCTCGCCCGCGCGCGCGCCTCGGCGGCGGCCATCGCACGGGGAGCGGGGGAGGGGACGGACCGCCCGGGCCGGCGCCGCCTCCCGCCTCCCCCTCCCCCTTCCCGGCCACTCCACTCCCCGGCGCCCGCAGAGGCTCGCTCAATGGGCGCGCGAGGAGCGGCGGAGGCGACGGAGGCGGTGGTGGTGGTGGCAGCGGCGGCGGCGGCTGACATCACGCCTAAAATAAGGCGCCGGGCGCCGCCGCTGCGGCGCCTCAAGAGGCAAGGCGGGGGCCAGCGCGCGGGCGGGGGGGGGGGAGGGCGGGCGAGGAGGATGAGAGCGGAGGGGGGCGGGCGGGCCCCCCGCCGTGGCCCCACCGCCCGCGTCGCGGTGCTGCGCGCAGAGCGGTCGCCTCACGCACACATCGCGACACGCGCCAGCGTCCGACGCCACGACGCCGCCGCCGCCGCCGCCGCCGCCGCCGCCGCCGCCGCCGCCACGGCGCTCGACAATGCGAGGGGACTATTTTCAAAAAGCCCCAGTACTGCAGCGCTGCCAATTCGCAGATACTCAAAACGCCCACTGTTCTATATCGGGGGTCGTTCGGTAATATTACGAAAACCCGATCGTCGAGTCCGACGGGCAAAAAAACTTCATTTCGGGATGTATCGACGAAAGACGACTAACGAGATACTCAAATCTCGGGGAAACAGCGAAGTTTCAACGCAAAATACCTCATCATTTTGTTCAATCTTTCTTAAACTCCAATAAACAACAATTACTCTCATCACACTTTTTTTATTTTCCCCCTTTCATTTACCGAGTGTAGAACATCGGCATTTAACGTATAAAGAGTTGTTTGTTGTCGTTGTTTTTCGCAACGTGATTTTGTGTTGCTCGAGCAAACGCGGCGGCGACCAGCGCGCGCGCGCGCCGAGGCGCTGTCGTGTACGCGCGTTCGCGTTGTTTTCATTCGCGCTGACGTCACTGGCACAGTGGGCACAGGCGCCGCCGCCACCCGGCGCGGCGCGAAGCGGAGAGGAGCGGAGCGGCGTTCCAGAGCGCGCCTGGACCGGCGCGGCGGGGCCCTAGGGGCACCACGCAATGGGGGCCCCTCGTACTCAACATTAGAAATCGAAACGAGTTTGGAAAAAATGTAACCTTTGGAGTTTGAACAATTATTATTACAAGCATGCATGCGTGCACACACACACACACACACACACACACACACACACACACACACACACACACACATTCCTACATATACATGCACAAACATGCGTACTTAACTACATGCCCACACACAAACACACACACACACATACTTAACTACATGCACACACACACACATACTTAACTACATGCCCACTCACACACACACACACACATACTTAACTACATGCACACACACACATACTTAACTACATGCCCACTCACACATACTTAACTACATGCACACATATACACACACTTAACTACATGCACGCACACATGCACACAAATGTAACTTAAAATAATCTTTGTCTATATTTTTGTATAGTATTTTTTAAAAGCATTACTTATGATTTAAAATGTGAATCAAAGCCATTATTATCTTTTTGTATCATTAATAAAAAGTTTGAAATTATTTTCATACGTTCATGGAACAATTTCAAAGGTTCATGAAAATATGATTGACAATCACCTGCGATTAGCCCGTATAGTTATTAATCCACCCCTCTATAATTAGCAGCAGCACTAAACGCAAAATCGACCGCACTGACAGTAAATTACGATTTTCTTTCCGTGTTACATAATCTCATTTGAAAATAAGCGCGTAGACTGAAAATGTTCCGTGTTTACGTAAAACATTTACTCTACAAACTCTCTTAGTACAAATCATCCACTGCAGCTGCCGACTGGAGGAGACAGGCATGATGCTAAACGGCTTTGAACACATTTTTTGTGGCGATCACTAGCATCTTGTAATCGAGTGACAATGACTGGCAGAATCCTCCTACTCTTTTCTTGACTGCAGCCTGTGATTCTTCAAACCAATGTCTCTTTTAAAATAGAAGTCGCCGCAGCTCTTCTGACAAAACTAGTTTTTGTTAAAAGAAAATATGGATAGGATATTTATATTAGTCTAAATTAAAAATGTTATACAAAGAGGAAAATGTCAAATATACAAAAATTAAATTAAATTTATAATAAATTGTCTATTTAATTTGTCACATAAATGCCACAGGAAAAGAAAATTTATTTTTCTTCTGCGTACCCTTCTTCCTCTGCATTGAAACATATGAAATGTCTCTAGTAAATTTCTTTGTTTTTAATTTGGAAAGCTTAGGTACAGCTGAACCCTCAGAAAAGTGCACTACGTGCACATAATTGATTGTATAACAATCATCGAATATTTTAACTGGATGTAAACTACATGTTCAAAGATTTGTACAGTCAAATTTATAGTCAAACTCATTCAAATTCAAAAGGCGGAATTCCATTTGTTACTTTTACCAAACAAACAAGAGAATCGACAAGTATTGATTCTCATGTGTCAAATACCTCAGAAATCAAAGTATAATTTCATTTCTTTGCTTTATTTAATGGACATTTCAACGCAATTTCGTAATACGTTCGGTAATACATTACTGATGACAAAATACTGAAAATCGAAGAGATAAAAGAGTATAAACAGAAAAAGAATACGTGTATTAGAAATCATTCTCATTGAAAGTCATTAGGGAATCTCCAATGGCAAAAAACAGCCTCGGAGGAGATTTCAAGTTGGCGGACGTGACATAATCTCACAGGGCAGAGTCGACCCTCGTGACGGGCAGTGACGGGAAGGGAAGAGCGCCAAAACCGCCAAGATTAGCGTGACGTCAATGGCGGACGAGTCCAAAGGAGCCGGCGCCGCTGCCGTCGCCGCCGCAGCCGCCGAGCCGGCGCCGTCGCAAAGACGATGCGTTGCGCAGTGGCGGCGAGGGCGAGGGCGAGGGCGAGGGCGAGGGCGATGGCGATGGCGATGGGGGAGGGCGATGGCGATGGGGGAGGGCGAGGGCGATGGGGGAGGGCGAGGGCGATGGGGGAGGGCGAGGGCGATGGGGAGGGCGAGGGCGATGGGGGAGGGCGAGGGCGATGGGGGAGGGCGAGGGCGATGGGGGAGGGCGAGGGCGATGGGGGAGGGCGAGGGCGATGGGGGAGGGCGAGGGCGAGGGCGAGGGCGAGGGCGATGGGGGAGGGCGAGAGCGATGGGGGAGGGCGAGGGCGAGGGGGGAGGGCGAGGGCGAGGGGGGAGGGCGATGGGGAGGGCGAGGGCGAGGGCGAGGGCGAGGGCGAGGGCGGACACACTGGAGTAGGTTTGGCGAGTCGTGATCAGGATAAGTAATAATTTACAAATGACAGTTACAAAGACCAACGTTTTGGAGTATTCAGCATTTTTTTACGTAAGTAATGTTTTGTAACAAAAGTGAACGCTTCTTTAAAACATAAAAAAGACTCAATTACGTTGTACGTATTATTTTACATTATTTAAATTCATTTGTCATAACTTTATAGAATACGTAAAATTGCAAGGGACGCGGAAATAAATTATAAATGTTATCACTTACACTACTACCTCATCTACTAGTGCCTCTTGGTGATTCTCAATAAATATTTATTAACTTCCACGTGACAGCTACAACAAAACCATTTAATTTACCCATTGTTTCTTACTGAACGCTGTGGCATTCACGTTTGATTATTCCTTACCTCAAGTATTGGAAAGATTTACTGCAGGGCAAAGAAACTAAGAAAAGGATTGCCACAAGCACAAATCGCATAACAGCATTCAAAGAGCTCGCCACCCAGGGATCTAAATCTCCGCGCACACAGGAGTAAATTAACATACAAGCACACCCTGTCCCACCGAAATGTCTCCGCATATGGGACTGACACGTGTGATCTGACGGAGCCTCCGTAGGGGAGGGCGAGGTGAGAGGGATGGCGTGAGAGACGGCGAATGACATGGAGAGGGGGAGGGGAAGGGAGAATATAGGACTGGGATGGGAGGGGAGGGGAGGGGAGGAACGAGAGGGAGGGCGTAAGCAACGGTAAGGGGCAAGGGCGATATGCCGGGGGCGATGACCAGGGGGTGAGGCAGGAAGCGAAGGAGGAGAGGGGGATGGTACGGGGAGGGGCATGGGATAAGGGCGGGGGCGAGGGCGAGGGCGAGGGCGAGGGCGTGTAAGCCGAGTAGGGGGCCGCGCGTGGCGGGCGCCGGCGTTGGACATCCGCGGGTAGCCCGAGGGCACGGCGCGGCCGCCCGCCCGCCCAGGCAGCCAGGCAGGCAGCGGGGCAGGCGCTCGCCGCTCCAGCAGCCTCCGCGAACGAGCGAGCGAGCAGCGAGCGCCTCCCGAGGGACCAGGCGCCCACAAGACAGCACGCGTGGCGCAGCCCGAGCCGCGCCTTCCAAGAGGCCTGCAACGCGCCCAGCCATCTCCTTTATGTTCTCTCTACCAACTTTACTTTCCCCCTTCATCGTATGTTACAAGATACGCTTTTCTACAAGAAATTACTCCAACGTCTCTCATCTAACTATTAACTCCAACGAGGGCACTTTGTTAACGATTTCAGAAATGAGTTACACCTTGATTCAAGACAAAAATCAATACCTTAACACAGAATGCAACTGAACTATCCATTTCAAAGAGAGGGAGAGAGAAAATTTCTCTAAAGAAAAGATAGTTAAAGGTCCAGATGAGATCCGCGTGATTAATATTTTATGTTGATCTCCGACGTTCCTCAAAGTAAGTTGGAGATGGAGAATCGGCCGGAAGAGACTTCTTCACAATAATTATTTGCGATTAAGGTAATTGGACTGGATCCAGTAATGACTCTTCGAAAGCCAAGACTATATTAAAGGCCTACAATTGTAAGATAACTCATAAAAAGTAATTACCTTGCTTTTATCTTTGCCCTTACACAAATTCTGATACTTGGATTGCACCAATGTCGCTTCCTTGCGCTGTAAAACTTCTTTTTTTTCTCCCAACATTATAATATTACCCTAGCTGTAATGTTACCCCGCTGGGCATGCTTTGAACGTTTTGGACTCGAAAACAATTTAAAGCGTTTTTGATGGTGGAGAACATCGCTTTGGGCTGCAGGTACGTTTGCACAACGTTCGAAGTGCGCCCAACAGATGGCAGGCGCTTCGCACGGGGGCCCCGAGTGCCGCGCCGTGCCGAACGGCGCGCGCGTTGTCAACAGAGGCGCAGGACGCGAAGTTCAAGTGCGAGCAGCTGAGGCCGGAGATGAAACTCCACGAAACTTCTTGCGCCAGCACCGACCACCGCCAATGTAGTTTCACTCTCCAGTTCTGGAGTAGAGCATTTTTAATGCGTCAATCGAGATGGGTCATCTCGGTTACAACGCGTCGAGAATGAAACGTTATCGAGAGTAGAGCTCATTGCCAGTTAAAAATACTACGCAATTATTAATATAATTGCCCATTACGAGCGTAGAGTTGACATTTGTTTATTACAATAGATCAATCAAATTATTATTGAATGTGTGTCGTAAAAAAGAAGACATTGTTCACTCTTATTTCTTTTGGACATATCAGACCAAACAATTACAAATACGATATCATATTTTTATTTTTTTTTATTTTGACATTTCTTCAGTTTGAAAGAGGTGTGCTAATAATAAACGGAAAAGATTACATAACTCGAAATTACCCCAATCCAATATCGTGCAGGTTTCAGTGACAATGTAAAGTAGACCAATGGTTCAGGATTAAAATATAAAAATATTATACTCGTCAATGATAAAATATGAAGCACCAACAAAGAATATCAAAATCACCATTCACATGTCCTCAGGAATTGCTAATTTCAAATACAATTTCACACCACACTCATTTAAATATGCCAACACATTTTCTTCTTAGTTATAATTAAAAATGGCCTCAACGAACTGGGCGAAATCTATAGTAACAGCAAGCCAGAAAAAATGTATTTTCGTCTAAGCAATTTCCATCGGAAAATACGGATGTATGCTGATTATGGGATTGAAAATATAAACGGATAATACACTGCAATTATAGAATATGAAGAACAAACAAAGAGAAGCAGAATCATCATTCACAATCCTTCAGAAGTGGCTGGTTTTAAATGCAATTATACGTTCGTTTAGAATACATAGAGATTTTTTTTTTTTTAGAGAGAGGAGAAAACCGCGGTGACCGGACCCATAAGATGCGCGAATCGCGCATCCTAACTCGCATAAAACCTTTGATCGTAAGCAAGAGCCTCCCTCAAGAGTTCCGCACCCACCCGGCCTAAAGGTGGCTCCATACGTTCGTTATTCGGCGCTCCCGACCGCTCCCGAAACCCGAAAAGCGTGGATGAGTCGCTTGCAATTTGCCGAGCAACAAACATTCGGTGCTCGCCCTAACCACCGCGCATCAATTTTTTGCACATATCACACCGAGCTCATCAACTAGTCGGGATATGCGAGCAGACGCTCACTACTAGGCAAATACTGAAAGTGTGGAGCCGCCTTAAGACAGCAGAACAGCTACTCGGCGAATGCCAAATACGTGGAACCGCCTTAATTCACGGGAGAAAAGCACAGAGCCACAGGAGAAAAGCTATCCGGCAAATGGCGAATGCGAGGCGCCGCCTTAAAGGGAGCGACACCCCTTAAAGCGAGCAGCCGCCCGGGCCCCGGGGTGCGCCGGCGGCGACCTGCGGCGCCGCGCGGGCGCAGCGCGGAAGGGCGGCCGCTGCGTCCTTGGCCTTGCAGGGCCTGCGCCGCCCGCCCCCGCCCCCGCCCCCGCCCACTCCCCCGCCCAGTCGCCTCTTCCTCCTGCGGCGGCGGCGGCGGCGGCGGTGGCGCACCCGCGGCGCAGCGTCGCGCGCGGAAACCAGGTCAGGGCGGGGGCGGCGCGCGCCGCTGCCGCCGCGCCGGGGTGTGAGGCGCGGGCCCCCGCGAGCGAGGCGGCTGAGGGAGCACAGCCGGGCAGCCCTCGCCGCCGCAGGTGACAGCGGCGCCGCCACCGCCGCCGCCGGCTATCGACCCGCCTCTGACGTCACAGTCGCCGCCGCCGTCACGACACGTCGCGGCGGCGGTGGCGGCGCCGCAGGCGGGGGCGGGCGCGGCGCGGGGGCGGCGGCGGCGCCGGCGCCGACAGGCGGGTCCCCGGCCGGGACCGGCGCCGCCGCCGCTCAGCTCTGCGCTAGGGACGAGACCTCTCCGCGCCGTTGCAACGCAGCGCAGCCCGCCACGTTATTACAAGCTCCCTACAAGGCGGCGGTCACACTAGGGCGAATTGTAGCCGACATTTCGGCTAAAATCAGGTTTTGCCCCATGTTACGGATTTATTCAAACATGTGATCGTAAGTAGAAATTGTCCTAGTGAACCGGAGGGCGACCGAAAACATTGGATGTCGCACAAATACTTGTATCTGTTTCGTTTGGTTTTGTCCGTCCGACATTGACCTACAGAAACTTCGGCTAAAATCGGCTCTGTGACCGCCACCTACGTAACATTTCCGAATGTAAGACCACCGTTGTGTGGTTTGAGAAACCCCAAATTATCTCTGAGACGGAAGTGACCGTTTCGTTCTAGACAATGCAACAGAGCATTTCTAAACTTAGCATCGAATTGTTTAGTTAATATTTTGTGGATCTTCATATATTTTTCTGTGCTGCGAGAAGAATGTAAGGACTCCCGACTCCCAAAAATGCATCAAAACGATAGAATATTAGCTGTTGCTAATCTATACACACGGCACACATTTCACCACCTACATGCCTGATCAACTCTCCACACGTTTCCCCAGCAGCATAAATGTATCAACATAAATCTTACATTACTCTGTGTCGAAATTCCTTATTGCAATGCCACAAGATTTTCATGAAAATTAAAAAAAGAAGGAAGATTTTTCATCTCTATGATTTTTATTCAACAATAAACTATTTATACCTAATATTTATGTCAAACAACTGTCCAAACTGTGTAATGTAATTGCCGATCACTGACGCCAGGCACCAGGCGCCTTGTGAATTTCCGTAAGGCTTAGCGAGGGCCACAACGGGCCATGCGCCCCTTGTCTATTGTAATTGCCGATCACTGACGCCTCACCAGGCGTCAGGGCACTTTCCTTCCATTGGAACATCTCCGCGAGGGCCACGACGGGCCATGCGCCGCGTGCATCTTCGCCTGTCCATCACAAAGAGTTCACGTGATTTGATCGATAGCGGTAAAATCGCCATGCGCACGTAACGACCGCCGGCGCCGGCGTCGGCGCACGGCCGCTATGCACCTGCGCGGGGCGGAAGCGGCGGTGGCGGCGGTGGCGGCGGTGGCGGGGGCGGCGCGGGCGGTGGGCGGCGGGGGCGGTGAGCGGCGGGGGCGGTGAGCGGCGGGGGCGGGGGCGGCGGTGGCGGCGGCGGTGGCGCCGGGGACTTGCAGTGAATCACCTGGCGCCGGTGAGTCCATGGGTTTAACGATGAGGCCCCCACGTCTTTTACCAAGAGGCGCCAACACAGAGCAACGTCAGTGCGTTAACGTCTGGAGGGTGGGGAGATAGAAAAGAGTAACATTTATTTCAGTTAGTACATTTCTATTGTTCATGAATCGGATATCTATTATCGGAATGCCTTTCATTATAACCGACGGAATTTTATTATACAGACAACAAAATTCCACACATATCTGTTTAAAATAACATGAAAAGGAAGAAGCGTAGGTATTGTCTATCAGTCATAAAATAACTACTTTGTTTAAGAGACGTGAAAACGTAATAAGATAATTTTCAGTTTTCCGCGCCCTTTTCACAATTTTCTCACTTGCTTAGTAGTTCAAAAACTATTTGATAAATAGGTAATCACAGTAGTAGGACTAAGGTCCTACTTCTTCCTTAGCGGAAGATCCGAATCGAAGAAAACACGCACTCACACAACAGAGAGAGCAATACCGCCAACTTAAATCAGAAAGCACGGAAAGGCCATTAGGGAGACGTGAAAATGTACTTGGCTGCAGTCGTGTCCGGAGCGCTTCCGAAAGACCGTGAAACCCTTTCGTATAGCATAGCGGCTCGCCCGTCCCGTCGCGTCGCGTCGGTTTCACGAGCGGAGGAAATGTCGGCGGCGTGGCGGGCCCGCGCGGGGGGCAGCATGTGCCCGTGTAAAAGAACCGTAAACGTGCGAACGAACGGCGGTGTAACGGCCGCGGAGACAAAGGAGCGTAGCGGCGGCGGTGGAGGCGGCGGTGGCGCCAGGGCAGCGCCGCGGACGCAGCCGGCAGGAAGCCCTCGCCCGCGGGGCCGGCGGTGGCGGTGGAGGCGGAGGCGGCCGGTGGCGCCAGGCCGAAAGGGGCCGCCAGCCGCCGAAGCCGCAGCCGGCGCCACCTTCCTTCCGCGTGCCCCCTCCCCGCCCCGCGCAGCGGCGCCGGCGCCGGCCCGAGAGAAAGCGGCGGCGGCGGCGCCTGTGGTGGCGCGGTGGTGACGATGGCGGCGGGCCGGGCTTTCACCTGCTGCCGCCGTCGCCGTCGGTGGCGGTGGCGGCGGCGGTGGCGGCGACGGTGGCGGCGGCGGCGGCGGCGGCGGCGGCGGTGGCGGCGGCGCCGGCAGCGGTGGCGCCGCCGGAGGCCGTGGCGCAATGGCAGTCGCGGCGGGCGGTGGCGGTGGCGGTGGCGGTGGCGGCGGCGGTGGCGGCGGCGGCGGCGGCGGCGGCGGCGGCGGCGGCGGCGGCGGCGGCGGCGGCGGCGTCGACGACCGCCACGATGTGCCACTCCCGGGAAGAGGTGTTTGGAAACGAGCAATATGCTTATGAGCCGAAGGCAACCGGCAGCCGACCCGGATCGAGGGATCCTGCACTTCAACGTTATTGCGATCCGAAGTTGAAGTTACTGAAGTACACTTGCAATTAACGTTTTGAAAAACGATGCAATGTTTTCATCGAATATATGTGTAGCAATATTTTTTTGCTTTTGGAGTAAGTCGCTCCGGTAAGCTTTTATTGTTTGAATTTTACACAATGTATTCGAGTAATTCATATTTCGAAAGCTTTGTTTTAAATGAGAAAGTTTCATTAAGAATATGATTTTTATCTTAATCTAACAAATAAAAATAAATATTATTTCAAAAATATTAAGGGTGATCGTACAGAATTTGCCCCTCCCCCACCTTTGAATTAGACTTTAGTAAAATGATACTATGAACGGATCGTAAAATGATGCCATGAATGGAATGCAATTCCACTAATAGTACATTATTTCACATATCCATTTTCATTCATTCATATATTCATTCAGTTATACATTCATTCATTCATTCAATAATATTAATTTAATTCTGTAGGTTCGTGAATCAACAGTAGTTATTCAAGTCTGAAAGTAATCAACTCATCAGTTACCCCATATTTTGGCCCTTATCCCACCGATCCCGTCGAGAAGAAAATTTCGCGAAGTCGCCACAAGGTCGGCGCGGGCGGCGGTGATGGCAGCCCGGCTACTCCACCCCCGCTCCCGCCGCCACCTCCCTCAACTCGTCCGCCCTCTCCTCCCTCAACCTCTCCGCCATCGCACCCCCCCCCCCGCCATCGACACCGCCTCCCCCAACATCTCCGCCATCGCCCCCTCCGCCTTCGACACCACCTCCCCTGACGCCATCCCAACCCACCTCCTTCAACGCCTCCGCCATCGTCCCCCCCCCGCCTTCGCCACCGCCTCCCTCAACGCCTACGCCGTCGCCTCCTCCGCTACGGCCTCCTCCTCTGCGATCGCGGCGCCGCCGTCCCAAGCGCCCGCCTCCGCCATCGCCCCGCCCCCGCCTTCTACATCGCCTTCCCCCCACCTCCCTCAACGCCTCCGCCATCTTCCCCCCCCTGCCTTCGCCACCGCCTCTATCAACGCCTACGCCGACTCCGTCTCCGTCACCTCCGCCGCTACGACCTCCTCCTTCGCGGCGCCGCCTTCCCAAAGTCCCGCCTCCGCGTCGCCACGCGAGCTGACAGCGCCCGAAACGGGCCGCCGCCCACCTGTGCGCCCTCGGCGCCAGAGGCGCCCGCCGCGCGAAATGCGATCTCGCCTTCCACGAATCGGAAACGGTATTTTTGGCGGCCCTCTAGGAGATGCTGAATGATGCGATCGTTCTTCCGTGGCTTAAAAAAGCCCCTGCCACGCACATGTGCTTCTAGAACGTTTAAATAAACTCCTAGGCTGTGAACTGGGATACCAGGATCATCTTCCTTGAATAACTAAATAAGCAATAGAAACAAATTACATCCGCCCCGCAAGGGTATCGACGTGAGAAAAGTTCTAACCGAACTGAACAAGAATTTTCAAGACTGAAGAACAGAATTTTAGATTCTTGAAAGGTTATTTTCGGTTTTGCGGCCACGCCTAAAATAGTTATAACACTGACACACATTTTCGCACATTTCTCATTTTTTAATAATGCCATAATATCTTACACTATTAATTTTCTGCAACTGTACTCTTACTTCAGTCTAAAGTGTAACAAGTGATCTTGAACTTCAGTCGAAAATGGAAACAAAATATACATCGCATTGGTGGCAAAACTTGCTTAAGACAACAAATTCTACAAATACATTTCGTAGAATTATTTAGATGCGGAATAAAACACTGTCAGTACGGCTTTCAATGGAAATCAACACTGCCCGTAGGAAACACGAAATTGCCATTTATTTATATTGATAATTTTGATTGTAGAGCTTATCTTATCAATAAAGACACTTCCGTCTCCTGTTCTACAGCCGGATGTTGTATTACGCCAAGTTGTATCTTTATTTTTACTATGGTTTAGTAATTTTAATTGTACAAAGCATCACAATATCTGTACTGAACAGTAAGAATAAGCAGAAATACAAATTATTATATGGAAGGTTACTACGAGTGATTGATCATTAAGATTACTAGGAACCAACAATAAATAAAATGAACTTCAACAAAGAAGCAAATAATATAAATCCACGTTTCGTTAATTGCCCTGATGATTATTTTAATTATTTCGTCAGTTAAAACTAAAAATTAGTAAACGAAAAAAAAAATTATCCCCCTCCCCATTAACTTCAATGGTTACTAATCCGGTTTCAAAAGCGTTGATGTTTAAGAAGTTCCGATGTTTTAATTTTGAGCACCGATGTTTAGAAACGTGGTGGGCGACGTCGCATCAGCAGATGCAAGTGCAACGAAGATCCGCTGGCGATGCGTGGGCGCCAGCGGACGCCCGGGCTGCAGGCGGTTGACGCTCTGTCGCGTCGGAGCATCCGTCGCCCGCCGCTATCACACGCGGCGTCACTATCGCCGCCGCCGCCGCCGCCGCCACGCTGACGGAGGCGCCAGCGGCTCCCCTCGGGCGTCCCCGGCACGGCCCGGCCCTTGCGCGCTCCGACGCTACCTCTCCCCGTGATACCAATATAGAACGTTCGCTCTTACGTTAACATGCGTTTATGACGTGCAGCTAAAACGCCCACCCCCCTCCTGCTGCTGCTGCTGCTGCTGCTGCTTGTCGCCGACCCAAGTACGTTCAAGGTGAACGAAGGGCCGCTAGTAGAATAAAAGCTACTGCCTGGCACCTCGAGAGGTATTAAAGAGAACTGTTTTCATTGCCTCGTAAGTAGAGCAAATTCTCAACACTGTTAGAGCACAAAATTGAGGAATTCATGTTTGATTCCTTTTCAATTAACCACTGTAGCTGATGCGTACCTATTATACTTCCACGGATGAAAAGCTTTGCTGACCAATAATAGGAACCTTTAAACATTGTTTTAACAACTACTGTTGCTACAACACGCACTCTTTAGTATTGTTTGTAACGACTAAGCAATATTATAATACTAATTGAACCTGCAAAACTGTTTCCAATCAGCAATATTTTTTTTATTTTTTTTTGTTTTTTTCCCACGCTGAGATTCGAAGTCGCCTTCGTAGGTTTAGCACACCATTCACGTTAACTCTTAATTTTCAACAATCAATTTTCAAAATCTTCTTTCAAAATCTAGTTTTAAAGAACTAATGTCATTTCCTAAAAAATATCCATCTTCAATATTGTAGTTGTAGAAAGATTACGATTTTTTTTAACTTTTGCAACATTCCAAAATACATAACTCTCTCCGCCAAAAAGATTTAATCCGAAATTTTGGGCCAAAGTTTTGTAAATGTACAGCATTCACCAAAATCAAAATATCCGTTTCAGTTACGCAGCGCCTCGAGTTCGGCCAGATCGATGGGGGTCGTAAATTTTGGAGAAAATCGTCTGAACTGTTTAATAATTAGTGTCGATAACATATAGATGGGCACAATTGTCGCTGAAAGCTAATTCTTCCGCATCGAAGACTCACAAAAAATTATTTCATGAACTATGTAAAGTCATCGAAACCTTTCAAATTTCCCCATCCAAAAAAAGTAAGGTAAGATACACCGTTTCGTACCTTCCCCCCTCTTTCTGTTGTGCAAACACTAGAACATTTATAGAAAGGCACTCCACTTGACCATCGTACTCAATGCGACAGTCAGGCTCAAATTAGTTTCAAATAATACGAGACCATGACGAAAACTCCTATCTATAACCCGCCCCGTGGACCGGTATGCAATTGACGCCAGAGCAGGACTAATGGATTCGTTTGGGTACCGCCCAACAGAACGTGAAGGAGCCCTGTTAATGTTCGGGGCGCGCGCACACACACCGAGTACTATTTCGGAGTGAGGGGCTTCGACAGACTTGGCTGCGCGCGCCAGCGGACGTCCGGCGCCAGTCTCCTCCTCCTCCTCCTCCGCCGCCGCCGCGCTTGCATTCTCACGTGCAGAGCTCCTTCGGCCGAGGCGGACTTTTGAAAAATCCGTCACGCTATCTGCTCGGAGCACCTCTCCACGCCCCCCGCCCGAAGACACCCTTTGACATTCCACAGCGCCACGGGGAGGGGGAGTATTTGGCCACTCAGGGCTTCGAGAAGCTGCCGGCTGAAAGCCTTCGACTTAACGTATCGCGGCGCGCCCAGGCGCCAGCGATGCCTACAGGCGGCGCCGCCTCCGCCGCCGCCTCCGCCGCCGCCTCCACCGCCGCCTCCACCGCCATCGCCACCCCACACGCACGCGCCCGCGCCGCTCCTCGCCGCTCCGCGCGGCGCGGCGCCGGCAGGCCGGCGCCCGGTGGGTTGGCAGCCGTGCCAGCCGCCGCACGCGCATGCGCGAGACTGAGTCAAGGTCGGGCGAGCCGATGGCGGCGGCGGCGGAGTAGGAGGAGGGGCCCGGCGGGGGGAGGGGACGCGAGGCCGGCGCCGTCGCCGCCTCCGTCGCCAGGCCTTTCCGGCGCCAGCGCGCCTCTACTACCCGTGTCGAAAGCGCCGGCCGCCGCCGCTAGGCCGCATGAGAGGGGCTCTGCGCACACGTTGCGCCCGCGCTGGCCCAACCGCGCGCGACCCTCTTGAAGGGACGCTGAGGGCGATTCGCGACAGCACGCGCCTGGCGACTCTTACCATTACACATTTAACTCCGGTAAAGACACAACAATGTATAACACACAACAATGTATTGCGCACTAAACAAAACAAAGTATGCAAACATAACGATATGTTTTGTCTAGTGGTTCTTGAGTGTAGTCAATGAAAGGAAACTTAAATAAAAGAAGACTCAAGAATAACTAGACATAATTCCAACGGGTCAAGAATCCTTTAATATAACAATGTATTGCACACTAAAAACTTGACAATCAGGTTGCACTTCCAGACTCCCTCACCTCTACGAACAAAATGAACAACACACTATACCCCCAAAACACAATAGTGTGAGAATAGTACTGAATTACAAAACAAGTGCGCGAATCACCTCGCACACGTGTTGCGTATATTTTAGAAACCCCGTTGTTTCGCACATGGATTGTCATGCTTCGTGGCCGCTTTTAAGTTTTGTGCACAATTTGTTAGAGCCGTTTCACATACCGAAAACAAGCACAAGAAACTGTTCTGCCCACAGAATGTTGAAAATGTATTTCAATTAACGCTGAAGAAAAAAAATTAACTTATTCGTATAAAGATATAAATTATATGTATTTTGATGATTAGTGATATTTAAGAACGATAATTACACATCAACATAAAAGGGAAGCAAGTTTTCCAAAACAGACTACTAATATAAGCAAATAACTAACAATGTGCGCACATTATTAATTTAAAAAGCACACTAAAATATGATACACATTTAATTCCGAGTCAATAAATAAAAATGAACGCGTTTTGGAATTTGCCGGAATAATATACAAAATCCAATTATATAAAAACTAACGGAAATTTAAGATGAAAATTTTTAAAAAATCCCACATGTCCAATTACATCAATACATGAAATTATAAGAAAAATGTTATTCAATTTGATTTCTGCTGCTTCCTTTAAAGTTTTTTAAAATACATTTACATTCAAGAAAATCATTCACGCTCAGAAAACGCTAAAGGAGATAATCCTAATGCGGCCAGTGCTTCGCAGAATTGTAGTGATGAACAGGTGACTCGATTGGAATTTGACCTGAAGATATCTGTCAATTACGCAACGATATAGAAGCTTACAAAACATACAAATATATTGATATAAATGATGTGGAGTTGTCAGTATAGTCTGCACCTCCTTACATCAGTATTTTTTTTGGTGAAACATATTTGCGTCCGTTTTTAATTCAAAGGCAGACGGAATAATTGTTATCATCGCGGATAAATGAGAACTTTCAGATTGTTCTACAATCCGTTCAGAATTATTCTTTTTGCTCAACGTGTACTAACGTGCACGAAGTACGAAATGAGATTCCTTACTAATTTTACTAGGAACGTTAGTGCTCATTGGAAATATTTCGGTAATACGGTATCTTGATTTCTTCAAAAGTGTGTGTGTGTGTGTGTGTGTGTGTGTGTGTGTGTGTGTAATAGTTGTATTTGAATTTATAGTTACAAGATCTTAAAAAGTAAAACGATCACATTTTTTTATAAGTTATAATAAACGTTTAAAATCGCTCGAAAAACAAAAGTTAAATATTAGTTGCTGTTCGTAGGAATGCATTTTCTGGTGAACTATCGTTGAATTTGAACTTACATTTGAGAAAATTGAGATTTTTTCAGCCGATTTGATGAACATCCAATACGCAGCGCAGATGCACGAAGATTAAAATAAGAACAAGATTGCACATTTCCTCTTATTTTGTTTGTGTTTGTTTGAATATGTTATTTGTATGTGTTGCCAATTCTCAATGAGCCCCGTATCGAAATTAAGGCTATCTTCAGGTTTTGATGTTTTATTTGAACAAATCATTGGTGGAAATCGTCATCAGAGAAGGGTCCATTACACGCAACATAATATGTTCCGCGCTTGAATGAAACTGAGAATAATTCGCAAACAAGTGTTCAACGTCAACAGTGAGCTACGGCACTACGTGACAGAAATCCACGCTTCTAGAATCGATAGTTGCATCAATCGAGCATCAAAATTTGATGTGCTATCAGAAAAGGAATTAAACCTTACCACAATCATTTGAACATAAACTACAGTTAGTCTTTCCGCTCCAGAAAGAAAATTCGCAGCGTGTGAACAAGCTTAGTGCTGCGCCATCTACACGGGCGGGCGGGCGAGCGTGCGTGCATGCATGCGTGCGCAGCGCGGTGGCGCCACAGGGCTCGGGCGGCGGCGGCGGCGGCGTCGAGGCCAGCCCCGCACCCGCCCTCGGCGGCGGCCGGGCCTTTGAGGCGCCGCGCGGTGCGCGCGCTTCCCGCCAGGCGCGCTGCCATCGCCGCCGCCGCCGCCACGACCTTCCGCCGCCACCGCGCGCCTCCCGACGGCGCCAGCGCTGCCTCGCTGCCCTCCGCGCCCCCTGCCGCGGCCACCGCCGCCGCCGCCGCCTTGGCGCCGCGCCTTCCGGCGCCCCGCAGCCGCCGCCGCCGCCGCACGGCCACGAGCGCGGGGGGCGCGACAAAAGGAGACACCGGAAGGGCAACCGGAGGCGCCACCGGCCGCCGAAGCCACCACGAGCCGCGGAGCGGGACTATCGCGTTACGCCTTGGGGGACGTGCGCTCTTCCAAGTACCACTCCATTGTCGGACGCGAGAACAAAGACCACGGGCCTCGAATGCCACACCTTTCGCATCTGTCGAAAAATCTTTCATCCGTTATACCTTTTTCACGTCCGTTCCAGCTCGAACCGAAGCAGGAGAAACTTCACGAGGGCTGTGCGAACTGTAATACAACTGAATTTTCCCGTGTCTCTGCATTAAGTACAATTAACAATGTACGTTTTGAACAAACGGTGGCCACTCA
Organism: Gryllus longicercus; assembly: GCA_038098605.1. Taxonomy (NCBI): domain Eukaryota; kingdom Metazoa; phylum Arthropoda; class Insecta; order Orthoptera; family Gryllidae; genus Gryllus; species Gryllus longicercus. The sequence continues at coordinate 36,084 of JAZDUA010000338.1, read as the reverse complement.
TTTTCTGGGACAAATTTTTCCCTGACTTTCCCTGACTAAGAATTGTAATTTCAAATTACTTAAAGAAAATATTAAAGCTACTTTAATACTTAATAGTCAGCTCTTTGATTTCGCCGAAAAATAACTTTTTTTTCACCAAATAACAATTGAGCAAAAAATAACACAAACTAATTTTTTTTAAAGGAATGATATAGTTTTATTATCCTTTCACAAATTTCCCAGACTTCTAACGATTCTTCTATAAATTCCCTGAATTTTCCAAAGCAATAAAATTCCCTGACTTCTCCCGGTTTTCCAGAAAGTGGGCCACCGTGGACTACACGCCCAAACTAGCAACATACATTATAACTGCCTATTCCGAATTCAAAAAGCCAGCATTGGACTCAACTGGTCGCTACAGGCACGTAAGTGGTCTGCGACGGAAATGCCAAGTTTACCGTTCCCCACTTAATGACATTCGCTCGCGGTGCGCGACGCGGAAGAACCCTGTTTCGGACCACTGTGCCAACGCCTTGCGCCGTAAACACAATGCGCTTCTTATTTCGGCTTCCGAGGAGTCGACGACAGCCCCTTCGCGTGGGCGCCGCCTACCTGCGCCTCCGCCCAGCCGCCCGACCTTGCGTTGTATTTTAAAACTATGACATTTACTGGTCGACGAGTTGTCAAATCTACATGAGCATACATAACATCGTGGCCGGCTTTCCGTGTTCGTTTTTTTTGGCACGGGGAATTAGTGTCATTTTATTCGCGAAGAAACGAATTACAGGAGGTGATAAAGACATTGTTCTTTTTCGTTTACAACTTGCCGTTTGGCGTCTGTATCGTGAGCTATTAATTAAATAAGCATTATTAACATAACCACAAACATTATCGACTTATCTACCTTGACTGGTTAAATGTAGTTCCTTCGGTGTTGTCATGTGAAGGTTCAAAACCTTACCGCATAAGGTTCCTCGATTACGTGTCGAGATCAGATAGCGTGTGAAATTAAGATTATATGCACGACAGACGAAGCGTCATATTTTTCTATCATCAGTTTGGAGATATATTATCTCATACGTTGTGTTCACCTGCAGGGAAATTTGATATTCCCCCTATCGCTGTGGGTGGCGTCTAACTCGGCTCTGTGGCGCGTGAATAGATCTAATGCCTCGGTTAAACTGTAAATCGAAAAACTAACATGCAATTCGCGATCCATCTATATCCGATGAATATTATGACAATATCAAATAGGAAATGCTTTATGCTTCAATGATTACTATCTATTCCAGATAGTTTTTATTTGCGATATCATTACGATCATCGGTTAGTATATTTTTCTTGTACTGGCACCGGAAACTTGATTAACACTCTCTGAGACGCACCTTTCATTTTAGGAAATGTTGTAAAGACAGCGTCTTCACTGCCACGTAAGCACTATAGAACAATTAGAGGGACAAGGGACAAAGTTTGAATAACTCGCATCCTAAAGGCGTAAGTTCTTTTAGAGAATAATTTGCGACTATTCGAAAGGAATTTGTACTTTGCAAAAAATACTCTCCTTTCGCTAATAACATAACGATGACAATTTCTGACCTACAGAGTTTCTTCGAATAGTGATCACCAATTGGGTTCGTTCATAATGTCAGAACTGGATGTAGATCCTTGGTGTATTGTTAGAAGCGTTATCCAAGTGTCACAATTTAGATAAATATTTAAACCAATGTACCCATATTTCCTACACTAAAGTGTCGCGACTTTCGACGGCGTTGAATAAATGATCTAACCAAAAAATATTAAAAATCTCCCCTACCTCAGCCCATCAGCCATTTTATCATGGTAATGATGGCATCCCCTACAAGAGCCCTTCGCGTTGGTCTTCCAATAAAAGCTAATTTCCAACACTGCGTGCATTTCAAGTCTGTTCCTGTCCTGGTCCCAGTCCGAGCACTCCTCGCTGGTCCCTTAAAACCTGTTTCCCACGCTGAGGGCGAAAGTGGTCGAAATATCCCGGGGTCCACCGTCCCCCGCCGCCGGGATATCACCCGGAAGATCGAGGCGCCGCCCTCGCCCCTGAATGCCGTCCCGGGCGGGAAAATCAATCCGGACGCCTGAGGGAGGCGCAGGGCGGGGCGGGGCGGGGCGGGGCGGGGCGGGGAAGGCCGTCTCGCTGCGTCGGCGCCACGTTAGGGCGGAGGCGGGCGATGTGGTTGCGGGGCGGGGCGGGGCGGGGCGGGGCGGGGCGGGGGCGGGGGCGGGGGCGGGGGCGGCCCACCTGCCCATTGAGCAGCGCGCGCTGGCCGGCCGCCATTCATCGCGCCGCGGCGCCGGCGTCGGCTGGGGTGTCGGGGCGGCGGCGCCGGTGAGGATAGCGAGAGGGAGAGGGGAGGGGGGGGGGGGGGGGGGCTTTCTCCTGGAGGAAACTGCCCGCGCATCCGATACGGCGAGTCTTCCCAGACGCGCGGCCCGCAAAATCGTGCATCGGCGGAGAGTCCCCCGCGCCGCGTATGTGATGCTTCAGGCGCGCGGCTCAGTTTGCCCGTCTCACGGATACTACGCCCACGAGACTTCAGCCGTACACTAATCAAAAGATTATATATATGATTGATTATATAAGATATATATAAAATATATATAAGATATATATATATATATATATATATATATATATATATATATATATATAAGATATATTTGTGTGTGAGTGTGTGTGTGAGTGTATATGTGAGTGTGTATGTGTGTGTGTGTGTGTGTGTGTGTGTGTGTGTGTGTGTGTGTGTGTGAAATATAACATGGCGCGGAGGGTACGGTTGGTTGTTCAGGGACAGCGTTGTCGTTGGTACTGCAGCATCGCTGACCGGGAGGTTCTGGGGTTCGAGTCCCGACGGTGGTGGCTTTGCGACACTAGCTAGGATGCGAGGTGGAATTCAGCCGCTGTCTGTATGAAAATTCTAGCGACCAGTTGCTCTGATCGGTCGTTTTCCGTGGTTTCCCCGATCAATTCCAGGCCAATGGCGGAGCAGTGTCCAAACCAGGGCAAGAATGGTACGTGATCTTCCCTCCTTCTTCCTTATCGTATTCTCACCCCTCTCACCACACAGATATACACACACGAGCACAACACTATCCCAAACGACGGAAGGTTCGAGGTTATTCCGGGTGAGACGGCGAAGTAGATATCTGGAGAAGATAACCCAGCAAGCCGAAGTGTACGTTCGCGCCGGATCTCACATTTCAGCGGAAGAGGAAAACCATACTTCTCCGGGAGATAACCCGCACACCACGTACTGAAACTTGTGGCTGACGCACCCGGAACTCCTAAATAATTATTTCCGTTTATAATCAGTCAGTTGGAAAATAAAGAGTTCACAGCAGTAAAACTACCTGGTATAATTGTAAAGAAATTCGTTCCTACTTTAAAAATCGTACATTGGTAAGATAAGACATAGTCTATATTCTTTATATATAAAGACGAAACAGAGATGTCGTGAACGTTCTCTGAACAGCTTTACACTCGCGGAGGGGGAATTTTTCTAATATACGGCAAATCCCCGGTTTTTAATTGCCATTACACTCCACCAGCGGATATAAGTCATATCGGTTTGAGCTGCACGACAGTCGCACCTCTTACTCTTTTGGCATGATCCTTAATCACAAGGATCTCCCAGGCCGGTGAACATTGGCTCTGTCAAAGTGGGAGGGAATTCCAATCTTAATTATTTTCAGCCGAAAACGCAGTCATTCATTAATAATAATAAAAATAATTCAATTTCACAATAAAAAGTTGTAGGGTCCTACGAATTTCAAACGGGGAACGCAAATTTCAAATGACCCATAAGCTCGAAGCTCACTGATGTTTTCCCACAAAAAGGAAATCTCCTTTCATATTAAGAAAACATCTATTCATGCCATGTACGTCAAAAGGTTTTAAACACAGATAAAATAAATGTTTGCTGAGAATGAATCAGCATCTAAAAATAAAATTTATCTGTTTTCCAGTGTTTACCGACATAAAAACAATTTCAATATGCAAAAATATTTTCTCTTTCTGTCTCTGTACTGCCGATCTAAAAACATGGCAAAAAACAACAGTAGTACATAATTCTGCATTTCGTATCAATTTGCACACCCTAACGCCACAGTCTACCCTCTCATTGGAGGTGTGAGTATACAGAAATGTGTATCCCGCACGGAACAACGCAGAACAAATCAACCTAAATAAAATAGAAGTATCAAAAATGTTTCTGAAAAATTATTAAAATCCGATGCTTGATAAAAACAAGAAGATCCAAAACTCAATAACAAACTTTCAATACAGAACCACTCAATAATATAAATTATTTTTATACCCCCCATCCCTGGTGAAACAATATTCCAACTTATAAAACAATACAACAAACAATAAAACCACTAAACCCTAATACTCCCTTGAACCACCAAATCAGCCAGCCAGCCCTAACTAAGCCCCAACCCTCTTTTCAGCCCCTCTTAGTCCCCTCTGAAGCCAGCCATCTAAAAATCGTTCATTTAACGATTTCGACTGACGTGTTCACATTGTGGTAATGCTGACGTGTTATTGTTGACGTAATTATTGAAGAAATAAAAGACGGCATCTCCGCCAACTTAATATTAACTTAATAATCAACTTAACCTCAATATTAAGTTGACAGAGAAGACATCTTATTTCTTCATGGCGTTCACATGTTAATATTTCGACTCATACCTCCTCAGAAAGAAGATAATACACGCGGATGTACTTCCCTTAAAGTTAAGATGACGTACACATATTATGATCTCCTCTGAAAGGTAAAAATGCCAAACAGGCAGCATTCAATTTTTTAATGTTTATCTGGGAGATTTAAAATGTCTCTATATTTCAAATTAAGAATTAAAAGTAACTCAGCTTTCAGACAATTTGGCTTAGCCGCAAATAAATTGAAACCAAAGGAAACCCCAAAGATTGCTATCACAGTAAACAATGTTCAAAGTAGTCCAAAAACGGCAAAAAAAAGTGACAACATTAATTCCAACACATTCATTACATTCTTTCGTGGACTTAGCGATGGTCACTCGTATTTGGCTATCCGTAAATTGTTCATCAACACCAATGCATGACATTATATTAATATAAATCATTATAATGGATTGGTCGAGAATCAGTAATTTCTGTCCACTAATATATTGTGGGTGGTCGAGAATCACGCAATTTCTGTCTATCACTAGAAAAAACTGGAAAGTTGAAATCGTGAATCGACCATCTTATCGATTAAACTATTTTTTTATCTTGTCTGATAAAATTTCGTAAGTAACGACCATTCACGTTTATGTTCAGGGATAACACTTAAGAGCTATGGAGGAAAAAAACAAATTCGTCGGCTCAAATTTGAGGAATATTATTTCTTGATTCCTAAACAGAATACTTCGTATTTGCGGAATATATATAATTTACCATTGGCATCAGATAATTATAAAGTTTTTTTTCAAACCTCAACTTATAAATAAATGAACAACTACGATATGAAGTAATAATAGAATTTGTTTACATTATACTCTTCATAGTATCCCATGGAAAAAGAAAATACCCTTTGAAACTGTAACTCTTTGAATTACAAAATAGAGTTTCAATAACTGTAACTGTACAGTTACTAATACTTCATACAACATTGAAACCATTTCATAAAGTTGCGCTTAACTGCAAATATGTTTTTCCTGAATAATATTCGGTTCTTTAAAAAAAAGGGCATTACAGATATTCCCATCTATCTCTTCACCAAAGACTGATTATTAAATGAAAGAGGGGAAAACGGCAATACATTCGGCAACACATTATGAAATTCAATGTTACCCCATCAGGCATATCTCTGTCCGAACTTCACAACCGCCGTATTAAAATAATCCGCAAATGACTACGTGAGAATTTGTGGTGTGTCTAGGACGCCACGTCACGTCACGTCACGTCACGTCACGTCGCGTCACGTCACGTCACGCCGCGTCACGTCGCGTCGCGTCACGTCGCGTCACGTCACGTCCTTAGTGATGCCCCGCCCTGCGCTGCGTCACCCTGTGCCGCACGTCATGCCCTGTTGCTGTTGCTCTGTGCCGCCCTGTGGCTATTGCTCTGTACCACCCTGTTGCTGTTGCTCTGTGCCGCCCTGTGGCTATTGCTCTGTACCGCCCTGTTGCTGTTGCTCTGTGCCGCCCTGTTACTATTGGTTAGTTTCGCCCCGTTGCTCTGTACCGCCCCGTCAGTCTGTGCCACCCAGTTGCTCTGTGCCGCGCCCTCACAGAAGCCGCTAGGGGGGGGGGGCTTTCATGCGTTCCGTGGTGCGTCGGGCGCGGGCGCGGTTCCGCCCCCTGTTCCTGGGCCCAACTGGCGGCGGCGGCGGTGACGGCGCCCGCGGGTATTTATACCGCGCGCTATTTCTGCCGCCGCCCTGCGCGGGCGCCGAGGGCTGACAGGCCGCGGCTTGCGCCCCGCGCCCCCGCGCCCCTCCCGCCGCTGGTCCCCGCCTCCACCCTCGCTCTGCCCCGCGGGGGGGGGGCGTACCCCGACCTCCCCGCCCCCCTCCCCGTGACGCATGCGCGTGAATTCCGAAGCAAGTCTCCGCGCTTCTCGTGCAACGCCACCTGTCGCCCGCCTCGCGCCCGCGCGATTTTGTGGGTGGGGCGCGTGCAGTTGTGAATAAGCACGACAGGTAAGTGATCTTCAAGGAATGGAAATGGAATTTGTGAAGGAAACATTACAAAACTCCCGTTCATCTGCAAATTTCGCTGGTGTGAGGTGATTAAGGCTTTCCGAACTTATAAAACTATCGATTTTCCAAATGATTAAAAAAACATAATTTTGCTAATGGTGATCTTTAAAGTGTAATTAATTCATAGAAAAAATAGAATGTTTAAGTGAACTGGAAAAACTGAGGGCTTTTGTTGTGTATGACTTTATTCCGTTGTTTTGGTCGTGTATATTTTGATATATCTAATACACACATATGTATAACGTACAAAGGAAATTATTTCAAAAAAATATACAAGCAAATGATAAAATGCGACGGTGCTTGCATTTACTGCATTGCAAATAAATCAGAATTATAAAATTTGAAAACGGAGCGCAATGGATTTGGTTTTTGCAAGGAGTGTTTTCTAAACGGAAAATGAGACTTTACTGCTCTACAAATATTCTATGCACATTACAACGTTTAACGTCAACACGTAATTATATTAATACTAATAATCTTAATTATTAATCAATTGAAATTTATTAATTTCTAACTAATATGAACGTTTATCCAAAAGTGTTAATAATTTGATCTAATCATAAATCACTGGTCATGACACCAAAGAATACTGAGACAACTTTTTTTTAAACCTGAAGGTTGGGGGACCGAATAGGAGAACAGCTGCATTAACACTTGTCATTTATGATGTCTTCTTATCAGTTCCCCACAAATACCTTTCGGGAACATGCAAATGTGGACTCACGTGTCATAGCCATACGTCTACTCAATTATCAGAAGAGGAGATCAAGAGTTACGTGACTATTTCTATTTTTTGCATTATGAAAACTTTTCCTCAGAAAATTGTAACAAGCGTTCATTCGAAGATTGTTAAGTGAATTACTTAGTCATAACTGAATATCAACAAACTGACGGATGCTCATTTTAGACTATATTTATTAACCCATTAGAGAGCTAATTATATCAAATTCTCAAAAACTTCATCACGTGTAATAGTCGTATTGCTGCCAAATATAGAAACAGTTCGTCGACTTTACGAAGTGAATGAACGGCAACGCAGCATACAAGTCTCAGAAGAAAAAAGAAAATGGATGTTTTATCAGTAAAACGAAATGCTGTCTTACTCTTATTTCAATAACATTACTCTGTAATCACTAAAAAGAAAAACAACGACAGTTACTAGCATTTTACTGAGATTCAGCAAGTCCTCGCCCGGCCTACTATGTCATTTACTTACAACAGAAATAGTCATATTACGCCTTCCGCAAGTCTGCCCTAAAGCCTTTTTATTAGCAATTACATTATATTTGCGTAGCACAGCTTAGGACAAAGACATTCAACCCGATTCCTTTCATCGAACGAGCCTACGTCTGTCCTTACATTACCTTAATTCCCGCATTCAGCTTGTTAAAACTTTACAAGACATGCAGCACGAATTTCTCGAAAATTCTAGCACAGTAGGATACAGAATGTCATTCGGCATCACGCCATCTTAATCGTTTAACTAGCAACCGCTGTCGGAAAATAGGAGCCCAGTGTAATTCGTACATTTAACGAGTGTGGTGTTACCGACGCCCATAACAGAAGCATCCGCCGCAACGATATGCAATATAAACCAGTCGCCAGAAGCCCTGCGTGCAGACGACCCGTGGGAGAGGCGACGACAAGGCACTTACGCAGCAGCCTGTGCGGGTTCATTGTTACTAGGGCTGTGACGAATTCCACGGCCTCCGCCGAGCTCGGCGCCACCGCTGCCGCCGCCGCCGCAGCCGCTACCGCCGCCGCGCTGCCCCCTGCCCCCGGCGGCGGGCGGCGGGCGGCGGGCGGCGGACGGCGGACGGCGGACGGCGGACGGCGGACGGCGGGCGGCGGGCGGCGGGCGGCGGACGGCGGACGGCGGACGGCGGACGGCGGGCGGCGGGCGGCGGGCGGCGGGCGGCGGGCGGCGGGCGGCGGGCGGCGGGCGGCGGGCGGCGACGAGGCGGCGCGGCGGAGGCGGCGGCCCAGTTGGTGGCGCCGTGACGTCACCGGCGACGGCGCCACGGATGGCGCCGGGCGCCGCCCCCCTCCCCCGTAGCGCCCGCCGCCGCCGCCGCCTCGCCTGGGAGCAGCCCACACCCGCGAGCCAAGGCTCTCGCCTTCGCTGGCGCCGCCTGCCCAGAGTGCTGCTACGGCAGATCCCCCAGCTCCCCCGGCCGGCGTTAAATGCTTTTCTCACACTTTTTCACGACACCTCGCCACTTCGTTGTTCTTATTTTTCCCTACCCAATAAAATAACTTTTATCGTACTAATATATATATATATATATATATATATATGTGTGTGTGTGTGTGTTAACTTTTTGAATGTATTTTCTAACGTTATGCGTATTATTTAATTTTTTCTCCAATATTACTACGAGAAAGCAACACCAGGTGAACCGAAATCTTCTATCGAATGAATTTATATTTTTGCGCACTCCTTACGCCCGCAAGTTTACTTTCGAAAAAAATTAACCTTTTTAATTTTATTTAATTCCTAATACATTTTGATTTCAAATCAACTGAAAAATTGTTTTGTACATTGCTCTATCAGAGAGATAAATACTTACACCGAATAAATTACGTCCATATTGTTATAAATGATAAATACTTTAATTTCACCACGAACAAAACAACAGACTACTACGACGGAAGACACTGGTGGAAGCAACTGTGGATCCAACACAAATTCTACGTTCCCGCATCTGATTCCCCAGTTGCATTCTGCACAAAGCGACTTCGACGACTCAATTTTAATGTTGCATTAAAGTATAATCTGGGAGCCTAAAATGGTCTGCTATTAACTATTTTGATATTTTTTGTTTACTTCGTCACAAATCCCATCCCTCTGATTTTAAGGTTTCCGTTAACTGCGCAAAACGTAAAAAAAAAAAAAAAAACAACTAAATCAGCATTTGTGCAAACACTTACAGACTATTATTTCTTATATGCTTGTCACGCATCACCACGCCAGAACAAGGTGATATTTATTTGATCAAACATTCTGTCAATTACTCGTCTTTAGGCACCACCCTGTCTCAAAAATTTCATAGTTTTCTATAAGCTACATACATACAATTTGATGTCTATTTCGCAAATGTTCGTCCTCAACGTCGTAACAAACACCTTTTTTATAGTTTATTATGATTCTGAAGAGAAGGAATATTTACAATTATAATTAACTTTACGCCATGACATTTCTTAGAAGAAATGGCAGTTTTAAATTAATTGAAGGTACAATCAAATCACTTGGAAGGGCCTTTTAAAGATAAACAAGGTAAGTTTACCCGGATATATACCTCATCATAGCAAAAGATATGATTTTCTACGTCACTAAGATCTATCTCCATTAGCAAACAACTACAAGACATATTTGCTTTCCATCCTAAAAAGGAACAGTGCCTCTTTGGTTATGATTCTTCATAAAACATTAGTCTGCAATAAAAGGTAAAGAACACGACTGTCATTAAAAACTATATGAATGTTTCAGCATTCCACTTACTCGCGAAAAGTATTATTTCGAAATATATGACACTTCATTGGTAAATAATCTTTGATCGTCAATTGGTACGTTGATGTGCAATGGAAGGCATACGACACAATCGCAGTAAGGAAAGTAATTGAAAACTGTAGATCTTTCCGCTTTTTCAAATAAATACTATAAGGATCTACGGGAACTTCGCGTTCAGATTAGGGTTGGCTGGTGTCTTTCTGAAACGACCATCTTAATGCGTCAAATGCAAACATAATTGAGAAAAAGAATGTATTTAATACATTATCAGCATTAATTATACATGCTATACGATAACTTATCCACGAATTGTAACACTCATTCAGCTTTGTTTTTAAAAATACCATAACAGCAATTTGTCAATGCATAAATGACATTTTCAAGAAACGAAAAATATTATTAGGCTTAATTTCTTTTATTTTCAAATTTTTATTTGCAGCACCCGTGATCTAAAAATCATCAATCCTGAACCCCATAGAATGCGAGTTTGGATGGTGGACTCTAATAATATTTTTTCCCCTTGAAAAGAACCATACGTAAAATTGCTGTATTAAGGCGGCTCCATACATTCGGCATTCGCCGAGTAACGAGCGATTGCTGATGAGTCTAGAGCAGCTGATGTGCTCGGCGAATGTTCGCTTCCTTTGATGTATGCGAAAGACAGCCACGCGGTGGGTAGGGCGAGCACCGAACGTTCGTCGTTCGACTCGTAGCAGACAACGCATCCCCACTACTTGGGATTCGGCGAGCTGTTGCTCGCTACTCGCCGAATGACGAATTTGTGGAGCAGCCTTTAGGTCAAAACACGCGCTTCTCTCAAGCGCTAGAGGTGCGAGATCGCCAAAAAAATCATTGTTGTTCAAAATTAAAGCATCGATGATAATAATGCATCGTCAAAAATATCATTGATTTGTAATCGCGGATCATTTATTGAAGAAACTTGTATTTTAATTATTTTTAAGCCTTGGTCACTTTGATCTGGAGAATGTCCAATTAATTGATCTCAAAATTATTACAGGCCTTCATTATGATAGTACCTTGCTAATTAAAAAATAAAATATCAATCACTTAAAAACAACAGTTAAAAAACATCGCTTCAAAAATCTCAATGCTGAATACATCGATGTTTTGAAAACATGGACATCGATATCGCATCTTTAGTAAATATTTTTAACAATATAATTAGATTAAGTTATATTTTGTTAATTAGTTAGCAGGGCAAAGCGCCCCCCCCCCCCACCTCTAGCTGCTTAGGTTACAAGGTAGTCGCTTAATGTATCCGACTATAAAAATAAATTCCCGCCTCCACAGGGATATAGAGGAGTTACTCGCCCAATAATAAGGGACCACTTTGACATGCTGCGAAACAAAATGAACGTCATGCACGACGATGACATCACAAGAGATCGCGATGAAGCCACTTACAAACGATCCAACTGTAAACGAACGCACAGACAAAATGAGTACATGGGCATAATCCTCAGTTATGTGGGTGATCTGGGCTGCCCGGGTGACGCCGCGTCGAAGGCTGTGTTGCCGACGTTTCGACCATCCTGCCGTGGTCTTCCTCAGGGCTGGTATGAGGAAGACCACGACAGGATGGTCGAAACGTCGGCAACAGTCTTCGACGCGGCGTCACCCGGACAGCCCAGATCACCCACATGACTCTGGCCGCGGAAGCCTACGACTTCAATCCTCAGTTATGGTGCCAGCAGTGTCAAATCAGTAGCTGTTAAAGCGGTCCCTCCTTACAGTAATGCCTCTATACTGTGGAGGGGAAATTGTCACACACAAAAAAGGGGGTGGGGTGCAAGTGAGGGAAAGCAACTCACCTCCGCCGGTGGCCAACGAGCAGGGCGCGGTCGACGACCGGACGCAGCTCGCATCTCCGCCGCCTCCTGAAACAATACAATGGTCCCTCAGTGAGCGCCCCCCCCCCCCCTGTCCCACCTCCGCTCCAGGGCGGCCAATGCTCGCCCGCCCGCCCGCCCGCCCGCCCGCGCGCGCGCGCGAAACCTGTTTCCATGCCAAGGACCAACTGGGCAAAATCCGAAACCACAGCCGTTACTATTTCGTCCTTGCTCCTTTTTCCCCTCCCGCACATTTGTTTTGCTCCCTTTTCGTCACACACACACACACACACACACACACACACACACACACACACACACACACACCCCGCGCTCCTGGCAAGAATCATAACAAGACTAAAGTTAGCAAATACCCGACTGTTAGTAAACACTACAGGTCAAAGAGGATCTCCAAGCAACGCCGGCCCCTTGACGAAAGGGGGGGGGGTATCGCACCGAGGTAGTCAATCGAAATGAACGGCCGATATCGTCAGGTTGTCTGTCAGTAGGTCAAGATCTCGAGCGACGACTGGGAGGAAGAGGTCACACGTGGGGATCGATATGTTTGGCGATGCGGATCAACAACGGTGGCTTCGGGTGTTGACGTATTTTTCAACACGTGTGTTATCTCGTAACCCCGAGTTCAGATGAAGAACGTCATGCACCTGTTCTTTCCTGGTTCACCTGCTGCCACGCTCGCGTCTGCGGTCACGAGGATGGAACTCGATAAGCGCCCCGCTGGTTTCCCGCGCGACAATAGATGGCTTCCGCAAGGAAATCGCACGACGCGGTTGTAGCAGGACGGATGTGTTGTAGCTCGTTCAGACTGTTTACAAAAGTCGCGCTAAATAAAACTTAGCCTATTTAATACACTACTCTTCAATAATTAGGTATCTCAGAAGTACGTAAATAAGCAGCGTTACGTAATTACTCCGAAACGTTATTTCTCGTACCGTACACAAATATCACGGGCACGAAATTGTAAAATTTAATTAGAAAATTCGTACTCTTGACCATAAACGCGAGCAGCTTACAGTAGGCGGGGCTTCATTTCTGGCCTTCCTGTGGTGCCCCTTTTCCACTTTTGAATTTGAATATTACACAATTAAAAAGGAAGTAAATAAAACGTACTACGAGCAAAAAATTATAACATTAATGATACAATAAACAAACATTTGTTTTACGTTAATATATTTACACGATTTCCTCTTCCCGATATGTCCTTTATGAATTCCTTACGTTGACAGTTTAAAAAGGGGATGAAATCAGCGGCTGAACATGTCATCAATTTAATCTGTTTAGTTGTATTGTTTAATCTGATCAATTTAAAATATATTACGTAAGACTACGGGGCCTCATTCGGAAATTTCAAGAGGGGGCACGCCCCCTGCGCCCGCCTACATTCCAGACCAAAAACGCATTCGACATGAACAGTAGAAGATACACGAATTATAAACAACATTTATTAGGGACAAAACCGGGGTTAGAAGTGTATCTTTGTGTCGTCGGTAGAAGAAGGCTTTGGCCGAATGTTGGGGCCCGCTGATATAGAGGCAGCGAGCGTTTCGAGACGCTGGCAAGCGCTGAGCGAGTCCATTCCGCACAGCGCCGCCCCTGGGCGTGGGCCGAGGCGAAGCTGGGAGGGCGGGGAGGACGGGGTGGCGGCGCGTGCGGGCGGGCGAGCGCGTGCGCGCAGATGGGCGAGTGGGTGGACGCGAGAGGCGCTGGCAGGGAGGGGAGGGGCGGGGTGAGAGCGGCGCCCGGAGGCTGCCGGGCATCCTGGGCGTCACCGAACTGTGCGAGCGCGAGAATCAGGCGAGGGGCGGAGCGAGGCGAGGCGAGGCGAGGCGAGGCGAGGCGGCGCCGCGGCGGACGGACGGCCTCGCGAGAGTCATGGGACGAGAGCGAACGCGCGTGCGCGCGCGCGGCCACGCCGCCGCCGCCGCCGCCGCCACCGAAGAGCCGCCGGCGACGGGAAGTGGCGGCGTCGAGGCGCCGACGCCACCGCGCCCACGGGACGCCGCCGACGCGCACTTTGCGCCAATTCGGGGAAACGCCGCGTCGCCGCCGCCCACTCGCCCCGGCGCCGAGCCTCGCCCCCCGTGACCCGTCGTCGCCGCCGCCGCCGCCTCCGCTCGCTCACGCCGTCGCGTCGTCGTGCCCTGACCGCGACCTCTCTCCCGCAGTCCCTCTCTCCCGCAAGTCCCTCTCTCCCGCAGTCCCTCTCTCCCGCAGTCCCTCTCTCTCTCTCCTCTCTCTCTCTCCAGCAGGGCTTCCCAAAGCGCGCTTTGCAAGCGACCCGTCGCGCCATTTCACTCCCTTCACTGATCCCATCGGCGTAGGTGGTTCAGGGCATCAATTGATGGCACGGCAGTGCCTATGACCGGGAGATCCTGGTGTTCCACTCCAAATGGTTGCAGGATTTTCGACACTGGCCAGATAGGTCGTGTTCGGTCGCTGCGTGGAGAAGTCCAGCGGCCGGCTGCCCTGATCGACGGTTTTTCGTGGTTTCTCCCAACACCAGGCGACTACCAGAGCAGTTCTCTAACCAACGGACCACGGCACGCGCGCTATCTTTCTTCCTCTTCCTTCCATCCTTACACACACCTACGTGCACTACACGACGGCATATGCCGGTAGACCAGTCGAGAGCTTAGAGCTGGTCCCGCCTTGGGCGGTGCCCCGGAGGTGGGTGATACCTGATTAGGAAAACCGCGCGAACCAATGGGTTGCTAAACGGCCGGATTTTCTCATTTAGCGTAGGAAGATCATCGCCAGCTCCCGCGATTAAAAAAAAGCATACACTACACTTACAGAACTAATTAATCTATCAATTAACTATATTAATCGTCAATCAATCTATCAATTGATCCCACCCATCATTTTATATGTTCCACAATTCTAAATGTATCAATTTATCACTTTCCTTATATTTAAGTACCAATATTTAATATATGAAAGTAAGGTATTAGTAAATTGTTACGATAAATCACAATGATGCATTCGATAAGCAAACTTTGTTATTTTTTTTAACTGTTGATGTCAATTAATAACCGCAACTGCACTTACCAACGGGGTCGGCGGCGGGATCGGGAGCCGGAACGGTCATCGGGGCAGCTTCCACACGGCTGTACGGCGGCGGTGGAGACTCTGCGAAAGAAGAGAAGGAACTTCAACCACCACTCAAAACAACGCAAAACAACGCAATACAACGCAATTCAATGTTTTCGTGGGAAAAGTACGAGCACATATTTCTAAAACGAATGAAAAAGAAATACGCCTCCTTAGAAATAGAAAGAAAAAATCCGTATCACTTTATCATTATCTCATGGACTGTAATTACGGAGAGGGATGCTCGTATATACAAGATGTAGACATCGAATATGTTTGCAAGTAACTTTTAAGATTTCAACTGTAATAATAGATCAACATTGTTAAAAATTGAGAGTTATTGTTAAATATCCATTACCTTCTAATTAACATTCTCATATCACTACGGGTATGAATAAAAAATATAATACATTCTTTCATCGGCTCTTGTGGCATCGATCTCACAGGAACATTATCAACCTGACCTTATACGAACGCAAACCACGGAAATTATTTCTATGTTTAGGAAATGAATTATTGAATTGTTTGTGAAGTCCGTTGATTTGTAGTATCAATTTAACATCAGTATGTTCACCGAGTAAGGAAAGAAACGTGATGTAAGATGCGATAAGAAGCCAATAAGGATCTACGCGCATCGTATACATCGGCTATTTATTGCTGTGGGAAGAAAAGCAAGATGCCGAGGTCAAACGATATACGATTTTCTTCGTCATGATCGTTTCAAAGATTATCCAAGTACTTCACACTGCACAAGGAAAACAAAACTGATACGATATTGCAACGTTTTTGCTGCAGTTTCCCCGCACACAAATCAGTCTCGATCAGCCTTTCTTTAACGACGCCAAGATTGCTCAGTTGCAGATCTCATTATTGCGAGC